>CM076575.1:1893019139-1893619139 GCA_034641835.2 Pinus albicaulis | reverse complement strand
TGATTGAGAGGTTAAACCTTTCATGGGAAGAATCCTTTGAGGGGTATACATTATATCAGACATATTTTAATCCTTGTACACTCATGTGCTTCAGTGTTGCAATGGTGATTCAGTAAATTATTGAATATCACATTCTTGTATGTAGAGTGTTTAACAAGAAACCCTTACCGGGTTATCTTGTATTTGTATAAGGAGACTAGATCTCAGTTCTTAATTCATATTTCATAAATATATGAGTAGCTATATTTTTTTCCTTATCCTTTTATTCAAAACCCTCAAAATACTACACAGTCACTTATGCAGCAACTCCGGTAAAATGCAGTTTTGGGGTTTTTCATCATTTTTAGCTACACTAGTGTGGGAGGTCTGTTTAGCCCACCTAGTTTGATTTGTTTCAACTCTATTCTTGGACTTAGCTTGTATATTGACTAATATAGAGGATACAAGAGTCCATTTCACTATTTTATGACATATGTTGTTGGAAATGCGTTTTTACTGAATGATCCTGTTGTACGGTACAACAACCCTCCCCATTTCAAAATTTTAGAATAAATTTCATTTAGAAATAGGTCCCCTTTCTTTTTAAGATCAGAATAAAAAAATTTGAGGAAATCCGATCATTTTGAATAAAACAATAAAAGGTTCATTTTTTAGAAAATCATATATCGCATATCGCATATCACAAGTGTATGTAAACAAATGCAACATTGAAATTTTCCGACCCAATGAAATATAAAGTCTTTTATCGCAACAACATAGAACATAAAAGTATTCATATTAAATAAGTCCGATGTGATAAATTAATCACAATCACAAATCAGAGGAATCTTAAAGTTTCAAATTTTCTTTGCAAAACTTCGATGCAATGTATTGCAAATTGAATTTCGGAGGAGCAGTGTTACATGTACTTGTTTTATAAAATCTGATGCGATGTAACCCATCGCAAATCGCAAATCGCAAAACAAAAATAAAACCCCTCATTAATTCAATTACAAAACTCCGATGCGATGCAATTTATCGCAATCACATTTTGGAAGAACAACATCATATTCATTCATTCTATAAAATCTCGATGCGATGGACCCCACCATCATTGCAATCGAAAATTGACGGATATCATTTACAACTTATTTCCTTTGGAAAAAGCCGATGCGATACAACATCATCTCAATCGCAAATCAGCGGAGATCATGAGATGTTATTTTTTGTCCCTTTTGAAAACCCTCGACGCGATGGATACTTAGTCTTTTTTTTATCACTATTTTTACATTGTGCATATATTATTTATTCATCGCAATCGGAAAATTCAAAAGGAAAGTTTTATATTCACATTTCAAAATTGTTGATCTCCAATTGTATGTTCATTATTAATTATAAAATCAAATGAATTATGGTGATTGATTCTAATTTTAATGCGTGAGTGTGACTCTCATAGAGAGCATTTAATTTTAAACAGGGAGTTAATAAATTGAAATCATTGAATAAATATTTTCATATAACTGTTCTCCTTATTTCATTTTACTGCATATGAAATTTTTTCTCATTTGCAGAACCATAGAATACCCTGTCCTCTCGTTCACCGAGCAGGTGAAACGATACCAGACGAGAAAATTTCTAAGAGATCTAAGAAAGCAAAGGCCACTGCTATTACCATAGTACCAAAAGAAAAACCAGCCAAAATTAAGCTAGTTACAGATACATCATGTCAGGGTCTTCGAAATTTTTTTTTGGAAGATGTATATAACTTGATTGAAAGAGAAAACCCTAAGGTTACTGAGGTGAAGGCGACAGTACCAGATGAAGAAGACTCAGATTATGATTCTGAGACTCCTCTCAAAGCGCTTGCAAATTCATTCCTTCATAGAATTGTAGCACGGGAAAATATTTTTCCCTATTATGATGTAATTCGGTGGGTGATAGATAATATCATCATCACAAATAGGACATTTGTTTCAGCTTCAGGAACAACATTTAGTTCTTTCAGAGCAGAGGATATAAAATAAATGTACCATCTTCCTGACCCTCAGAAAATCTATAACAAAGCCTTCATTAAAGATTTCGCTGCAAGAAATGAGACTCAGTCAGAACCAATTAGGGAATGGAGAAGAGCTCCAGAGAAACATAAAAATGAAGCATCAGGTATGTACTCCGTGGAGTCTCTTGCACCCCCATATTGTTATGCTGCCGCAATGATGTGTAGGATTTTCAGAAATGATAATTCTGCAACATTTTCAATACAAATGGTACCCTTGATTCATTCCGCTGTGAATTATAAGATCATGGATTGGTCAGTTATCCTTCAAACAAAATAGTTAATAGAATCCTAGAATATATTGCTTCTACTGATAAATTTTCCCAAGTTTATGAAATTTATAAATCCAAGTTTCAGAAAGAGGATATGAATAAATTCATGCAGTTTAGAAGTCAGAGACTGCTGAAAGCTCCTCTTGACCAGTTAATAATTCCTTTGCAAGATTCTTAAAATATAGAAACAAAGAAGAAGAAAAAGGAAGATGCAGCTAACAAAGCAGGAAATTAAGTGTCTACCAGCAGAGTGAATATACAGACTGAGAAGGAAAGCACAGGAACCAAGCCTAATGTACAGAAGAAGAATACTAGCAGAAAAACTGATGTAAATACTGAGAAAGGAAATACAGCTAGAAAACTTGATCTTCAGATAGAAAAAGAAAGTACAGGCAATAAGACCAATATGTAGACTGAGAAAGAAAGTACAAGCAGCAAAGCTAATGTACAGACTGGAAAAGAAGATATTGGTAATAAGCCAGATAATCAACTTAAACGAGAAAAGACCACATAGAAAGCGGTGAATTATGCTGATTTTATTGTTACTCCCCATTTGGTAAGTCAATATGAACAATTTGCTCAGCAAATAGTGTCACAAAATGATCCTGAAGTTGACATTCTGAAAGATCAAGATATGGAGATTATTCCCGAGCATCCTGCAGAAGAAATTGTGTTGAAAGTAGAAGAAATTATTCCTCTAGATATCTTTTATAGTCCTAATCATAGGGTTGTTGTTAGGAAATAGAGGAAGAGAAGAATAATATATCAAGAGTCACTTTCAACATCACAAGTTGAATTTATGAACATTGTCTGGAATAATACTGAGCTGAATCCTTCAGAAGATCTCACCAAATTGTCACAATATACAGGTGCCTATAGTGTAGCCACTAATAAAAAAGCTTCTGAAGTCACCCAAATGATGAAACAAAAGGACTTACATATTGCTATGCTATAGGAACAAGCAACAGAAAATTAACAAAAAATAATGCAGTTGGAGCAGCAGTTGCAAGAAGAAGGGCTCAGAGCTAAACAGTTGGAAGAGCAACTTGGCATTGAAAAGAAAAAGCTTGATCAACAATCTTTGAATGAGAAACATCAGTTAACTCAAGAAGTGGCAAAATTACAGACCCTACTGCAAAATGAGAAAACTGCTAAAGTTGAGCAAGAAAAAATATTCCAAGAAAGTTTGGACAAATTTAAGGATTATCCTAAAATTGACCAATTTAAAACTGAAGCTGTTGAAACAAATAAACTACTGTCTCAACAGTTGAATGAAATTTGTCAAAAGATGGCACAAGCTGAGCCCTTATGTGAAATAACATCATCTCTTTTAGATGAAGCAATTAGCCTCAGATTTGAATTTGACGATGCAGATGAGAAAATTTCTGAATTTCTTTCATGGCAAGACTCGAAGCAAGGAAGGAATGCAAACCTTCCTAGGATTGAGGAAAGGCACAAAGAAATTATGTTTGCTGAATGGGAAAAATAGTTGATCAAAGGAGAAAGAGCCACATAAAGAGCCAAAACTATGATGAATAATATAACAAAGTTGGTTAATGATAGCTTATATGCCACCAATTTGATTTCAGATTGTATTCCAGGTAAATTACCAAAGGTAAAAGGGACTGATACCAAGTGGAAACAAGAATTAGTCAACAAGAATCAGAAAATCAACAAACTTCAAGGAATTTCATGGGATATCATGTGGACATATCTAATCAAGCCACACAGTTAGCAAATGGCAATTAAATTCCTTTCCAATGCCATTAATTGCATCATTCCAGAGTTTTCTGATGCCATGTATATGGGTCAGTTGCATTCAAGGCTAAGTCATCTAGCAAAGGTCAAAGATATGCTCAAAATCTGCCATCTCGGCACATTGAATGCAGGAGAAAATCAGTGAATCTATTTCATTTTAATATTGCGAGTCTGTTTCCAGATTTCCGATGATAGATTGTAGCAACAGTTTTGGTTATTTTATTTTATTAATTTCCTATTTAAACCCCTTCCGTGCATTTGAGAAGGGGTCTAGAATTTTTAATATTTTGGCTTGGATGTTACATTTATGTACTCCATCGACTATTTTATTTTTATAAAAGATCACATCCTGTGGTTTATGGCGAATTATCTCTAGGAATTTCATTTCTGTAGCTTGGAGTTTGTTTCAGGTTAAAGCACAGGATCTGGATATTGCATTGCATCAAGAAAAATATCAAGATGAATCTGGTATTTCTATCAATTTACTGTTATTTTCCTTATGTTGTGAAATATTCTCTTTGAATTTGCCATCATTTATATATGCTTGTTTTACAAATGTTTCTTTATACATATCATTTTTGAATGTATAGAAATATTCATCTATCAGAGTATGTGTAAACGATATATAAAATTATGAATACAATGTGTTATTATAACTCTGTTTAATTTCTTAAACACAGTTGTCATTATTTGATACTGCATATTTCAATTAAATTATAATACATTTTCATGATTATTGGTTTGATTGAAACAATCTTTAAGTTGTATTCATATTAAATACCTGGGTTAGTTTTTTAGAATTACTTTGCAAGTTATAGATTAAATTAGATAGATTAGTTCAGTCATTTAGTTCCATTATCCATTCATACAATCATTCCATCACTAATCCATTTGTTACTAGGAAACTGGTCCTATAAATCCAGTCGGATCCACTACACCAAACGGAAAAGGAGTTGTCTTAAGGTCCCAACCGGGTGGTTTTCCCACAATGTTTGAAGCAGCGATTTTCAAGGCTTCAACATTTTTTGCACTAGAAGGAGGGCCTAAGCTATGAATGGGAAGTAAATCTCAATCCACAGGTCATTCTAAGAGCAACTTACCCTCATCACCCTCTTCAATTTCTTCTACATCTCAAATCCCTAGGGAAGAAATTGATAAGAATATTCAAACACCCAGTACCATAGTCTCAAACCAATTAGACAATCAACCTCTTGAGTCCCCTAAAGAACAAGATTTAATTCAAAAATTACAAGGGTTCTCATTATCTTTAGAAGAGTTTGAATTATCTGAAGGTAGTGTAACTTCACAATTTGTTTCTTCCAAACCTCTTACTAGGTTACAGAGTGAAAAACTTGGTATTCCTCCAAAGGAATTTCCTTTACCTAGTAGAGTTAAAACAATAAAAACCTCATCAGAATCAGAGAGTGATATTAGTTCTTCATCCCAAATTCAATCATCTGTTTCCCAAAACCCAACTCAGAAAAGTGCAGTTCTCCCAACATCAGTTATTCAAACATCAGCTGCCCAAACATCATCTGCTCCAACAACATCTATCCAAACACTAGCTGTCTCTTCTAGTCCTTCAACTGTTATCACAAAAATGGCACAGAGGCCATGGGCTAGTCCAGGAGCTTTTGCGATGGCTGCACCCTTACATGATTTACCAGATCATCCTAAAAAATGGCTTCCAAAATTTAGTCCTGACCTTAACATACAAGCTGAAGAACATATCAATAACTTTATGCTTGCTGTAAATTTGAATGGAGTTGAACATGAGGATGTTGTAGTCAGGTTATTCCCCTATACTTTCCAAGGGGAAGCAGGATCCTAGTATTTTTCATTACCTTCAGGATATGATAGATCAATAGCTACCCTAATCAATGATCTCTCGAATTTGAAGACAGAACCCAAAGAACCCATCAAATATTTTAATTCCCGATTCAATAAACTCTTGAATAAAATCCCTACAACATCAAATCCCAGTGAGCAGGTTCGAAGTGAATGGTATATAACAACTTTTCCTTCAAATATAGAAATTTTTGTTGATAGAGCTGCTAAACCTACTTTAGCTGAAAACATGAAAGAAGTGATTGCAGTTGAAAGAAGGATTTTTACTTTGGATAAGAAAAATGATATTGAGGAAAAAAAATAAA
The DNA here is from genome assembly GCA_034641835.2 of Pinus albicaulis. Taxonomy (NCBI): domain Eukaryota; kingdom Viridiplantae; phylum Streptophyta; class Pinopsida; order Pinales; family Pinaceae; genus Pinus; species Pinus albicaulis. Next base: position 1,893,612,924 of record CM076575.1, on the reverse strand, counting down.
AAAAGGTCAACTTTAAGGATGATTGAAAAAAGAAAACACCGAGAGATCCATATCCAATGCAAAGTTGGAGGAAGAAGAAGAAGAAGATACTCCTCCAATATCAGATGAAGAAGAAGAAAGAGAGGAAATAGTTGAATTACATGGGATGTGGGATTTCATTCTCCCTAACTCGAACAATGAAATAGAACAAGAAGCCATGCCAGTAAGTACAAGGAGTAAATATACAGTGGAGCCTGTTCACTCTATTCCTAAGAATAAAAGTACAACTCCGACTACCAAAGAGAAATCTTCTGTAAAGAAAGTTTCTCATTTACCCACTCAAAATCAGCCATCATCTTCTAATCCTCCTAGAACAACATCTAAGACTTTGGTGGTATCAGATCCTATGGATTATAACATTGTTGAAGACATGAAGAAGACCAGAGCGAACATTTCCTTACATGAACTTAGCAAACTTAAACATCAACAGAAGTTGTTATTGAAAGAATTAAATGCAACACCCATTTCTCCTCTACAAAGTGGTGTAGTTGCCAAAGCAGCTAAAGGAACATGTAAGCCACCAAATAAAGTATATGCCATTGATATTGTTCTTATTGGAGAAAGATCAAATTCTCAGACACCTCCTTTTCTTTTGACTTATAAAATTTACAACAATAATTTGCATAATTTCTTGATAGATTCAAGAGAATCATCTAATATAATGCCTACTTCAGTCGCTGCAAAATTGAATATTGAACCACAAAAGTCTGCAGTTCACATTGTTCAATTGGATCTCTCTAAAGTCCAAGTTGTGGTAGAAATCAATTCAATTACTATTCGATTAGCTTCCGATCCTAGGATAGTCCAAATAATTGATATTCTAATTGCAGATATTCCTGAATTCTATGTATTAGTCTTAAGCATGGATTGATCTGCAAAGCTTAATGGTTATATTAACACTGATTATTCACATATGTCAATAATCAAAGTTGAGTGAGAAAAACACATGATGCATACTGTAACAGAATTTGAACAAGAAAATGACCTGTAGCTTTTACTAACAATATCCTCGGAGGTTATTCAATTGAATCATTCCTTAAGAATTTCAGAGCACCACAATCACCTTTTTCTATAAATAATTTTATTTCGCAAACTGAAAATTTTTCACAATTTGATTCTTCTAGAATTATTAATGTTTCTAACCAACTTGTAGATAAACCTGTAGATAAGTCTTTATTTTGGTCATTATATTTCGATGGATCAAAATCTAGTGATGGTGCAGGAGCAGGATGAATTTTAATTGATCTGGATGGAGAGAAAACTATGCTGTCATGTAGACTAGAATTTGAGTGCACAAACAATACTGCGGAATATGAAGCCTTGATCCAAGAGCTTTATAAAGCTATAGGGTTAAACGTCAAATACTTGAAAGTATATTGTGATTCTAAAATTGTCATAAGACAAGTAAGGAATACTATCCATTGTCTTTCAGGACATCTCAAACATTATCAAACCCTTGTGCAAGACCTTACCACTCAATTTTTAGCATTTAATATCTCTTCTATTCCTAGAAATCAAAATACATCAGCTGATTTTTTAGCTAATGTTGCTTCCAAGCTCCTCCCTACTAAAGATTACAGTCCTGATAGGTTTTCAGTCGAATTAATCTTTCAGCCATCTGTTCCTGATAATATTACAAACTGGATAGTATTTTATCATGATGAAGATATCTTGAATTTCTTAACTTCAGAAAAATCCTATGATGAATAAATAATTGATGAAAATTATTATGATCTTCAAAATACCTCAAAAAGTAATGAAAATCCTATTCCCAAATCTATTGTTAAACTTGACGATCTATATGATATAAAAGACAGATTCAAGAAAGTTACTAATGCTAAACTTCAAAGTTCCACTTTGAAGTTTGAATTAGTAAATATTGGCTTTGAATCTAAACCTCAAAATGTTAATTTAGGACTCGAGTTAACTCCAGAGGAAAGAACATCTTTCATGAAACTTCTGAGTAGGTATAAAAATGTTTTTTCTTGGAATTATGAGGACTTGAAAACTTATGATACTTTTGTTATTCAACATGCAATTCCAATGCTTTCTGATGTCAAACCTGTTCAACAGAAGTTGAGAAAAATTCATCCAAATGTTGAAATTCAAATCAAGGCAGAACTCAATAAACTTTTATAGGCCAAAATCATTTTTCCTCTAAGGCATTCTAATTGGGTTTCCAACATGGTACCTGTCATGACGAAGAATGGAGATATTAGAATCTGCATTGATTTTAGAAATTTAAACAAGGCATGTCAAAAATATAACTTCCCATTACCAATGATGGAACAATTACTTCAAAAGGAAGCTGGTTCTGAACTCATGTCCTTTCTTGATGGTTTTTCAGGCTATAATCAAATATTGGAACATCCAGATGATAGGCTGAAAACTACTTTTAGAACCAAATGGGGAACCTATGCTTACTAGAAGATGCCTTTTGGTCCGATAAATGCAGGAGCTAATTTCTAGAGAGACATGGATATAGCATTTAAGGGTCTAATTAACAGATCAGTTGTTATCTATCTTGATGAGATAACAGTATTTTCAAATAAAAGAACCAATCATCTACATGATTTGAAACATATATTTGAAAGATGTAGAAGATTTGGTATTTCTTTAAATCCAAAGAAATCCTTCTTTGCTTTCAACGAAGGAAAGCTCTTAGGGTTTGTTGTGTCAAAATATGGTATATATATCGACCCTGACAGAGTGAAAGAAATTTATGGTATTTATTTACCACATAACAAGAAATCCATGCAATCATTTCTAGGGTAAATCAATTTTGTAAAAAGATTCATTCCTGATTTTTCTCAAATTGTTTTACCTATGTAGAATATGATTAAGAAAAATGCAGTATTTAAATCGGGGTATAGAGAAAAGGAAGCCTTTGATGCAATCAAATAGGTAATCATTAATGCATCTGCATTGAATACTCCTGATTTTTCTAAAAAAATTATTCTGTATACCTTGGTTACTGAAACATCCTATGATGTTGTTTTAACACAACTCAATGATCAACAAATAGAAGCACCAATTTCTTTCTTTAGCTCAAATCTGCAAGGAGCTGAGCTTAATTATTCCGGTGTAGAAAAACAAGCCTTTGTTGTGTTTAAATAAATCAAACATTTTATACCTTTTATCCTAAAGACACATACAAAAATTATTGTCCCATTCTCTACAGTGAGACAATGGTTAATTCAAAAAGTAGGAGAAAAGAGAGCTAAATGGGTAACAGCTTTGCAAGAGTATGATATATATATTAAGCCAACCAAGATTGTTAGAGGACAAGGTTTTTACAGATTGCTAGCAGGAGCTCACAACATACCAGCACAGCAAGATCAAGCTAATATCGTTGAAGAAAATCAGATAAGTGTTATAGATTCTGAATCTCGATATGTTGATCTGATCTTCTACTTGAAAAAGGGGTATGCCCCTTCTAATCTCATCTATAAGAATAAACATGCTCTAATATTAAAAGCTAAACATTATGAAATCATTGATGATGTGTTATTCAGAAGGAATTATGATTCAATTCTGTTAAGATCTCTTGAAAAGACTGAAGAAAAAAAGGTATTGCAGGAATTACATGATGGACCGGCAAGTGGACATTTTGGAAGGGATACCATAGCTCACAAAATAATCCATGCTAGATATTATTGGCCTACCCTTTTCAAAGAGAAACATGATTATGTAAGGAAGTGCGAGATTTTTCAAACTTCTAGTGGAAGAAAAAGGAAGCCAGCTTTTCCTTTGCGGCCACTAAACATTGAGCAACCATTTGAGCAATGAGGGATTGATATCATTGGAGCAATAGTACCACACTCTTCCAAACAACACAGATACATCCTTACAGCAACAGATTACTTCACAAAGTGGGTAGAAGAAATTCCTTTAAAGGTAGGCAATTCTGATGCAATCATTGAATTCATTGATCAATTCATCATTACCAGGATTGGTGTACCTAACGCTCTTGTCTTTGAAAATGCATCTTATTTTTCTAGAAATAGTATAATGGAATTTTCCACCAAAAGAGGTTTCAAATTGAAATATTCAGCAAATTATTATGCACAAGGTAATGGTTTAGCTGAATCTACTACTAAAAATCTCATCAACATCATTAAAAAGACCATTGATCAAAATCAAAAGAATTGGCACAAGTCTTTAATTTTTTCACTATGGGCTGATTGTATTACTCATAAAGCTTCAATAGGAACTTCACCTTTCAATCTAGTTTATGGAAAAGAAGCTGTGATACCATCATATCTAGCTCTCACATCATTAGCCCTAGTTCAATTTATTGAAGAGAATCCTTCATCATCTATTTAGTTGAGATTTGATCAAATTCTTAAGTTAGAAGAAGATAGAGAGAAAGAAAAAAGTATTCATGAAAAACACCAACAAGTTGTAAAATATTCTTTTGATTCAAGTTCCAGTGGATCCAAAACATTGCAAATTGGTGATCTTGTTCTGAAATGGGATAAAGCACATGAAGATAAAGGTAAGCATACCAAATTTCAAAATATGTGGCTTGGACCATTTCAGATTGTTGAAAAGATAAGCTCATATACATTCATTCTGCAAGATTTAACAGGAAAGAGAGAATCTCTTCCTGTAAATGGGCTTATTTTAAAGAAATTATTTTCTTAAGGAGGTAACCCCTTCTTACTTGTACTTATTCTTTTCTGCAATTTTTGTTTTTTTTGTAAATAAGGTTGTTAAATAGTCTTTAATTGACTTTTTACTATTTGAGAATATCTTTGAGAAAATATTATAAATACTTATTTTATATAAATAAGAATTTTTATAGAAATGATTACAGTTTTGGATAGTTTAAAATAAAATGTTAAACTTTGAAAATTTGTTCAAAAAATTTGCATTATCTTTTGCAACCTTGAGAAAAATGTAAATCATTATAAGTTTATTAAGCAGAGAAAGGTTATTCATAAAAAGTAAAGACTTTTCCAAGCTTTGGCGTTCAAAAAACTCTAAAAATTTTCATCCATTGATTCTTAAGGATAAAATCATTTCACCCCATCCATTAAGGTTATGATTTTTTAGAATGTAATTCTAAGAAATTATATGTCAAAATTAAGAGATAAGAGGTCTCATCACGAGCCTGCTTACAATGATCATAAGAAGCAATAAAACTGACATTACCGACACTGCATACCAAAACTGGGTAATGGCTTATAATTATAAGACAAGGGGTCTCATCATGAGCTAGCTTGTTTAGTTTAATTACAACTAGTGAGTGGCATTGTTATCAACTGGCTACCAAACTAGAACAATGGATTTTAAATTAAAATAAAATGAAGAAAACATAAGATACAATGTCTTCTGAATTTATCTTTTAAATAATCATGATCTTAGATGGCTGGGACAATGAATGGTTGATGGTTAAAAGGTAACCCTGTCGAGACTATGAATGTTTGTGGGCAACAGAGGCAATACCTATGACAATAGAGTAAAACACAAAAGCTAAAATTGGAGGAGACCCCTAATCTATTATTATCAACCAATCAAGGCTTGAGAAGACCCATAAATGTTTTTATTTTTGAGGAATTAGAAAGAAATTGTAAGTGATTTTTATGATTTTTCAGAGTTAGATTTTATTTAAAATTTCTCTAAGATAGTTTTCATTATCTTTAAAACTTTTTATTTACTAGAAATATAGTATTCATTTTATTTTTTCAGAGATAACTGTTTCTTCTAGTGAATAGCCAATTGTTGTATGGTACAAAAACCCTCCCCATTTCAAAATTTTAGAATAAATTTCATTTAGAAATAGGTCCCCTTTCTTTTTAAGATAGGAATAAAAACTTTGAGAAGATCTGATCATTTTTAATAAAACAATAAAAGGTTCATTGTTTAGAAAATCATATATCGCATACCACATATCACAAGTGTATGTAAACAAATGCAACATTGAAATTTTCCGATCCGATGAAATATAAAGTCTTTTATCGCATCAACATGGAACATAAAAGTATTCATATTGAATAAGTCTGATGTGATAAAGTAATCACAATCGCAAATTCGAGGAATCTTAAAGTTTCACATTTGCTTTGCAAAACTCTGATGCGATGTATCACAAATCGCATTTCGGAGGGGTAATGTTAAATGTACTTGTTTTATAAACTCCGATGTGATGTAACCCATCGCAAATTGCAAATCGCAAAACAAAAAGAAAACCCCTCATTCATTCAATTACAAAACTCCAATGCGATGTGATTTATCGCAGCCGCATTTCGGAGGAACAACATCATATTCATTCATTCTATAAAATCCTGATGCGATGGACCCCACCATCATCGCAATCGAAAATCGGCAGATATCATTTACAACTTATTTCCTTTAGAAAAAGTCGATGCGATACACCATCATCGCAATCGCAAATTGGCAGAGATCATGAGATGTTATTTTTTGTCCCTTTTGAAAACCCCCGACGCGATGGATATTTAGTCTTTATTTTATCGCTATTTTTACACTGCGCATATATTATTTATTCATTGCAATCAGCAAAATTCAAAAGGAAAGTTTTATATTCACATTTCAAAATTTTTGATCTTCGATTGTACATTCATTATTAATTAGAAAGTCAAATGAATTATGGTGGTTGATTCTAATTTGAATGCATGATTATGACTCTCATAGATAGCATTTAAGTTTAAACATGGAGTTAATAAATTGAAATCATTGAATAAATATTTTCATATAGTTGTTATCCTTATTTCATTTTACCACGTTTGAAAGTTTTTCGAATTTGCAAAACCATAGAATACCCTATCCTCTCGTTCGCCGACCAAGTGAAACGATACCAGACGAGAAAATTTCTAAGAGATCTAAGCAAGAAAAGGCCATTGCTATTATCATAGTACCAAAAGAAAAACCAGCCAAAATTAAGCTGGTTACAGATACATCATGCCAGGGTCTTGGAAAAATTTCTTAGGAAGATGTATATAACTTGATTGAAAGAGAAAACCCTAAGGTCACTGAGGTGAAGGCGACAGTACTAGATGAATAAGACCCAGATTCTGATTCTGACTCCTCTCAAAGCGCTTGAAAATTCATTCCTTCACAGAATTGTAGCACGGGCAAATATTTTTCCCTATTATGATGTAATTCGGTGGGTGATAGATAATATCACCATCAAAAAAAGGACATTTGTTTCAGCTTCAAGAACAACATTTGGGTCTTTCAGAGTAGAGGATATAAAAGCAATGTAACATCTTCCAGACCCTCAGAAAATCTATAACAAAGCCTTCATTAAGGATTTCGATATAAGAAATGAGACTCAGTCACAACCAATTAGGTAATGGAGAAGAGCTCCAGAGAAACATAAAAATGAAGTATCATGTATGAACTCCGTGGAGTCTCTTGCACCCCCATATTGTTATGCTGCCACAATGATGTGTAGGCTTTTCAGAAATGATAATTTTGCAACATTTTCAATACAAATGGTACCCTTGATTCATTATGTTGTGAATTCTAATATCATGGACTGGTCAGTTATCCTTTCAGACAAAATAGCTAATAGAATCCTAGAATATATTGTTTCTATTGATAAATTTTCCCAAGTTTATGACATGGTTAAATCCAAGTTTCAGAAAGAGGATATGAATAAATTAATGCAGTTTAGAAGTCAGAGATTGCTGAAAGCTCCTCTTGACCAGTTAATAATTCCTTTGCAAGAGTCTGAAAATATAGAAACAGAGCAGAAGAAAAAGGAAGATGCAGCTAACAAAGCAAGAAAAGAAGTGTGTACCAGTAGAGTCAATATACAGACTGAGAAGGAAAGCACAGTAACCAAGCCTGATGTACAGAAGTAGAACAATGGCAGCAAAAATGATGTAAATACTGAGAAATGAAATACAACTAGCAAACTTGATGTTCAAACAGAAAAAGAAAGTGCAGGAAGCAAGACCAATATGCAGACTGAGAAAGAGAGTACAAGTAGCAAAGCTAATGTACAGACTGGAAAATAAGATATTGGTAAGAAGCCAGATAATCAACTTGCAAGAGAAAAGACCATGGAGAAAGTGGTGAATTCTGCTGATGTTATTTTTACTCCCCATTTGCTAAGTCAATATGAACAATTTTCTCAGCAAATAGGGTCACAAAATAATCGTCAAGTTGACATTTTGGAAGATCAAGATATGGAGATTATTCCTAAGCATCCTATAGAAGAAATTTTGTTGAAAGTAGAAGAAATTATTCCTATAGATATCTTTTATAGTCCTAAGCATAGGGATATTGTCAAGAAATAGAGGAAGAGAAGAAGAATAGATCAAGAGTCACTTTCAACATCACAAGTTGAATTTATGAACATTGTCTGGAATAATACTGAGGTGTATCCTTAAGAATATCTCACCAAATTGTCACAATATGCAAGTGCCTATAGTGTAGCCACTAATAAAAAGGCTTCTGAAGTCACCCAAATGATGAAACAAAAGGACTTACATATTTCTATGCTATACAAACAAGCAACATAAAATTAGCAAAAAATAATGCAGTTGGAGCAGCAGTTGCAAGAAGAAGGGCTCAGAGCTAAACAGTTGGAAGAGCAACTTGGCATTGAAAAGAAAAATATTGATCAACAAGCTTTGAATAAGCAACAACAGTTAACTCAAGAAGTGGAAAAATTACAGACCCTACTGCAAAATGAGAAAACTGCTAAAGTTGACCAAGAAGAAATATTCTAAGCAAGATTGGACAAATTTAAGGATTATCCTAAAATTGACCAATTTAAAACTGAAGCTCTTGAAACAAATAAACTATTGTCTCAGCAGTTGAATGAACTCTGTCGAAATTTGGCACAAGCTGAGGCCTTATGTGCAATAACATAATCTCTTATAGATGAAACAGTTAGCCTCAGATTTGAATTTTACGATGCAGATGAGAAAATTTCTTAATTTCTTTCATGGCAAGACTCGGAGCAAGGAAGGAATGTAAACCTTCCCAGGATTGAGGAAAGGCACAAAAAAATTTTCTTTTTTGAATGGGAAAAACAGTTCATAAAAGGAGAAAGAGCCACATAAAGAGCCAAAACTATGATGAATAATATAGCACAGTTGGTTAATGATAGCTTATATGCCACCAATTTAATTTCAGATTGTATTCCAGGTAAATTACCAAAGGTAAAATAGACTGATAACAAGTGGAAACAAGAATTAGTCAACAAGAATCAACAAATCAGCAAACTTCAAGGAATTTCATGGGATATCATGTGGACATATCTAATCAAGCCACACAGTCAGCAAATGGCAATTAAATTCCTTTCCAATGGCATTAATTGCATCATTCCAGAGTTTTTTGATGCCACGTATATTGGTCAGTTGCATTCAAGGCTAAGTCATCTAGCAGAGGTCAAAGATATTCTCAAAATATGCCATCTCGACACATTGAATGTTAGAGAAAATCAATGAATCTATTTCATTTTAATATCGCAAGTATGTTTCTGGATTTCCGATGATAGATTGTAGCAATAGTTTTAGTTATTTTGTTTTATTAATTTCCTATTTAAACCCCTTCCATGCATTTGAGAAGGGGTCCGTAATTTGTAATATTTTGGCTTGGATGTTACATTTCTGTACTCCATTGACTATTTGATTTTTATAAAGGATCACATCCTGTGGTTTATGGTGAATTATCTCTAAGAATTGCATTTCTGTACCTTGGAGTTTGTTTTACGTTAAAGCACAGGATCTGGATATTGCATTGCATTAAGAAAAATATCAAGATGAATATGGTATTTCTATCAATTTACTATTATTTTCCTTATGTTGTGAAATATTCTCTTTGAATTTTCTATCATTTATATATGCTTGTTTTACAAATGTTTCTTTATACATATCATTCTTGAATGTATAGAAATATTCATCTATCAGAGTATGTGTAAATGATATATAAAATTATGGATACAATGTGTTATTATAACTTTATTTAATTTCTTCAACAGAGTTGTCATTATTTGATACTGCATATTTCAATTAAATTATAATACATTTTCATGATTATTGGTTTGATTGAAACAATCTTTAAGTTGTATTCATATTAAATACCCAGGTTAGTTTTTTAGAATTGTTTTGCAATTTATAGATTAAATTAGATAGATTAGTTCAGTCATTTAGTTCCATTATCCATTCATACAATCATTCCATCACTAATCCATTCGTTATTAGGAAATTGGTCCTATAAATCCAGTCAGAGCCACCACACCAAACGGAAAAGGAGCTGTCTTCAGGTCCCGACCGGGTGGTTTTCCCCCAATGTTTGAAGCAGCGATTTTTGAGACTTCAACATTTTTGGCACTAGAAGGAGGGCCTAAGCTATGAATGGGAAGTAAATCTCAATCCATAGGCCATTCTAAGAAAAACTCACCCTCATCACCCTCTTTAATTTCTTCTACATCTCAAATCCCTAGGGAAGAAATTGACAAGAATATTCAAACACCCACTACCAAAGTCTCAAACCAATCAGACAATCAACCTCCTGAGTCCCCTAAAGTACAAGCTTTAATTCAAAAATTACAAGTGTTCTCATTATATTTAGAAGAGTTTGAATTATCTGAAGGTAGTGTAACTTCACAATTTGTTTCTTCCAAACCTCTTACTAGGTTACAGAGTGAAAAACTTGGTATTCCTCCAAAGGAATTTCCTTTACCTAGTAGAGTTAAAACGAGAAAAACCCCATCGGAATCAGAGAGTGATATTAGTTCTTCATCACAAATTCAATCATCTGTTTCCCAAAACCCAACTCAGAAAAGTTCAGCTGTCCCAACATCAGCTATTCTAACATCAGTTGCCCAAACATCATCTGCTCCAACAACATCTGTCCAAACACCATCTGTCTCTTCTAGCCCTTCAATTATTATCACAAAAATGGCACAGACGCCGTGGGCTAGTCCAGGAGCTATTGCGACTGCTGCACCCTTACATGATTTACCAGATCATCTTGAAAAATGGCTGCCAAAATTTAGTCCTGACCTTAACATACAAGCTGAAGAAAATATCAATAACTTTATGCTTGCTGTAAATTTGAACGGAGTTGAACTTGAGGATGTTGTAGTCAGGTTATTCCCCTATACTTTGCAAGGAGTAGCAGGATCGTGGTATTTTTCATTACCTTCAAGATCTATTACAAGTTGGGATAATTTTCAAGAACATTTCTTAACTAAATTTGGAGATGATAGATCAATAGCTACCCTAATCAATGATCTCTCCAATTTGAAGACAGAACCCAAAGAACCCATCAAAGATTTTAATTCCCGATTCAATAAACTCTTGAATAAAATCCCTACAACATCAAAGACCAGTGAGTAGGTCCAAAGTGAATGTTATATAACAGCTTTGCCTTCAAATATAGCAATTTTTGTTGATAGAGCTGCTAAACCTACTTTGGATGAAAACATGAAAGAAGCGATTACAGTTGAAAGAAGGATTGTTTCTTTGGATAAGAAAAATGCTATTGAGGAAAGAAAATCCAAGAAGGTTAGATTTAAGGATGATTCAAAGAAGAAAACACTGAGAGATCCATATGACATGGAAGGCTTACATAAAGTTCTCAAAACTATGTCTAATGAGATGATTGAGATTAAGAAGCAAGTGGCAGAAACTTCTACCGAAAGGCCACTCAGAAACTTCAAAAGAACACAAGTTGAATCTAAACCTCCCAATTCAATATCCAATGTAGAGTCAAAGGAAGAAGAAGAAGAAGATACTCCTCCAGTATCATATGAAGAAGAACAAAGAGAGGAAATAGTTGAATTACATGGGATGTGGGATTTCATTCTCCCTAAATCGAACAATGAAATAGAACAAGAAGCCATGCCAGTAAGTATAAGGAGTAAATCTACAGTGGAGCCTGTTCAATCTGTTCCCAAGAAGAAAAGTACAACTCTGACTACCAAAGACAAATATTCTGTAAAGAAAGCTTCTCCTTTACCCACTCGAAATCAGCCATCATCTTCTAATCCTCCTACAACAACATCTAAGACTTTGGTGGTATCAGATCGTATGGATTATAACACTATTGAAGACATGAAGAATACCAGAGCGAACATTGCGTTATATGAACTCAGCAAACCTAAACATCAACAGAAGCTGTTATTGAAAGAATTAAATGCAACACCCATCTCTCCTCTACCAAGTGGTGTAGTTGCCAAAGCAGCTAAAGGAACATGTAAGCCACCAGATAAGTAGATGCCACTGACATTGTTCTTATTGGAGAAAGATAAAATTCTCAGACACCTCCTTTTCTTTTGACTTATGAAATATACAATAAGAACTTTCATAATTTCTTGATAGATTCAGGAGAATTATCTAATATAATGCCTACTTCAGTCTGTGCAAAATTGAATATTGAACCACAAAATTCTGCAGTTCACATTGTTCAATTGGATCGCTCTAAAGTCCAATTTGTGTGAGAAATCAATTCAGTTACTATTCGATTAGCTTCCAATCCTAGGATAGTCCAAAGAATTGATATTCTAATTGTAGATATTCCTGAATTCTATGGATTAGTCTTAAGCAGGGATTGGTCTACAAATCTTAATAGTTATATTGCCACTGATTATTCACATATGTGGCTTCTCAGCAAAGGTAAACCAAATAAAATCAAATTTGAGCGAGAAAAACACATGATGCATACTGTAATAGAATTTGAACAAGAAAATGAACTTGTAGCTTTTAATAACAATATCCTCGGAGGTTATTCTGCTGAATCATTTCTTGGGAATTTCACAGCACCACAATCACACTTTTCTGTAAATACTTTTATTTCGCAAATTGAAAAATTTTCACAATCTAATTCTTCTAGAATTATTAATGTTTCTAACCAACTTGTAGAAAAACCTATAGCTAAGTCTTTATTTTGGTCAATATATTTTGATGGATCAAAATCTAGCGATGGCGCAGGAGTAAGATGCATTTTAATTGATCTAGATGGAGAGAAAACTATGTTGTCATGTAGACTAGAATTTAAGTGCACAAACAATAATATAGAATATGAAGCCTTGATCCAAGGGATTTATAAAGCTATAGGGTTAAATGTCAGATACTTGAAAGTATATGGTGATTCTGAAATTGTCATAAGACAAGTAAGGAATACTATCCATTGTCTTTCAGGATATCTCAAACATTATCAAACCCTTGTGCAAGAACTTACCACTCAATTTTTAGCATTTAATATCTCTTCTATTCCCAGAAATCAAAATACATCAGCTGATTTGTTAGCTAATGTTGCTTCCAAAATCCTCCCTACTAAAGATTACAGTTCTGATAGGTTTTCAGCCGAATTAATCTTTCGACCATCTGTTCCTAATAACATCACAAACTGGAGAGTATTCTATCATGATGAAGATATCTTGAATTTATTAACTTCATAAAAATCGTATTATGAACAAATAATTGATGAAAATGATTATGATCTTCAAAATACCTCAAAAAGTAATGAAAATCCTATTCCCAAATCTGTTGTTAAACTTGAGGATCTATATGATATAAAAGACAGATTCAAGAAAGTTACTAATGCTAAACTTCAAAGTTCCACTTTGAAGTTTGAATTAGTAAATCTTGGCTCTGAATCTAAACCTCAAAATGTTAATTTAGGACTCGAGTTAACTCCAGAGGAAAGAACCGCTTTCATCAAACTTCTGAGTAGGTATAAAAATGTTTTTCTTGGAAATATGAGGACTTGAAAACTTATGATACTTTTGTTATTCAACATGCAATTCTAATGCTTTCTGATGTCAAACCTGTTCAACAGAAGTTGAGAAAAATTCATCCAAATGTTGAAAGTCAAATCAAAGCAGAACTCAATAAACATTTAAAGGCCAAAATCATTTTTCCTATAAGGCATTCTAATTGGGTTTCCAACATGGTACCTATTAGGAAGAAGAATGGAGATATTAGAATTTGCATTGATTTTAGAAATTTAAACAAGGCATGTCAAAAAGATAAATTCCCATTACCAACGACGAAACAAATACCTCAAAAGTTAGCTGGTTCTAAACTCACTTCCTTTCTTGATGGTTTTTCAAGCTATAATAAAATATTGGTACATCCAGATGATAGGCTGAAAACTACTTTTAGAACCAAATGGGGAACCTATGCTTACCAGAAGATGCCTTTTGGTCTGATAAATGTAGGAGCTACTTTCCAGAGAGCCATGGATATAGCATTTAAGGGTCTGATTAACAGATCTGTTGTTATCTATCTTGATGACATAACAGTATTTTCAAAGAAAACAACCAATCATCTACATGATTTTAAACAAATATTTGAAAGATGTAGAATATTTGGTATTTCTTTAAATCCAAAGAAATCATTCTTTGCTCTCAACGAAGGAAAACTCTTAGGGTTTTTTGTGTCAAAATATGGTATATATATCGACCTTGACAGAGTGAAAGAAATTTCTGATATTTCTTTACCACATAACAAGAAATCCATGCAATAATTTCTAGGGAAAATCAATTTTGTAAAAAGATTCATTCCTGACTTTTCTCAAATTATTTTACCTATGCAGAATATGACTAAGAAAAAATCAGTATTTAAATGGGGGTATAAAGAAAAGGAAGCCTGTGATGCAATCAAATAGGAAATCATTAATGCAACTGCATTGAATACTCCTGATTTTTCTAAAATATTTATTATGTATACCTTGGCTACTGAAACATCCTATGCTGTTGTTTTAACACACCTCAATGATCAACAAATCGAAGCACCAATTTCTTTCTTTAGTTAAAATCTATAAGGAGCTGAGCTTAATTATTCTGATGTAGAAAAAAAAAGCCTTTTTTTTGTTTAAATCAATCAAACATTTTATACCTTTTCTCCTAAAGACACATACGAAATTATTATCCCATTTTATGCAGTGAGACAATTGTTAATTCAAAAAGAAGTAGGAGAAAAGAGATCTAATTGGGTAACAACTTTGCAAGAGTATGATATTGATATTAAGCCAGCCAAGATTCTTAGAGGACAAGGTTTTTGCAGATTGTTAGCAGGAGCTCACAACATACCAGCACACCAAGATCAAGCTAATATCCTTGAAGCAAATCAGATAAGTGTTATAGATTCTGAATCTCAATATGCTGATCTGATCTTCTACTTGAAAAATGGGTATGCTTCTTCTAATCTCAGCTATAAGAACAAACGTGCTCTATGATTAAAAGCTATACATTATGAAATCATTGACGCTGTGTTATTCAAAAGGAATTATGATTCAATTCTATTAAGATGTATTGAAAAGACTGAAGCAAAAAAGGTATTGCAGGAATTACATGATGGACCGACAGGTGGAAATATTGGAGGGGATACCACAGCTCACAAAATAATCCATGCTGGATATTATTGGCCTACCCTTTTCAAAGATACACATGATTATGTAAGGAAGTGCGAGATTTTTCAAACTGCTAGTGGAAGACAAAGGAAGCTAGCTTTTCCTTTACAGCCAGTAAACATTGAGTAACCATTTGAGC
The DNA here is from genome assembly GCA_034641835.2 of Pinus albicaulis. Classification (NCBI taxonomy): domain Eukaryota; kingdom Viridiplantae; phylum Streptophyta; class Pinopsida; order Pinales; family Pinaceae; genus Pinus; species Pinus albicaulis. The sequence continues at coordinate 1,893,597,407 of CM076575.1, read as the reverse complement.
AATGGGGGCTTGATATCATTGGAGAAATAGTACCACACTCTTCCAAACAACACAGATACATCCTTACAGCAACAGATTACTTCACAAATTGGGTAGAAGCAATTCCTTTAAAGGTAGCCAATTCTAATGCAATCATTGAATTCAATGATCAATTCATCATTACCAGGTTTGGTGTACCTAACGCTCTTTTCTTTTACAATGCATCTTATTCTTCTGGATATAGTATAACAAATTTGCAATCAAAAGAGGTTTCAAATTGAAATATTCAGCAAATTATTATCCACAAGGTAATGGTCTAGCTGAATCTACTAATAAAAATCTCATCAAAAGCATTAAAAAGAACATTGATCAGAATCAAAAGAATTGGCACAAGTCTTTAATTTTTGCACTATGGGCTAATCGTATTACTCATAAAGCTTCAATAGGAACTTCACCTTTCAATCTATTTTATGGAAAAGAGGCTGTGATACCATCAAATCTAGCTCTCCCATCATTAGCCCTAGTTCAATTTATTGAAGAGAATCCTTCATCATCGATTCAGTTGAGATTTGATCAAATTATTAAATTAGAAGAAGATAGAGAGAAAGCAAAAAGTATTCATGAAAAACACCAACAAGTTGTAAAATATTCTTTTGATTCAAGTTCCACTGGATCCAAAACTTTGAAAATTGGTGATATTTTTCTGAAATGGGATAAAGCACATGAAGATAAAGGTAAGCATACCAAATTTCAAAAGATGTGGCTTGGACCATTTCACATTGCTGAAAAGATAGGCTCATATACATTCATTCTGCAAGATTTAACAGGAAAGAGAGAATCTCTTCCTGTAAATGGGCTTATTTTAAAGAAATTATTTTCTTAAGGAGGTAACCCCTTCTTACTTGTACATATTCCTTTCTGCAATTTTTTTTTGTTTTGTAAATAAGGTTGTTAAATAGTCTTTAATTGAATTTTTACTATTTGAAAATATCTTTGAGAAAATATTATAAATACTTATTTTATATAAATAAGAATTTTTATAGAAATGATTACAGTTTTGGATAGTTTAAAATAAAATGTTAAACTTTGAAAATTTGTTCAAAACATTTGCATGATCTTTTGAAACCTTGAGAAAAATGTAAATCATTATAAGTTTATGAAGCAGAGAAAGGTTATCCATAAAATGTAAAGACTTTTCCAAGCTTTGGCATTTTAAAAACTCTGAAAATTGTCATCCATTGATTCTTAAGGATAAAATCATTTCACCCCATCTATTAAGGTTGTGATTTTTTAGAATGTAATTCTAAGAAATTATATGTCAAAATTAAGAGATAAGAGGTCTCATCACGAGCCTAGTTACCATGATCATAAGAAGTAATAAAATTGACATTACCAACACTGCATACCAAAACAGGGTAATGACTTATAATTGTAAGACAAGGGTTCTCATCACGAGCCAACTTGTTTAGTTTAATTACAACTAGTGAGTGGCATTGTTATCAACTTGCTACCAAACCAGAACAATGGCTTTTAAAATTAAATAAAAAGAAGAAAAACATAAGATACAATGTCTTATGATTTTATCTTTTAAAGAATCATGATCTTAGATGGATGGGACAATGAATGGTTGATGGTTAAAAGGTAACACTGTCGATACTATGAATGTTTGCGGGAAACAGAGGCAATACCTATGACAATAGAGTAAAACACAAAAGCTAAAATTGGAGGAGCCCCCTACTTTATTATTATCAACCAATCAAGGCTTTAGAAGACCCATAAATGTTTTTATTTTTGAGGAATTAGAAAGAAATTGTAAGTGATTTTTATGATTTTTCAGAGTTAGATTTTATTTAAAATTTCTCTAAGATAGTTTTCATTATCTTTAAAACTTTTTATTTACTAGAAATATAGTATTCATTTTATTTTTTAAGAGATAAATTTTTCTTCCAGTGAATCGCCAATTGTTGTACGGTACAACAACCCTCCCCATTTCAAAATTTTAGAATAAATTTCACATAGAAATAGGTCCCATTTCTTTTTAAGATAGGAATAAAAAAAATTGAGGAGATCTGATCATTTTGAATAAAAACAATAAAAGGTTCATTTCTTAGAAAAGCATATATCGTATACTGCATACCACAAGTGTATGTAAACAAATACAACATTGAAATTTTTCGATCCGATGAAATATAAAGTCTTTTATCGCATCAACATAGAACATAAAAGTATTCATATTGAATAAGTCTGATGTGATAAGGTAATCACAATTGCAAATCGGAGGAATCTTAAAGTTTCACATTTGCTTTGCAAAAATCCGATGCAATGTATCGCAAATCGCATTTCGGAGGAGCAATGTTACATGTACTTGTTTTATAAACTCCGATTGGATGTAACCCATCGCAAATTACAAATTGCAAAACGAAAAGAAAACCCCTCATTTAGTCAATTACAAAACTCCGATGCGATGCGATTTACCGCAATCGCATTTTGGAGGAACAACATCATATTCATTCATTTTATAAAATCTCGATGCGATGGACCCCATCATCATCATAATAAAAAATCGGTGGATATCATTTACAACTTATTTCCTTTGGAAAAAGCCGATGCGATACACCATCATTGCAATCGCAAATCGGTGGAGATCATGAGATGTTATTTGTTGTCCCTTTTGAAAACCCCCGACGCGATGGATACTTAGTCTTTATTTTATCGCTACTTTTACACTGCGCATATATTATTTATTCATCGCAATCGGAAAATTCAAAAGGAAAGTTTTATATTCACATTTCAAAATTGCCGATCTTCAATTATACGTTCATTATTAATTAGAAAATCAAATGAATTATGGTTATTGATTCTAATTTGAATGTGTGAGTGTGACTCTTGTAGAGAGCATTTAAGTTTAAACACGAAGTTAATAAATTGAAATCATTGAATAAATATTTTCATATAGCTGTTCTCCTTCTTTCATTTTACCACATTTGAAAGTTTTTCTCATTTGCAGAACCATAGAATACCCTATCCTCTCGTTCGCCGAGTAAGTGAAACGATACCAGATGAGAAAATATCTAAGAGATCTAAGAAAGCAAAGGCCACTACTATTACCATAGTACCAAAAGAAAAACCAGCCAAAATTAAGCTGGTTACAGATACATCATGCCAAGGTCTTGGAAAAATTTCTTGTGAAGATGTATATAACTTGATTGAAAGAGAAAACCCTAAGGTCACTGAGGTGAAGGCGACTATACCAGATGAGGAAGACTCAGATTCTGATTCTGAGACTCCTCACAAAGTGCTTGCAAATTCATTCCTTCACAGAATTGCAGCACGGGCAGATATTTTTCCCTATTATGATGTGGGTGATAGATAATATCACCATCACAAATAGGACATTTGTTTCAGCTTCGAGAACAACATTTGGGTCTTTCAGAGTAGAGGATATAAAAGAAATGTGCCATCTTCCAGACCCTCAGAAAATCTATAACAAGGCCCTCATTAAGGATTTCATTGCAAGCAATGAGACTCAGTCAGAACCAATTAGGGAATCGAGAAGAGCTCCAGAGAAACATAAAAATGAAGCATCAGGTATGTACTTCGTGGAGTCTCTTGCACCCCCAGATTGTTATGCTACCGCAATGATGTGTAGGCTTTTCGGAAATGATAATTCTACAATATTTTCAATACAAATGGTACCCTTGATTCTTTCTACTATGAATTCGTAGATCATGGACTGGTCAGTTATCCTTTGAGACAAAATAGCTAATATAATCCTAGAATATATTGTTTCTATTGATAAATTTTCCCAATTTTATGACATGGCTAAATCCAAGTTTCAGAAAGAGGATATGAATAAATTCATGCAGTTTAGAAGTCAGAGACTGCTGAAAGCTCCTCTTGACTAGTTAAGAATTCCTTTGCAAGAGTCTGAAAATATAGAAACATAGCAGAAGAAAAAGGAAGATGCGGCTTCAAAGCAAGAAAAGAAGTGTCTACCAGCAGAGTCAATATACAGACTGAGAAGGAAAGCACAAGAACCAAGCTTGATGTACAGAAGAAGAACACTGGAAGAAAAACTGATGTAAATACTGAGAAAGGAAATACAACTAACAAACTTGATTTTCAGATAGAAAAAGAAAGTACAGGCAGTAAGACCAATATGCAGAGTGAGAAAGAAAGTACAAGAAGCAAAGCTAATGTATAGATTGGAAAAGAATATATTGGTAATAACCCAGATAATCAACTTGAAAGAGAAAAGACCACAAATAAAGTGGTGAATTCTGCTGATGTTATTGTTACTCCCCATTTGCTAAGTCAATATGAACAATTTTCTCGGCAAATAGTGTCACAAAATAATCCTCAATTTAACATTTTGAAAGATCAAGATATGTAGATTATTCCTGAGCATCCTATAGAAGAAATTTTGTTGAAAGTAGAAGAAATTCCTCCTCTAGATATCTTTTATAGTCCTAAGCATAGGGTTGTTTTCAGGAAACAGAGGAAGAGAAGAAGAACAGATTAAGAGTCACTTTCAACATCACAAGTTGAATTTATGAACATTGTCTGGAAGAATACTAAGGTGAATCCTTCAAAAGATCTCACCAAATTGTCACAATATGTAGGTGCCTATATTGCATCCACTATAGAAAAAGCTTTTGAAATCACTCAAATTATGAAACAAAAGGACTTACAGATAGCTATGCTGGAGGAACAAGCAACAGTAGATTAGAAAAAAATAATGCAGTTGGAGTAGAAGTTGCAAGAAGAAGGGCTCAGAGCTAAACTGTTAGAAGAGAAACTTGGCATTGAAAAGAAAAATCTTGATCAATAAGATTTGAATAAGAAACAACAGTTAACTCAAGAAGTGGAAAAATTACAGACTCTACTGCAAAATGCGAAAACTGCTAAAATTGAGCAAGAAAAAATATTCCAAGCAAGATTGGAAAAATTTAAGAATTATCCTAAAATTGACCAATTTAAAACTGAAGCTCTTGAAACAACTACTGTCTCAGCAGTTGAATGAAATCTGTCAAAATATGGCACAATTTGAGCGCTTATATGAAATAACATCACCTCTTATAGATGAAGCAGTTAGCCTCAGATTTGAATTTGACGATGCAGATGAGAAAATTTCTGAATTTCTTTCATGGTAAGACTCGGAGCAAGGAAGGAATGCAAACCTTCCCAGGATTGAGGAAAGGCACAAATAAATTCTGTTTGATGAATGGGAAACACATTTCATCAAAGGAGAAAGAGCCACATCAAGAGCCAAAACTATGATGAATAATATATCACAGTTGGTTAATGATAGTTTATATGCCACCAATTTAATTTTAGATTGTATTCCAGGTAAATTACCAAAGTTAAAAGAGACTGATACCAGGTGGAAACAAGAATTAGCAAATCAGCAAACTTCAAGGAATTTCATGGGATACCATGTGGACATATCTAATCAAGCCACACAGTCAGCAAATGGAAATTAAATTCCTTTCCAATGCCATTAATTGCATTATTCCAGAGTTTTATGATGCCACGTATACCGGTTAGTTGCATTCAAAGCTAAGTCATCCAGCAGAGGTCAAACAGATGCTCAAAATCTGCCATCTTGGCACATTGAATGCGAGAGAAAATCAATGAATTTGTTTCATTTTAATATCGCAATTTTGTTTCATTTTAATATCGCAATTTTGTTTTCGGATTTCCAATGATAGATTGTGCAATAGTTTTAGTTATTTTGTTTTATTAATTTCCTATTTAAACCCCTTCGCTACATTTGAGAAGGGGTCTAGAATTTGTAATATTTTGGCTTGGATGTTACATTTTTGTAATCCATCAACTATTTTATTTTTATAAAGGATCACATCCTGTGGTTTATGGCGAATTATCTCTAAGAATTGCATTTCTGTACCTTGGAGTTTGTTTTAAGTTAAAGCACAGGATCTGGATATTGCATTGCATCATGAAAAATATCAAGATGAATCTGGTATTTCTATCAATTTACTATTATTTTCCTTATGTTGTGAAATATTCTCTTTGAATTTGCTATCATTTATATAAGCTTGTTTTACAAATGTTTCTTTACACATATCATTTTTGAATGTATAGAAATATTCATCTATTAGAGTATGTGTAAATGATATATAAAATTATGAATACAATGTGTTATTATAACTCTGTTTAATTTCTTAAACAGAGTTGTCATTACTTGATACTTCATATTTCAAGTAAATTATAATACATTTTCATGATTGTTGGTTTGATTGAAACAATCTTTAAGTTGTATTCATATTAAATACCTGGATTATTCTTTTAGAATTATTTTGCAAGTTATATATTAAATTAGATAGATTAGTTCAATCATTTAGTTCCATTATCCATTCATACAATCATTCTATCACAAATCCATTTTTTATTAGGAAACTTGTCTTATAAATCGAGTCGGAGCCACCACACGAAATGCAAAAGGAGCTGTCTTAAGGTCTCAACCGAGTGGTTTTCCCCCAATGTTTGAAGCAGCGATTTTCAAGGCTTCAACAGATCCCTAAGCTATTCCTAATCGGGAATATTACAGTGGTATCAAAGCATGATCTCTAGCTCAGCCTGTGAGATCCAGCTATCAGAGGAAGGAGAGATGGACAGAAGCTAGAAAGCTTCAGTATGTGAAAGGAAAGTGGAATACAAGCTCACAAAGCTTCCTCCAAAATCTATGTAGAGCTTTCAAGGAGAGCTGAAGAAAATGAGATTGGAGAAGGGATCTCCAGAAGAGGTTGAATCTACATTTTCACATGGTGAGCATGAGCATGCAGCTACAAAACATGATGCACAATGCATTCAAGTGCCCAGATCTATATTGAGATGGATAGGAGGAGGAAGAAATCCTAAGAGGAGAACTCTTAGTGATTTGTTGCAGGAGTATGAATCTCAAACTGAGAGGTTTAGAGATCATACTGATCTCCAGGAGTTTTGCAAGATCTAGTTGGAGAAGAGAAAGCAGCAGGATGCAGGTAGATTTCTTCTATATACTTTTGTTGGATCACCTACAAGTTTAGCTGGAGCCTGGGTAAATGAGCTATATTCGTACTTGCAGCTGCACCATATTTCTGAGGGTGAAGCCATTGGAGTTGCAGCGCTGCATTTCAGAGGTAAGGGTCATGCATGGTGGATTTTTTAATCTTGTTATTTAAAGAATGCAAACACTTCATCTTATGCAAGATTCATAGAAAAATTTATGGGGAGGTTTGGGGAAAAACTTCCTAAGGCACATGAGCAAGGAGAGCCTGAGAAAACAAAACCCTTGCATGTGATGGAGGAAACCCCACTTCAGAAAACCATGGGAGGAGCTGATATCTTGCATTACACATTGCCGGAAGCAAGACCTCCAGTTCATATTCTTGAACAAGAAGTCATGGGGATCTCCTTTCCACAAGAGGATCCAACTATTGAGATGTTGCCCATACACATTGAGGGATATCAGATGAGGCAACAACACTGTCACATCTAGAGCACATCTAGTGCCTCATGCAGAGGAAGGAGGAGCACATGCTCCAATAGGAGGCATTCTTGTATCCTTACAAGAAGTTCCCCAGGATCTCATACATAGAGGTCCAAGCAAAATCAGTGAGAAACATGATTGTGCAGCGTTGTAGCTGGAAGGAGGAGGTAGGGAGGAAGAGCAGCATCAGTTGATGAGGAGAACACACCCTTCTCTATTTCAGAAAGCTAGTGAAAATAGGTGGTAGACTGTATTGCACTGTGAGAGCAGGGGCAAGGTTGCCCAACCATCTATGTAGTCTACTCTTGACATTGATGTCTCACTTCATGGAGGCATTCCACCTGGGAGGCCACCTGATCTAGAGTTAATGAAAGACATATTGTCTTTGAATTCACTACTCTTGGATTTTTGAAAGGTGAAGAGTTTGGAGGAGAAATTTGGCATGAGGGATGTCAAAGTAGTAGGAAACATCATGAGGAGAGCTTCACATGCCAGATCACCAGCGTTGTCTTTGAGGAGGATTGATCCTTACTGGAGGTCTCAGCTTTTGGTAGAGTACTCTAAGAATCATGGTGCATGCATGATTTTTGATGACCCGGATGGAGATGACAGATAGATGGTGGATAATGTCGTCATCTATTCCTATGGAAGGCTCTTGTTGACCAGATTTTCTAGTCTTAAGGTGAAGCTGCTACATGTAGCACATGAGGAATTCTCTTCTATGCACTTTGATGTATATTTCCAGTTGATGGAGGAGTTCACTTGGGAGGGAATTTAGCATGACATATTTCAACATATGGAGAGATGCATAGCCCGGATGGTGATAGAGAGGATGTCACATCCACCTTCCTACTCATTGAGAGTGAGGGGGAATTTCCATTTGAGCCATTTCAGATCAAGAGCTCAAGTACATGATGGAGGAGGTATCATTTCACATTTGGTATTGTAATTCTCTTCCTTATTTGAGCAGCATGATGTAACAAGAAGAATTATCTCTTCTTGCATATTTTATGATGATGTACATGCAGATACTTGTAGCACTGATTTTGGCTATCTTCTTGATGGTTTGTGGGGGAAGCCACATGTATCTTGGTGTGCACCATTGATGCCATATTGTAACTTCATGTTTTCATCTTGTGATATGACTGTGGCAGCAAACAAGTGGCTGGTAAAGCACTTGTTATTTCTCATTTTGATGCAAGAAAAGAATGCACTATGCTAGTTCCATAAGTGGAACTATGATTCACTCTCTGGTTGTCATTTGGAAACTTGTTTTTATTATACCTTGCTTCCATGTATTTCTGATATGTTTTTGTTGAATGGAAGCTTTGTATGGAGATGAAAACCAATTGAATTGCATGGCACCCATATGATAGAGCAGCAGAAGATTTGTTTATATGGGGTATCATACAAGTTGACTATCATGATCTTACTTCATGGCTTGTATGAGGGAAATATGAGGCAGCCGCAAAAGTTGTTGTTGTTGTGGTTGTAGTTGGGAGAGTATGGGAAAAATTCTTCCCATACTTTTCATGAGATTTCTAAAGAGAAGAAAGGCAAATTCATGGTGCAAGGAGGCTACCCTTCAACATTCGAGGATCATGAGAGGCTTCCCTTTAGGGAGAAGATCTTCTCACATAACAGCATGATAGTGGATGACTTTGGCATATGGAATGTCAAAGAGAGGAGTCATGGAGCCTTATTTTTAAGGTCTACAGAATTGTCACATGGGAGTGTGTTCTTATTGATGGAGTGTTCCAAGGAGTATATTTATCCCTTCCTCTTAGATATTTTTATGAGAGGATCCTCATGGGGGAACTTATACATGAACCTCACTTTTAGGTTACTTACCATGCATGGTAAGAAATAAATTTATGTGCTTGTTGCTTACTCTATTGAGTATTTGTACTTTCTCACCATATGTAAACAGTGCATTGCTCCACATGAGAGCAAGATTATTTTTGGGTATCATGGTCACTTCAAGGCCAATGTTTATGATGATAGTAGCCCATCTATACATGACTTTGGGCAAGTGTATTGTTATTTTATCTATGTACAACTGATATGCATTGATGCTTACTTCCCCATGTTGGGAGAACAAACATCTACAGTTTGTAACTTGTTGCAGGACCACTTGCCACATGACATTCTCAAGCAGCAGTTGGGAAGACTGCGTAATATCCACTTGGAGAACCTTTGGTACCATCAAAAATTGCACATAACTCTCAGCAATTTCTTGATTTGGAGGCCAAATGGTGATGATGTGTCATTTATCTTGAATGGAATGGTTTGGGTTGGCATGTCTTATGACTTTGGAGGAAGAGTTTTTGGAGGCTCAATCTTCTTCTTTCCATTGGAGGGCAACCATGTTGTAGCCAAAGATCAGCATGCCTTATAAACTTATCATAAGTGGAGAGGAGGACAACATGGGATAGGCCCTCTTTCCTATCATGCTCATTTATTCAACCCACCTACCTTTCCGGAGCGCAAGGTGCAGGAGATTTTTCATGAGTTACCATGTTGGAGGGTGACTCAATTCATTTGGATGATAACATGGGTGAGGGAAGCAATAATTCACCATGATCATCATCATCCCTACCTTGTGGAGGCCATGAGATAGAAAGAAAGTTTCCATTCACACTTTCCACCTTTGATGGATGTAGACCATTTGGTTTTGCACACTGGGGAGAAAACATTGGATGACAGTTTTATTGCAGATTACCTTGAAGCAGTGATGGAGGCTATTTATGGAAGGCCACATGAGGAAGAGGGGAGAAATTTTTCTCTCTCTATGCATTTTCTTGAGGACAAGAAAATATTTTGGAAGGGAGGACTGTAATGTTCCAAAATTTTAGCCTCCAAGCTAAATGGAACATTAGAGTTAGCAGCAACTCTAGTTGGTGAATAAATGTGATGAAAAGCCCATAAGTCTCCTAAGGAGGAATAAAATACTCCAAATGTTAAAGGGGACACTCTTTCTAGCTCAATAAAACACCTCCATGTGTGAACAGGGTTCAAATCAAGCTGCTTTGACCAAGTCAACAACACAGTTTTAGTGGAGGAGGAATCCAAGGAGGAATAATGCAATTTTGGAGGGAGATACATCTTTGGATGGATATGACCTAATTGAGTGGGGCCAAGGGCAAGAAAAATCATGTTTTATATAAGGAAGAGGATGGAAACATTATTCTTCATGTCTTAGTTTTTTATTCTTGTCTGCCAATACTTGTTGCTACTTTGCTGCTTAGCAAAGTTGCAGTGTTGTTTAGCATTGGGTGTTCTCGAGCGGGAATCCCACCTCTCTCCTTGAGAAGCTTCATTCAGAGAGTTTTTATTGATCATTCCACACCAGGTTTTCTATCCAAGCTTCATCCTACATCATCATCACAGCTTTTCCGGAGATTGTGCAGTGTTGCTGGGTGCAACAGTGGAAGGGATTGGAATCCCGACTTTTGAGCTAGTTTCTCATTGGAGGAAGATTTCCTTCACTTGAGAGATCTTTTTGGAGAGATCAAAAACTTATTTCAGATCTATGGTACTAGATCACATATTTCCCATACATTCCCAGCGTTGTTTCTGCCAGGGAATGCATTATTTTGGAGGCAGTGCTTAGTGCATGGTTTGGTGGTTTTGTTGTTGAGTTTCCTTGTGATTGAGAGGTTCAACCTTTCATGGGAGGAAGCCTTTGAGGGATATACATCAGATCAAACATATTTTCAACCTTTTACACTCATGTGCCTCAGTGTTGCAGTGGTGATTCAGTAAATTACTGAGTATCACATTCTTGTATGTAGAGTGTTTGACAAGAAACCCTTGCCAAGTTATCTTTTATTTGTATAAGGTGACTAAATCTCAATTCTTAATTCATATTTCATAAATATATGAATAGATCTATTTTTTTTCCTTATTCTTTGAGTTAAAACCCTTGAAAGACTGCACAGTCACTTATGCAGCAACTCCGGTAAAATGCAGTTTTGGGGTTTTTCATCATTTTTAGCTACACTAGTGTGGGAGGTCTGTTTAGCCCACCTATTTTGATTTTTTTTAGCTCTATTCTTGGATTTGGTTTGTATATTAACTAATCTAGAGGATGTAAGAGTCCATTTCACTATTTTATGAAATATGTTGTTGGAAATGTGTTTTCACTACATGATCCCTAAGTTATTCCTAATAGGGAATATTACAGTGTACTAGGGTGTTGATGTCTCATTATTCCATGAGCCTATTCAGGTGGACCTCCTCCAAATCAAATTTTTACAATTTTTTCATAAATCTGGTTAGTGAAATTTCTGAAAAGTAGGCTTCAAATATGAGTGTATAATTTCCAAACCCTAAGGGCTTTGTATAAAGTAAGAGAAGTGTTTGAAGATGGACCTGTACTGAAAAAAATCTCTTTCAGATTTCTGAAATCAATTTTTATTGGGTTTGAAATGAAGCATGAAGTTGACTGCTAAAACAATCGTACAAATTTTTTTGTAGCAATCATTTGGTAGCAACTTTTCATAGCACTTCTGTTTTAAACACTTTTGCCAATAAATTTGACTAAATACTGCCATGATGCTTTAGAACATGTTACGAGGGCTTCATGAAACATTTCTTCCCACTTTTAATGAGTTGATGCCATAACACATGATGAAATACCTCCATGATGAGTTGATAACTTGAAAATGAGTTGGACAACTTTGTGTACCAAACCAGTATGAAATATCCTCCTGAATATCTTTGACCTCCACATGTGATCAGCTAACCTTTAATTAACCACTTCAAGAGAAAATTCCTTAAAATTTCAAATTGCTGCCAAAACAGGAGAAAACAAGGCAATTTTGTAGCAGCTTTTGGTAGCAAATTTAATTTACCAATTTCCACCACCTCTTAGCTCTCTTTTCTTTCATGGATCTATTTGATATGTTTAAAGAGCTAATAAAAATTTTTCCCAATATTTAATTTCAATTTTAACCAACCTTTTTATCAAAAATTCATCTTCTGAAATTTCGTAGCATTTTTTGGGCTTCAAGCCTCGCTGGTGCTACAAAAACACCTAAAGTGAAAAAAAAAATCAAAATTCTCCTTTTTGTACCAAATTTTACTCGTAGGTCTGAAAATTGATATGATGAAGTATGATCATTTAAAATTTCCTCTTACCTTCTTCAAAAAACATCCTCTTCACCTTTAGCAAGTTTATTCATTAATAAAATGACTCTGTTTTTTCTGAAAAAAAAAAAAAGAGTTCAGAAATGAGCTCTTATCTACCTATCCTTGATAGATGCTTCAAAAATGAAGGAGGTTTTTTTAGGTTAGTATGTTTTGAAGAAAAAAATCTCTTGGTTTTTTTAAAACCATCTCCAGTTGTCCAGAATATGCATTCTGAAAACATGTATAAAAAAAGAAATTTTTGCATTCTAAAAATAGAGCCAAAATACATCTCTGAATCTCCCAATTTGTAACACCTTTTAGAAAAGTGAAAGATTTTAATGTTATTTTATATGTGATTGAAAATAAACTTTCTCGTTTTCTTAAAATACTTCTCTGTTTTCCGAGAAACAACCCTTGAAGTTGACTTATCAAAAGTAAAAAAAAAAAGAGAAATCCTCATATTTGCTACGAAATTATCAGGTAGTTTCGTAATGAAATCTACCTATTTTGCACTAAATTCTCTATGAAATTGTGTTTAATTGGTTAGTGGCTCACTTTTGTAATTTGAATGCATGGGTGTGAAAAAAAAAAATATATGGAGTGTAGTTGACTGACATGATATGACTCATGGTGGTTTTCTTGACATAGGTTAAATATGATTTCGTAAATTCTTCATCAAAGACTTGGCCCAACATGAAATAACATGAAACCTATGGTGACCTTATCAAAACAAATTTTGAAAATTTTGAGTGTGATAACAACAGCCAAGAGCAAATTTTCCAAGAAAGCATACCCAATTAGTTACCCAGATCATATAATTCAATATTACTAGTCCTAATCATACCACTAATACAATAAAAATACAAATTTCCCAAAATAGAGAGATACAAATTTTCCAAAACAGAGAGAGAGAAATGAACAGCAGTGCCAACTTACCAATCATCCAGGTTCACCTACAGAGCTTGATAAAAATAAGCCTCAGCATGATAAGCATCTCTACGAACATCCCACATCAGCTTTGAATAAATAGAAAGTACCTCGCCATCATTAGGGCTTGCAAGTATGGCTCATCCATACTACTCCTCTACCTTGGCAAGGCTTCCTAGAAATTTTAACGGCATGAAAAAATTACGCACATACTTGTCATGAAGCATTAGTTCCTTCCACCTCAATTTTCCTGAGAACATGAAGTTAATGGCTGAGATACTTCATTGTCACACTTTATTATGAGACTTGAGGAGGGTACTTTTTAGGGCATGGAAAAATTGTGAACTATCTCCTTGCGAGGTATTAATCGTTGTCGCATCCATCTCCAGTGCAGATCATATGGAATTTATGATCATATGGAAATTTCTCACAGTGTTCGTTTTATATGGGATTTATGATCATATGGAAATTTCTCCAGTGCAGATCATAAATGCCTACAAAATATCCTTAATTTGAGAAAATTACACTTGCCTAGGAACATAGAGTGTGAAGTGTTTTCAGAGGAGTCTAGAGAAATTATGACATTTCCAAATCTGAAAAATCTCGTGATAGAATATTTTAACGGTCCCACAAATTCCCCCCAATTGTAGGTAATGAAATGTAGAACCTATAATATTTGTAAATCAAAATGTGTACCCACATGATAAATATGCACCAAGGAGTCCATGAGTTCAAGATTCTTATTGAAATAGAGGAGGAGGAAGATGAACTTCACCTTTGGAAAAAATTGAAAGATCTCCATGTTAAAATCTAAGTAATATATCTTTGTAAGGAGCAAGCAATTGATAAAATGGTAGAGAATGTCATTTTAGGAAAAAATGGTTGAGGACAAGGTAGGCAAGCATTTTTCCAAAACCATACCGGGTAGAGTGTTGGAAAATATTTCGTGCAAAACCACGTTATGGATGAGATATTTTTTTTCACAGGAGGATTGGGCACACATGAAAATAAGTTATATAAATACATATAATTGAAATGTGAAAGTGCAGAGGTGCTTCTCCTCACTTGCACGCTTATGTACCTCCACACTTCTGCAAATATCAGCATTGTGACGTCAAACTTCTTATTTCAAGCATAAGAAAAATTAGTTACCTTGTAAATGGGATCACCTCTCACCTCATACTATATTTTTCATCCAAAAACTAATTGGATGCATTTATTTGCATGAACGTCAGAAATGTTATCTGCATGCAACAAATGATCGAAATATAAGAGACAATATTTCCAATAATATACAAGGACATCATAGGCTACATTAACTTCCAATTATATCCCTACGATGCCAACACCACAATTTCACATTTCGTCAAATACTACAATACCCAAGTGCTTCAGTATAGTGGAAGGAAAGCACTCATTAGTTCTATAGAGAAAGTGATGATAGAAGAAGTCTATCACCTGATAATTGATTCTTTGAGGCCACTAAAAATTTCAATGGAATTCATTCTTCATGAAAAAAACAAACAACACACTTCCACAATCCACCTATATGAAATTGCAAGGAAATGGTGTATTTTTCCAATGTAGACTCTAGGTAAAGAATTGTTTTCGGTGCGAAGTGTGAAGGTGTGGAGAGTATATGGCTATGGCATTCATCAAAGAAGAATATATATTCATTTTTTTGGATTTATCCATACCTCATGCATGAACTTTTCATATTTTCTTAGCAGGAGTGAATTGCCCTAATTTTCCTCCAACATATTCTGATAGTAAGCTTGTGGACACTCAGAAATGGAATCAGTGTGGAAAAATTCTTTATTTCCAACCCAATGCCAAACCCTCCAGTTATATACATCTCCTCATCCTCACTCTTAGAAACCTATTCTAAATTTATCGGCACAGGACACGAAACATAACCGATCTTTGTACGAAATCTTGTTGGCTTGAGGGGTCTTGACCTAGGTTTAGAGTTTATGGATAAACCAACAAACCCTCCAACTACTGGCCCTTTCATCAATGAATTGCTTGTGCAAATCAAAGTCTCAACCGAAGCAATATGGGGTGTTTCTTGAACCGTGTCTCCGCACCCTAAGGGATAAAATAAAGAAGAGGTCCTAAGAAAATCAAATGTAGACTTATATCAATTGTAAATAGATGCATGCAAAAATATAAAGTAGAATCACAGAATGTGTGCAATACTTAACAGAATAAAATAGAGTCATTGTTCTCCTTGGCACAGATGAACGTAACAGAAGCAGATATATATCTTAACAATTAAATTACTTAACAAATTTATCAACAATTAATAAGCATGCATAACCATAACAAATATCCTTTGTGCAATATTCAATCAGCAAGACAGAGAAGAAACAATGTCATCTTAACAGAACATAAATAGTAAAAAACTCAGATCAATATCATAAGAAGTAGCCAAAATATATCCCTTCTATTAATTTTCAGAACCTTTCAATACATCAAACTTTCCCTTACAAAATCCTTTCATGCACACAAGCACCTAACTCCACACATAACAAAGATTAGGTCTCTGCGCACACAGCCAGCATGAGCCTTTCAACCCAACCCCAGCAAACCCTTCACAATGTATTAAAGATGCATAGACTTATCAAATATCATATTAACTTACTATTTTCCTTAGACTCGATATATATATTTATATTCTCCTATCATGTAGATACTATGGTATCAAACCATGGCTTGAGGTCCGTAGTTTACCCTTATGCCCATTTACATCAAAATTATAGACTTTGACCCACCCCAAAGCCCCTTGACTCATTTACGCAGTACGAACATACAAAATTATACAAAATTACATAAAAAATTGTTCCTCAGGAGACCATGCTCCTACAAGCCCCCAACACAAACATGTGACTCGTCCCAAGTCACTAAGGCACATGCTCCTTAATCTTGTCCTGAAGCATGGTGAGAGAAGCTTTGAGAGGGAGTACTAATTATTAACTTTGCATTGCGATGCCCTACACTTTCTGAACTAACTTTTCTATGGTAGGCCCTTCAGTGGCTGACTTTAGGGATATGGAGAATTTAGGGACTGACATGAGCTATAAGGAAGCTAAGTAAAATTCCCCAAAAATTTCAGGAGGTAGGGTTATGTGTTAGGTTTAGGCTAGAAGTGAAATTTCTTGAAATATGTATAAGGATATAGACCAAAATGTGAGACACAAGAATTTTTAGTTTTTCTATGGAAATGTAGTGGGAAATTAGGGTTTTGATGGAAAAATGATAAAGAGTGTTTTGAGTTATAAGGAGTGTTAAGGTAGGTTTTGTGCAAGATATGTGAAGTTCTTAGATGGTGGGATGATTTTTTTAAATAACTGAAACCAATCAAGAATGGGAGGCCCTAAAAACTTAGTGGAGAAAAAACCTAAGGAGAGAAATCACTCATATTCTGATGACATGACTTGAGAAATGTATTGAGAGTGTCCACTTACTGATTTAGGAGGCCTCATAAGATTTGTGCACTTGATTTAAAGCTTCAATGGCTGTCTTGGAGGCCAAAACCCAAAAGCATAGTGCCTTTGGCAGAAACGTACCACATCAAAATAAACGTAGCACCAACACCCAGAAACATCCTGCCAATACTTAGAAACATTATGTTTCCTTCCAGAAGCGTATAATAATGTGTTTGCTTGCAAATTTCTTTTGTTTTATTCCACCTTTGCTAATTTTAGAGTATTATTAAGGTGAGAGAGGAGCTCTATTGAACAAGAGAGGATGAAATGACTTGAGGAAGTCACTTTCTCCCTTTATAACATCACAAAGCACCTTTTTTGTCTTTTAGTGAAATCATGATCTTTGAGAAAAACTTTTCTTTTTTGAAAAAATTGACAATGTAACAAGCTTTGAGAGAAGACAATCAATTATCTTGCTTTATTTTCCTACCTATGCTAACTCCCTTTCAATATAACTTGTATGGTGAAAAAGACTATTTTTTCACCTTCTTTATGACATAATTTAGACATTTATGGTGGAAAAACAAAAGACACCTAGACAATGACCTAAGTGAAAGGATAGTGCCTGACCTCAAACTCTAGATAATAATGGAGGACCTAACCTCTGAAATGATAATTTCCATGAATAGAGTGGAGGGAGTAGCATTTGAGACCTAGACATATTCAACAAACAAAATTTTATTTGAAAAATGGCTTGAAAATATAAAATTTTGACCTAGGACCAATACTAAGTAAAATTGAAAAGAGTATTTTTTATCACTGAATATTGGACACTAACAGAGTCCACAAAAAGCAAGGGAAGATGAAACATTAACTCGACGAAAACTAGATATGCCTTTCACTTGGATTTGATGAATTCTAGGTCAAACTCTTGGAGAATAACTATCCATTTCTAGTAGTTTCCCCCCAGTAATTGCTGTAACAGTATATATGTCATCGCGTTGCAATCTGAAATTACCATAGTTTTCAAAAGTAACATGTAATAGTGAAATATTTGGATGGCTTTACTGGACACCAAATCCAATTTTTCAGTATCATTGAGGTTCTAACTCAGATAATAAAGGGGATGTTCAGTCCCAATGTTGTCTTCTTGGACCAACACTATAGCTATAGTAGATATGGCAGCAATGAGATACGAGAAATAGTCATGCTGATAGTCAGGGCCGTATAAGAGAGATTCTCAAACGAGTACATCTTTCAAGGCACCAAACGCTTTATGTGCAACATCATCCCAACAGAAGGGAATCCATTTCTTTAGTAAGCTAGTAAATCCTTTGGTCATCTCAGCGTAATTAGGGATGAATATACTTAATAAGTTAGCTTTCCCTTGGAGTCCTTCTAACTGAAGGAAGCAGGACGGCGCATGAAAATCAACAATTTCCTGGACTTTGAGAGGATCAATATGAATTCCTTGTTTAGAAATAAAGAAACCAAGGATTTGACTAGAAGCAACACATAACACACATTTGTGCGGGTTAAGTCAAATGTTATAGTGCGTACAACAGAGAAAAATGGCTCATAAATTCAATGGGTTGTTATCTCAATGCTTAGAATGAGCAGGGATATCATCCAAATAGGGTTGCATGATATGCTTAATATCATGAAAAGCATAATCCATTGCACGTTGGAACATGTCCCCTGCGAACTTGAGACAGAATGGGAGATTTTTTTAAGCGAAATAACCCCAAGGACAAATATATGTTGTTTTAGGTTGGTCTCCCAGGATAATTTTTATTCGATAGTAACCCAAGAATCCATCCATAAATGAATAGATGATGCAACTAGCGCAATCAT
Organism: Pinus albicaulis; assembly: GCA_034641835.2. Lineage (NCBI taxonomy): Eukaryota > Viridiplantae > Streptophyta > Pinopsida > Pinales > Pinaceae > Pinus > Pinus albicaulis. The sequence goes on along the minus strand of CM076575.1, from coordinate 1,893,578,594 downwards.
CAAAAATCTGTTCTATAAATGGGCTTGGGTTGTTGTCTTTTGGATAAGCTCCATTAACATCCCGATAATCAATGCATAATCAAATTGTGCCATGTTTCTTTATGACAAAGATGATGTTTGAAATCAAATAGGCTAAAGGAATGGGGTATATGAAGCCAGCCCCAAGAAAATTTTCAACTGCAACTTTAGTCTCCACAACCTTCTTATGATGGATCGAACTGAGGCATTGTCGAACGGGTTTGGCAGTAGGATACATCTTAATTTCGTGAAACACTATGTTTAGGTCAATACCTAACATTCATTCATATTTATAGGAAAATAAATATCTAAAATCATGAATAAGGGCTAGGTATATCTTGACTTTGTATGAAGCACAAGATTCTCTGATTTAAAAAATTTGGACTATTCTTTGTTTGATAGAAATATTGAGAGGAATGGCTTCTTCAACATTCGAGAGTTTATTTCAAGAGTCAATGTCATGAATGGAAATATAATTCGTAGAGGCTTTGATTAAATTATGTAGGTACAAACCACCTAGATTATCTTCTATGGAATCAGGAAGGGAGAAATGATGGTGATGCTCGTTGCATGGCACATCTTCTAACGTCATGATCTCCATGATCATTTTGTCGGGTGAGAATATACATGAGAAAGGATTACAAAGCATGCCATAATCTAGGAATTGATCTACCCAATTGGTCAAAGGAAAATTATGGTTTTCGCAAGATGAGTATATGTCTTTTTAATCTTACTGAATGGGGCTAAGTGGCACCCCGTCGCCAAAATTTTGGATGTCAATCTCATCAGGTACAATCTATGGATCAAACAAACTTTTAGAATATCATATTATATTGATATAAGAAATCAAAGGTGGGGAGTTGGAATGGGGAGGAGGGGGGAGGGGAAAATTCCCCATAGGCAATGAATCCTTTGATAATCCAAGTCCAACATGTTGATAGGAATGTAGGGCTTCCCCTACAAGAGGGACACTTCCGATAACATTGGAATCAAAGGAAAAGAATTTGAGTTGATCTATGCCTACAATCTTGCCTCCATGAGGAAAGGAGATCATGCAGAAGTAAGTCAAAATAATTGAAACCATAGGATAAACCCATGTATTTCCTAGTAGAATATTATAATCAAGAGGTATGTAAATAATTATATTTCAACAAAGAGGGTTTTCCCCCAATTTCCACTTGGAGGGATCTCAAAATCCCATAGGGTTTATATGTACTTCCATCAAAGGATTTTAATGTGGTGGTCAATTGATTTAGTTGAGGTGAACTAATCACCTTCAAGAAATACATGGACATGATGCAAGTCAATGCTCCCCCATCCACGATATAGCGATGAATGTTATTACCATGGATAGTGACATGAATCATAAAATATAACAGAGTCGGAACTCAAGGTGTATATATTTCGTGAGGGAAAACCACTAGGTTGGAATCCAATGGGTGCATGCATCTGATAGCTGACAACAAGGCCTTATTTTGGGTGGGGTAGTTTTGTAACACCTCAAGAGAAAACATAGTTTTTGGAGACTAAACTAAGTCTTCAACCACATTGTAATTTTTGGCATCTCTTGAATGAGGGTTGTAAGAACACCTATGGATAACACCGTTCAAAGGCTCCATATTCAACTCCAGAGGGAGAACAAAATCAAATGAGGTCGATGCCAAACTGGAAAGTTGATCGGTAGCCCAACCATTCAGTGGATTCACATTACCATAGTATTTTTTCTCAGTGGCCACCAAAACATGAGATCTCAACTTAGAGGAGGAAAGCATAAAAACTGTGTTAGAAGAAGTGGGGTCCCAGGAAAACATATGAGTCTCCCAATTGGGAAATAGGTCAATCAACACAATGGGAGAAGTGCATGATTTAAGAAAATGATTCACTTCAACGTGATTTAGAAAATCATGAACAAATTGATCCTCATTGGAGATAAATCATGGATATCTAGGCTTATGTTTCTCATCGGAAGACAAATTTGTTTTTTAATCCTGCAGTGAGGAATATTTCTTTTTCTTACCTTTACCTCTCTTCTTGATTCCAGGGAGCTATTGAAATTTTCCTTTATCAAATGAAATGGAATTTATCTAGAAAGTAGAAGTTTCAGGAGGGTGGGACTAAGGGTTTTGAGCAGGAGTGACGAGTGCTATACTAGATGGTTTACTTGCGGACTGTGAACTAGCATAACCAATAATGCTATGAACTATTAGGATTTACTGCAGAAATAAAATATTACCGAGAGGAATAATAATCATGGAAAAAAACTAGCAACAAAACATTAACATAAACACAGATGTTTATCCGAGAAAACCCCAAATCCGAGGAAAAACCCAACCAATGAAATTTCATTAACCATTGGCCAAAACCCTGGCCAATCCGGCCAAGTGAGCCTTCACCGCTCACCTCCAGGCCTTGCATTACAATGAAGTATTCCCAGTCTTTTATAGGCTCCATTTTATGCAATACCATGGGTCAAAAAACCATGGGTGCACAATACCATGTGCCCCAAAACCACTACTATTTACCCTAGTTAACATTGACTCTATCCTGAGTTATGTTTACCTAACAATTCCCCCCTTAAACTTGACTTTGGGATTATTGACTAAATCTAGCCAAACCTGCTAAGTGAGACAACCCTGCTCACTCTAGCTCTTCCCCCCTCAAATTTTTACCCAGGGTGATTGTTAACATGACATCCCCCCTATCACCTAGGTCTAACCCAGACTTTACTAGTGATTACCTAGGGGTACGCATGCCATACCAGGTCTTACAACAGTATGCCCATTTACATGTAATAAAATTAACTCCATTATAATAATATATATATATTTTATTGTTTCATTGTTGCTGTCTTTATATGACCATTATTTACATTCATTCATGATGTCCTCTCCAAAGAGGACATCATAGTTGTACATCAATTTCCATATAAAAAGAACCCATCTACCAGATTACATGGGTTACCAACCTCTGTAACCTCCAGTATTCTAGGAGTTCTCTTCAGATACATGGTTCATCAATTAATTAATCCACGTACACATATCCTCTCTTATTTTAAAAGACTTTGATCTCCTAGCGCAGCTAATGGCTTGCTATTCTAGCACATATTATCTCCCTCATAAACTCTCAGCCCTTGTGAAAATCACTTAACCACCATATACCCAAGAAACCAATTTGGTTTCTCACATCACCGAGGGTCCCCATTCAACACTCATGATTCTTAAATCTTGCTACCCTGCACTCGTCTCCGTCAAGAATAGTAGCATATGCCTCAGAAACACCAACGACTTACTATCGCTTGAAGTCTCTGTGACTTCATACATCATCCCATTCTCACGAAAGACATGAATTTTCCCTCGGCTCTCGATGCCAAGAAAGTACCAAATTTTTCTGACATAATGCACCTCCAACTCGAGCACGACCACCGGAAAATCATCGCCCACTCAGCTCTTGGAGAGAACATGCACATGCTCCATGCCCAGGGCATGCGATTCATCCCCCACCAGATTTCTAATCGCCACATATTTCCCAACATCGTCGTCACCTTCGCAGGGTAAGAAATTTAGGCACGTCATGTCAGATTCCATTTTAATAGCTAACACGAACTGGAAGTGCTCTGACCAGGCTAGCCTGAACTTCACAAATGTGACACCCTTGCGATTCCTCAATTTCCTGCAACTCTACCACTTGGATGTCAGCCTTTCTTCTACATCGATCCACCATTTGTGTGCAAACATTGTTACACGCATATCTACCACTCTTGATATCGATCTGCAGACCTCCATTACATGAAAACCGACTGCAAACAACACCTCTGATCTGATCAGATTAGGAGAGTGACGGGTTATGGAAGAGAGGAAGAGGACGCTGCACCACCTGCCAGCACGTCCACTCCCATGCTTCTTCGCTCCTGTGCCTCATCCTTGGATAAACCACCTGTGACTAATATAAAATCACATTCCTCACTTCTGTATTCACCAAGACTTCACGACCGTGGTCCCTTCCTAGGGCATCTTACCAAACGGGCTCGCGATCTCTCCCATCGGCTTGAGTTTCTAGTGGCTAGGTTTGACATTCAGCCACCAAAACGGCTGGGTCTTTCACGAATTCATTGTGGTGACCACCATTTTCAATAGTAGTCCGTGAGGAATAATAAAAAATTCAAAACAAAACACATAATCACAAATTTTGCACAACATCTAGCGTCTTCATCCAACATCTTCACATCGATGGTTCTCATAGCCTTCTGAGAAAATTTCCTGATCTCCTTAACGGCCATCCACACCGGTATTCTATCAAAATCAACCTTCAATACACTAAAAGGAGAGTTCATTAATTTATTCATTTATTTTTCCATTCACCAGGCCAATAAAACCCTTGGCTCTAATACCATTTGTTAGGATTTATTGCAGAAATAAAATATTACTGAGAGGAATAATAATCATGAAAAAGAACCAGCAACAAAAAATTAACATAAACACAGATGTTTATCTTGGAAAACCCCAAATCCGGGGAAAAACACAACCAATGAAATTTCATTAGCCATTGGCCAAAACCCTAGCCAATCCGTCCAAGTGAGCCTTCATCGCTCACCTCCAGGCCTTGCATTACAATGAAGTATTCCCAGCCTTTTATAGTCTCCATTACATGCAATACCATGGGTTGAAAAACCATGGGTGCATAATACCATGTGACCCAAAACCACTACTATTTACCTTAGCCAACATTGACTCTATCCCGAGTCATGTTTACCTAACATGAACGACATGATATTCCTTACTAGGTGGAAGAAGAATTTTTTTGAAGGTCGTAGGGTGTTTGGTATCTTACAATAGAGCGTGCCAAATTGGGTATAAACTAGATCTAGACATTGAGCATGAGTAATGACTTACTATTTGGTCACGACTCCACCTTTAGCCACATCTTTTGTTATAGGAGGTAACAGATATTTGATGAACCATTCTACCAATAATCGATCGGGAAGAAAGGACTTGAAAAACCAGTGATGACGCCTCCACTAATGAATGTGATCAGAAATGGTAGTGTAATCTGATTATTTTAAGTTAGTCAACAGTTACATTCGAGTTCCATATATGATGGGAAACTGGAAATGTGTGAGGAAAGTGTTGGCTAAAGTGTTGAAATAGTGAAACGACACTCTAGGTAATTCGATATACCATTTGGTCATGGTACCTATAATTTTTCGCTGGAAAATATGAATTTGAATGGAATCATCATTAAAAGAGTTGGATGAACACCATAGATGATATTTCATTACATGCGTCAACTAGTCTTCTCCAATATTCCCTTTGAATTTTAGGATATTCTGGAGGTAGAGGAGCCTTATTTTGCATTATACAGCAACGATAGGAAAAAATATTTTTTTCTTCCACATTGTATGATAAATTTAATTAAAAAATGAATAAATAAAATGGTAATCTAGGCCACGAACCTCAATATTGCAACAAGAATGCTGCAACTACAGAGGCTACCAACTTTAATTATTAACCTGGGGATCATACAAAATTAATAGGTATCGCCACTATATGTGAAGCATAAAATGTGTCATTATTTTTTTGATCTAATGTAATGGAGGGAATTTCATGAAATAAAAGCCTAAACTAATTGTATAAATGGAAGTTTTTCTTTGAAAATAAATTAGTCCTAGGAAACTACGACAATTTCTAATTGAAATCCGAAGAGCATGAATTCAAAAGATAAATACCTAATATATTTTGTCAAAATGAATGTCCAATGTGGTGGTTATTCTTCCTAAATAATTTATTTAGGTCATAGGGGTCAGGATTCAAGCATAAGAGACAAAAACCAACCTTTGGGAGCAAATATGGTCGAGTTTACACCTGCTACAGGAGTCCTACAAGAAACTCTATTTTGGAGATAACTCACTGAATGAAAATGTAAATAAAATTAAAATGGCATGGGATAATATTTTTTAGTAATTAAGATGTTTTAGGTCTGCATTCCAAGTGGAATCACTTCAAAATAACCATGTTTAGACATGCTAAAAAATAATAGAAAATTACTATTCTAAAATCTGGAAATTCAAGAACTAGTGAGCTACTTAATCTATCAAATGCCTAAACTAATCAAGTGAAAATATAATGGACTAATTTTTTTTTATCAAATTTAACATTATTATCACCTAATCCAAGTGGAATCAAGTAAAATGGATCTCATTAACACCTTCTAAAAAATAGCAGAAATTTATTACTATTTCGCTATAAGGCATTTCCAGAAATCTTATATTCGTGAACTATTAAGAAAATAAAAGTAGCTTAATGATTAATATGACATTCCAAAGTTATTATAACGATTAATAATGCTTTTAAACCTGTATAAAACCTTTAAAATAGCTAACTTCAATGATTTAATTCAATCCTACAACAAGAAAATAAACAATACTACATAAAAAAATATGCAAAACAGAAATAAGAGATGCATGTGAATAAGAAGTGAAAAGAACATAATTTAATTGTGCAAGAGGGATCTAAGGCTCCTGGGATGGCCAAGCACAAGGAGGACTTATATTCATGTGGAAGAAACCAAACCTTAGAATCTAAAAATGGCACCAATCTTTATTATTGAACTAGTCCAAGTACATCCCTGCAAGAAATTAAAATGGAACTTCTAAAAGACAAGTTTTATCTAGAATAAGACTAATCTATACCTACCCCTACACTCCAATTCAAATTGGTACTTATAAAAAATTATGTGGAAGCATTATCCTTGAAAGGAGGAAGATTTACCCTACAAAATAACTCAAATAGTGGATCTGGTTCCCAACACTAGGAGTTTCGAGTAAATGACAGGGTACACATTCCTAGATTTTCTCAATTATCGGAGTTCTAGTATCTCTCCAGAATTTCTCAATTATTTCATTATATTTTGTTCATTTATTCTCCAATCATGATCCTCCAGTAGTAGGGAGTAAGTCCCTAAATTATTTCGTTCTCCAAATCTCCATAATTTTCCCAATATTCTCACAATATCCTTCAAAATTAAATAATATTAGGCACAAATATGAAATTATATCTAAAGCTTCCTAAGAACATATTAAAGCTTAAAAAATTTATTAAGTGTATAAGGAGAGATTTAGTATATATTTTATGTTCCTAAGAAAGGTTATATGGGCCTTAATTTATGTCTAATTTATAGGCCCATCACTAGGCATAAAGGATTACCAAGCAACCATGAACTGCAATATACACCTTGGTGAACCAATAACTTAACACAATGAAACCAATCTCCCTAAATGTTGTGTTCAGTGTATCAAGGTATAAAAGATAGAAAACTCGGTTACCTATGGATGGATAACAACCTATTGGAGACTCCGAAAATATACTCAACCGTACGGGGGAGTGCAGTAAGTAGTAGTGTTGTCTAATGTGTAATTGTTCGATGAGATCCTTCCCATATACTTTTGATGCATGGAGTGCCATGTGATATACCTGAAGGTACATGGAGAATGGTGCTATACACTTACGTACGTAGAATGATATTTCACCCTTGAGTTGGAATGCTGGAAAACAATGAAAAATCCTATGTTTAACAGCGTTGGAACACGTATCTAACCTACACCTCTAAATGTTTTTGTTAATGTTACAAATTCTCCTTAGGTTGATTCAGTAAATTTTAATGTTCATCTTTGATTAAGTTACAGTTTTAGGGCTCACAATGCATGTCACCTAAATACCGTAAGATGCAAACTTAGCATGACAAAACATAAATATTTTCTCTTTCAATGAAAATATAGCTAAGGAAAGGAAGAAACAATCAAGATGCAACAAAAAATATGTAGCAAACAAGATGGAAGATGCAAATTTCATTTCGATGCAACTGTTCCTAATCCAATGCACATGCAAAACCATAAATGCCAAATGAAAAAAACTTCTTTTCACCACACTTAATTTTAAAAATGATGAAAAATAAGATGCAAATGTTGAATTACTAATCCAATTACACTTTTTAGAATTAGGACTCAAACAACAATTCATCCAAGAAATCAACAGTTAAAAATAACAACAAGTTTCCAAGTGACCAAATGATAAGAATAAATAAAAATTGAAACTAATTATTGTCAAAGGAAAATAAATGCAAATGCAAACTGAATGGGGTCTTTATAGAGACTGCAAGACATTGAAGACTCAAGGAAACTAATATGGAGGTAGGTCGATGAAATAGAGGCTCAAAGTCAGAGGAGAAATTTGTGAAAAAATAGGGACCAACATTGGTGCAGTGACGGTATCAGTGCTTTGCAATGCTAGGACAAAGTGGGCCAAGGTGAGGTTCAACGCTCTGTCAGAAGCACTGGGGGAGCATTGGGCTTGGGAAAGAGGCTCTAGACTCAAAAAATCAAAAAAAGGTTTAATGAAGCCACTTCCTAGGTATTCTCTTGGTTGGATGATGTAAAAAAGGTCTGTCATGGAGGACAAGGAAAACCACCAAGGGAATACTTCATTCCCCAGTGATCCAGGTGGATATCAGTGGCCACCCACCTATTCCATTTGGAGCCACACCATCAATTCTTACATCTTTACACTTTTAGCATGACTTACTATTTCTAGCAGGTTTTTGGGTCCTACACTCTCAGAGACATTTTGTGGCCTGAATAATCCAAGTGGATATTGGTGGCCACCCACCTATTCCATTTGAACACCACCATCAATTCTTTCAATTTTTTAGTTTCAGCACGACTTATTATTTTTAGCAGTTTTTCGTGTCTTGAACTTCTGGAGCCATTTTGAGGCCCTGAACAACATTTTTTGGGAAAACCGAGAGTAACATATTTCTCACACAAAAAATTGTACTCCTCGGATTGATCTTTCTAACGAGCTATGGTTTGTGTCAAACGAAGATTGCATGCCAAAGTTATGTCCCTGGGAAGTTGAAACACAAATTTACCCAAACAGGGCCCATAGTTTTGGTGCTTCATCTCCTACGGTCAGGTTTTTGGACCTTTGGAGTTTTCCATTGTTTCTAAATAATAAATATACCCTCGAGCCTCATTGTAACACAGTTAATAGGTCTATAGCTACCACATCTCTTCTCAGAGATACACTACCAGCACCCTAGCTAGTTTATTTCCATTACGCCTGTAAGAATATTTCAGTCATTTTATCTTAATAAAATGAACTATTGTTTCTACTGCATCTTTGTGTTTATGTCTATTTATGTATTTTATTGTGTTCCTTCATAGATCCCGATCAGTGGTATCAGAGCAGTCTTCTCTTTCTCTATTTTTCTTTGCATGTCCCCAATGAGGTCAGGGTATAATGAGTTAGGGCTCGATCTGGTTGAACCCTTGCAAGATCAACCTCAAAAAGCCTAACGACCTCCCATGGTGGAAGAAAATAAAGACAAGGTAGCTGGAGAACCTATCAAAATATTGCTCGAGGAGGCCCTCGAGAAACAAAGGAATGGAACGATGGATAAATTTGCTCAGATCCTTCAACGATTGCCCACCTACGACACATCTGCATCCAACAGCCACTCTGGAGGCACCACTCCCTTCAAGGTATAGCTAAACTTTGACATTCATGTATTTGAAGGCCAGATAGATGTAGACACCATAGATAGATGGTTGAATTTGCTGGAATGGTATTTCTCAGTCGATTATTTCTCTGACCGAGAAAAGATTCTTTTTGCACTCCTCAAAGTTCCCCCCCATGTCAAAGACTGTTGGGAAACCTATTGTGAGTAAAAGGATGATGAGGAACCCTCTCTGTTATTTCCCACACCCACTTCTAATTCATTCCAAGATGGCATCAAGGAACAATATTACCTCGTGGGGATATATGAAGACAAATACATCCAATGGAACACGTTACACCACAAAAGGTATCAAGATGTGCATGAATTTACAAATTTGTTCCATACCCTGCGCACAAAGTTGGGTATTAAAGATTCAGAGATAAATTTGGTGCTCAAGTAGTGTAGCTGTCTACATTGACACATTCAGGAGGAAATGGAGTTCCTCAACATTACATCACTTGACATGGCATATCGCTATACCACCAAGATCGAGAATAGACTTAAGCAGAAGAAGTGTGACTTTGGATCCACGAATCCGAAGCTAGGGAAATGTGCCCCCGAACCACAGAACAAGGGGCAAGGCCAAAGTGGGGCGACTCAGAAAAACACCACAAATCCAAGTAAGGACATGGGGAAGTGGCGTGAATTTCATAACAGCCCCACTCACAACACAAACGAGTGTTGGGACAAACAGTTGTTGGTAGCAGAACTAAAGGCACCCGAATCATATGCATTTTCTGATCTCGAGTCAGAACCAAACAAAGGCAATGAAAAAGGGAAGAAATTCATTGATACAGATCTGAGTGCCATTGTGGCCACCACCAAGATCCTGTGAATCCAGAAGAGGGGGAGCACCTCTTCCATTTGCAGATGTGGGTGAATGGTTCTCCACTGCAATTCTTATCGATAGCAAAATCCAAAACAACCTCATTACAGCAGAGGTCGTGAAGCGACTCAGCCTACTTACCATAGCACATTTGCAGTTTTATACCATCAGGTGGCTTCAACAAGGGAGATATCTTCGCGTCTGCTAGAAGTGTCTCCTTCTGTATAGTATCAAGTAATTCATGGATGAGGTATTGTGTGATTTTTCTCCTATTGATGTAGCTGATGAATTATTGGGCCAAGCATACTTGTGGAGGCAACATGCTGTGTATGAGTCTAGGAATTGTGTTGTTATTATTATTTTGCGAAATAACTTGTATAAGATACCAAAGGTAGTACCGCCTCTTGTCATCTCTTTTACTATTGCAAAACAATGTAGTAAGATTGTTTCCCAAAACAAGAAATTTATTTTCCTTACAACTTGCTCATAGTGGAAGGAGAATATTGTGGCCACAACCTCGAAATAGGCCTCCCTTTCACAGCTACAGTAGATGGTTAAAGTAACGGAGGAATATGAGGACATTTTCTCCTCACTCACAGAGGTTCCTCTACACTGTCAGGACAAGCACTCAATTGATCTGACCACCGATGCTCTGTAACCTAATGTTGCCATACCTCATGGAACTACACAGAAAGAATCCACACATGTACTGTCTGAGGCTAGTAAAGAAACCAAATTTACTAAATGTATCCAACATGTCTTCCCGCAGGTCCATGAAATCTTCGACAAATATAATACCCAGTTCAATAGAATTTGCCTCATCTCATGGAGGTTGTCAATGCAATGGGGACCATTTCCTCCTAAGGAGGGAGGAATGATCTAGCTGGCTATTGGTGGCCACCCACCCATTCCATCTAGACCCACACCATCAATTCTTCCATCTTTTCAATTTTAGCACAACTTACTATTTTTAACAGGTTTTCGGGTCCAGCACTCCCGGACCCATTTTGGGGCCCTAATGATCCAGGTGGATATTGGTGGCCATCCACATATTCCATTTTAAATTCCACCACCACTTCTTTCAGTTTCAGCAAAACTTACTTTTTTTAGTATTTTTTTGGGTCCTTAACTTCCGGAACCATTTTGAGGCCCTAAACAATATTTTTTGGGAAAACCATGTGTCAGTGACACCAACCGTTGTACTCCTCGAATAGATCTTTCTAACGAGCTATGGTGCACGTCAAACGGAGATCGTATGCCAAAGTTACATCCCCGAGGACTTGAAACACCAATTTACCCAAACAAGGCCCATAGTTTTGGCACTTCATCTCCTAGGGTTAACTTTTTGGACCTTTGGAGTTTTCCATTGTTTTTAAATAATAAATAGCCCTCAAGCTCCATTATAACACATTTCAGAGGTCTGTAGCCGCCACATCTCTTCTCAGAGATACACTACCAGCACCCTAGCTAGTTTATTTCCATTATGTTTGTAAGCATATTTCAGTCATTTTATTTTAATAAAATGAAGTATTGTTTCCATTGCATCTCTTTGTTTATGTATATTTCTGTATTTTATTACATTCTTGCATAAATCCGGATCACCCAGTATGGTATCAAATTTTTATACATGCTTTATGATTGCATACAAATGTATTTCCCCTAGGTTTGGTGGTCAACCTAAAACAAAAAAGAGATAAGGAACCCAATTCTTTTCCTTAAAATAAATATATGATGGAGTGAGGCCTACTTGAAATACGTTACATGATTCACTCCTTCTATTGATTGGAAGCTCCAATTCCAGCTCTCATCAAGAAAACTAGATCTTGCACAGTCATATAACAGAAGCCAAGAAACTATGAGATGTATGTAGTATCATCTAAATACTCTATTAAATAGATCAAAAGTGTCTTGAAATAAGTTACATAACGACATCACATATGGGAAAATAGAGAATTATTTACATTAATATTAATGGAAGGAGATTACAACCATAAGTGGCAGTTGATCTCGTAGAATGGCTCCTCCAAGTTCTTATTTCATCATTTCCTTGTCACAATATGCACCACCAGTTACAGTATGCATGAGATGATAAATACTTACTATAGTAGTATAAGGGCACAATCACTCTCCAAAGCCAACCATTCCCTCTTGAATATGAGAGGGTAAATATATATGAGAGAGGGCTAAGTTGGGAGTTTTTATCCAATTACCATTATAAGGCTTTAGATTCACCTTTGATGGAGGGATAGTGATCCAGGTGGATCTTGGTGTCCACCTACCTATTCCACTTGGACCCCCACCATTGTTTCTTTTATTTTTTCAGTTTCATTAATTGTAGCACAATTTACTATTTTTGGTAGTTTTTCAGGTCATGAACTTCGAGATCCGTTTTGAGGCCCTAAACAACATTTTTTGGGGAAAATAACCTCTAAGAAAATATGAAACAAAGACGTAACATTTTCTATCAGCAGTGTAATCCTCTGATAGATCTTTCTAATGAGGTATCCTATGCATCAAACAAATATTGTATGCCAATGTTACGACCATGGGAAATCGATGTGCCAATTTACCCCAACGGGGCCCATAGTTTGGTGTTTCATATCTTAAGGTTAGGTTTTTTGATGTTTAGGGTATTCCATTGGTTCTCAATAATAAATAGGCCTTCGAGTCTCATTCTATCATAGTTGAGAGGGTTGTAGCTGCCAAATATCTCCTCAGAGATAAACTACCAGTGCCCGAGATAGTTTATTTTCATTTTGTCTGGAAGTATAATTAAGTTATGTAATATTAATGAAATGAAGCCTTATTTCTGTTGCATCTCTGCGTTTATGTGTATTTTTGTATTTCATTGCGTTCTTGCATATGTCAAGATCAATGGTACTAGAGTTTTCTTCTTTTTCTCGATCCTTCTTTCAATGTCCCCAAATAGGTCAAGCTATAAGGAGTTAGAGCATGATATGGTTGAAAATTTGCAAGATTAGCCTCATAAACCCCGACGACTACCCATGGGGGACGAAAATAAAGATGAGGGAGTAGGAGATCCTATAAAAATATTGCTCAAGAATTCCCTCTAGAAACAAAGGGACGTGAAGATGGATAAATTTTCCCAGATTCTTTAACGAGTGCCCACCGACGGCGCATCTGCATCTAGCAGCCACTTTGGAGGCACAACTCCTTTAAAGGTACAAGTAAAATTTGACATTCCTATATTTGAGGGCCAAGTAGATGCAGATGTCACAAATAGGTGGTTGAATCAATTATAAGGGTTTTTCTCAGTTCTTAACTTTTCCAACCGGGAAAATATTACTTTTTCACTTCTCGAAGTCGCCCCCCATGTCGAGGACTAATGGGAAACCTACTGTAAGAAAAATGACAAGAGGAAAATCTCTCTATTTTCGGCTGTAGCCACTTAGAATTATTTTGAAGAAGCCATCAAGGAACAATATTATCCCATGGGGAGCTATGAGGATAATTACATACAACGAACTACATTGCGGCCGCAAAGGGATCAAGATGTGCATGAGTTGACGAATCTATTCCGTACCCTACAGAAAAAATTGGGTATCAAAGATTCAAAGAAACATTTGGTGCTAAAGTACCGTAGTTCTCTGCATAGATAAATTTAGGAGGAAATTGAGTTCCTTGACATCTCCTCGCTCGGTGTAACATACCGGTATGCTGCCAAGAGTGAGTAGAAGTTCAAACAGAAGAAGTGAGACTCTGGGTTTGTGAATCATAAGCAAGAAAAAGGTGCCCCCAAACTGGAGTAAAAGGGACAAATCCAAAGCAAGCCAGCCCAAGATAACTCGTCAAAGACAGAAGTAAAGAAAAACACCATGAATCCAAAGAAGGACATGGGAAATTGGTATGAATTCCATAAGAGTTCCACTCACAACACTACTGAGTGTCAGGCCAAGTAGTCACTGGTGGCAAAGCTGAAGGCTTATGAATTTTATGCATGCTATGAATTTGAATCAAAACCTGACAAGGGGAGTGAAATAGGGAAAACAATTATCGATGTGGAGCCCAATGCCACCATTGCCACCACGAATATCTAGAAGGAGGAACCGGGAGATCTAGATGAGGATGGGTGCATGTTCCATTCATAGATGTGGGTAAATAGTTCCCTGCTACAGTTCATTGTTGACAACGAAAGCCAAAAGAACCTCATTTGAGCAGACACTACAAGGAAAATACCCCCTAGTAGAGGTTATAACGGAGGTTTTTAGTGGTATAAGATTGGCCAAAATTGTCAAAAAATAATTTTCTACAAGATCTGTTTTTGGTAACAGAGGTTTTCGCGAAGCTTCTAATATAATTTCAACACATCTAAAAAACATTTGGGTGACCAGAGGTTATTACAGATGTTTTCTCATTGGTGCACTACTCAAGTGTCAATGCACCGATATGTTTTAGAGTGAATGAACCTGTACTACAAACCTATCAAGCACTGAGATGGTAAAAAAATATGGACACCCCGAGGCGTTTAAAACCGTCTGAGTGTATGTCATCCAAACAGTCACTCTGAGGCGGTCGATGGTGCATGCACATGGCTGTTAAGGTCTAAAACCACACCGGGCACACTATAGCATATACAAGGCACTAGGCCATTCTAATTGGTATTGGGATTTGTGCAGTGCCCATTCGTTGAATCAACACACCAGTGCGGGGTATTATACAAAGGCACTAGCACGCACTATCACACAAATGCATCGATAATTCTAATTGGTATTGGTATTTGTGCAGTGCCCATAGGTTGTAGAAACACATCGGTGCATAGTATCTCACGAACACCAAGATTTATAATTGGTATTGGTATTGGTATTTGTGGGGTTCCCATAGGTCGTAGAAATGCACCGGTGTGCATTATAATACAAACGCACCAGTGCACAGTAACTGACACACACCGGTGTTCATTTTGTATTTTTTAGAAACATCGACCTATGCTAGTGTAATTATTGTTATTTTTTTTAATTCATTATTCATCAAAAGTTGACACATATCTTATAACAATATTCATATCAATTAAAATTTTATTAGTGCATATGAATATGATGTTTGAATTAATTTGCTATATCATATCATTAGATTTCACATCTCATCATTATAATATTTAATCATCCATTTATTTAATCGACGGTGTTACATTTCACAAAGACAACTGAGAATGCAATAGAATAAATTAAAACATATTTTATTTTATATATATACGGATAAGAAACTATGTGTCATACAAAATGGGAAAATTATTGGTATCCCTTTGTCTTTGAATTGGAACACTATGTCCATTACATTAAACAAAATGTTTGATTTCACACACAAATATTTCAAAAAATACAATGCCTTGCTTTGATATCCAAACATAATGATCATCATTCTTCGCTTGAAATTTTCTCACTGCTCGAGCTACTTCCATGACTTGGGTTATTTTAAGGAATGTTTTGTTCACGGTGTTGATTGTTTTCTTCTTCTTCACCTTCCATCTACAAACATAAAAATAACTGTGTTGAGTGTATATAAATTGGTGATAATATTGAAAATTGCAATATTAAATAATATACATAAATGTAAATCGAAAATAAATGATGTACCATAACAAAAATTGACTCATGAACTATACACATTCTTTCAAACCCAAATCTCATGCCATCTTTCAACATTTCATTTGTTGGTGCAGTTCCATACTTTCTTTCATGCAAGTTTATATTCTTATAAACACATGGTGCAAACAATGGAACACTGTAAAGTGCTCTCTGTCAACAAGGAGACTTGGTGTGTTATATTTTAAACGGTGCACTGATTAATACAGACATAAAATAAAATATTATTATTTGTCAAACAGTAGGTGTACGGTGAGCTATAATGAAATAGTGCACCAATGCCCTATTTTACATATGGGACGCGGATTTAAAAATAAATGTGTTTTTAATATTTTTTTTATGAAATAGTATGTGTGCAATGCCTTGTGATAAAAAAATGCAACAGTGCACTCGTTTACGCAGGGCACACCGATTAAAAAAATTTCATTTATTTAAAATTTACACAAAGGGAGGCATGGATTGGGATTCGACTATGCAATTCATCTCGTGGGATATATGTCATAGGCCTATATATATAGCAATACAAACCCTATAAATCTAAAATGAAAAGCCCTAATTATGAAATCATAGAAACAGGAAGAAGAAAGGGCAAAAACAAAAATAATCAACGGTTTTGGGTAAAATGGATTTTTTTTTTTTTTTTAAATTTAATTTACTAATTTATTTATTTATTTATTTTTCTGAAAATGAACAGTAAATTTAAATTTATTACTTACTGCATAAAAAATACTATAGAAAATGGAAAAAAAACAATAAAATTTAATCACCACATGGTTTGAAATTCTATGCTACAGGGATTGAATCACGAGAGGTTTGGAATTTTGATTTTCTGAATAGTTCTACTCAAAAGTATTTCGCTGCTCCATAGTGCTCTCGTGCTCTCTTTATCTAGTGTAATATCCCAAAAGGGAGAATGCAGTAATAATAAAACACAATATAAGAACTACAACAAAGTAAACAATAAATATGAATACACAAAAGAATGCATAGAAATAGCAGAGCCATTTTATTATATGGGAGGTGAATAGAAAGAACAACAGTGTTAAAAATATTGGACACTCAAGCCAAAGAGATGGCCTAGAATGACCCTATAATGATCCCACAAGAGGGATTGTGTAATTTTTGAACCGCTAGAAGGTAAGTTGCGCTCTCCCTACTGCAACTATTGGGACTACAACTGCCAGAGAGATAGAAAGTTAGATATAGGCAGAATGGGAGCTCCGATGATGCTAAAAATGGAGATCTGGGCTCTATGATGGACACCCAAGATAACCAAGAAAGGATTTCTTAGATCTATCAATCTAATAAAATCACCCTCTTAGGGCTTGCACTATGTAGTTGTTGGGTATGTAGATTTGCTGCATGAACTGATGATATGATGGTTGCAATGATGTCCAATCAGCTCTATGCAAGAAGGGCTGATCCCTTCTCTAGATTCTTGGGCTAAAATCTCAAGATATAGCTCCTCCAATATCCTCCACTGCAATTAGATGTTGCATGAACAACAGCTTCAGAAACCTACGCTGTCAGAGAGGGAGGCTCAACGGCCTAATGCTAGATATGTCAAATCAGCTCGCGAATGATGGAAACAGTGGATGCAATGTGAGGATATGATCCCTCACACGATTTCCAGCTGAAATACTAGAAACTTCCTTCCTTCATTAGATATACAGTACTGGACTACACAATCCTTGAAGGGACTGCTGTTGTATGAAGGTAAAATACAATGGCCTGAATGTCGGGTATATATCTGCTGCTCCTAGAAGACTAAATATGAAGAAAAAAGCAATAGGATGAATCCTCCACCAGTTTCCTAGCTGAATGCTAGAAACAGCCTCCTGAAGATGGCACCAATTCCTGATAAGGAATATAGCTCAATAGAATACCTTCCTAGAGTAGGCACAGAAGTCATATATGGGTAAGGGTGGGATTTCCACTCGGGAACACCCTGTGCTAAACAACACTACAAACTTAGCTAAAAAACATAAGAGTGCATGGAATTGTCACCTAAAAAATCCATATCTAAACATATCAAGAAAAATCCAAGTGTCCAAATATTCCTTTTATTGTGCCTCCACCTTCATTATATAGAATGTCAGCCTTCCCTAGCCTTAGCCTTCTCCATAACTGCGATGTGCATGTGGAAATAAGTCTCCATGGTTGACTGTGTTTTTTCTCCATGCCATCCATCATGTCTACATGTGGTGATCACCCTCTCCATCATGTGTGCATTAAATGCATCACTTTCTCCACTAGCTTATCATAAGTGCTTTATGATTCTACTTTGAATGTACTATGATCTTTGTTGACCTTATCAAAGATCCTCATGATTTTACATTTAAGATCCATGATATTATTTGACTCCATCCTCCATGATATATCTCATAAATGAGACATGATCTCCATTAAATGAGCTGCTCCACTACTCCATGATTTAGATCTAGATCTAGAATATCGACATACACACATCAAAAGTGGATTTTTTCATCTTTGAGGATTATGGGTCCCTGCACCCTTTTATTTACTTAATTAATTAAGTTTATTAAGAACTCTAATATTTCAAATATCATGTGAAAACTGAGGAATATTACAGTCCTCTCTGGAAAAATGTTGCTTAACCCCAAGCAACTACAAAAGTAGATGCTAGAGGAATCTGTCTCCCTCCAAATGGAATCCACAAAAGGAAGGTCTCCCCATTTACTGCAATGAGTTATGTATACCTAGCACTAAACTTGCCTCTCTAGAGTGTCTAGAGTGACCTCTAACTATGTAGCTAGATGTCCCTCCTTAATCATGAAGCTCCAAGTGACAACCACAAGCTTTCCAACATCCTCCATAATACATGTGATAAATAAAGATATATGGTTCCTTCCACAAAAGGAAAGATCCAGCTCACAAAGTATACCTCCATGCCATGCTACATGAAGGAAAGAGAGGCTTTTCATCCCTCCATCCTTAGCCGTATTGGCCTTGTTGGATCTAAGCATCATCCCAACATTGTACCAAAGAAGAGATAGATACATATGGGTAGACAATGGTGTCAAACCATATTCTCCCAATAGTAACCAATGCAACAATGCTCCCTGTTGCCACACCACACCATTAAAATACCAAGTATGGTGTCCATACTCTCCAAGTAAGAGCCATCAAAGGAATGGGTCTTGCTTCCATCCTCCAACACTATCATGCCAAATAGGGGAGTATGTAGGACCAAAGTCCCCCAATAAAAGCCAAAGCAACAAGATCTCTTGCTGCCTCTTCACATCATCATGTGAATCATGGAGCAACAAAAACATACTGAATGACATATCGTATGAAATATAATCCCAATACAAAAAAACTCCATTATCACACATCATGAGAGTATTATGCCATATTACAAAAAATAAAAAACACATAAACATGGGAAATGTCATGTGATGGCCAAAATCTCTCAACCAAAGTGAACATGCCTTCTTTTGTTGCATTCTGTCATTGATACCCAAGGCATGAGTCAAAGAAATATGAACTATTGGGTGGTATCCATACTCACCCAAGAGAAGCCAGTGCAGCCATGCCTCCTTCTTCATTACATGAGTGTTGTACTAGGCATGGATCATGAAAATATATGTTGTTGGGTAGTAACCATACTCACCCAAGAGAAACCAGTGCAACCAAGCTTCTTGTTGGCCTATGTCATATCTCTGAAAGTGGTCATGCAACCCCTTTCTTATCATATTACTCACCCACTCATCCCAATGTGGATGATGAATGATGTTCTACAAAAACATGGTATCCTCCCATTGTAGAATACCATCCACCTCAAACTGATGAAGAACTTCGCACTCCATGATATGTTGAAGTGCACCTCCAATGAGACCTCTCCATGAGATATTCTTTTCACCAATGGCCCTCCAAAACCAATGAGGTTCTACATCTACTACAGGCAGAAGTTTCTCTTTGAGTTGTCAAGTGCCCATTGAGAAAATGTCATCTAGAAAGGAGAAAGTATTCCTCATCTCATGATGTCTACCATCTATCATATTTACCTCCAATGCTTCATGATTGAATCTACATTCAGAATGCTCGAAGAATGATGGGGCCCTCTCATCATCACTGCTACTAAGTGACAAATTTGTAGATCTGCATGATGATACATATGTTGTTTCATGGAAAGGGAAAATGCTGAACTCATAGCCAGCCATTGTACATAGGATCATGCTCATCCCATCTTATGAAACTCTACAATTCAACTCAAAGGGTCGAATGTAGCTCAACAATGATGAAATGAGATAGCTCTTCATCTCCTCCTTGATCAACTCAAGGGTCCTCTGTGCAGTGATATGCTGCTACTCCAAATCATCATGTTGTTCTAATCCTTGGTCATGCAATGGCCCTGATGGCATGTCCCCATAAGTTTCAATAAGAGGTACTAACAGAATATGAGATGAAATTGCATGCATACCTTGGATCAACTGATGTGTGGGAACCTCTTGCAAGATCACAAGAGTTTCCTATTTTGGTGAAATGATCTCTCCAAATCTTGGTAAGAGTGATGGCTTCCCTTCTCAAAGTGCACCAGCACTAGAATCTGCCTCCTCTTTCTCATGCATCTCCTGAATCATACATGGAACTCTATGTACTATGAAGAGCTCAAGACTATCTTGCAAAGTTGCAAGTGTCTCTTCTCTAGATGCAAGTACTGCTGCAGCTGGTGGTGAATGTCGTGACTCTTTGTCCAGAGTGACAAGAATGACATCCTCCTTTGAATTCTCAAGAAATGTCTCTTTGTGAAGCATCTCTGGTTTTCTTCCATCAATGTTCTTCCTCAAATTGTGAAAGAAATTTGAATATTTAGTCACCTTTGCATGCTTCATGTTACCAACCCACAAATCATTGGCTTGACCATAAAGATGAAGTGCTACAATGTGAACAACCTCTCGTTCAGCTACAGGATGTAGCCTGAAAAATGTATCTAGCACTTTCCTCCAAGCCTTTACAGTGCTTGAGGAAGATCCATCAAATGTAGGGAGATAGAATCTATTGTGCATCTCTCTTCTATTTCTTCTATAGGATATTATTTCTTCTTTGATTTTGAAGAATTTTTGGAGAGTTAGATTCTCCTTGAATGCTCTAGATTGTTCTTTGTACTCTTCAAGATACAAACTGAGAGTCTCATGAGTCTCACGTTCCCTTATTTCTTCATTTCTATACCTTTCACCTTCTTCAAAGAAAGTGGGCATAGTAGATATATAAGTATATCTATTATTCTCCAGTATTCTTTGTTGTTGATAAGAAGTACTAGGACCTTCTTCATTCTGAAATTTTCTTGAGGTTTCTATTTTTTTTCTTTATTCCTTTCATTGATCGCCTTGGAGAGATTCTTTATAGTTCTGAAGAAAGATTCAGCAAAACTCAATCCATCCATTATTGTAGATCTCTACTATCCACTTCTTATTTTTATGAAAAATATGAAGTGTCCACAAGCTAAGCCAAATATCATGCTCTGATACCACTGTAATATCCCAAAAGGGAGAATGTATTAATATTAAAACACAATATAAGAACTACAGCAAAGTAAACAATAAATATAAATACACAGAAGAATTCACATAAATATTTGAACCATTTTATTATAAGGAAGGTGAATATCAAGTACAACAGTGCTCAAAATATGAGACACTCAAGCCAAAGAGATAGCCTAGAATGACCCTGAAATGATCCCACAAGAGGGATTGCGTAACTGCTAAACTGTTGAACCACTGGAAGGTAAACTACGATGTCCCTGTTGCAACTATTGGGACTGCAATTTCCAGAAAGATAGAAATACAAATCTAAGAAAAATGGGAGCTTCGATGATGTTGAAAATAGAGATCCGGGCTCTATGATGGATACCAAATATAACCTAGAAAGGATTTCTCAAATCTATCAATCTAATAAAATTACCCTCTTAGAGCTTGCACTATGTAGCTACTAGGTATGCAGATTTTCTGCATGAACTGATGATATGAAGGCTGAAATGATGTCCAATCAGCTCTATGCAAGAAGGGTTGAACCCTTATCTAGATTCTTAGGCTAAAAGCTCAAGATCTATCTCCTCCAATCTCCTCCACTGAAGTTATCTACTAAATGAACAATAGCTTCGGAAAATTGTGTTGTTAGAGAGGGAGCCTCAATAGCCTCCTGCTATATATGTCAAATCATCTCCTTAATGATGGAAGAAATGGATGTAATGTGAGGAGATGATCCCTTAGAGGATTTCCAGCTAAAATACTGGAAACTTCCTTCCTCTAATAGATCTATAGGACTAGATTGTGCAATCCTTGAAGTGACTGCTACTGCATGGAGGTAAAACAAAATGGCCTAAATGTCGAGTATAGAGCTACTGCTCCTGGAAGACTGGATATGATGAACAAAGTGGTAGGATGAATCCTCCATTGGTTTCCTAGTTGAATGCTGGAAGCAAACTACTGAATATGGAACCAGTGCCTCATAAGGAATAAAGCTCAATAGAATACCTTCCCAGAGTAGGCACAGAAGTCCTCTATGGGTAAGGGTAGGATTCCTTCTCGGAAAAACCATGTGCTAAACATCATTGCAAACTTATCTAAACAATGTAAGAGTGCATGGAATTTCCACCTGACAAATCTAGATCTAAACAGATCAAGAAAAATCCAAGTGTCCAAATCTTCCTTCTACTGTGCCTTCACCTTCATTATATAGAATGTGAGCCTTCCATATCCTAGGCCCTCTTCATAACTGCATTGTGTATGTGGACATAAGTCGCCATGGTTGAATGCACCATTTCTCCATGTCCTCTAGCTTGTCTACATGTGGTGATCACATTCTCCATCATGTGTGCATTAAATGCATCACTTTCTACACTAACTTATCATAAGTGCTTTATGATCTTACTTTGAATGCACTATGATCTCAGTTGACCTTTTCAAAGATCCTCATGATTTTACACTTAAGATCCATGATCTTATTTGATGGTTTAGTCCTCCATGATCTATCTCATAAATGAGACATGAACTCCATTAAATGAGCTACTCCACTACTCCATGATTTAGATCTAGATCTAGAATATCCACATACACAGATAAAAAGTGGATTTTATTCATATTTGAGGATTATGGGTCCCTCCACCCTTTTATTTACTTAATTAATTAATTTTTTTAAGAACTCTAATATTCCAAATATCATGTGAAAGGAATATTACATCTAGCTATGTCTCGTGCAAATATCTCCCTAAATTGTTTTGCAAAAATAGTGAAATAATGAAAAGTGTTTTCTATTTAAATAATTGTTTTATGAAATTAAATTTTCAAAAATATTTTGCTGCCCATTTTTCAATTTACCATTTCTTTCTTTCACTTTAAAAAAATTAAGTTGTGCTTTTTTTTATATACGGCTATTCATCACCGGTGCGTAAATTAATAACACCGCACTGGTGCATAAATTAATAACAATGCACTGGTGCGCAGTAACTAAAACCCACTGGTGTAGTTATCTGTACATTAGCACTGATAATAATAACTCCATTTTTAAGGCATCAAAATTACTTTTAGGTGTGTACACAAAAATTTATTCTTGATTTTGTCAAATGTAGGGAGAAAATATCATAATTATATTGAATGGACAATTCTTAAAAGTCCAACTCGTTCCATAATATTTCTCAAACTCCATCACGGAGTTCTCCCTATCCATCTCGAGACATTATATTTACTTTATATTTACTTTATATTTTCATTATCTAATTGAATTTATGTTTTTTTATCCATGTCAATCAGGTTAATAAAATTTATAATGTATACAAATTAGCAGGTTCATGCAGATTCAGAATTGAGTTCACATGCACAAAATATTCAAACAACTCCAAAACGTCAGAAGCTCTTATCGAGACTAGCATAGCGCAAGGCGCATTTGGTAGATGAAAATGGACAGCTGCTTCACCGTGCCAATTGTAACAATATTGCATCTTCTAGCCATAGTCCTAGGACAATGATGGTAATAATAATTATTTGGTATATTAGTTAATGTAATTATTTCAGCATCAAGCCAATTAATCATGCAATATTGTTAACGTACTTACTAATTGATATCGTATATTTTTTACTAATCATGTTCAAATATATTTTTAGAAATTATTAGGATACTAGTGATGATGAGCGACCTACCTACCATTTTCCGTTCCACCACACGGCAATGTTAAATCAAGAGAAGGCTAAATTAAGAGAAAAAATTTAGAGAGGAATAGTATCAAGAATGGTTGAATCAACCACCTATTCAATTCCCACTACGTCCAGATTCACCAATTAGGAATAACTACAGCAATAGTAGTTCTTCAGAAGCTGGAAATGGAGGAAATCAAATAGAGGTTGGTATGGATGATTACTTAAGGGATATGACTACCATGGATACAATGATGTTAGATGCATTCCAAAATGATGATCAGATAGGGGATGATGGTCATATCACTGACACCTTTTTTGAAAGCCTTAAATTTGCTTCCACCACCCATATCTTTTGACCTAGCGGTTAGTCAAACTCTACCAAGTTGGGGACAACGATGTTACTGTACAACTTGAAAGAAAATTTTGGCTTTTCGAATGCATGTTTCTTGGAAATTTTGAGGTAAGTTACCAGAAAGTCCTCCCTTATATAATTTTGAGAAATATAATCACACAATGAACATTACAAATGGTCAATTTTTTGAATGTTAATAATTATATTGGCAATAATATATATTTAATATTGTCCATGATCACCAACTATAGGTTATTCAAAGATAAGGTTCTTTCGAGTGATAATGTCTTGCTCGGTAGCTGCGCAGAGGCAAAGAAATTGTTGAAAATGTTGGGTGTTGAGTACATATCATATCATGCATGTCCAAATGAGTGTATTCCATATTGAGGCACATGCCTATAATACCAAGGATTGAAAGGGTCTTTCATTGCAAAGAATTAGCTATGTTGCAGGGATGGCATGCCTCAAACAAAAGTGAGTTGGGAGTTATGTGAATCCCAACAGATTCAATAGCCATGAATCATATAGAGGATACATGTCCTGAAAAATTCAAGGATGAAGTACGAAGTGTATGATTCAGCATAGCCATAGATGGCGTCAACCCATATTCCCTCCAGAACACCAACTATTATGTTTGGCCTGTAGAAGGGATCAATAACAATATCCCCCCATGGTTGTCCATGAAGAATGAACATCTTATGTTGTGTCTCATAGTCCCTGATAGGACACAAGTGAAGAATATTGATGTCTATTTACAACCATTGGTAGATGAATTGAAGGAATTATGGGATGGGATAAATGTATACGATGTATCAAGACCCATCGCAGCAGAGAGGATTTTTATGTTGTATGGCATATGTGCTTACATGACACATGATTATCCAGGCTTAGGAGTTTGATCCGGTAATTACATGTTTATTGATTGTTTATATATGTAACAATATTCTTTCACATATTAGTTATTTAATTCGTAGTAATTGTTCTGATCTTCATGATATTATTTAATGTGCCATGAATATAAATTGTATACAATAATCACGCAAGTCTTGTAACAAAGGGGTATTTTGGACGTAAATGTTGTGAACCTTCTATGAAAGCTAGATGGTCCAACAACCTACGAAATATAGTGTATGAATTCTCGAGAGTATTCCTCCCAGAAGAACACCCTTACAGAAGAGCATCAGCTGCTTTGAATGGTAAACAAGAGAGAACCCAAACGCCTCAAATAACGACACCAGCTGAATGGCTTAGAGCATATGAGAAAGAGAAGGAGAAGGAGTTCATACAAATGTTCTATTCAAATGGGGATCCTATGTTCAACGATTCAGAATTCTTCGACACCTATGTTGAGAAATTTCTCATTAGAATGAAAAGGAAATATATCTTTTATAACCTCCCACCTTGGGAGCATCTTAATATTACCCACTTATTAGATCCCATGCATATATTTACAAATGTTTCATCTTCTTTATGGAGGCACATGTCATCGAAACAAAGTAGCATATTTGTTGCTAGGAAAGATTTTATTACTTCAAAAACTAAAAAGAAAAATTGGCCAGGACAATTAGAAAGTATAGGATCAGAGGCAGGCGATGGTCCCTCTAATTCATGGTATTTCAAAGAAGGTGATGTCCCATCGATTTTAAAAAAATATGATCTTTCTTTGGCAAAGGAAGTTATAATGGGTGTGAGAGTGTCATCTTCATACGGGTCTTCACTACGGCGTTGCTTCATCCTGGATGACCATTTGAATCTTCTAAGAGTATGTGTAATGTCAAAATAATGATATTATTATTTGTTATATTAATAAATTTTATCCCATGCAAGGATCATAAAACATAACTAATTTTTTATATTATTGCATGTGTTGTTACACCAATTTTTGTTCATATAACTTGTTACTATTAGATGGAATAAAGCACACCATGTAAGACCAATTTTACAATAGTAAAATTGCTTTCACTATGAAAAATAATTTAATAACACATAGTTTATGAAGTTGTTTCTCGTCTAAATAGGAAACCCCATAAGGAATAATTGAATAAATCCTTATTAATTTGATTTTCCTCAAGGGATAATTAACTAAACCATTGTTTAATTAATATTCTTGTTCATATTTAACCCAAAACAGGAAAATTAATTAGATAAATCATTATTTATCATATTATTTTCTATGAATAATTATTTAAAACATTATTTAATAATATTCCATGTTAGATTTGACTAAATCATTTATTTATTTTTTATTTTTAAATAAAGGGATTTGACCAAATTCAAATTCCTTTTCCCTCCCAAAAAAATAATAAAATACTCCATAAAAGTTGGATCTAGTTTTGGTTGATAATAATTTAATTATGCACCAATATCTAGATTAACCCAATATTTTGTTATAAATAGAAAAGTTTTTCCATTCATTCGCTACCTTTTATTGCCTAGAGATGACTCTTGATCTAAAGTTTTGGTCTGACTTTGATCCTCCCACCATTTTCATATTTTTCTTCTCTTTGCTTGTGAGTTCCCTTTGAGTTCCATTATGTCTTGGTTTTCTGCACCATCAAAAGTGAGAGATCTTAGATCTAAAGCACTGAGGACATACAAGAACACATCCCATTGAGGGGGACTGGTAACATATTTTCTACCTTCCCTTCCCAAGTGTCATAATACAAAAAATTCTTTAAAATTTATTGTCTTGTTCATTGGACGCATGGAGAAAATCTTTCTTATTTTTACTGCTTCATGTCTTTAACTGCATAGATCTAGATTTTTGTAGCATTTATTTCGATAACTAACTGCAGAACTAATGAAATTGGCAGCCATATTTGATGTTAAGGATGTTTTTTATGCACAGCTAAAGTGAATTTTTTCCGTACACTTGAAATTAGAATTCACACTAAAACTAGTGACTCCACAAGGGTTTATCATTACGATCACTATCATTTTTTAGATCCCTTCATGACCAGCTGCTTCAACCCCTAGGGTTTTTCTTCATCTTCTTATTTTGAAATTCTTGATGTTTGTTTTAACCTTCTTAACCCTCAAACAATGAACATTCTAACTTCTATGTGTTTCTGGGCCTTTTGCGCAGGTAATAGGTATCAACCGCAGTAGAGACGAAATTTTTTTCTGAAACCTACTCCCGAGGTAGATGAAAGTGCAGGTCGCACATTTTAGCCCAAAATATATGATCTCAGTGCGTAGGTAGTGGATAAAAATTTGAAAACTACGTCCTCAGTGGAAAGATAGTCAGAACTTGCGACCTGTACTTTTTGCAAGATTTTTTTCTGTGATTTTTCTCAGTTTGTCTAGGGCACTATTCAGGGTTGTCTGACCTCCCTCTTCACCTGCCTTGGACCTATACTTGCTTATTTTTACTCATCGATGTAGGAACCAAGCCCCCTCAGGCTTCATTACGCTTCCACATTTTTAGGAGAAGTTTAGCTGAAGCAGGTCTTCTGAGATTTCAGTGTTCTTCAACAATTTTTTCAAATTTGAACATGAATTTTAAGATCCGTTTCCAATCGGTTATTTATCCATCCAAAACACCTCTTTTCAGTTTTTTTTGGTCCTCCTTTAAGGTCCACCCCGTTTCCCTTTAGGTTGTAGCCTTTAGCCCCCTATTTTCCATCATTTATCTCTCTAGTTTTTTGTTGTTTTTTGCACTCCTTTCCAGCAGATCTAACTTTAGATCCCTATCCCTCCCGAACTTAGATCCATTGGCCATTTTTTGTGCTTTGAATAAATTTCTCCCACCCATAGCCTAGTTGTTGGGAAGCCCTACCCCTTGGGTTTTATTTTATTGTCACATTTAGTTTCCTTTACTGCCATTTTTATTTTTATTTACAGTTATACAACATCTATTTTCTTTTTTCTTTACACATTTCTGGGCTTAATTAAAATTAACACACTTATCACATACACGCACACCCTAAGTGAAGAGCTTCTGGTTTACACTACCAGACCAAGACTTAAACATTGTAATCAATTGATCTTGCACCTCCCTACCCTTGTTTACCTCTCTTCATTATTTGGTTCCATGTCTCTTTACCATCATTGTGCCCCCAAGGCATTTATCCCAGAGACTCCAAGGTCTTCATTCTCAGTTTTTGTTAGGAAGACTTACCCCACCATGTAGGGTTCGATTTCATCCTCCACTGAGTCCCCATTCTGACTCTAATTTTGGTTCATCGAGTTCTCCTTTTGGTTCTATCCTCTCCTCTCCTCCACCTTTCACCTTCATCATGTATGGTTTAGGACATAATTTTGGTGGAAACCCTGACCCTAATGCTAGAAAAACCACTAGTGGTGCCGCAACAGGAACTATTTTGGCTGCTCCCTTGCTTCCTTATATTGCAGGCCTAAGCCTTCCCGATTTTAGACAATTGATTAATGACCCCATACACCATGATCCTGGTTGGATTGCTTTGCCAACCAAGATTCCTTCATACATCCCCAAGTTTGAAGGAAATGTTGGAGATGATCCTACCAACCATGTTCGTTCATTCCACATGTGGTTTTCATCTAACTCCATTACCAATGTCTGTCCGTCTTCGATTATTCTAGCGTAGGCTTACTGGAGAAGCTTCCAAGTCATATGTCGACCATGCCTCCTCCTCTCATACTACTTTTGTGACCCTTGACAAGTATTTTTGTCTTACTTCCAGCTTCCGCTTCGCTATGACACCAGTACCCAACTCTTGACCTCTTTCCATAAAACTTATGCTACCCGCCTATTTGACCATATTGAAGAATGATGCAGAAGGAAGAGCCTATGTTGAGCCCCTGCTTTAGAAGATCGTGTCTATATGGAATATTTTCTCAGATCCCTTTTTCCTACTATTGGAAAATATGTCACATCTCACTTCCCTTGGACCGAGGAAGATGACCTCTAGATTACATTGAAATATGACTTGATCTATGCACAATCTAGTTATGTTTATACCATCTTACCTAATCTCCCTAGACCCAGTCATGCTAACGCATCGGGGGCATCCCATGCCACCGAAAGTATCATTGGATCCCTTTCACATCCATACACTCATCCTCCCATGGGCTATGGTTTCCCTCAGGGAGGTTCCATCTCCTCCAGCACTTTTCCCTCTCCTCGTAGCATGTATCTGGGATACGACATGCCTCATCCTTTTCCCCAGCCTGTTTATCCCAATGTTTCCCAACCTCCTTATCATCTGTATCAATGGCTAGGTGCTCCAACTGCTCTAGCACAAGAACCTCAGCCTCCATTTCCTTCTCAAACTCTGCAACAATAGCCACCCCCCCCTCAGGTTTAGGTGTATGCACAGTAGAGTGTGACTGATCCTCCCACTTCCAAAAATAAGAGGAAAGGCAACCAAAACCAAGCTGCTCTAGGTAACCTGAGAAACAATCCCCAAGGGAATACATCTAACACTACAACTCAGCAATAGGGCACTCAACCAAAGTAGGATAGGCCTATTCGCATGATTAAGCCTTGTTTTTGTTGTAGTGTCTATGCTCACGATACCCTTTTTGTCCCCTTTTACCTCAGATGCATCAAATTTGGGAAGCTCAAGTAACATCCCAAGGATAGCAAGACTCCCCTTTTGTTCCTCCTTATGCTACCCCTATCTAACTGACTATGTTTACCAATCCTTTCCCCCAGCAAGGATATGTGGTTTCCCAACCCCCTGAAAATCAGGTGGCTACTAAACCTCCTCCATTTGGTACCTCTGATTACCATATCCTCATGATGAAATCTGACCAACTGTAATGTTCCTTTTTAGAAACATTATCAATCGACAAGAAAATCTATTCCAGAGATAGACTGTAGGAGAATTTTTTGGATTTGTTAGCTTTGAAAAAAGGATGAGCTCTAAAGGCTACCTGGCCCACTAGCAGACTTTGTCTATAGAGTGTTGTCAAGGGATAATATTCCCAAGAGGGAAAAACAACAAAATTGGGAATCTCTTAAGATAACCCCAACATTGCAGCTACAACAATAACAAATACATCAAATGGAAATAGCAGTGATACATATAAACATTAAATGCCAGAGAATCTAATGGCCATCATATTAATACATAGCAGCAAATAATTATACAAATTCTTGAGGGAATGATCACTCAAGCAAGGCACTAGAAGCCTCGAGAAACCTGTACATGCAAATATGAGAATACAATGCTGCATAAGAAAGACCTAGGCCATAACTACGTAGTTTTACAGAGGAACTGCTACATAAATGATGAAATTACAAAGATATAACAATGTGGGCTCAAATAAAGAAGGGGGAGCAAGATCTCAACCCCTAAAAATAGATAACATCAATCCTCCAAAAGGATTGGCTGAAATCTATGCAGAAATGGTAAATATACAAAATGTCAGAGTTATAGTAGCAACTGCAATTCAAGAGCAGGAAATTGATGGAGAAGGCTGAAATAGTTTCTACAGATGAAGAACCCTTCTCCAATGAAAATATGAAGTGAAAGGCTGATCCTTTTACCCAAGACTTCCCCTCCAAGTGACTGTCAATCCCTCACAGCAAATCCTCTCTCTGAATAACGTTGTCTACTGAAAGGGAGTGCACTGCAAATGATGGAATGTGGTTGGCCTGATGAAAAACATGGTGGTATATGCTCAAGTACGCCCTTTTCTAATTTCCCAAGGGATGGAACCTCCCTCCACTAGAAAACTAGCTCCAGATGGTGTGTGGAAACCTCCCCAGCAACACCCAGCAATAATGCACAATGTCTGCTACAGAAACTGCACTGATGTAGATGACTGAAGCTATGGCATGAATGCCTGAATATGGGGAATGGTGTGCAATCCTTCAAGATATCCTCAAAAAGGAGAGGAATTCCTAAATAGGACTCCCTCGTGCCTAAAGGCACTACAACTCTGTTGAATAGCAAGAAGCATCAACAAGTCTCTAAGACTCGAATGTAAAATGATCAATGATGTCCACAATGGCTTCCTTTCCCTTATTTTAAATAATTGAGCCTCCCTCCATGGACCCTACTTCAAATTATGGTTTCCCTTCCTCTAGAATCTTCACTCCTATGTTGTCCCACTTTGTGCTTTCCAACTCATGCCAACACAGTTTGACTTGGTCCACCTTGGCCTAGCCTTTATGCAGAAACCTCCTTTCACACATGGAGGTGTGAAAACCAACTCCAAACATGATCCTTTTTCATAATTAGAGGATTTTTATTCTCTAATAATGCAAATAATGGGTCTCCTACCCATTTTATTCACCTCTTTCATAAAATTAGAAAAATTTAATATTCCTCAAAAATTTGGAACATTACAATCCTCCCCTCTCAAAATATTGCTTGCCCTCAAGCAGTTGAAAGGATAGATTGATTTCCCTTCTTCCCTTCCTCCTATAGCATCCTTATGTGATGTTCTCTTCAAGGAAAGGATGCCATACCATCAATCAAGTTTTCAAATTGTCCCTCCAACATATGCAATCTATCCTTTGGGTGAACATCCCCAAATAGCTATCATGTAGAAATAACTATCATGAAGGAACAAGAGCTATCCAAGGGCCTCCTTGAGGCATGATATCTGATATATATAATGGGACATATCATCCCCACATGAATCTCTCATCCCCAAGCCATCAATCATAAAAAAAAATAAGCTGCCTCCCAACAAGGCAAATCATGGAAAATCTCCCTCCACCTTGAGCTCTAGAAATGAAGGTGGGCTGAAATCTGATCATGGAAAGCTTTATAACCTGCCCCTTTCTGTCCTCCTCTACACTTATGATAGGTTCATAGTATGTATTGGTCATGGGCTACAAATGTATTGCCCTCAAATGGAAAAATGAAGAGTAATCCCCCAAGGATTTCTCCTCCATCAATGATAATTTGGCTGGCCCAAGACATGTCATCTATGATGAATAGGACAAGATTACCATAGAATGCCCCCATTACATGTTTTTTGTAGGTTATAAAATGTGCATAAATATGCAAACAATGCCTCATAGGGTCACAATGCAACCTCATCCACTACAGCTGCAGAAAATAACATTGCAAGTATTGCACAACAACCATCACATCTACTACTAAATAGTAAATAGATGAGTGAATCGGAAACATAAGGTCAAATACCTACCCATATACATAAAATGGATGGATAACATTACCAAACCCATTGCTCACACCACAAGTAAGCAAATATGTGGCTATAGCCATGCCTCCTCTCATGTTCCTCTTAGAACATGTACTGCAGAAAATATGGGAGTCCTTCCTCATCAAGGACACATTCATCCCATGTGTCTATCCTATAATCATGTCCTCCATTGATATAACAGAAATATCATCCAAGGAGAAAATAATCAGCAATAAAATGAGGTAAGTACTGAAGGTTTCATGTTGTGCAAAGATGTACCAACAGTCTCCCAAGTGGTCACATCGCAGTTTCCCAAACTGCTACTTTGAGAAATGATATGGCAACTTGTTTTTCAACTCATGAATAACAATGTATGATCTTACATCTGATAATGCATGGAAAGTGGCTGAATATAAATGCTGAACATACATGGAAGGTAACACTTTCCCAAGGCCATATAAAATACGGTTTTTTCCATCACATGGATTGGCCCAACTTTTCTCATGGAGCAACATGAAAAATCTACCCCTAGAAGGGCCCATGCACTACAACAAAATTATAAGTGTATATAAATCAGAAAATGTAGGCATAATAATCTTACCATAGGCTTGAATTAAGATAATATATGGATCCTTGCATTTAACTTTACTCCCCAATTCCAGCACTGTGAGCTCATACAAAAGGGCTCTTGCCCATGCCAATCTTTGTTCCTTGACATGCTCCTTGCCAAGAACAACTATGGTGATGCTGTTGCAAATATGAAGCTTCTCCCAAGAGGGAAATGCCTCCCCATCAATCCTAGCTAAGGAGTGATCCCCTTGAACTATGAGAGTGCCCTCCTCTACTCCTGCAACACCATCAATATTATGAGAGCAAATATGCTTGTGCTCTCTCCCATCAATCCCAAGCAACTCAAGTGCTTGCTGCCTCCTCATGCTAACATCATATGACTCATGCGATGAAGGTATCATGACTGATATATAGGTTATATCAGCAATATGTATCCCTTCTCCTTGTTTCCTAATGATTTAAAAACCCTTCCACTTCCTCTTTTCTTTGGTACTCCTCCCATGAGGGCTACCATACTCCCAAACCAATTCTTGCTTTTTTCATTTCATGAGAGTTTGAAATGCAACTCCTTGGAGACCTCTTAGGAAAGGCCTCTCTCTCATGACTATGTTGGACCTATGAGGATCCAAATGTTATGGAGGTGATGTCTCCTCTCCATCCATGTTCAACAACGCTGCTAATCCCTTCAATGGTGTAACAACTGTCTCTTCCTTCGCTTAAGAATTTGTTTCATGATTTTCCATGGAGGTGCCATGGTTCACTTCATCCTGCAAAAGTTAACACTCCCACCTTAAAGGCTGAATTAAAATCATCAAAGGTATTTGAGGATGAGGGTTCATCTTCTCCTTGAGCCCTTTGCATTGTGTAGTGCAATCATGAGGCCCTAAAGTGGCCATGTGATTTGATCCTTGGACCTCTTCATATGAAATTCCACCATCCTTAAGATTAAATGCTGAAGTAAAATGTGGAACTTTGCTCATACCTTGGTGGGTCTTTGGATGAATTTTTGTGGCTGAAAAGGCTTCTCCCTCCCATGCAATGGATGCCCCATCCATGGATGTTGAAGGCTGCTCCTCCAAGTGAAGCACTGTAATATCCACCGCTTCCCCTTCTAGTAGTGGATGCAGCAATAAAAATGCCTCCAGCTTCTTCACCAAAGCTCTAGCTGAAGTAACCCCATCAAATGTAGAAAATAGAAGCCTATTGCCACTGATTTCTCCTTTTCCACAGGGCCTTCTCTCCTCCATCTGCTGAATAGACTGTGGGAATGTTGTAGCTCCCCTGAATGCTGTAGAATGGGGTTTATAGTCACCCCAGTACTTGCTTAAGATCTGAAAATCCAAGCATCTCCCATGTTGGTCTTCAAGAGAATAGGAAGTGCATGAACCTTCCTCTTCTCCCCTTTTCTTCTCCTCCTCCTCAAGGAGGCTCTTATTTATTGCAAAAATAGATGAGATTAGGCTCATCTTCTTCATTATTCTCCTCTGAAATCGAACTCACAATCTATGCCAAGTTCGATGATCTGATACCACTGTAATGTTCCTTTTTAGAAACATTATCAATCGACAAGAAAATCTATTCCAGAGATAGACTATAGGGGAATTTACTAGATTTGTCACCTTTAAATAGAGTATGAGCTCCAGAGGCTACCTGGCCCACTAGCAGACTCTATCTATAGAGTGTTGTCAAGGGATAATATTCCCAAGAGGGAAAAACAACAAGATTGGGAATCTCTTAAGATAACCCCAACATTGCAGCTAAAACAATAACAAATATATCAAATGGAAATAGCAGTGACACATATACACATGAAATGCTGGAGAATCCAATGGCCATCATATTAAGACATAGCAGCAAATAAGCATACAAATTCTTGAGGGAATGATCACTCAAGCAAGGCACTAGAAGCCTCAAGAAACCTGTACATGCAAATATGAGAATACATTGCTGCATAAGAAATCCCTAGGCCATAAATGCACATTTTTAGAGAGGAACGACTGCATAAATGATGAAATTACAAAGATATAAAAATGTGGGCTCAAATAAAGAAGGGGGAGCAAGATCTCAACCCCTGAAAACACATAACATCAATCCTCTAAAAGCATTGGTTGAAATCTATGCAAAAATGGTAAATATACAAAATGTTGGAGTTGCAGTAGAAGCTGCAACTCAAGAGCTGGAAATGGATGGAGAAGGTTGAAATATATGCTACAGATGAAGAACCCTTCTCCAATTAAAATTTGAAGTGAAAGGCTGATCCTTTCACCCAAGACTTCCCCTCCAAGTGATTGTCAATCCCTCACATCAAATCCTCTCTCTGAATAACGCTGTCTACTAAATGGAATGCACTGAAAATGATGGAATGTGGTTGGCCTGATGCCAAATATGGTGGGATATGCTCAATAACCCCCTTTTCTGATCTCCCAAGGGATGGAACCTCCCTCCACTAGAAAACTAGCTCTGGATGGTGTGTGGAAACCTCCCGAGCAACACTGCACAATGTCTACTACAGAAACTGCGCTGATGTAGGTGACTAAAGCTATCGCCTGAATTCCTGAATATGGGGAATGGAGTGAAATCCTTCAAGAGATCCTCAAGAAGGAGAGGAATTCCTAAAAATGACTCCCTCGTGCCCGAAGGCACTGCAGCTCTACTAAACAACAAGAGGTAGCAACAAGTCTCTAAGAATCGAAAGTAAAATGATCAATGATGTCCACAATGGATACCTTGCCCTTATTTTAAACAATTGAGCCTCCCTCCATGGACCCTACTTCGAATTAGGTTTTCCCTTCCTCTAGAGGCTTCCCTCCTATGTTTTCCCACTTTGTGCTTTCCAACTCAGGCCAATGCAGTTTGACTTGGTCCACCTTGGCGTAGCCTTTATGCAAAAACCTCCTTTCACACATGGAGGTGTGAAATCCAACTCCAAACATGATCCTCTTTCATACTTAGAGGATTTTTATTCTCTAATCATGCAAATAATGGTGCTCCTACCCATTTTATTCACCTCTTTCATAAAATTAACAAAATTTAGTATTCCTCAAAAATTTGGAACATTACACCAACCCAATACTGCTACCCTCAATCTTCAGACTCGGTCCTGTCAGTACAACAATCCCCCCACTATGTCTGGCACCGATCCCCCGTATTCACATCCCACATAGCCTCTTTCAACACCCAATGTTCTTTTATAGATCCCTCAGCTTAAGGTAGAGGTTCATACCAATATCCCCAAGGGACCATTATGCCAAAAAATTTCTTTCAGTAAAGCTGCCCACTCCTACACTATAGTAGACAACTTGCGTAATATTCCTAAATGGAAAAGACAGGAATATAGAACAAAATATTGGAAATAGTAGTGAATAACATTACGCCAACATGTATGACAATCATGGATCCATTTTATTATGTAAATCAGCAGTAAATAATTACAATAAAAATGAGCACAATTCAATTGATCAAGGCAAAAATCCTCCCATGAATACATATGCCAAAACATGAAATGTTGCTACATTGAAAAATACCAAAGAAATAGTATAATGCAATTTTAGTGGATATAACTACAACTGGAAAATTTGATAATAAGTATCTACTGATATATGGCTCAAATAATTCTAGTAACAGATATCTAAGCTCCTAAGCACATTTCCAAGACAACCCAAAAAGGGTTTCTGGAAATACCCCAAAGTACAAAATGTCAGAATACAGCCCTAGGGCTGAATAGCAGCTACAAATTGAATACTAGAATGAGGTGTCTAAACTGATGTGGAAATGAATAGAACTCCTCCAATATATCCTCCAAGTGAAAGCCTGATCCCCTCACTGAATACCTAACCCTCCAATTGAATCACTGAACCCTCCTCTGAAAATACTCATTAGAATAACGCAGTCCTTGAGGGAAACTACACTGTAGGAGGTGGAAATAGTTGGGCCCGATGAAAAATAATGAAATTAAGCTCCAAGACCTTCCTTGTTGGCCTCCCAATGGAAATTATACCTCTCCACTGAAAAAAAAACACTAAAAGAGGTCCTCAAAATCCTCCACTCCTTCTACCCTACAACACAACACAACTCCACCAGAAACTGCATTGTAGCTAAAGACTGAAGCTTGGCCAAAATGTTGGAATGTGGAAATGTGGCTCAAAAATCTCTCCTAAGTGGGAACTCAAATTCCCCCCGAGGATGAGTGTGGGATTCCCACTTGAGAACACCATTGTGCTAAAAATCACAGTAGACTCCACTAAACAACTAAAGAGTGCAAGAAGTCATATAGACCAAAAAATCAATAATGAACAACACGTCCATATATGGCTACCTTTCCCTCCTTATATACAATGTGAGCCTTCTCAAATTTCATCCCACTCATTAAATTCACTACTATCATGGAGAATTTCTCCCATTAACACTGCGCTATCTCTCATTCATGTTCCACTCCCTCCATACCAGCATTGTTGATTTGGTCAAACTTGACCTTGTCCACGTGCATTAGCCCCTATTCGCACATGAGGGTGCTTTAACCAGATATTAAGATGATACCTTTTTACATTAAGAGGGATTTTCTTCCTACCAAAAGGACTTATGGGTCTCCCTACCCACTTATTCATCTATCTAAATGACAAAACAAAAAATTAATATTCCAATTAGTTGCATGCTAATTTAGGAATATTACGGTCCTCCCCTCCCAAATGTTTCTTGTCCTCAATAAAATTCAAGGATAGAACTAAAAAGCCTCCTCTCCTCCTCCTGTATCATCCTCATATGATAATCCCCTCCAATGAACAATGTGTTGTCTCATCAATAAGTCTCCAAGTTGCTCCTCCCAAGTGTACAAGTTAGCTTTAGGTGACAATCCCAAATAGCTATCTCCATGAAGAAGTGGAACATCCATGGAGGAAACTATATGTTTTCTATAGGTTTTCTTGAGGCATGGAATCTGAATTATATTGGGAACCATCATTCCCATGTGAAGCTCCCAACACCAAGCTATCATCCATACAAATGAGTCACCCTACAAAATGGCAACTCATGAAAAAACTCTTCCACCTTTGGCCCCTGCAATGTAGGTGGGCTGCATAGCTAAACATGATGGATCAAATTATCCATCCCATGATGTCTCTTTCTCCTCTTATGACAAGTGTAGATTTTTTACTGATATTGGGCTGCAATAATGTTGTCTTCAAGAGGCAAAAGGGCAATTGGATCTTCAAAGACCCCCTCTCTAGTTTTTTCCCAAACCATTCCATATAAATCCAATAGAATATCATGATAACATGGGATCCACATGAGAAATATATTGAAGGTTATGTGTATTTATAAATGGTACCAAAATTCCCCCAAATTGTTACAACGCAATTTTGCTAACTGATGTTTCAGAAAATCATGTGGCAAATTGTCTTCCAACAATTTTTTAGTTGTGCATGTTGGCTCATCTACTAGGAAGTAGTAAATGGAATTATATATCAGTTGAGAATAAGAATAATAACACACCACTTGCCAAAATACATCCAAGAAGTTTCCTCCTCCATCACTGATATTGGCCTTATAATGACCATGAGGCCAAAATAGAAATTTTTTCTCTTATGGAGCAATACATTGTACATATATGGCAAGAGCATGTAAATATTTTGTGAGATGATCGATAAGTATAGAGATACAATTATCACCATACACTATGAGTAGGCTGAGAATGAGGTCCATGGATGATCCCTCCCATGAGAATTGCCTCATAGTGGTTTGAAAAGTGAAGATATGCATACTCCCCTTGGAACACTCCATCAATAGATACATACTCCCAAGTGGCAGCGTTGTTGGCCTCGGTGGTAAGGCTCCTATCACCACATGACTCCATCCTTTGACATGCCACATGCCAAAGTCACATACCCTAATTTTTCTATATATGGGAGACTCCTTCCTAAGTGGAAGTACCTCCTAATCCTCAAATGTTGAAGAGTGGCCCCTTTTCACACTGATTGTGCCATCCTCTACTTTTGAGATGTCATGAAAAGTTTGAGAGAAAATCATCCCATACTCTACCAAGAGAAACCAGAGAGACAACAGCTCTTGTTGCCTCCTCATCTCATCATCATACAAGTCATGGAGTAACATCATGATAGTTTACTTTTAGAATGTACCATACAACCAAATCTTATGTTGCGATAAAATATTTGTGACATGCAATGCCTCAAACCATAACATACCTTTTTACAAAGGATATGTCACATGATGGCCAAACTCTTTCAAGAGTAGCCAATGTAGCCATGCCTCCCACTACCCTGTGTCATATATTTGCAATTGACTCACCAACCTTTTTCTCACCATCCACAGCCATTCATCCAAATGTGGGTGTCTCTCACCATGCTCAAAATTGGTATCCCTCTGATGGAGAACACCATCCTCCCAGATCATATTTCTATCTTTGAATTTCATGGGATGTTGAAATGCAATCTCCTGGAGATCTCCAAATGAATACCACTCATCAGTGACAAAGTTGACCCCATAAGGATCCAAATAAGATGTAGGCAAAAAATTCTTATTGAGATGTGAAGTGATCATCAAGAAGAATCCATCCTAATAATGGAATATGTCATCCATCATAATATGTCCTCCATCAACCATATTCCTATCCACTATTATACAAGTCTATTGGTCATTAGAATCTACCAATATTAGTTGGGCCCCCAACTCATCACTGCTGCTCAATGACAGTGCTTCTAATCTCCATGATGGTGCATATGTTGTCTCAAGATCATGCAAAATGTTGGACATACGGTTCTACATTGTATTGACTAGGATAATGCTCATCCTATCCTCCAAAAATTTACACTCCAACCCCAAGATTTCTGTGCAACCCAATAATGACACACTAGGATGAATATGTATGTCCTCCTTGATCCTATCAAGGGTCCTCTGCATAGTGATAGTCTGCGATCCTAGGTCATGGAATGGTATGTTCCCAAAACCCTCCATAAGATGTGCTGAAATAATAGAAAGTGGAAACATTTGCATACCTTGGTCTTGCTTGGGAACATCTTGTACTGTTACAAGGGTTCCTCCCACCAGTGTGATGACTATGCTAGTTGTTGGTGATGATGATGGTTGCTCCTTTACTGCTGCACTAATGCTGGTATAATTCTCCTCCTCCTCAT
This sequence comes from Pinus albicaulis, assembly GCA_034641835.2. Classification (NCBI taxonomy): domain Eukaryota; kingdom Viridiplantae; phylum Streptophyta; class Pinopsida; order Pinales; family Pinaceae; genus Pinus; species Pinus albicaulis. The sequence goes on along the minus strand of CM076575.1, from coordinate 1,893,538,293 downwards.
GCATATCCTAAATAGTGAATGGGAATCTAAGTGTCAAGAGATCAAGATCACTTTGAAAAGGTGCAAGTGTTCCTTCTCTTGATGCAAGTACTCCTACAACAAGTGGTGGTGGAAGTTTTTCTTCTTCTAGTATTCTTCTGTCAAACTCCTTAATCAACCTTTGAGTGAAATATGCATATGTAGTCACTCTTGCATGACTCAAATGGCTGAACCACCAAATGTTTGCTTCACCCTCAAGGTGTAGTGCCGCAATATCAACAACTTCTCTTTATGCTACTGGATATAGCAGGAATAATGCATCCAAATCCATTCCCCAAGCCCTTGCTGTGCATGTGGATAACCCATCAATTGTAGACAATAGAAATTCATTGGGCTTCCTCCTTCCATAGCTGCAAGGTCTCCTTTCTTATTTGATCTGAATAAACTTTGGGTGAGTTAGATTCTCCTTGAAATCCCTTGATTGAGACTTGTACTGTGCAAGATAATCACTTAGAATCTCATGATCTAAGTTTCATCCATCTCCATGACTTTCATCTTCTTCTTCAAAATAAAAGGGCATAGTGTATATATTTGGAGCTCTATGTGATATTGGTTTTATTTTTTGCTGATAGGAAGTGCATGCACCTTCCTCATCTTGAAACCCTAACGACGTCTCATTATTTCTCTCCATTTTCATTTTCTCTAACTCTTTGGTGAGTTCCTTCCTAGATCTGAAAAGAGATGAGATAAAACTCACTCCTTCCATCATTCTAATCTCTTTCTCCTTATTATTCTCTTGATAGAATAATGGCTGACATCCACATGCTGAGCCAAGATTATGCTCTGATACCACTGTAATATTCCCAATGGAAAAGACAGGAATATAGAACAAAATATTGGAAATAGAAATGAATAACATTACACAAACATGTATGACAATGATGGAGCCATTTTATTTTGTGACACTCACAAATAAGCCCTATAAAAATGTGCACAACTCAAGTGATCAAGGAAATAAAGCCTCCCATGAATACATATGCCAAAACATGAAATGCTACTACATTGCAAAATACCAAAGAACTAGTACAACACATTTTTATTAGATATAACTGCAGCTCGAAAATTTGATAACAACCATCTTCTGATATATGGATCAAATAATTCCTGGAATAGAGATATAAGCTCCCAAGCACATTTCCAAGATAACCCGAAAATGGTTTCCGGAAATGCCCCAAAGTACAAAATGCTGGAATACATCCCTAGGACTACATAGCAGCCGCAAACTGAATACTGGAAGTAGGTAGCTGAAATGATGTAGAAATGAATATAAATCCTCCAATAGATCCTCCAAGTGAAAGGTTAATCCCCTCACTGAATACCTAACCCCCCAATTGAATCACTGAACCCTCCTCTGAAAACTTTCAATAGAATAATTTAGTCCTTTAGGGAAACTGTACTGTATGAGACGGAAATAGCTGGGCCTGATGCCAAATAATGAAATTGAGCTCCAACACCTTCCTTTTTGACCTCCCAATGGAAAGGCTACCTCTCCACTAAAAAACAAGCATTGAAAGTGGCCCTCAAAATCCTCCACTGCCTCTACCCTGCAACACAACACAACTCCACCAGAAATTGTGTTGTAGCTGAAGATTGAAGCTTGGCAAGAATACCGGAATGTGGAAATGTTGCTCACAAATCTCTCCTAAGTGGGCACTCGAAGTCTCCCTGAGGATGAGTGTGGGATTCCCACTCGGGAACACCCTTGTGCTAAACAGCACAGCAGACTCCGCTAAACAACTGAAGAGTGCAAGAAGTCATACAGACCACAAAATCAATAATCAAAAACTTGTCCATATATGGTTGCCTTGACCTACTTATATACAATGTGAGCCTTCTCACCTTTGGTCCCACTCATTAAAGGCACTACTATCATGGATAATTTCTCCCATTAACACTATGCTTTCTCTCATTGATGATCCACTCCCTCCATACCAACGTTGTTGATTTGGTCAAACTTGACCTTGTCCACATGCATTAGCCCCTGTTCCCACATGAGGCTGCTTTAACCAACTAATAAGATGATCTATTTTCACATTAAGAGGGACTTTATTCCTAATAAAGAAATTTTTGGGTCTCCCTACCCACTTATTCATCTATCTAAATGATAATAGAAAAAATTAACATTCCAATTATCTGCATGCTAATTAGGAATATTACAACTTGGCGCAATTTGTTGTCACCATGTCAATGTTGGAAGTCCTCCAGTCGTTCCCTTCACAAGGAAAAGCTATACTAAATATTATGGGCGCTGTGAATCCTTCAGATTATCATTTGATTTTCTTCGATGTTGATAAATAAGAGCATCCCCCCCTTCCCACATCCATCACCTTCCAAATACCTGTCAAGGTCCGAAATGCCAGTGTCTCTCATTGTATCATTGACGAGGGGGCATCCACTTGCATGACGTCCTCTTCTATTTTGAAGCAAGTCAGCTCTCTCGAGTTAGCCCCTTCCACTATAACCCTCCATGCATGAGATGGCCACTCTTCTCAGCCCCTTGGGATGTTTTGCAATTGTCCTATTACTCTTGCGGGCAAGAATATTTGTGTTGACTTTGAAGTCATTGATGCCCCCTTAGAATACAACATTCTATTGGATCATAGCTACACTTATGCGATGTTTGTTTTCCCTTCTACGGTTCACCGTAATATGTGGTTTACTCACAATAGAAATATTGTTACCATCGACCAGTTGATATATTACGAACTGAAGTCTCTGATCTCTCCCGAGTCCATTATTTCTTTGGTGGACAATAAAAAAATAGTCGAACCTTCGACTAGTGGCTCACCCGAAGTCTTTAAAGATTCCTATTTTCTTGGTTCATTCCCTGATCTCCCCCCTCCTATCTCTAACCCTATATCGTCAAATGTTTTCATGATGCAATCATCTCAGTCTGACTTCTAACGGTTTGGTTAAACTAGTCAACAGCTCCGCCCTCAGCAGCCTACTCCTAGTGCCTTGACTCAGCCTTCAGGACACCCTCCTCAAGGCCCCTCATCTGTAGCTAGTTTCCATGACCCTATATATCCCCCTAGTATGGTTCAACCTGGACTTAACTATCCCAGAGTTGTCCCACTTGGCCACTACCCCTTTGTTCAGATATCGTTTCTTGCTTCCCCTGCTAGAGTATTTTCAGTTACTGTTATGGCTACCTTGTCTCTTCCCAACATGACCCTCGAGATCTCAATATGGACATTGATCCCCTATCCAATACCTTTCCTAGTCAACCCAAACCTTACACTACTTTGACCCCAGTCCAACTGGTCGCTATGACCCCTTCCTTTGCTTTTGTGCCTAAGCCACCTCAATAGGAACGTACCCCTATTGCAAAAGCCTTGGGTGAGGGGGGCAAAGCCCGAAAAAAGGAACCTAAGGAAAAGGCTTCCTAGACAACTGCTGCTCATCCTCGGCCTCCAAAGAGTACACCTCCCTGTGCTTTGTGTGATGTTGGCGGTCATGCCACCCATAATTGTCCTAAATTTCCTCATATTAAAACAAAGGTCAATATCGCGTTTCGTGAGTCTGTTGTCACAGAACTCCATGTTACTTTACCTAATTCTACCAAGAAACTAAGGATGGTAGACACAAATTTCCCCTGTGCTTTGTGTGATCTTCATGGTCACTATACCCACCTTTGTCCCTGCCTCGCAATCTACCGCACCTCTTTGGAAGTAGTTCACCTCTCACTTACTTGCGCATTATGCTTCAGAAGAACCAAAGGAAACATCTACTACCATTGACATTCCCCCTCCGGATGTCGAGATTATAGAGTATTTGGACACTATCCTCTACCTGTCATCATCTATGACATCCATGATGGAAGACCCCTCTCGAACTTCCCCTTCTCTTTCGCTTGACCTCCCTTCAATGATCACCTTGGGCTCAACATCGATGGATCCCTCATCTACTTATTTTCTGATCACCCTCCGTGACGATGCACATGTGAACCTCACTTCTCATGATGATGAGTCAGGTAGCTTCACCGGACCACGTTGTCTTCCTTCCACTAGTCACCCCATCTCCTATTGTGATGATGGCATTATGGAAGCAGTTACCATCCCTGAATTTATCTATCCCCCCTTACATCAAACCCATGCATTCGATCCACATACACCTTGCAGCCATTACCTTAACACCTAATGTTTGGGTAAGGGGGCACCCATATTTGAGAGTCCAGGAGAAGAAATTCTCAACAACCCTCCTAGTGCATCTGGACGTGTCGACACTAGTACCATTATTCTTCCGCATTTAGAAGAACCTCTATAGTCCCATATCAGTTCAGATCACTCTAGGGATGACCCCCCTCATCATTCCTTTCTCTAACATAAAAAACCTAGTCCCCTAAACATTGTTGTTGACCAACTTATGTGTTTTCTAGGTGAGTACCAGTTCATTATTTCCAAATCCACTCTTTGAGATAGTGACACCACGTATGCGAACCCAGAAATTTAGTCCATTTGCTTCATATATGCAGTACCAAAAGATATTGGTAATCCTCCACTCCCTTTCTTAAACTGCATCTATCCATTCTTCCGACGGTAAACAAATGGTGAACCACATCATAAAAATGTGTTTATATTCTACTTTTCTAAATACATTTCGTTTGACCATAACATGCTTCAGGGAACCTATGCCCCTCAACCATAAAAATATTAGCTCTTAGCCAAAAACAACAGTAAAACCCCTTTCTCTGGTAGGTCACACTTTTCAAGCCATTTCCTGGGACAAGTCACAGTTTTCTACCTAGTACCTACTACACAAGTCGCAGAACAGACCCCAAAGAGTGCGAGTTGGCCTGTTCCTGGGCTCTGGGTGCCTAATCTGAAACTTTCATCCACAAAATTAAAAGAGTATTGTTAGGCCTCTCACCTGCAACTAACGGATCTCTGTTCCAACAGTCAGTTTGTCTGCTACGATTGCCACAAGATTTAGGGCCTTTTCTCCTCTCTACATTCACCCTAGCTACACTTGAAAATGAATCAAATTGGAGGGAAAATGCCTTATTAAAAGAGAAACCCTAGATTTTTCATTTCCCAACTGCGACCACACCTTAGCTAAATTTGAAAAACCATCAACACCATTGAAAAGCTCTCACTAAGCTCTCAAATGAGTATCATTTCATTTTTGGTGATTTTGTACTTCACCCAGACGCATTTTCTCCAAGAAGTGGTACTTCACATCTTTTCTTCACTTGAGACACTTGCACTTGGGGCACCACTTTTTCTTCATACTTTTTGATTCTCATGTTGTTTTTTGTCATGATTAACCATCTTGTATTCATGTTTTTATGGTCCCCACTGGGCTTGTATATGTGAAAGCATCATCGAGTCACCCTTGTTTAGAGCATCTAAGTTGTGTCATCATCACATCCATGGAGTCTGTCCCAAGTCTCTTTTGTCTCCCGCCATAGTCTTCCATCCTTCTTTTCTTTTCCCCTCTATCATGTCGCACATTTTGGCCCTCAGTCATATTGTCCCCTATTCCCTCTGGAGTCAAGTTAGTAGCTGCCAAGTCATCCATGTCCTTTATGGTCTAACCAGGGAAGTCGTCATCCCTCTATCTAGTACCCTCCATTCCACCATCATCCCTAGTGTCAGTCTATCCGTCGCTCTACTATCATCCCTCATGCCTTAGTTGAGGATTCCTTATTGCCTCACCTATGACAGAACTTCTTCTATTAACATCATCTTATTCATTCTAAAAGAGGGGTCTAGAGGGTGGTGTACCTTGGTTCCAACTTCCATTCTTGTTCGGTGCCTCGGATCAGGCAAAGGGATCTTTTATTGCCCTTTGACTTGATTGTTTCTCAGTTCCAACTCCTTATGGAATGATCAAGATCCGTATACTTGATGGTTGAGTGATGCAACAGAGTGTACCAGTGATTCTCGGGTGTGTGTGAGATGTTTCAGACCTCATGAGGGGAGGACCCTTCAGATATCCCCCCACATGCCCAAATGACCTCCCTACTACAGCCTTGTATGCAGCTCCATAGATTTGATGGTTCTGGCCTCAGCTGCTCACAAAAAATTTTTAGTTTTCATGTATCATTCATGTTTTTAGAGCCCTTTCCTATTTTACAAGCCCTCTTTGGTTGTACTTGTTAGCCCCCCATAAATTTTTTGACAAGCAGATTGGGGGCTAAATTGTGTTTGAGCCTTCAAGGAATGCATTTCCCCTGAAAACACATCATTCTAGAAGCCTCCTTATGCCTTTTTTCCTTTGATAAAATCCCCTCTGCTGATTTCCCTTATAAAACCTCTCTGTTTGTGAATAAATGCGCAAAGGCCTCCTTTCCCCTTTATTTCACCCCCACTTAGCCTCTATTTTATTCCCCCTTGTCTCCCCTTCTATTTCCATTTTTACCCTCTAAACCCCCCAAAATCCCCTTCAAATCCTATAAGTCCCATTTGTTTGACCATTTTCCCATTTTATCTCCCTATCGTTACCCTTCTTTGGCTTCAAAACACATTAAAATGGGCCAAAAAACCCACTTTCCGACTTACATTAAGGCCCAGCCCCTTTCGGCTTAGCCCCCTTAACCACTTCCCCATATGCCCTTAGCACTAAGACCAAGCGCTTAAGTCTTGAGTGCTCATCGCAATCGCACTTTCGGGCGAGCGCATTCCCTTTGTTACAACAGAAAACTCCAATGCGATCGGTTTGGTTCTATAAGATCCGAGGCGTGATCTGCATCGTCGATCTGCTATTCCGATCTGATGGTCGAGCGCTCATCGCACTCCATGCCCCATCGTAATCGCAACTTTTATGTGAAGTCCCCCTATCGGTTCATCGCAAATATTTGTGATGCGATTGATCGCATTGCACCATCGCATTGCATCCCCCACTCCGATCGCAAATTGCATTTCCCATTCGCACCCCCCTTTCTGCGCCTTGCAATTGCGACCCCTGGATCCAATCTGAGCTTTCCATCCCTCCAGATCCAATGGTCTAGATTTGTTCCACTCCCCTCCCACTGTTTCCTTTGTCCCTCACTGATCCAATCTCCATCGTCTGATTAACACACCAATCAACGGTCCCTGTGCCCGCGGCTTTCAATGTTCAGAAACCAGACAGTTTTTATCGCACCGCCTTTCTACAGAGGGTGGTATTTCCCAATCGGCCAGCGATTACACTCAGCAGTCGACACGTTTCATCGGTACGGTTTCAAAACTGCTATCTCATCGCACGTTAACGTTTGGCAGAGGATGCGTAGCGATATGCATATCAATCATCCGATCTGCGATCACCCATCTGACGGTTGTCCCTCCATGAAGCTACACGCAGTTTAACCCTTAGCTGCCGTACCCCTGGCCCACCCGTCTGTCGCCCTCCAACGTGGTTTCCATCGTTGATCTCCACTGAGATCAGATGGTCCAGATTCAATCACACGCTTACCGTTGACCCGGTCTCGCCATGTCACCCTTTCCACGTGTCCCATCGTATATTCACCTCCGTCATGTATATTCGTTCAAAAGTCGATTTTTCGTAGGTTTTATTTAAATTCCTGCTGCAATCTGCCCATGTCCACCCAACTCTGTTCCACTGATATACTGCATTGTCCACCATAGTCCCATGTTGTTCTACCATCACATCCGTCTGCACAGTCATCCTCTTCCCCCCCCATTACATCCACCATCTTTGTGCATTAGTTTCTCAACAGGTTTCGTGTTTCGCAAGGTTATCAAGTGGCGAAAGCCACCATGATTACACAGTATTGGTTGCAGTGGAAAGAAATGCAGAAAGGACCATGTTGCAGAGGCCGAGATCACAAAGAAAGCTCGGGAAGGAGCCAGGATAGGATGCACATTAAAAGATCAGGGTTTCAAACTCTAGAAACCTCTCCAGCGCCATTAACACACAGGTTTGACAGCCAGAGATTTAAATGAAGTAGCATAGAGCTTAAGGCACGCAAACGAAGGTATTTAAGCCTTATGCTCATGGATTTAAAGGTAAAACATCAGACTGAATACCCAGGGAGCACTCAGAGATTACAACGCGCAGAAAGAAAAGTATATTCGGGTTCCCACAGCAGCAGAATGTTTTTCCTCCGTAAAGGATAGGGTGCCCATGCAGTTTTTATTCTACATCGTGTTCCTAAGGATTGGTCGTCCTGAAAACAATCCAGAATACTATCAGAAGCATTTGTTTCACAGTATGGAGAACCAAGCATTGTTATTTTACCTTTTTTTAAAGTCACCAGAAGTACCACAGAGTCCTGCAGACCGAAATACACCAAGAGACAAACTGAAGTAAACAGAGGCCTGAAGAAGACCGCTCTTCCATCCAAAGGGTGACAGGAATTGAATGCATAGAATATAAACAGAATGGGCTTCGACCCTCTTTCTTTTCAGAAGTCTTAATAATGCATTTAGTTCTCCACCTACCCCCTCTGTTCCTCTTTAGCTATAAAAACTCATGAGAAAATATTGTGAGGGTTGTTGTTCGGCTGCTGCCGTTGCTGTTAGAAGGGATTCATTCTGACTATTGGAACAGTCCTGGGAGGGATTAGCAGAGTAGTTGTTATGTAGTAGGCTGAGAAGAGAAGTTTGGATTGTAATAGCCATTGAGCTCAGTGTATGTGACTGGTTTGCATCAATTAATCAAAGCACATTTCACAGGATCCTGGTCTATTATTATTGGTGATGTTTTTCTAACTCTATTTATTATATTTTCATGCTGTTTCATTTTCTACTAGCTTGCATCAGAAATATGGCATAGGATTTACCCTTGTTAGGTACCCTATGTCTCTCCTCTCCTTGCCTTAAATGTTGCTCTACTAAATGTGTTATCTGAGGTTTGATTTTAGTCAATTTAACCAGAGTAGTGGATGTTATTTCTTGCTCTTTGATGTATGAATTGGATGAGTCAGTTCTTAGATGTTCTTGTTGGGTTTAAGCTGGAAGATTTGGGAACACTGAGGATTAGAGTTAGCCCTATCCACTAGGATCCTTGTGCGACCAGCTGGCCTTTCTAATATCTCTTTGTTAAACTTATCTCTATTTTCCTTGGAGCATGCTAAAGTTGACCTGTAGTTAAATGACCTCTGGTCCGATCTATAAGCTGCCCCTTTGCCCCTCTTCTGAAAGTTACCTTTGAGTATGTACAAGCAGGTCTGGAGTTAAATGACCTCTGATCTGATCTATAGACAGAAATTAGGTTGCTTTCCTTCTTTCACTTTCAATCCTTAATGTTCCATCCCACCATCTAATCTAAAAGATCCTTTAGTATTAGATGACTTTCCCTCTGAAAGCTTTGGCTAGTTGCTACATGTAATCACCTTTCATGACTCCATAGCCCAATGGATGGCACTTTCTCAACCTATCCTCTTTGTTGAAACATCCTGCTATTTTGTTCCTTTCTCCCATCACTTTCTCAGTCTATGGTCTCATGACCAACTTAGCAACCAACCAACCAAATCATTTTAAACCCCCTTTTGTGCTTCATACCTAGCCTAACATCTCATTTTGAGCTTCAAATATTTATCATTCTTTTTTCTATGGAGAGATTCCTCTCCGGGTCCAGGAGGGCTATATCCTAGGGCCCCGAAGCGGTTCTGATGTTGTCTCATCTTTTGGTCTTGCCAATCTGGCCAAAACATGGGAACCCCAACATAATGGCGACTCTATTGGGGAACTGAGTGAATTTATCTTTCATTCTCTTAGGCACTCAAAAGACCCAAGATCTCTGGTTAGATTGGCATTAAATTGCTGATGGTGGACATCATCTTGCTTCAAACATTCATATATATCCACCTGGAGACTCCACACTCCCTATGATCCAAAGACCTAATGACTCCACTGGTATAAGACTCTGAACTGGTTGAGAAGATAAATTGACCTCTTTCTGATTTAAAAACATGCTTCCACGCATACAGAGAAGATATGCCCCAATGAGTAGGGAGCATATCCCTGGATTCCCACACAAAATGCCTGAAGTGGACTGGTTAAAAAACCTGCCTACCTTTCAGGGTGAAAATGCTGAGGACCCCTTGCTACATCTCATCAAGTTTCATATACATGCATGGAGATTTAAAGTTGAATGGCATGAAGACTGCCTAATGAAAATGTTCATGGCAACATTAGAAGGAAAATCTAGGGTCTAGTATGAATGGTTAGAACCTCAGAGTTTTTTTTCTTTAAGGGACATGCACCAAGTATTTTACAAGAATTATAAAGGAAACTCTCCATCCTTATCATGGGATTGTTGTGATCAATATCAGAATATCATACAGTATCTGTTAGGTATTGATGAGGATTTGGTTGATATGCATCCTGAAGATCTATTAACAGCCATTCAAGATTTTCATATGCGTCCTAGCTATCACAAGAACATAGATGAATCAGCTGAGGAAGAAAACAGTCAAGAGACTGTGGACATTCTTCAAGATATTCCTGAAAACTCAGATGTTGATTTATCATCCCTTATATTTGAGGCTCAAGATGACATCCTGCCTCAAATCCAGTCTTCAGAGGAAACAGAGAGTTGTTGTACTTCTGCACAAAGGAACAAAAGACCATCTTCCCCTTTGACAGAAGAAGAAATAGATCAGATCATCAATAGACGGCCAGCATCTGAATTGTTTTACAGATCAGACATCCTTGTCCATTCATCTGATGAGCTTTGTTGTACAGAGTTGGAAAGCTCACATGTAAATCAAAGTGAAGAAAAATCTGTTGATAATCTAGTATGTCTGATTGGTAGCATTACTTACATTCATGATTTTTCTATTTTTGATCTATCAGATGATGATGTTCTCCAAACAGAAGATGATCTTGCAGGGTCATCATTAGTTGATTTATGTGAGGAAAATTAGTTCCCTTTACTTCCAAAAGGTAATGAGCCAGTGCAGGCTATTTATGATACTGATGAAGAAAGTTTTAAGAGTGCAGAAGAGGGTGAAGGATCTCTAGATATTGGCTTCACTCCATTACAACTCGTTAGTAATGGTTTTCACATGATTGGAGGTCAGCAACCATTCATCTCAGAAGATGAAGAGGAAAATAAGGAAGCAATTTTTGAGCAGACAGAAAATAGGGAGTTTTCTCTTGAAGAAGAGGAAGAAATAGATCAAACCCCTACTCAAGAATACATGGATCTCTTCACAAAGCTCAGCACCTCAGAGAAGAATACATCAGAGCTCCAAGAGGACAACACTGCCATATATGATGAGTCCTCCAGTTTAGAAAATAAAGAAGATGAGGGAGATTCTCTTTCTCAAGAGAGTCTTATTCTTGATCCAGTGGAAGAAGAGGAAATCCTGGTTGAAGCCTGCCTGCCAGATATTCATAACCAGGTATCATTTCATGATCCTTATGTGCATTTCTTGCAATCATTTGAAGAAGGATCAAAGGTATTCTTGAGCAGCATGTTGCAAATAGAAAGAAAATTTCTCAAAGCTGCTATTGTGGAATGAAAAGAGTGGGAGCAGCCCTACCTATCCAGCCTACTCAAAGAGTTGAGCAAGAAAGACCAGCCATGGGATCATTTGATGGACTGGTTGCATTGGAAGACATTGTTTGTAAGCTAGACTTGTAAATATTCTAGTTAGAGTAGGGTAGGTAGGAAAAGCTAAATAAAGCTCAGTCTGTGAGCATGTAGTTAGTTGTTTTAATTTCTGCAAGGTCCAACAAGCCAGACAGTCTAATCCTGGCTTGACTGTTTTCAATTTTTGTCTTCGAATGTAGAGAAGAAATCTGCTGGATAGTCTAATCCCAGCAGATATTAGTTTAGGTAGAGAAACTATGAGTCCAACAGTCTAATATGGTCTCATGGAGCAATAAGGGTAGAAGTAGAATAGGTTTATTTTTCTGTTTATGAAATAAATGATGTAAAGGGTCCACTATTCCAAATGCACCCTAAAAGAAAAATGCTATGATTGTAGTCTGGGTAGGTAGATTTTTTGGGAGAATTTTACTGCTGATATGATGTCTTCATGATTTGTGGAAGTTGATCTAAGAAAGAAAGGGATGTGCGAATTATCACGCATCTAGCCTACACCAAAGATAATTATCTGGATTCTTGACTCCTTCAAGAAGAAGCCATCCCCATGTGGAGCCACTGTTAGCCCCCCATAAATTTTTTGACAAGAAAATAGGGGGCTAAATTGTTTTTGAGCCTTCAAGGAATGCATTTCCCCTGAAAAAACATCATCCTTGAAGCCTCCTTGTGCCTTTTGTCCTTTGATAAAATCCCCTCTGCTGATTTCCCTTATAAAACCTCTCTGTTTGTGAAGAAATGCCCAAAGGCCTCCTTTCCCCTTTATTTCACCCCCACTTAGCCTCTATTTTATTCCCCCTTGTCTCCCTTTCTATTTCCCTTTTTACCCTCTAAACCCCCCAAAATCCCCTTCAAATCTTATAAGTCCCCTTTGTTTGACCATTTTCCCATTTTATCTCCCTATCATTACCCTTCTTTGGCTTCAAAACCCATTAAAATGGGCCAAAAAACCCACTTTCCGACTTACATTAAGGCCCATCCCCTTTCGGCTTAGCCCCCTTAACCACTTCCCCATATGCCCTTAGCGCTAAGACTAAGCGCTTAAGTCTTAAGCGCTCATTTCAATCGCACTGTTGGGCGGGCGCATTCCCTTTGTTACAACAGAAAACTTCGATGCGATCGGTTTGGTTCTATAAGACCCGAGGCGCGATCTGCACCATCGATCTGCTATTCTGATCCAACGGTCGAGCGGTCATCGCACTTCACGCCCCATCACAATCATAAATTTTATGTGAATTCCCCCTATCAGTTCGTCGCAAATATTTGCGATGCGATTGATCGCATCACACCATCGCATTGCATCCCCCACTCCGATCGCAAATCACATTTCCCATTCGCACCCCCCTTTCCGCGCCTTGCGATTGCGACCCCTCGATCCAATCTGAGCCATCCATCCCTCCAGATCCAACGGTCTAGATTCATTTCTATCCCCTTCCACTATTTCCTTTGTCCCTCGTCAATCCAATCTCCACCATCTGATTAACACACCAATCAACGGTCCCTGCACCCACGGCATTCAATGTTTAGAAACCAGCCGGTTTTTTATCGCACCACCTTTGGGCAGAGGGTGGTATTTCCCAATTGGCCAGCGATTCCACTCAGCAATCGATGCATGTCATCGGTATGGTTTCAAAACCGCTATCTCATTGCACGTTAACGTTCGGCATAGGATGCATACCGATATGAATATCAGTCGTCCGATCTGCGATCGCCCATCCGACGGTTGTCCCTCCACGAAGCTGCACGCAGTTTAACCCTTAGCTGCCGTACCCCTGGCCCACACGTCCATCGCCCTTCGACGTGCTTTCCACCATTGATCTCCGCCAAGATCTGATGGTCCAGATTCAATCACACGCCCACCATTGACCTGGTCCCGCCATGTCACCCTTTCCACGTTTCCCATCGTATATTCACCTCCGTCATGTATATTCGTTCAAAAGTCGATTTTTCATAGGTTTTATTTAAATTCCTGCTGCACTCTGCCCACATCCACCCAACTCTGTTCCACTGATATACTACATTTTCCACCATAGTCTCGCGTTGTTCCGCCATCTCATCCATCTGCGTAGTCATCCTCGTCGCCCCCCATTGCATCCACCATCTCTGTGCATTAGTTTCTCAACAGGTTTCGTGTTTCACATGGTTATCAAGTGGCAAAAGCCACCATGATTACAAATTCTTGGTTTCAGTGCAAGAAATGCAAAAAGGGCCATGTTTCAGAGGCTGAGATCACAAAGAAAGTTCGGGAAGGAGCCCGGACAGGATGCACATTAAAAGATCATGGTTTCAAACTCTAGAAACCTCTCTGATGCCATTAACACATAGGTTTGACAGCCAGAGATTTAAATGAAGCAGCAGAGAGTTTAAGGCACGCAAATGAAGGTATTTAAGCCTTATTCTCATGGATTTAAAGGTAAAACATCAGATTGAAGACCCAGGGAGTGCTTAGAGAGTACAACGTGCAGAAAGAAAAGTATATCCGGGTTCCCACAGTAGTATAATGTTTTTCCTCCGTAAAGGACAGGGTGCCCATGCATTTTTTATTCTACATCATGTTCCTAAGGATTGGTTGCCCTGAAAATAGTCTAGAATACTATCATAAGCATTTGTTTCATAGTATGGAGACCCAAGCATTGTTATTTTACCTTTTGTTCAAGTCACCAGAAGTACCATAGAGCCTTGTAGACCGAAGTACACCAAGAGACAGACTGAAGTAAACAGAGGCCTAAAGAAGGCTGCTCTTCCATCCAAAGAGTGACAGGAATTGAATGCTTAGAATTTAAACAGAATGGGCTTTGACCCTCTTTCTTTTTAGAAGTCTTAATACTGCATTTAGTTCTCCACCTACCCCCTCTGTTCCTCTTCAGTTATAAAAAATCATGAGAAAATATTGTGAGGGTTGTTGTTCGGCTGTTGTCGTTGCTGTTAGAAGGGATTCATTCTGACTGTTAGAACAGTCCTGGGAGGGATTAGCAGAGTAGTTGTTATGTAGTAGGATGGGAAGAGAAGTTTGGATTGTAACAACCATTGAGCTCAGTGTATGTGACTGGTTTTGCATCAATTAATCAAAGCACATTTCATAGGATCGTGGTCTATTACTATTGGTGATGTTTTTCTAACTCTGTTTATTATATTTTCATGCTGTTTCATTTTCTACTGGCTTGCATCAGAAATATGGCATAGGATTTACCCTTGTTAGGTACCCTATGTCTTTGCTCTCCTTGCCTTAAATGTTGTTCTGCTAAATGTGTTATCTGAGGGTTTATTTCAGTCAATTTAACCAGTGTAGTGGATGTTATTTCCTGCTCTTTGATGTATGAATTGGATGGATTAGTTCTTAGATGTTCTTGTTGGGTTTAAGCTGGAAGATTTGGGAACACTGGGGATTAGAGTTAGCCCTGTCCACTAGGATCCTTGTGCGACCAGCTGGCCTTTCTAAGATCTCTTTGTTAAACTTATCTCTATTTTCCCTGGAGAATGCTAAAGCTGACCTGGAGTTAAATGACCTCTGATCTAATCTATAGACAGAAATTAGGTTTATTTCCTTCTTTCACTTTCAATACTTAATGTTCCATCCCACCATCTAATCTAAAAGATCCTTTAGTATTAGATGAATTTCCCTCTGAAAGCTTTAGCTAGTTGCTGCATGTAATCACCTTTCATGACTCCATAGCCAAATGGATGGCACTTTCTCGACCTATCCTCTTTGTTGAAACATCCTATTGTTTTTTTTCCTTTCTCCCATCACTTTCTCAGTCTATGGTCTCATGACCAACTCAACAACCAACCAAACAAACCATTTTAAACCCCCTTTTGTGCTTCATACCTAGCCTAACATCTCATTTTGAGCTTCAAAGATTTATCATTCTTTGTTCTATGGAGAGATCCCTCTCCGGGTCCAGGAGGGCTAGATCCTAGGGCCCCAAAGCGGTTCTGATGTTGTCTCATCTTTTGGTCTTGCCAATCTGGCCAAAACATGGGAACCCCAACAATACTTATATCTCATGTACTTAGATATTATTATACAAGTCCTGGCTATTTTCCAAGGCACAATATGTATGTCGGATCCATTATCACGTTTTTCTCTGGCTCATGTTTATGCTAGCATGTACTATATAGTTCAATCCCATGTTTTCTGGACACACCATTATTCTTTGTACTTTGTTATCTCTACGGGCATATGTATGCCTCCCCCGCTTCATGCAGAATAGGTACTCACTCATAAAATAGACTTGTCACACTTGTAAGTCTAGCCTCCTCAGGGTCTTGTTCTCTCACACTTCAATCCACATGATATTTCTCTCTCTCTGACTCCCCTTCGATCTCTAGTGATTGTGTTCTTGCAATGTACTTCGGTCATACGATTAGATCCTAATGCTCGCACATTGGGGGGCAATCTATTACACCAATTTTTGGTCATATAACCTGTTACTATTAGATGGACTAAAGTACACCATGTAAGACCAATTTTACCATAGTAAAATTGCTTTCACTATGAAAATAATTTAATAACGCATAGTTTATTAAGTTATTTATGGTCTAAACATGAAACCCAATGAGGAATAATCAAATAAATCCTTATTTGTTTGATTTTCCTCAAGGGATAATTAATTAAACCACTATTCAATTAATATTCCTAGTCATATTTAACCCAAAACAAGAAAATTAATTACATAAATCATTATTTATCTTATTATTTTCTAGGAATAATTATTTAAAACATTATTTAATAATATTCCTTATTAAATTTGACTAAATATTTTATAAATAATTGAATAAATCATTATTTATTTAATTATTATTTAACCACAATTTTAAAATTATAAATAAATCATTTATTTATTTTAAATAAAGGGATTTGACCAAATTCAAATTCCTTTTCCCTCCAACAAAAATAATAAAATATTCCATAAAAGTTGGATCTATATTTGGTTAACAATAATTTAATCATGCACCAATATCTATACTAACTCAATATTTTACTATAAATAGAAGGTTTTTCCATTCATTCACTACCTTTTATTTCCTAGAGATATCTATTGATCTATACTTTTGGTCTGACTTTGATCCCCCCCCTCATTGTCATATTTTTCTACTTTTTTTCTTGTGAGCTCCCTTTGAGTTCCATTTTGTATGGGTTACTTGCACCATCAAGGGAGAGAGATATTAGATCTGAAGTGCTAAGGACATACAAGAACCCGTCCCATTGAGGGGGAGTGGTAACATTTTTTCTATGTTCCCTTCTCAGGTGTCATAATACAAAAATTCTTTCAAAATTCTTGTCTTGTTCATTGGATGGATGGAGCAACTCTTGCTTATTTTTACTGCTTAATGTCTTTAACTTCATAGATATGGATTTTTGTAGCATTTATTCTAATCAATAACTGTAGATCTAAGGAAATTGGCAGCCGTATTTGATGTTAGGACTGTTTTTTATGCACATCTAAAGTGATTTTTTTTCGTACGCTTGTGATTATAGTTCACACTAACACTTGTTTATAAATTTGCAGTTTCGTTGTCCTTTGTTCATTCATGCGTGTTTGAAACATGAATTCCCCCAATATGTAGGAAATTCCATATCTAAATTATCTACATTTGTAAGTTGGATCATGTAAAAGGAGATTCATGTGGCTAGAATTCCATGGTAGCGTCAAGAGATAGTTGAGATTGTTTGTACGTTTGAGAAGGAAATACCGACGATTTTCATGGACTTACAGGTTCATCTTCTAACACACCTATTAGATAAGGTTGAATTAGTTGGGATGGTTTCTTGTCGTTGGATGTTCTTCTTAGAGAGTTACATGAAGAAATTGAAACGTTTTCAACAAAGGGCAAAACCCGAGGGGTCTATGGCAGAGGGGTACATATCATATGAGTCTTTCTATTATGCCAGTGAGTGCATCAAGCAGATTGAAAATAGACCAGTTGCGATGATTTGGGATGATGAAAGGGATGAAGACCAAAGAGAAGGGGATTTGCTCCAAACAAATGGAAAAGGGTGCTTGATAAAGAGTAAGAGAGTTATAATTTTTCAAATTTACACAAGGTAAAAATTCATGTTGAACTTTGATATAATGTATATTTTGATCTCATATGTCCTATATTCCAGTTTGATTTAAAAAATGAATGCAGAAATTGAAGCAATCAGTAAATTCGTTCTTTACAATTCCAAAGCGACACAACCGTGAGTCACATTGTATGAACAAAAGAGGATGAATTGGGATAGTGACAGGAAATAATTCAGGCAATTGAATGGTAGAAGTGTTCCTTATCCTGATCATTTAAAATAATATATATTCCAAATGTTAGTCATCAGTAATTTTTTCCTTTCTATAGATGACTAAATGCTTATCCTATATTTCTAGAAACAAAATTCATGAATATTGTGAGTTCTAGAAATCTCACTGCCTTCATTATCCTTAAGATAAATTTTTCACTATTTTATTATCCTATCATGTCATGGTCAGCTTATCAATCCCAGAATACCCATCACGGGCTGATGCCACTCATTTTTTCCCTGTTTTCACACCCATGACCTCGGTACTTTGTTCTGCCTACCTATAACCTGTTGGGTATGTGTTATATTCTTTGCACAACTAATCACCCGCGGTGGGGTAAGAGGGGGGGCGATAGCCCCCTCGCAGGGTCTGGGGCAGCGCCCCAGTGAAAATTTTTGGTCCTTAATTTCCGGTGGGCAGTCTACGCCCATGGTTTTGTGCATGGTTTTGCACATGGTTTTTGGGTATGATCGTTTTTGGCCCCTGGTATTTTGTAGATCCAGTCAAGGGAACTATGGTTATGATCTAATCTAGGGTTAATGGATTAGGGTTTATGTATGGTTCGGCATGTATATATATGTGTTGTAACACTAAAAGGAATATAATGAAAAATCAAGCTGGTCATCCCGATTTGGGATCCAGGGGAAAATCTCTGTGTTTATCTATTTTATGTTTTATGCTCTTGCTATTATTTATTTTCTGTTATGAGATTCGTGTGTAGATAATTTTTGTTCAGGGTTAAAATCTACATTTGGTATCAAACCTGTTTCAACTTCAAGGGGACGCCTTTGATGCTGAGGGGTTTTTTTCTCGGGCCTGAGGTATACCCTTTTTAGTGGGAGATCTGCGGGATTGATTCTTGCGGTGAAAGAAGATTGAAAACAATGGAAAGATAGAGATCGAGAAATTTAATGGTCAGAGTTTTGAGTTGTAGACGCTGAAGATGGAGGATCTACTGGTGGAGAAAGATCAATGGATCATGGTAGATCTAGGTACTAAACCAATGGAAATGTTAGATGAATACTAGAAGAAACCGTATTGGAAGGCTAGGAGCACAATACGGTTGTGTGTCTCAAATTTAGTATTATTGAATGTATCTGGGGAAGCTATGGCGAAGAATTTGTGGGAAAAACTTGGGACTTTGTACCAATCTAAGTCTCTCGTGAATAAGTTGTTCCTGCAGAAAACGTTGTATAACCTGAGGATGAAGGATGGAGACTTGGTGACAGAGCATCTGAATGCCTTCAATACTGTGGTAAGTTAGCTATCATCTGTTGATATTAAAATATCAGATGAAGATAAGTGCATCATTTTGTTGCATTCTCTACCAGATTCGTGGGACAATATGGTTATTGTAATAGGTAGCAATACAACTACCTTGAATTTTGATGACATTGTCTCAGCATTTTTGTCAAAGTAAATGAGATGGAGAAATATGGAGGTCCAGAATGGATATGCCTTATCTGTATGAGGAAGGTCCCAAAACAGAAAAAAGAATAATGTTTTGAGTGGGAGATCCAAATCTAGAGGGAGATCTAAATCTCCTGGAAAGTTTGTAAAGGTATGCTAGAAATGTAGAAAGGAAGGGAACTACAAAAGGGAGTGCAGATATAAAGCTCCTAATAAAGGAATGGGATCTGATGATGCTCCTTCTACAGAGGAAAAAACCACCTCGGATGAAGGTGGGGATGTGTAGATCATGAGTCATGGTTGATTGACTCAGGTGCATCGTTTCACTTCACTCCCTATTGGGAGTGGTTCTGCGAGTATGAGAAATATAATGGTTGTGATGTCTTCCTAGGGGATGATAGGAAGGCCAGAATCGTCGGACGTGGAAAGGTGAAGTTGAAGCTGCAAGGTGGAAGGATTAGAGCACTTCCCGGTGCTCTGCATATTCCTGCATTGGCCAGAAATTTGATTTCTGTAAGTAAGATGGATGATGAAGGTGTAAAAACAGTGTTCGAGAAAGATGCCTGCAAGATGGTTCGGGGAGCACTAGTATTAATGCAGGGAGTTCGTATTGGAACTGTGTACAAGCTACAAGGTAGCACTGTTATTGATGGGTGTAATAGTTCTATGGTTCCTGAAAGTGGAGCGGAAAGCCTAGCTGTCTCTGGAGAAAATACCATGATATGGCATCAAAGGCTTGGACATATTAGAGAGAAGGGCCTTCGAATACTGCATAGAAATGGTATGGTAGAAGGCATGTCTAATTTCTCTCTAGATTTCGATTTTTGTGAACATTGTGAATATGGGAAGTGGAATCGGGTGAGTTTTCCTTCTAGTGCTAAGAGGGTGAAAAAGATATTAGAACTTGTGCACAGTGATGTGTTTGGACCTGTGTCAGTTCCATCACTGGGAAAGTCTATGTACTATGTTTCATTCATAGATG
The DNA here is from genome assembly GCA_034641835.2 of Pinus albicaulis. Taxonomy (NCBI): domain Eukaryota; kingdom Viridiplantae; phylum Streptophyta; class Pinopsida; order Pinales; family Pinaceae; genus Pinus; species Pinus albicaulis. The sequence continues at coordinate 1,893,518,088 of CM076575.1, read as the reverse complement.
ACTTCTCAAGGAATACATGGATATATTTCTTGAGGAAGAAATATGAAGCTTTTGACATATTTAAATAATTTAAGGCTCTGGTGGAAAACCTAATAGAGAAGAAGATAAAGGCACTGAGGACAAATAATGGTGGGGAGTTTTGCAAGAAGGAATTTAAAGAGTTTTGTAAGAAGTGTGGTATAGCACGGCAGAATACTACTCCATACACACCTCAGAAAAATGGAGTTGCAGAAAGAATGAACAGAACACTGATGAAAAAGGAAAGAAGCATGCTTAGTGGTACTGGGTTAGGACAAGAATTCTGGGCAGAGGCAGTGGAGGCTACATGTTATTTGGTTAACAGATCACCTTCATCAGTGTTGGAGGATAAGATTCCACATGAGGTATGGAATTGTAAGAAAGCCTCTCTTTCACATCTAAGGGTATTTGGATGTGATGCATATGTACATGTTCCAAAGCAGAAAAGGACCAAGTTGGATAATAAATCTGAAAGGTGCACTTTTATTGGGTATAATGATGGTTTAAAGGGTTACAAGATTTGGAACCTAGAAACAAGTAAGGTTGTGTACAACCAAGATGTGGTGTTTAGAGAAGTGAAATATTGTGTTAAACATGAAGTCCTACCAAAGGAACCTGAGAAGATAGAGTTTGAGCTAAAGGAGGATGAATCAGACTCTACAACAAAAGAAGACTCAGAAGATGAAGAGCCACAAACTCCAGCTATTAGAAGATCAGTTCAAGAAATAAGGCAACTAGAAAGGTATAGTCCATCTGCTTTCTGTTCAGGTTTTTACTTAACTATAACTGATGATGACCCAGAATTTTCAGGGAGGGAGTAGATTCAAAGGATGGAAAACTCTGGAAGGAGGCCATGGTTGATGAAATGGCATCCTTGCACAAAAATGAGGCATGGGATCTGGTGGAGTTTCCGGCTGGAAGGAAGCCCATCAGGAGAAAATGGGTTTTTAAGAAGAAGATGAATGTAGAAGGAAAGGTTGAGAAATACAAAGCTTGGTTGGTAGCAAAAGGTTATTCCTAGGTGCCAGGAACTGATTTTGGTGATAATTTTTCTCCTATCACCAAACTTAGTTCTATTAGATTACTTTTATCTATTGCTGCTGCATTTGATTTTGAGATAGAACAGATGGATGTGAAGATAACTTTTCTTCATGGCGATCTGGAAGAGGATATCTACATGAAGCAACCTAAAGGCTTTATGGTGAAGGGTAAGAAAGAACTAGTATGCAAGCTGAAGAAGTCTCTGTATGGGTTAAAACAGTCACCAAGGATGTGGTATCAGAAATTTGATACCTATATATGGGGACTTGGCTTCACCAGAAGCAAAGAGGATCATTGCGTTTATTTTAAATTAATTGGTGATCGTGTTATTTATTTGGTCTTGTATGTGGATGATATGTTGTTGATTGGAAATGACAAAGAAATTATACAAGATTTGAAGACCCAACTGTTCTCCAAATTCGACATGAAGGATCTTGGTGCTGTAAACTATATTTTGGGCATGGAAATTAAGAGAGATCAGGAAAAGAGGAAGCTCTGGTTAAACAAAAGGAAGTATGTCGAGATTATATTGCAGAGGTTCAATATGAAAGATAGTAAACCGGTGAATGTTCCTATTCCTATAAGTGTGAAGCTATCTATTGAACAGTGTCCCAAGACACAAGAAGAAGAGGAGCATATGTCCCGTGTTCCATATGCAAGTGCAGTGGGTAGCCTAATGTATGCAATGATCTGTACTAGATCAGACATTGCACATCTAGTAGGATATTTGAACAGGTTTATGTCAAACCCAACTAAGGAGCATTGGATAGCAGTGAAGTGTGTTTTCAGATATTTACGTGGCACTAGTGATTATTGTTTGTGCTACCAGGGAAGACCAATATTGGAAATAATGTTGGAAATTCATGGTTTTGTTAATGCAGACTGGGTTGGAGATCTGGACCAAAGAAGATCTACAAGTGGGTAAGTGTTTAGCCTATTTGGAGGTGCAGTCAGTTGGATGAGTAAAAGACATTCTGTAGTGGCTCTTTCAAATACAGAGGCAGAATACATTGCAGCCACTCATGCAAGCAAGGAGGCAGTTTGGTTGTAGAGATTGTGTTCAAACATGGGGTTCGTACAACAAGCTATAAGGATGGATTGTGATAGCCAAAGTGCAATTGTTTTGGCTAAGAACCCTGCTTATCATTCGAAGACAAAGCACATTGATGTTCAATATCACTTTTTTAGAGATATGGTTGAGGCTAAAAGGGTGTTGCTGGTAAATGTGGACACTTTGAAGAATATTACATATGCATTGATGAAGTCTATGAACACTCAAAAGTTCTCTTCGTGTAGAGAAACAATGGGTGTTTAAGAATTGGGCCAATGACTAAGCTCTCTTGTGGCCCCCTACGGAAAGAAAGCAACAAGTGGGAGAATGTTGGGTATGTGTTATATTGTTTCCACGACTAATCATGCGCGAGGGAGTAAGAGGGGCGGCGATAGCCCCCCCTTTGCATTGGGCGCAACGGGAGGGTCACAGGGGGGGGGGAGTAGCCCCCCCTGTCAGGGTCCGGGGTAGCGCCCCGACGAACATTTTTGGTCCTTAATTTCCGGTGGGTGGTTCGCACCCATGGTTTTGCACATGGTTTTGGGGTATGATGGTTTTCGGCCCCTACTATTTTGTAGATCCAGTCAAGGGAACTATGGTTATGATCTAATCGAGGGTTAATGGATTAGGGTTTATGTATGCTTCAACATGTATATATGTGTGTTGTAACACTAAAAGGAATGTAATGAAAAATCAAGCTGGTTGTCCCGATTTGGGATCCAGGGGAGAATCTCTGTGTTTATCTGTTTTATGTTTTATGCTCTCGCTATTGTTTATTTTCTGTTATAAGATTCATGTGTAGATAAATTCTGTTGAGGGTTAAAACCTACATATCCCTTCCACTACCACCTAGGATCACCAACCAACCTATTCATTCTTGTGTTTCCTAGATACATCAAGCATCGATGGTCTCAAAACTATCTCTGTAGGCTCTTTAGATAAATCAAGTACATTAGATTTTTGATCTTCCATACATTAAATTGTCAAAAACTTGTCTTTTATACTTGAAAACCTCAAAGCCAATATTTCAGTCAAAGACAAGCACAAAGAGCCTCCCACTAGGTCATCTAGGGTTTCATAGGTTATAGGATTGTTTTTCTATTCTAAATAATTGCTTTACATGTGCCAAGAAGATGAAATCAAATGGAAAGAAGGGCCAACACTTGATTATACAAAATAGATAAAAAATCCCTCGAGAAAGGCCTCCTTTCTCAAGATAGCATTCTGCAAAGGTATGACTGTGCATCTTAAACATTTCTGCAGGAATGATTGAGATAGCTATTAGCAGAAAAATAAGTAAGGTAAGAGGCAAGCTCCTCAATAAAGAATATCCATAGTAAAGAAAGGGAAACATGCCTATGTTTAAAGAGAATCAAGGTTTTTAAGACTAATTGGCTAAGCAGTCTTGCCAAGAAAGAAGCCAATGCAAAATAACACAAGGATAAAGGCACATCAACACAACCAAGCACACATTGAAGATTTTTATAAATTATAAATGAAGAAGGGAAAAAGGTGAGGTGAACTGAATAGAAATGCATGAAATTGAAAGGGCTATAAATAACATAGAAGACAACACTAATGATTCTTCTCTAACAGCCCTAAAACGTAAGATTTTGGAAAGATAAGAAAATTAGGTAAAATGAAGGTAATGGGCCTCCATCATGACAGCAGAAATTTTCCAAAAAGTTGCCAAAGATAATTTCTAGGGTTTGCTAAGGAAATGGTGTTTCACTACATAAAAGGGAGAAACTGCAAAGAGTATCAATGTGAAGGAGTTTCAAGCCTCCATTTTCCAGGCAAATTTCCCTCAAAATGGTCAAAGGAAAGAAGGCATAGGGTTAAGCTTCAAAATGGAAGACCAAGATGAGCATGAGTTTACTGTTGAATAACTGAGGTGTCAAACCCTAAAGAATGAATAAGCAGACCCAAAACAATTGTGTCATGGCACTTGCAACAATCAAAAGTGGCCAAGAGGAGACATAGCAGGTATAATTTATAAATATTAGTCAAAATGGGTACACCACAGTCAAATATCAATAAGAAGATAGGAAAAAATGTTTCTAGTTTACTAATACTCAGAGATGCCAAAAGAAATAAAAAATTGTTTTTCACTGTCTCATATGTAAACAAAGGAAGTCTGACAGTGCTAAAACCCTAAAGGTTAAAAGGGACATCTTCACCTCCTCAGCAAGCCATTACCACAGGAAGAAGAAAAGCTGCGTTGAAAAGTTTTCAAAACCCCTGCAAAAGATTAAAAGGGATATCAGTCAAAAGGATAAAGTGAACAAAACTTAACAAAAGTGGGTTTTCTCATTTTGATTTATTTTTCAAAGTATAAAGGAATCTCAGTTATCATGTTTTGAACTCATTTTTCATTTGAAAAAGGAGACAGAAACTCTTCATGAGAAATTTTTGAGAATTTGGACAGTTTCTGGGCCAAGTCGCTGGTGTTGCGCGAATACCCTGGCGCTATGCTAATAGGATTTTCTGCCCTTCAAATTTACTCTATGCTCAGTGAATAAGAGGTGTCGCTGCATGAATAGGGTGGCACTACGCACATGCAACCGACACACACAGGAGGAGGGTGTTGCATGCACAGGCTGACCCGACACCTCTTTGTTGTGTCCGATGCTATGCTCAGACATAGGCCCGACCCACCCGGTACTACGCCCAGATGCTAGCAGACCGGCACGGCGGTGGTGCTGCGGACAAAAATGCCCAACTCACCTGGCGCTATGCACATAGGGCGACTCGACAATGTAGGCAAGGTGTTGCACTAATGCAGAAACTCTCCCAAACTACAAAAAATGTGCCAAGGGTTTTAAGGAGGTCCTCCAAATTGGTTTCAAAACCTTGCAAGAAAGATAAAGAGGTAGGTGGCCTTTTCCTCATCATCCTCCAAGTATTTTTGTGTTTTGATAATTAAGGGGAAGCTATCAAACCCTAGTGCCAAAACAAGTCTGAATTCTTCATAATTTCCACTCTCCTCTGACCTCCAAGCTAAGATCATCAGTTAAGGGGAGTGAATTGGGGTAGTTACACTTCATGTTCAAGATTAAGCCCCATTAAGCTGAAGGAAACTCAATCATAAACCTAAAATCCATAATCCTAATTTGCAAGAGCTACCCACCACCATTTTCATTTTACTCCCCTTACCCAAGGTTTCCCACCATCAACCCTAATCACCATGTCAGGAGCATAAAATAGTAGCAGTAGTGAAAGAGGCCAAGGGCCTATGAGGCGAAACCACAAGGGTGGAAAAGTGAATAGATTTGAACCCCAGAGCACAATGGCTATGACCTCATCTCCCTTGATCCTCTTATGTTTTAAGAATGCAAGGTTCTTCCAATTTGTTGAGAGAGTCAAACAAGTGCAAAGCCACTCAGAGCTTACAAGGCTTTTTATCCTTAACCTCCACAACAAACAATCAAGCCTTGCAGGGGTGGATTTTGAACTATCAGTAGATACCATCTCTAATGCTACAGGTATACCTATTGTTGGTGATAAATGGTTTAATAAATCCAAATTGGACAAGAACTATTATGAGCCATTTGTCAAGACTAGGTACAGAGAAGGCTGCAAGTCTGTTTTTCCTTTATCACACCTAAAACAGATATTTTCACCCTTGATGAGGGTTATCATGAAGTACTTCACCTGTGACGGGAGATACTCCAGACTCTACTCCTACCATGTCAAACTCCTCAAGAATTTCACAAGGGTCAAGATGCTCAAGTTTCCTTACTACTTGTATAGAAGTATGGAAAAAATGTCTTATGTTGTTCGGAGAAGGAGTCCTTCCCAAAAAATCCAAATTTTGTTTCACCGTTCCTTGATCAAGACGGTGGTTCTACATCTGTTGGAACAGAAAGGCATACCTTGGGAGGTGTTCGTAGCACATGAAGTCTTCACAAGCCCACAACTCCCTCATCAACCTAATATTCCCTCATCATCCACACAAGTGTTCACACCTAAAGAAAACCTCCCTTCTTCCCCTTCTCCTGATGAATCAAATGAAGAAGAGGTAGATGATGATGAGGAAGAGGGAAATGATGAAGCAGGGAAAAAAGAATATGATGAGGAAGAAAGTGGTAGTGAGAATGACAGTGATGAAGGTAAAAATAGTGAGCAAAAAAATGGAAAAATGGAAGAGGACGATGAAGAATATGAGGAGGTTGAAAGTGGAAATGAAATGAGCATTGATGAAGAGGAGATCAACAGTAAAACAAAGGATACAAAGGTAGAGAAGGAAGAGGAAAATGATGAGGCAGAGATAGAAAATGATGATGAGGCTATGATAGATAATGAAGACATGAAAGAAGATGAAAATGAAAAAGAGGATAACAATGAGGAAAATGTAGAAATTGAAGGCATTAGTGACCAAAATGAAGGAAGCCTCAGTGATGAAAAGGACATCAAAGAAGAAAATAGTCATGATAGTCATGACAACAATCAGCCCCTCAGCGATAATGACAATGATAATAGTGCAGAAGATAAAGAGGCAAGCAGTCCTGGTGATGAACAAAATGAAAGTGAGGAAAGTGCAGAGGGTGATAGTCCTAATGAGGATCATAGCCATGACAAAGACACCAGCATGATCACAACCACACCTCTTTTAGTCACATATGAGAGAGGGCCAAGGCTAGTGTTTTTTTCCTCCAAAAGGCAAGGGACCATGCCATCCACCTCAGATCAAAAGCTTGACACGGAAAAAAAAAAGATGAAGGAATGTAAGAGAGGTGACAGAGGCATGCAAAATAAACAAAAGCCCCAATTCATTGACCTTGACAGTGAGAATGAAGATGAGGAGATGGCCACTAGAATGCTTCTCCAAAGAAAATATGCACAAATTAGGGAGTTGGAGAGAGATTTTGGCGTGGCCCAGCGTATCATTCTGTATTATAAAAATTAACACAAGTATTTTAAGAAGATAAAAAGGGGCCTTGATCTCCAAAAAAGATGACCAAGCATTATGCAATGAAAAACAAACTTGCTTGAGCCAAACTCAAAGAGGCCCTCATTAAAATTAAAGGATTAAAAGGAGGAAAAGGCCAAGTTAGGTTTGGAATTTTTGCACAAGGTTCTCTACAGGTCTCTCAAACCCCTTGAAGGAGACATCCACCAATTTTGAATGAATTTGGACAAGTTTTTGTTTTTTGAGAATTTGGAGGCCTATAAGCGCAGCGCCACTGGCACTAAGATTTTCCCTCAGGCATCCTCAGAGGGAAAACTATCCATTTTTTTATTTATCATGACTATAACACTATTCTCACCAAATTTCAAAACAATTGGAGCTTTTTTGACCCCTCAAAAGGTTAAAAAACACCTCATTTTTCACCATTCGGCCTCCTTTTCAGGTCTAGCACTGCGCTTAGAGCAGTCTTGGGGATTTTAATTTTTGAATAGGTTACATGTGCTCAATCAGAAAAAAAAGGTATATTTGGAAAGCGTGGTCAGCATGCTTTCCAACGGGCCATCACAAAGCAAACTCTGACATCGGGAAGGTCCCCAAAACTTGGCTTCAACAATGACCTATTTTCTTCCTAAGGTGGTGTTGCGCTTATGGACAACACTGTGTGTTTTTGGCCAAAAGCCAACAAAACACACTCATTTATTGAAAAATCATATTTTAGTGTTTTTTGAGGAAAATCACTCTAGAATTAGGTGCTAGAAGTTATTTTTTCATTTATTTCCTAGGATATTTTGTGGCTTGGGCCTTGAATGGTATCTTGGGCATTTATGACATTTATGAGTAATTTTGACATTTTCCAACCCTATCTAGGATTTTTTCCCTCTTTTGCTAAGATAAATAGAGCATGAGAGTTTCATTGTAAATGTTGGAATTTGATGATTTTTGAGAGAAATACATGGTTTTCTTGAGTTTGAAGAAGAAATTGGTCTTGTAGAGTTTCTGAATGGCTTGCTTAGATTAATGATGAAGGAGGATAGGTTGCAGGATCCCTAAGCACGGTTAATGGTGACATGCCTCTATTATTTCTTGTTTCATGTTTATCAATATGTTCATTTTTATATGTTGCAGTAGAACAAAAGAGTATATGCTAAGAAATGTTGTTTGAGGCACCTTAGTCCTTCCTCTTTCTTATTGCCTCTATGTTTTCCTCTACTGGGTTTGTTTAAGGAATTCTTAGCTGCTCCTTAGATCTACCTATGCTTGTTTATTCCATGAATAGTTTGATATAGTAGTTTTCAAATATGTTTTATGGTTAGCCATGCCTATTTGATGTTATTTAAACTCTGTTTTGGAATCTCTCTCTGAAGTATTACTTGTTAGGTTTTAGCCAAAGAGGCCATGTTTTGATCATGCCCTTTGTCCATGCTTGAGAAGTTGCCTTAAAAGTTCTTTGTATCTTGATCATTGATGTTTAGGTTTTCCCTATTCATTGATTAAAGTTATTTGTTATCTTGAATGTTTTCTAACCTTGAAGGTGAAATCAGTAGAAGTTAAATGAGTTTCTCACCTTCTATGTTTCATTGGAATGTTTATCTTGAATGCTTGTTTGCTTAAGTATAATAAAAAAGTCATTGGTTTGCCCTGTTTTACGATTATGTCCTTATGTTGATCAGTATTTGAGACAATCTTGTTTAAAAGTACTTGTTTAAGGATTCTTCACTGCCCTTACACACCTACTATGCTCACAAACTTATTGTTCATTTCACTCGACCCATACCTTTTAATATCCATCTGACCATGCCAAATTTTCCCTGTTATGCATGTTGTTTCATTGTTGATATATCCATGAATTTCATTGACTCCATAGCCCAATGATTTGAATACCTCTCACTCCACCTAGTCGACTTGACCATCTTACCCAACCAAAGCAAACAACAAACCCTACACTTAACAACCAGCCTAAAACCAAACCCTAAAAGGAAAACAAGTACATATCCTTTGCATACAATAGAGAGAGCCCTCTATGAGTCCAAGAAGGCTAGGTCCTAGGACTCCAAAGACTTGTCTAATGTTACCCTGTGCATTTGGTCTACCAATCTGCCAAATCATGGGACCCTAACATAATGGCGATCATGGTGGGACCTTCTGAGTAACTCACAAGCTGAAAAATTTTGTATCCATTTGATTCATTACCACCTGATCACCATCACTAACATAATGGAAATCATGGTGGGACCTTCTGAGTAAGTCACAAGCTAAAAAATTATGTATCCATTTGATTCATTACCACCTCATCACCATCACTAACATAATGGTGATCACGGTGGGACCTTCTGAGTTAGTGAAAATCTAAGTACTCCTTAGAACTTTGAAAACCCTTATCAAAACATAGAAAACTCAAACTGATAGCCAAGAGTAGAATCTAATTGTTTTACCATCCTAGCAAAATGATGACTCAACTAGAAGACACTCATAGAAACCTTAGGGCTACATAAAGGAACTCAGAAAACCCCAAAACATCTCAATATTTGTTTTTGTAAATTGTTGGTGGTGGACCTTAAGTACATATCCTAAAAATAGCAAAAAACATCCACCTCGTGACTCCACTAGCCTCCAGTAGGCCTACTACCCCACTAGTTCTCAAAGAATCCACTAGGAATGCATTGAACAATCATAATACTGCTGATGGTGGACAAAAAAGTTGAAATATTCCACGTGGCAACTCCACAACTCTCAATATACCTAAAGACTGCACTGGTAGAGAACTCTATACTGGTTGAAAATATTCAGTGACCCTTTCTGATTTACAAACATGGATCCAAGGATACAAAGGATATATTCTCCAATGAATAGAGATCACATCCCTGGATTCCCACACAAATTACCTCACATAAATTGGGACAAGAACCTGCCTATGTTTCAATATGAAAAATTTGATGACCCTTGGTTACACCTTGTTGGAGAGGTAAATCCCCTCTGCGGATAACAACGATCCCTACTAACCCAGATCAGGTCTAGCAACAATCGAGTCGAGCTAAGGCGCAGGTTCCTAGTTACAAAAGACCAAGATCTGACAAGAAGCCTACCTTAAGTCCCATGTTTTCGTCGTTTGGAGAAAAGATGATGTTCCCATCCTTCGCTTTGGCAGATCACAATCCTCTCACTTAGCACGTTCAAACACCTACACACACACGAAGAAACAATAACATACAACGTAAAACCTAAAACATGTAACCATATATCAGTCAGAGAAGATATAATTCATAACATAATACATGAACATATGAATGGAACCATAATCAAAGTCATTTATAATTAATGACAATGAAAGAAAGATACAACCTGAGCTATGATGCTACATCTTCCTTCGGTGGGTCGACAGCGGAGCACGTCTCAATGAAGCTCATCAGGAATGGGACAAAACTCTCTCTCTTCGGCTTGGCTCTTAGAGGGTGTCTGGCGATAGTCTCCTTGCTACTGATTCAGCTTTTAGTTCTAGCTTGCAAAGGGAAAATGGCAGGCTTATATAGATTGTGGAAGGGGATTTTGGATCCCTACAATGGTGGGATTGGCCCTATCCTCAAGGAAGCTTCCATGATAGGTGGAAAACCACTTCCCTTACATGGAGATCCAGAGCCAAACCTCCTAACTCATTTTAGAGACTCGTTCAGGAGTTGTTTGGAATCAAACTTTTTCCATTTATTTTTAAGAAACAATACTTATTAAGCTTGGCATGAGCAATACACTTGGACAGAGCGCTAGTTGGCGCACCCTCTTTGGTGTATTTCCCCCATTGGTGCGAGGGCTGAACTGGCTGGTCGCACCAAGGCCAAAAGGTCTATTTTTAGGGTTTTTCACAGGAAACTGTCTTCAGAGAAATGATTTTCCTTGTCAAGGGGGATGCCATGAAAGTGGTTTCAGGTTATGTCACTGCTCACAGGTCATAGAAAAGGACCTCCAATGTGTGGGATAGGGGATTGCAAGGACAATGACAAATTAATGTGTAACAGATGCCCCCTAAAGCATGAGGCCCGAGAGAGAGAGAGGGGTGAAATTCTTTACAAGAGTGTGCCCAACTCAAAACACTACCATCGGAAAACCTGTGTAGACAAGTACAACTGATATCTCAAATACATGATATGTGGTATGGGCGCAGCCATCCATAATAGAGTATAAAATAATCAGGATCCAACGTATGGACGCAGCCATCCAGAAAGGATCAATAAGTGGACTCAGGTATGGTTGCAACCATCCAATCAATGAGTCATGTAACCAATCATGATAATCCACAAAATCCGCAACCTGGATTCCATCAAACAAAACCAAGGGTCTTGCGCTCCATCTCGACCTGAACAGAGTACAAGTCCAAGCATGTGAATAAGTGAGCTGGAGTCGAACATGCAAGAACATCGTTTGATTACCAGCCAATTATGAAAGTCGTTAATAGACGTGAGAGGTACCACCAATAATGACAATGGCCCTCAAGGTACTACAGGTACAATCCATGGAATGTGAACAGTGAGCTGGAATCGAAGACCCATAGAATCACTCGATCGAAGGCTAATGATGAAAACCTTGCATTGAATGTGAAGAACGTGCCATTGAGGCATGCAGGCTCCAAGGAACCTCAAGGGAGTCTCTAGATCAGCTTCCTGGAAAATGGACTGGAGTCGATAGGAAGTGACTTTGATCGAAGGAGGGCCATAGTGATTCCCACATCATCAACACGAGACAGAGGAACATAATGTTTGTGAATTAGGATCAGATGATAATCAGAGGTAGGTTGAGAACTGTAGAGGTCAACTTCTCTTGAACATATCAGCGGAACGACATTGGATTTGGCAGTATTTGACATCAAAGGTTCTGAGGTCATGATGAAAAGGCAAAGAGCAGATGAGCAGTAAAAAAGGATAACCTAAACCCATGGAGGAAAAAAAAATGAGATGAGATGTCCCCAACCTGAAACGAATGCAGACAAGTGCCATGTTCAAGAGCGACATACTGCCAACACGACGATGATACTGATTTCATTTATCCCCACCATTTCTATCAAGTACCCCAATTATTTTTGAAAAGAAGCTTGAAGGGGATAGCATATGCTTGTGATATAAGTTCGTCTTTTAGACAAATCCAACCTAGTATATTTAACGAGCCCTAGGAAGGAAAAACTCGAGTAACATCATTACGACGAAATCCGATGTCATCAAGTTTTAACGAGTCTGAAAAAGGAAGAACTCAGTGTCTTTTCATATTTAGAGAGTTTGAAAAGACAATGGAAAAGTAAACTCCAACAGTCCCTTTTCATAGATAGTTCCTCAGATCGAAAAAGGTAGAAAATTGTGTTTGAGAAAACCTCCTAGTCACGATAGGCTAGGGTATTGCTTTTTCGTAAATAATATATCCCAGCCCGAAAAAGGGGTAAACGTATACTGGTTGATGTCGTTATGCAACCAATTTAATGAGATCAAAACAATAAGCGACTTGGCAATATTTTCATGTTTAGAGAGTCAAAAAAGCGCTGAAAGATGACTCTAGTAGTGACTTTTTCGTGTATTTATCGAGTCCGAAAAAGTATAAAATACAACTCGCACCGTCGTTCAAGTCGCGTGAAAACCTGTTTCTACACAAGAAAGCAAGCACAAAACCCATTTTTCGACAAAATATAATAAAATATTTGAAAAATGACCTTCAAAACTGAAATTGACTTTTAAAAGTTATAAATATGCCAAAAATAGTAAAAACATATTCACTTTTACTTTTTACCTCTTGTGAGAGCAACAGTGAGCTTTTCTGTGCAAACTTGTGGCGATGATTGTGGTCAATCTAGTACATCATTCTGGTTCTCGTTCATTCCAGGTAAGAGGCACTCTCCTTAGCTTTGTTTTAACTCATTTTTTATAGATTTCCATTGTTTTTTTGGGTCCCTAGTGGGACCTTTGCAATTTTAGGGCTTGGCCAATTGGCGCGGGTATCGGGCACGGACCTGAGTCAATTGGCTCCTTTTTGCAAAGGGGTCGCACCAATGCTGCAACCTAAATTTCCGCTTAAATTTAACAAAATGTGAACCAATTAGCTGAATTTCAGAGTGTTCCAGAGATCTAATGAGGTGTTTATGACCATTTTGGTGCAGATACACTGCCACAATGGTGATCAAGTGGAAAGAAAGGGAGCATGGTGAAGAAGATGAAATGGCCATGGAGAATGAAGCATGCATGAACGCTCTTCGAAACTGCAGTCTAAAAACGTTCTTCTTAACACCATGTTTGAGAGCACAACCTGAGTTACTGCAGTATTTGATCAGCATTTGGGACGAGAACGAAGAAAAATTCAGGCTTCAAGACTAGGTGTTGGAACTTGAAGTATCTGATGTTTATTTCATAACTAGATTTTCCCACAGAGGTCTAGTTCCAATCTTGATAGGGACTAGGCCATCTGGGGAGAAAATGGCAATGGTGATGGAAAGAGTGTGCCCAGGGGCACGAACATGATTAGGCAATGGGAAGGTTGATATCCACACGGTCCCCGATCTGGCACTCCAAGTGGTGCTCCACACCATTACGCGGGCTGCAGGGTCACAGGCACCACATGAGGCAACTAAAGCGCAGCTCCTCTTAGCATCTGAATGCATGATCCCGACAGTATTTGATTGGGCCACTTTCATAACAATGAACATCAAACAACAGTTGAAAAAGTGCAAGAAAACCAAACTAAAATAGGTTGGGTATGGTTCTATCCTAGTATCGTTCATCCTTGAACAACTACCAATCTTCCAGGGCCAGGGGGCGATAGTCGCCAATCCATCATTGAGGGAGCCAAGGATGGCTCGATGGGCAGCACTCATGCCTAGATCAGGAGGGGGCCAAAAAATTTCATGAAGGCTCGAGTTCTTTGCGTGGCTATGGCGACAGCTGATCGTCATTGAGGACTAGCCCTATGCCGATACCGACTTCATGGGAGACCTAGATCTTCCACTCCTGGAGGGGGATGACTGGGATGAGGAACTGGGTAAGACTCTTTTTTATTTTATGTAACTATGATTTTTTTGTGATACATGCCTATTATAACAAACAATCCTATATGTGTGCAGATGTTGGCTGAGAGAGGCCCGTCGGGATGTTGCCCATCGCATGGAGGACCCCTCTCACACACGATCCTCAAGTTGAGGGTGGCAAGGGGAATGAGCTAGTGCAGAACTTGGAAGGAATCACCCGGGGGATCCCAGATTACGCTCGGCTAGCAGACGTCCCAATGGCTTATCATAGGTACACTATGGGGGTGCCTAGTCGCCTTCATCGTTTATTGAGGCGACTGGTGCGAGCGGTGACATGCTACCACAAGCACCATGTTGATTAGACATCTAGGGCTTTTTATTGGCACATTTTTGAGAGACATGTTGTCTCTGGCTATTATTAAAAAATACATGTATATTTCTGATCTTATGTGATGTACACAAACTCCAATATATACATATATTTCTGGATGGATATTTTTACATATGATGGTGTTTTTACAAGTTGCGTAAATGTATGTCTAAAACCATATTAGCTACTACATTTGTTAATGAATTCATGTGTCTGGGTACGTGTTGATATGTAATATAATCAAAATTTCTTTCTAGTAAATGAATACATAGATACAGTTGTAAAACGGATGGGTTTCTAACTGTATAATGACCATTAAGTTGTAATACTACAAGCTGTGAGTCCAGATATACAAGTAATGCATGAATACCGAGGTTAACAACCTCATTTAATAATTCCAAAATGGAACTATACTCCATGACATTATTTGTGGTAGGCCCTATACAAACACCTTGCAAATTAAATAACTCACCAGCAGGATCGTAGATTACCCAGGCTGTCGAGGACATATTCTTGGTACTGTGGGAGGCACCATCCACGAAACTGACAAAAGGAGTAATAGACATATGTACAATCAGGAAGACCCAATCAGCAGAAAGACGCTTACAAAGCACACCACACCACACATGCACAAAAAATGAAATCACTCACTTATGTACACACACACCACACAAGAATAACTCAAGCGTAGTACTTCTTGAGGTATAGCCCATTTCTAGGTTGCGCCAGAGGAATACCTTCGTAGTCGATTAGCTCATAGGCCCCATTTTTTAACACTCATTTAATGATATAGTGCCCATGCCACATGGGCTGGAATATGCCTGCTCCAAGTTTATCATGTGCTTGGTCATATAGGAGGACGAGGTTCCCTTCAATGAAAGAATGTGGATAAATTGATTGATCGAAGTGGGCTTTGACCCACTTTTTCTGTGCCTCAATAACCAAGGCAGCCAAGCGGCAGGTTTCATCCAGTCGTTCCAAATACAAGAGACATTCTTCCTCTGGAGAAGTGTCGGGCAATAATTCCACAGCCAATTTCAAATAAGGAATTTCACATTCAATCGGGAGAGTCACTTCTAGACCATACACCAATTGGAAAGGTGTGAATCCGGTCGTGCTATTTACTAACATTCGATTGGCCTATAGAGACGAGAACAATTGGAGATTCCAGTTGGATTTGTGGATACCAATCATTCATTGAAGCATCGTGACCAATACCTTGTTCACAGCCTCAACCTGGCCATTCGCCTGGGGGTAGTATGGCGTTGAGCTATCATGACGCAAGCCCAACTTCGATGTCAGCTTTACCATCATGTAATCCCAAAAATGAATGCCATGATCGGTGACAATGGCCTGAGGAGCTCCAAAACGCGTAATAACATGGTTGAAAATGAATTTAGCAGTTGTCTTACCATCGATAGCTAATGTAGGCATCGCTTCAGCCCACTTAGTGAAGTAGTCCACGGCAACGATTATATAAGCATGCCCCCTGGCCGAGTGAGGGTTACATGTCATAAAATCTATGCCCTATTTAGCAAAAGGGCCTACAGTAATGACAACATGCAAAGGTAGGGGTGGCACATGCATCTTGCACTAAAAGACCTGGCACGCATGACATTTTAAAACTGCAACAATACAGTCTTTGAATATAGACGGCCACAAGTAACTCACATGTAGAATCTTCTGGGCGGTCGCATATCCGGACATGTGACCGCCATAGGCGCCACTGTGACAATCATTCAAGACTTTCTCAGCCTCTTCCAAGGTCAAGCATCGGCGGAGCATAGAATCAACTCCGACACGATACAAGGTATCTCCTATAATGCGGTATGGTTGAGACCGATGTTGAATGCAACATTGAGCATCTTTGGTCAACTCAGACCGGAATGTGGAAGTTTGAAGATACACGATAATGTCACCATACCATGGATCACGAGTGCTGATAAGAAAGAGTGTTTCATCCGGGATATGATCCTCGGATTGGGATGGAATGTATTCTGTCGTGAGAGAGCAAATAAGATCAGCAAAAACCAATGATTTCATGGATTTAGTAGTGGTGAACTCTAAATCGAACTCCTGATGGATGACAATCCATTTGGAGTACTTACTGTTGAGCCTCAAATTTGTGCTTTCCTTCACCTCATTTTACCTTATTTTTCCCTTGTCCATTTCCATTTTAAACCCAATTGATCAATAAAAATAGTTAGAATTACTTCTATAATGGTTTACATAACTGACTTGTTGAATTTTGTGATTGTTGCCATTGTTAAGCATTTTGACCGGAACTAGCTGCAGAATGCATGCATTCCGTAGCTAACCGGCGATTCTGCAGCTACCTTTATGTTTGAGTATGTTCCAGGTGGCCTCTGGAGGAAAAACGCATATGGGCATGATCCACGTCGTGCCTACATGGTGTGTTGCTTGTCATGGAAGAGGAAATGAATTCTGGGTACGGTTATGCACGTGTGAACACATTTGTGAAGGAAGACTCCTACTAGGACTGTCACAGTCCAGGTGTCTTTTCTCCTTTACGCAGCCACCTCAAAGACTCCTAAGATGATTTGGATAAGGAAGACATCATTCCTAAATTATTGTAATTATTGTTACTTGCATTTACTTTATAAACTCTTGAGTAGGCCGAGAGCTTAGTTAGAGATTTTGTATTAGATTTGCTGCTAGATTTTGTGAAAACTCTGTTTTACGTCTTTGAAGACACAGAGCATTATGTTCAAACTATTGCATCGTTAATGGAGCAGACAAAATTATCCTGAAGGCGTGATTTAATTGGGAGTTGAATGCCGTCAAGTGGTAGAGGGCCCCTGCCCCTTGAACGGACTTTCTTTTGCGTACAGTAGATAAGTTTTTCTTAACTGTCTTTACGTTCTGCATATTGAATTAGTAGTTGTTTTGTTTTATATACTGTGGTCGTACTCATTCTAGTTCTTCCATAAGAATACACTCTTCCAACAGACCAAAATGATGAATGTTTAAATGACTATGGTATTGTAGGATAGGAGTTAAATTTATATTTGTTTTCAACTAGCTACTGTAGTCATATTCGTTCAAGTTCTTCCACAAGAAGACACTTTGCCAATAAATTAAAACGATGAATGTTTAATGACTATGGTACTATAGGATAGGAGTTGTATTTGTTTTTAACTAGAGACTGTAGTTATATTCATTCCAGTTCTTTCACAAGAAGACATTCTTCCAACAGATCATAACAATGAATGATGAATAGCTATAGTGTTATAGGAGGTAGTTGTAGTTTTTAGTCTTCACTATCACAGTTGCACTTGTCCTAATCATTCTTCCACAAGAAGAAATTCTTCCAAGACATCCTTAAGAAGTTCAAGATATGACTGTGATGTGATAATTTAGTTTTTCATTTGCTTTATGTTCATTTTCTTTCAATTGCATACAAGTCCACAGTCAGAATTGTTCTACCTCTTCCACAAGAAGGAACTTTTCCAAAATACCACTAATGATGAACAAACAGATTGTGTAACTTCATAGAATAGTGCATGTTAATTAGAACGCTCCGGAGTTTCATTTTTCATTTAATTCATGTCCAGCTACTTCGTTTCAAAGTTTGATGATGACTTATGATTTAACATTGTTCTAGTTTAGAAGCATCTTAAGCTCATGTTTAAATCAATTCATTGCACTTAAATCTCATAGTCACATTGTCACCCTTTGCACAATAGATCACTTTAGTTGATAGAATTCATAAGACAGCCCTCATTATTTACAAATATCTTTCTGTTCTGAAAACCACCAGTGATCCATAATCTTAGGAACAGAAGATAACATCATTACAAGGTCTGAAATATCTCTGCAAATTCCTCACCATAAACAGAGCTCTTCCTCAACAGAACCACCTTGAAAAGAAACCAATAACTCTTTGAATATAGGCTCTGTGACATTCAATTGAAATTGCAGAATAGAACTAGGAATTAGTCATGGAATAGATGAGCTTAGAATAGAATGTTGCATCATGATTAGTGTCTAACTGTCTAGTTAGAAAACTTGCATATTTAGTGATCATTTTTCAAAGTATAGTTTGTGTCATTTGTCATCATTAAGCTCTTGTTTCTATTCAGTCATAGTTTAGATGTTGCTTCAGTGTTTTTGATTACATTTTCCATTCCATACATTAGGCCCAACTGTGTTTTTGACCACCAATATCTTTTCATTAGTTTTCTAGGCATTTTCATTGTAAACATAAAACTTCAAAAGACCAAAAACATCATAAATCAACATAAAAGACCAAAACATCACAAAACACTACATACAACGCACTAGGAAACAAGCACCTAGGTACATATGGTACATTTCACTTCAGCGGTTTACAAATCCTGGTTGACAATTAAATGAACTCAGTTTAGGAGACTAGATTGAGGCACAACATTTTGGCGCCGTTGCCGGGGAAGTGAAAACTAGGTAACCTTTGTTTCTTAGCATCCAAAAAAATTTTATGCGTAGGGAGAGAGATTCAAGGGGAAGATTTATAAGCAGTAGAGGCAGAAGTTTGACATCTAGAACACCACTTGTTTCACCTAGATCCAGAACTAGTACACCTTCAACTCAAACCCATCTTCCATCCTTTACTGATCCTGGACTTCTAGAAGATCTAAGGTCACCTATTCCATTAGAGAAACCTTCCACTTCATCCATTGAACCTGCCATAGTAGAGGATCCAAAAACCTTTGTTGAGGATACAAACCTTTCTACTTCCACGGGAGAGTCAACCATGGCAGAAGAAGGAGGAGGAGGAGTTGTTAATGGAGAAAACACATTTGGAGGAGGTAGAGGAAGAGGTAGAGGAGAAGGAGGAAGAGGAGGTAGAGGTGCAGATGGAGGAAGAGGTAGAATAGGAAGCTCTTTTGGGTTCCCTATACTTGATGGAGAAAACAATACAACCATGAAAAACATTTCACCTTCTGTCCTTCCGAACTTCTATGGACTTAAAACTGAGGATCCTGAAACTTTCTTATTCGAATTTGAAGTGCTGTGTAGGACTTATGACTATCTTCAAGATGCTCAAAAATTGAAATTATTTCCTTCAACTCTGAAAGGAGCAGCATTGAAGTGGTTTATGAGCTTAAGCAGTAGTTCCATTAGGACATGGGAAGACATGAAACAAGCATTTCTAGAGAGATACTTGGATTATTGTATGCCGGTTAATCATAAGGAAGAAGTGTTCAAGATGATACAAAAAGAAGATGAAAACTTAGAAGATTTGTTGGAAAGATTTAAATACAACAGAAAAAGGGCACAAATGGAAAACCTAGATCAAGACACTTTAAAAGCTCTTTTGTTGAAAACCATTAGGGATGAATGGTTGGATATCCTTAACATGATGGGAAAAGGGGATATATCACAACTCACATTACCTGAAATATCCGAGTTATGTATCAACCTTTCCAGAGGGAAATCCAAAACTGTCAAAGGTCCAAGAGATCCTGCTCTTGCAAGAGCAAGTAAATCTGCTTCTGGGACAGTAAGTAGATCAGAAACAGGACACATGCTTGATGATTTTAAATCTGACATCTTAGGGAGTCTTAGTGAACAAATAGACACCCTCAAGATACAAAACAAGCAAAAGGCTGAATCTGATGCCTTGGCAATCTTTTGTCCCAAATGTAGGAAGAAACATGCCTTGAGAGAGTGTCCTTTAGATGTAAAAGTTGTGGAAACCTGTGTTATTTGTTCTGAGAAACATGAGACCAAGAATTGTCCTTCTCTTCCTGGTCTCAAGGCTGTTTTTCAGGAAGAAACTCCTACAGATTCCACATAATCTCTTAACTTTGTATCTAGAAGACCTTGGCAGGGATCTCAGACACAGGGATTTCATGATCAAATGTATAATCAACCTCCACCTTGGAATTCTTGGCAGCAACCTTGGCCCCAATTTCAAAATCAATCTCAAGCTTGGGCACAAGGATCACAAGGTCCCTATGGAAGATACTCTCCATATTATCAGTATCCACCATCCTATCCACCATATCCACAATTTTATCCTCAAAATCCTCAACAAAATTTTCCTCAAAATCTTCAACAAAATTCTCAACAACATCATTTGAACCAACCTCATCAAAATCAACCACTTCCATTACCATTCCCTCAAAAATCCAATCAATTACCAGCTCAGCCCATACTAAACCCCAATAATAAGAATCCTCAGAATACATATATGATAGAAGGACAACAATTTCCAACTTATTTAATTACTCCCCTAGACCTTAGTGATGTTCAACTTAGGTCTGGAAGGATACTTGAGAAGAGGAAACCTTCTGTGATCATACAAGAACAAGATAATTCTGAGGAAGACTCCCTACCGGTTAATAAAAGTCTTGAGGAAGAAACATCCTTTCAAGGCCAAAACATTGAAAAACTGAAACAAAAAGATCCAATAAGCCCAACTCCAGTATTAGAGCAACCATCCACATCTACTTCTATACCTCCCTTTCCGGAAAGATTACAAATTGACAAAGGTGTAGAAAAACAAATAATGGTGTCTAATTATGATTTCTTGGATGAATTGAGAAATGTTTGCATTAAAATTCCATTATTGCAAGCCATTAAGGAAATCCCAATTTTAGCCAAAACAATAAAGGAGTTGAGTATGAAGACAACAAAGAAAAGAATAAGAGAAACTAAGAAAATTCAACTGGTAGGACAAATAGCAGACATTATGATGGGTAAGACTACTATTCCAAAGTACCTTGACCCAGGAAATCCAGTTGTCAAAATTCACATCAATGGAATTGAAATTCAAAACACACTCATTGACTTAGGAGCAGCAATAAATATCATGATTAGACAAATCATGGACAAGCTGAAACTTCCTAATCTTCTCTTTACACCCACACTATTACAATTAGCAGATAGATCTGTGATCAGACCAGATGGGGTAATAGAAGACATTCCAGTGTCCCTAGACTCTTGGGAGTACCCTGTGGATTTCATGATCCTTACACCCAAGAATAATTTAGGAGGCCATCCTGTTATACTAGGAAGACCTTGGTTGGCTACAGCTGATGCTTTTATTAGTTGTAGGTCCGGTGATATGTATATTTCTGATGGAAGTTCAGCAAAGAAATTCACTTTATATCCTCCAGCTAGGACAATTACAGATCTAGATGACACTCAATGGATAGAGGATGAAGAATATTTGCAACCACTCTTCACAATTTCAGAAATTAGTGAAGATAATCAAATTCTGAATACTCTAGAAAATTTTGAATCTTCTCCAGAGCACAAACAAGAATCATTTCAAGAGAAATTCAATATTGAGTTCTTGTCATCTAGACAGATGTCTCTTCATTCTATGGACAAATTTGGTAGTTCTACAAGTGAAATTTTTCCGGGCAAAACTTTGAACATAAACAAAAATCTGGAAAAATCTCAACAAGAAGAACTAGTCAAAGTATTACAGAGACATTCTTCTGCATATGCATGGGAATACACTGACATGAAAGGGATAAGTCCCAAGACTTGTACTCATCACATCTATATAGAGGCAAATTGAAAACCAATTAGACAACCTCAAAGACGGATGAATCCAAATCTTAGGGAAATTGTCAAGGAAGAACTACAAAAATTGTTAAATGTTAACTTCATTTATCCTATTTCAGATAGTCAGTGGGTTTCCCCTTTAGTAATTGTACCTAAGAAAAATGGAAAATGGAGGGTGTGTGTTGACTACCGAGAACTGAATAAAGCTACTCTTAAAGACCATTTTCCCTTACCATTCATAGATCAAGTATTAGATACATTAGCAGGTAAAAAGTACTTTTCATTCCTGGATGGATTTAGTGGTTACAATCAAATCCAAGTAGCACTTGAAGACCAAGATAAAACCACATTTACTTTTCCTTGGGGTACTTATGCCTACCGAGTATTGCCATTTGGATTGTGCAATGCACCTGCAACATTCCAAAGGGCAGTATTAGGAATTTTTTCTGATCTGATACATGACTGTGTAGAGGTGTACATGGATGATTTTACGGTTTATGGGGATACATTTGAAGAGGCTTTAGAAAACTTGGAAAAGGTCTTAAAAAGATGTCAAGAAGCAAACCTTTCTCTTAGTCATGAAAAATGTTTTATGATGTTCACTGAAGGTTTTGTTTTAGGGCACCACATTTCAGGGGATGGGATTAGAGTTGATGAAGCGAAAGTTGAAGTTATTTCTAACCTATCCATTCCAAGTTGTCAAAGAGATGTAAGAAGTTTTCTAGGATTTACGAGGTACTATCGGAGATTTATAGAAAATTTCACCAAAATAGCATCTCCTCTCTTCAAATTACTCACCAAAGATTGTGAATTTAAGTGGACTTCTGATTGCCAGTTAGCTTTTGAAACCCTGAAAACCAAAATTTCTGAAGCACCTATATTAAGGGGACCTAACTGGAAGTTACATTTTCATATCTCGACAGATGCTTCCGATATAGCTCTAGGAGCAGTATTGGGACAGAAAGATTTAATTCCCTATGCCATCTATTATATCAGTAAAAATTTGACTCCTGCAGAGTTAAACTATACTGTAACTGAAAAAGAGTTTTTAGCTGTTGTTCATGCCATTAGCAAATTTAGACACTATATAACAGGCTATGAGACTTTTATTCACACTGATCATTCTGCCATTAGATATTTAATGAATAAATCAATCACTAATGGTAGAGTTATAAGATGGTTGTTATTATTGCAAGAATTCAACATTACTATTCTAGATAGGCCTGGAAAACAAAACATTGTGGCTGACTTTCTGTCTAGAATTCAAAATATCAAAGATGACACTCCGGTTGAAGATCAATTTCCTGATGAATATCTTTTTGCAGTTTCTACTCAAACTCCATGGTTTGCTGATATTGCTAATTATTTAGTTTCGGGAAAATTTCCTTCAATTATGAATGCAAGGGATAAAAGAAAAATCATTAATGATAGTGCAAGATATTCATGGGTCGCTAATGAGTTGTACAAGACAGGTCCAGATTTGATCATTAGAAGGTGTGTTCGTGAAGATGAGATGCCTGAAATTCTCAAAGCATGTCATGATGAACCTTGTGGCGGACACTTTGCAGATAAGAGGACAGCCTATAAGATCCTTAACTTAGGATATTATTGGCCATCTTTGTTTAAATATGCAAGGGAATATGTCAAAAGGTGTGACAGTTGCCAAAGGGTAGGGAAACCTTCTCCTTCAGGTGAGATGCCATTACAACCTCAGGTACACATTGAACCTTTTGAAAAATGGGCTTTGGATTTTGTAGGACCTATTAGTCCTCCATCAAGACAAAATAAATACATATTAGTTTGCACTGATTATGTTACTAAATGGGTAGAAGATAAACCATTACTTGCTGCTAATGAATCATCTGTAGTTAATTTTCTTTTTGAGGATATTTTTACTCGTTTTGGTGTCCCAAGGGAAATTGTTACAGATCAAGGAGCTCAATTTACATCAAGGCTAGTGGAGCAAATGATGGAGAAGTACAAAATCGGACATAGAACATCTACTCCTTATCATCCACAAGCAAATGGTCAAGTGGAATCCACTAATAAAGTCATTGAAGGAATCCTAACAAAGACTGTTCATCTACATAGAGGAGATTGGGTAGATAGGCTTCCTGAAGCCTTGTGGGCCTATAGAACTACATGGAGAAACACAACAGGCCATACTCCTTATGAGCTTGTTTATGGAAAGCAAGTTTTGTTTCCTATAGAGTTCCAAATCCAAACATTCAAGATGGCAGTTCAGCTAGGACTTGATCTAATGGAGGCACAAAAGCATAGACTGGAGCAAATTAATGAATTGGATGAGATCAGACAAGATGCAGTTCAGAAAACAAGTCTAGTCCAACAACAAAGGGCTAGATGGCATGACAAGTACATCAAGGAGAAGAAATTTAAAGAGGGTGATTGGGCTCTCTTGTTTGATTCAAAATTCAAGGATTTTCAAGGGAAATTTCAGACACATTGGCTTGGGCCATATGAAATTGTTCGAATTTTTGATAATGGGGCGGTAAAAATCAGAACTATAGATGAAGAGGAGGTCACTTTTCTTGTGAATGGCCATAGACTGAAGCTATACCACAAGCCACTCTCAAGAGAAGAGTTTGTCAAGAAGTTCCAAGGAGACAATGATGTGAAGTTAATGAAGAAGAGTCTCTCTTCTTCATCAACTTGATTAAATTTTCTGAAGCATTTCTCTTTTGAAAAAAAATAAAAAATAAAAAATAAAGGTATAAACATGAAAACCAATCAATGATTGGCATGTTTATGCAGAAAAGATAGGGTGAAAATCAGAGTCTCTCTGACGCTCTAACTTTTCCCATTTTTGTTTCTAAGCAGCTGTTATAAAAATCATAAGTTCAGTGCCATAGTACTTATGATTCATTTCATCTCACTCCATTCACTATCCATCCATACTTCATCTCATCCATCATTCACATTTCACTCCATTCCATTCCATTCATTCCACTCCATCTTCCATTCACTTCATTTTCATGTCAAAACATAGAATTTGATATCTTGCTGCAAGTGAATAAAAATATGCCATGAATTGCAGTACAGCCCTTATGTTCCTTCATTCCATGAACTGAATCCATTCTTATTCCATTATCCACTTCATAATCCATCATCCATTTCATCCATTTTCATAAACATTTCACCCATCTTCCAGAAACATTTCATTTTCATGATTAAAGTATTCTACAGGAACATTCTGCAGCTCAGTGGACATTCTGCAGCTGATCACCTTTTCTGCAGCCCGACAGTCTTTTTGCAGCCATAAACCCTGAAGGCATCAACCAGCAGACATCAGAATTACAACAAAGTGATTCAGTGAATTCATGAATCAAAAATATCAAGAAAATTGTGAAAGATTCCTCCAAAGATGAGCAGAGAAGACAAAGGCTACACAAACATCAAATAAAGGGCAGAGGTAACAAATTTAAATTACGATGGCAATTCATGAAAATTTAGCATAGTTTAGTTGTGGATTATTCGAAAGGTTATTTTAATTATTTTATTGATCAAACACCAAACAAAACCCTCTACAGACTTTGTATTAAATCTTTCAATTCAAATTTTCTATCCGATAGCATTTGAGCGGTGAAATGGCCAAAGCATTTGAAATTCCCACGACTCTTAACCAAGTTCTTTAATGATGAAGATTTTTCCTGCCGTCGTAAATCCTCCGCCGTCTCCTCAAATCATTAATGCAATCCTCCACCTCACTCCACCACTCTATGTCGTGACCATTTTCCATAACGTCATTTCGTAGCGAGTATTCCATTCCGAAGGCAGAAGCATTATTATCATCAGGGGCAGAACAGAAGAGGTAAATTGGAAGCATAACGGTGTGAGAACTCAATGAACAGAGAGCATATCACTGAGAACGAAGTTTGGGGCATTTTCACTGTCAACACAGAATTGTGGCCGCATAGAGTTTACAGCCTGTTGCTACCAGAAGACAGAGGTGCTAAAATTGAAGAATTTGCTACCAAAGACAGAGGTGTGGTAGTAATTGAAGTTTGAAGTCTGTTATTACCAAAGACAGAGGTGTGGTAGTGACTGGTTTTGAAGTTTGTTGCTACCCGAGACAGAGTTGCTATAAGTGTTGAATTTGAAGCATACCATTTGCTATCAGAGACAGAGGTCGAGTTTGAAGTCTGTTGTTACTAGAAACAGAAGTGTTTATCAGTGATTGAGTTTGAAGTCTTTCTGTTCCCAAAGACGGGGGTATTGCACAAAAAGAAACTTAAAACCATCTACCACTGTCTATCAGAGACATATTAGCTCGAAAATTGAAATTGCTTTCATACCACTCCAAATTTCAACAGAAGTACACCAGTCTGAGGTTTCGAAGGCATTCTTCATTATCAAACAGAGGCATACAAACCAGAGATTTTGAAGACTGTTGCTATTATAAATCAAAGGTATGTCCTTCCAAAATTGAAGCCATTTTCATTTAGAGCTTGAAGCCATTTTTAATCTGAAAGTAAAAGACATTGTTTTGTGGGTAGAGTGTTAATTTGATATTGAAAAACATCATGGGTTTCATCGTAAGGACTGAGCCTGTGGGATCAAAATATTTAGAAGGTTACCCACAATGCAAGGAGATGTTACAACAAATAGGATGGCTCCAATTCTTGGAAAAATTTAATGGCTTCCATAAGGAAGTCACCAAAACATTTGCCAGATCATTCCAAGGTACTGAAGTTGAGATAGGGGATGTCAAGTTTACTGTTACTGAAGTTTTTATAGCAGAAGCTACAGGATTGTCCAGAACTAGGGAAAGATGGTTTAAAAATAGGGAATTCCACAATGACTCATGGAAACAAATCTTAAAATCACCAAATATGGATGTTAGTGTGTTCAAGAAAGGAATTCCCAGTACAGCCTTGAAAAGCAAATGGAGAAACATACTACTTCTTTTACAAAAGTTTGTTACATGTGAGGGGAGATATGGGACATTCTATGTCTACCATATTAGACTAATGTTGCATTTTCTAGGAGAAGATTTGAATTTACCATATTTCTTGTATCAAAGTCTGAAGAAAATGGCTTCCTGTGTTCAGAGAAGAGTTCAGTTTTTGGATACAACCCTGTATCATCATGGGTTAGTCAAAATTTTAATTGAGCATCATCTATCTAAATCAAATGATACATGGAATGATTTCTTAATAAGAAATCATTTTGAAGAAGCAAAAGAAATATCACCTGAACCACAGACCACAAAAAGAAGTAGGAAATGGAGGACTCCAGAAGGTAAAAGTGACAAACTGGTTCAAGAAAGCAGTGAAGAAGTCATTTTGGAGAAGTTGACTCGGATCAAGAGCCAACTAAAGGAAAAGAAGATAATCAAGGAATCTGATATAGAGAAAGGAGAGGGGTCCTCTCAACTTAGGAGAAGCCACAGATTAAAAGGAAAACTGAAGAAAACATCAATCAAACAAACATGGGTAATCAATATTGAAGATGAAGAAACATCCATGGAAGAGTATGATGATGAAGATTTTTATGAAGGCACCCCTGAGATTGATCTTGCTCAACAGAAAATCTATGATTATGTGGAAACTCTAGAGAGAACAGCTTCAGAAAGAGAAGAGAGAACCCCCAGTCCTCCACTAACTGAAATTGATATATTGAGGAGGGATAGGTATGAGTTGGAATTATTGAATAGACACATCAAAAATGAGAATGAAATTCTCAAAGATCAAATCAAGCTCAAGACTGACATGAACTCAACCTTATCCCTGCATATAAACAAAGTGGAGAGGACCAATGAGAAGATGAAGACAAGGAACAAAAAGTTGATCAGAGCACTCACAAACCTCAGGTTCAAACTTGTGATCAGGAAACCCAGAAGGCCTCTAGCATTCAGACAAAGGAGAAGAAGAGGATTAGATGTCCTTGCAGAAGCCTCAGAATTCATAGGATAATTTGCATGAGGACATGCAAAGAGACAGCAGTGGGGGTATGTTGAGCCTCAAATTTGTGCTTTCCTTCACCTCATTTTACCTTATTTTTCCCTTGTCCATTCCCATTTTAAACCCAATTGATCAATAAAAATAGTTAAAATTACTTCTAGAATGGTTTACATAACTGACTTGTTGAATTTTGTGATTGTTGCCATTGTTAAGCATTTTGACCGGAACGAGCTGCAGAATGCAGGCATTCTGTAGCTAACCGGCGATTCTGCAGCTACCTTTATGTTTGAGCATGTTCCAGGTGGCCTCTTGAGGAAAAACACATATGGGCATGATCCACGTCGTGCCTACATGGTGTGTTGCTCGTCATGGAAGAGGAAATGAATTCTGGGTACGGTTATGCACGTGTGAACACATTTGTGAAGGAAGACTCCTACTAGGACTGTCACAGTCCAGGTGTCTTTTCTCTTTTACGCAGCCGCCTCAAAGACTCCTAAGATGATTTGGATTAGGAAGACATCATTCCTAAATTATTGTAATTATTGTTACTTGCATTTACTTTATAAACTCTTGAGTAGGCCGAGAGCTTAGTTAGAAATTTTGTATTAGATTTGCTGCTAGATTTTGTGAAAACTCCGTGTTACGTCTTTGAAGACACAGAGCATTATGTTCAAACTATTGCATCGTTAATGGAGCAGACAAAATTATCCTGAAGGCGTGATTTAATTTGGAGTTGAATGCCGTCAAGTGGTAGAGGGCCCCTGCCCCTTGAACGGATTTCTTTTGCGTAAACTAGATAAGTTTTTCCTAGCTGTCTTTACGTTCTGCATATTGAATTAGTAGTTGTTTTTTTTTATATACTGTAGTCGTACTCATTCTAGTTCTTCCATAAGAAGACACTCTTCCAACAGACTAAAATGATGAATGTTTAAATGACTATGGTATTGTAGAATAGGAGTTAAATTTGTATTTGTTTTTAACTAGCTACTGTAGTCATATTCGTTCCAGTTCTTCCACAAGAAGACACTTTGCCAATAAATTAAAACGATGAATGTTTAATGACTATGGTACTGTAGGATAGGAGTTGTATTTGTTTTTAACTAGAGACTGTAGCTATATTCATTCCAGTTCTTTCACAAGAAGACATTCTTCCAACAGATCATAACAATGAATGATGAATAGCTATAGTGTTATAGGAGTTAGTTGTAGTTTTTAGTCTTCACTATCACAGTTGCACTTGTCCTAATCATTCTTCCACAAGAAGAAATTCTTCCAAGACATCCTTAAGAAGTTCAAGATATGACTGTGATGTGACAATTTAGTTTTTCATTTTCTTTCAGTTCATTTGCTTTCAACTGCATACAAGTCCACAGTCAGAATTGTTCTACCTCTTCCACAAGAAGGAACTTTTCCAAAATATCATTAATGATGAACAACCAGATTGTGTAACTTCATAGAATAGTGCATGTTAATTAGAACGCTCTGGAGTTTCATTTTGCATTTAATTCATGTCCAGCTACTTCGTTTCAAAGTTTGATGATGACTTATGATTTAACATTGTTCTAGTTTAGAAGCATCTTAAGCTCATGTTTAAATCAATTCATTGCACTTAAATCTCATAGTCACATTGTCACCCTTTGCACAGTAGATCACTTTAGTTGATAGAATTCATAAGACAGCCTTCATTATTTACAAATATCTTTTTGTTCTGAAAACCACCAGAGATCCATAACCTTAGGAACAGAAGATAACATCATTACAAGGTCTGAAATATCTCTGCAAATTCCTCACCATAAACAGAGCTCTTCCTCAACAGAACCACCTTGAAAAGAAACCAATAACTCTTTGAATATAGACTCTGTGACATTCAATTGAAATAGCAGAATAGAACTAGGAATTAGTCATGGAATAGATGAGTTTAGAATAGAATGTTGCATCATGATTAGTGTCTAACTGTCTAGTTAGAAAACTTGCATATTTAGTGATCATTTTTCAAAGTCTAGTTTGTGTCATTTGTCATCATTAAGCTCTTGTTTCTATTCAGTCATAGTTTAGATGTTGCTTCAGTGTTTTTGATTACATTTGCCATTCCATACATTAGGCTCAACGGTGTTTTTGACCACCAATATCTTTTCATTAGTTTTCTAGGCATTTTCATTGTAAACATAAAACTTAAAAAGACCAAAAACATCATAAATCAACATAAAAGACCAAAACATCACAAAACACTACACACAACGCACTAGGAAACAAGCACCTAGGTACATATGGTACATTTCACTTCAGTAGTTTACAAATCCTGGTTGACAATTAAATGAACTCAGTTTAGGAGACTAGATTGAGGCACAACACTTACCCCCCAACAATTTTCGAGACAAGATGTATGTCATGGGGTTACAATTGGAAATCACGGTCACCGTATGCAAAAGGATCTAATGGCGGAACTGCTGAACTGCTTGGACGGAGGCAAGCGCCAATTTCTCGACATGGGCATAGCGCATTTCTGTGTCGAGAAGATTCCTAGATAGGTAAAAACTATGTGTTCATTTCCATCATCGTCATCCTGTACAAGAACCATAGCTATCGTGCTAAACGCAGTGGCCAAATAAAGGGTAAAATCGCGATGAGAGTTGGGAGGATGTATTAATGGAGAGTTGACGAGCAACATTTTAAGCTTATCGAAGGATTGCTGTGCAATCTCATCCCAATGTAAGGGAACGTCCTGTTTCAAAAGTCGTGTGAGCCCCTTGGCCACTTCCACGTAGTTTGGAATAAAGCGTCGTAAGAAGTTGGCTTTCCCCTGTAGACTCTATAATTGATGTAACGAGGATGGGGATGGGAGGTTAAAAATGGCCTCGACCTTGAGGGGGTCAAGTAAAATTTCATCTTTGGAGATGATAAACCCCAAAATACGACCATAATCCACGCTGAAGACGCACTTGTGAAGATTGAGCCTAATATTGTAACGTCTGCAATGGAGGAAAATCTGGCAGAGGTGTTCGGGATGGTCCTCACGCCAAACTGAATGGGCCAGAAAATCATCCAGATATGGCTGAACATATGATGTATGTCATGAAAAGCATAGGAAATAGCATGCTGGAAGGTGGCTCCAATGTTTTTCAAGCCGAACGGGAGCTTTTTATAAGCGAATGTACCCCATGGACAGATAAAGGCAGTCTTATGTTGATCAGCGGGTAAAACATTAATTTGATTATAGCCCGAGAAACCATCCATAAGGGAATAAATCTCACTCCTTGTGCATTCATCAATGATTTGATCTATAAAAGGAGTGGGATATTTGTCCTTAGGACAGGCCCGATTGATGTCTCGGTAGTCAACACAAACCCGTATAGTGCTCTGCTTCTTATCTGCAGGGACAACATTAGAAACCCATTCTATGAGGGGAATTGGATAGATAAAGAACGCGTTAAGAAGTTTTTCAACTTTTTCCTTTATATCTGCAGCTTTTCGGGGGTGCATTGGGCATAGAAGCTGATGCATGGGTTTCGCACCTAGATAGGTAGGAATCTCATGCATGACTATACTGTGATCAATCTTAGGCATCTCCTCATAGGACCACGTGAAAACATCTCTGAATTCACAAAAAGGGCTTTTGTATACCTGAATCTCTTCGGGAGAATAGGTAACTCCCACATGAATGTTCTCAACTATCCCCGGTTTGACAGAGATGTCGATAGGCATAGTTTGTGTAATGTTACTGAGGTTTCCCTCCGAAAGAACCTCATGAGTCAATGTCGGTGTTTGAAGAGGCAGAGTGGGAACCTGAGATGTGAAGTGCTCTAGACAATCAGACATTGCCTCTAGGCCGGGCATGAATGAGGAACGATGATGTCCATCGCTCCATGACAGATCTTCAAGAGACATTGTTTCAATGATAGCTTCATCAAAAGGGAAGACTTCTCTTAAAGGATCAGGAGAATCTGCATCGTCGAGCCAAGGGGATTGAGAATATATATCTAGAGCCATGCTCAAAGAAGCATGTTTAGGGGGAGGAGGATCTGATGCAGTGAAAATCTCGCAGTAATTGATCTCAACTGGAGTCAAAGGCATCGATTCTCCAAAAGAGGTGACATTTTTAGGCGAAGGGATGATCCAAGGGTCATATAACCTAGAGATCATGTTAACTTGAATGGTGTGCGGTGGTGGCGCGGGAAAAATACCCATGAGGATGGGGTCCTTGAAAAGACCAGGTCCTACACTGTCAGGGGGATTAGGGATCTGATCCACGTAAGGTACGTTGTTCTCAGAGGATGAGGTGAAGAAAGACAACTGATCGACAATGATAATTTTTCCCTCATGGGGAGACTTCAGAAGCCGAAAGAGGGTGGACAGAACGCATAGCATGGCATGAGTCCAACTGCAACCAAGAAGGAGATTGTAGTTGAGCTTGGCGTCAACCACTTCTACTTATACGTTGACTTTCTTACCCTGTAACGTGATCGTAAAACTCTCGAGAACACCCAGGGGTTTTGATTCTCGACCATCAAATGCATCTAGGGCATTGGGAGATGAAGTAAGAGCTGGGAAGCCAATGGCCTTCCAGAAAGTAGATGACACAACAAAGGTGGAAGCACCTTCATCCACAATGGCACTATGAATGTTGAGGCCGTTGATCACAACTTGTATAACGAGAGAAATTTAATGCGGAAGTCGAGGGACAAAATTTTCTAGGTCGAAGGTGAGAAGACTAGAATCGGCAGGATCAATTCCACCGATTGTGGACAACAAAGGTTTCCGTTGCGATGGGAAACTTTGAAGCACTTCCAATGCAGACATTGCAGAAGGTGCCTGTGGCAAATCCTCAACAATGCTATAGTGCTGAGCGGCACGAGCGTTTGGATTATAGGAAGATTTTCGCAGAACACCTTTAGAAGGTGGCCTTACAACGGGTTTAGCACTAGGCTTCTCTATTTCTAAAGGACCAAAGGTAGGTGGGGGAGGTGGGCCATCAACGACTTCTTTCCTAGCTGCCTGACGTGATCAAGCATAATCCTTCGAGCACGTAGCAATTGAGACAGGTGCAGCACCATTCATCAAAAAGACTTGGGACCCAATGGTGTAGATGGTGAAGGCTACTCAACCATCTGGATCTGCTGAGACAGGAATGGTTCTTTGAAAACTGTCGGAGTCCCTTTGGAGCCTTTCAGAAGTTTACTAACTTTAGATCATCGTGGAAAATATTTGGTATAATGATATCCTTCACAGATAAGGCAGGGGTACTTCGGTTTGCGTTGGGAACCATCGCCAGCATGAGGTTTAGAAGACTCTAGTTTCGGGGCATCAGGTTTGGATTTTCCTTTGTACTTCTTCTTTCCTTTGGAGGCCTTTTCCGTAGGATTAGCCTGAATGGCGTTGACCTCCTCAGTCTTACCAGAATTTGGAGGGGCAGGAAGAGAAAAATTATTGGAAGAATTAGACTTATGCTTCCCATTAGAGGATTTCTGAGAAGTTTGAGAAATGGAACCAATAACACCATCCACTGATGGGGTAGCTGGTGCTTTAGAGGTCCCTGGCCGCGAGGCATCAGTCAGAATATAATAAAGCATGCCAGACTAAGAGTACACCAAATCAAGGTAATGGGCACGCCCTATGGCTTGTTCTTCGGTCACACATGCCCCTATAGCAATATCTCGAGTGATCTTGCTAACGAAAGAGGTAGTGAACCAATCAGTTAGTAGCTATTTAGGTATATCAAACTTGATCAGTCTACGATGACGTCGCCACTCATGAATATGATCAGATGTGTGTGTGGCTTTATCCTACTTGAGAGAAGTCAAGAGATGCATCCCAGCTTCATAACGAACTAGTAACTGGAAATGTGTCAGAAAATCCATAGCTAACATATTGAAGTCTTGAAAGATACCACGGGGTAATTCTATATACCACTTAGTGGCAGCACCAGTGAGAGTGCACTGGAAAAGATGCAGACGAATTGAATCATCCACCTAAGAGTTTGAAGAACACCACAGATGGTAGGTCATGACATGAGCTTGGGGGTCCTCTCTAGCTTTACCTTCAAATTTAGGATAGTCGCTGGGCACTTTGGTTGGAACTGGAGGCCAATAAGGATTGTGAAGAATCGAATCATTGGTCAATTTAGATATGTCCAAAAATTCCAACGTAGAAAGAAAAGGAAATTGAGGATTGAGAGGCATACCAGGCCCTCGATAAGGACCTGTACCTGTACTCCACCCTGGTTGAGCATAATTTTTCCCCCATTGGTTCTGTCTCGGGGGACTCTGACCATAGGGGGTGTAAGCCATATAGTTAGGTTGATACAGTTGCTGATAACCAGTGTATGGGGGTTGATAACCGGGGTATGGACCCTTATTATATGTCAGCCCCATTTGAGTAATATATGGATTTAACTGCTGAGTATAGGTATAGCTTGGTTGTTGAAGGTAATAATTAGAACCTTGGGGTGGGTTGTAAACTAGTCGAGATTGACCTTGAAGATAATAACCGCCTTGGGGTTGAGTGGGTTGCTGGTAAGTGGGGCCCTACTAAGCCTGATGAGTTGGATGCACAGGCATATTTGGTTGCGGCATAGAGTAAATTAGCTATTGAGCAGGGTTGACTGGATGTGCAAGTTGACCTGGTTGAGCAGGTTGACCTAGCTGAGCAGGCTGCCCTGGTTGAACAGGTTGACCTGGGTCAGCAGGTTGCCCTGGTTGAATAGGGTGACCTAGTTGATGAAGGACACCAGGCTGCCCTGGATGATCCGGTTGGCCTGGTGGCAGGATAGGGCTAGGTTGTGCCTGATAACTAGGTTGGCTTGTGGCAGGACCATAAGATGGTCCCAGCTATGCAACATTTGGACCAATAGGAAACTGAGGTTGTAAAGGTTGCACCATAGGTTGAGAGGATTCGATTTCCCCCCTAGGACCATACAACGGTCCCGGTTGATACCCCGGTTGACCTATGGGTCGTTGAGGTTGACCAGGTTTGACCACAGGATGAGGTTGTATAGGTTGACCTTGAGGGTTGTAGGACTGTCCTTTCGGACCTATAACAACCCTTGCTAGCCTGAAGGTTAGTCCTATAAGGGTTGTCCTTGCGGGTCATATAAATAACCAGGCTGGCTCGATGGTTGGCCCTGGAAGGGTTGTCCTTGTGGGTTGGAAGGTTGCCCAGCCTGGGCGGAGAGAAAACCTTGAACATACTGATAAGCCTCTGGAGGAGGAAAACATAGAGGGTTTCTTTGCTCATTGTACTGATATGGAAAAACATAGACGGGTGTACCATCCTGTCCATAATGGGAAAAGTAAGGATGGTTAGGATCTTGGGAGGACTGACCAACCTTAGAGTTCGACTGCTGTAGAGACAACCGATACTCCTCAGGAGAGATATTATCTGGAATAGCATATGCTATGTAAACATCTTCGAGGAGTGACGCGTTCCTGGTAGACTGAGTAGTAACAGTGGGCGTAGATGCAGCTACATAGACAGTAGGCCTAATAGGTACTGATGTAACCTGAGGAAATGATGTGAGGGGTGTCCTTGGAGACATCCCTAACGAAGGAATAACTGACCTCGTAGATGGATTTGATACTCCCATAGAGGTGAGAGTGGCCACAATCTGACTTAAGGATCTATACCCTGCTGGAAGTGAAGGACCAGGCGAAGACATGAAAAATAATTCGGGGTTGTTTTCTGGGAACAACTGGTAATCTTCACCAGATGTAGGGATTTCCTCACTAGGAGAAGGACTGGATGAGTCCATATCTGACCCTGCTGCTAGATCTTCTAGAAGACGACGAGGACTAGGAGGTATAACAACAGCTAAAAAAGGCGATCCCAATGTAAGAGGAGGGAAATATTCCCCTACTCCAAATCCAAACCAAGCGTTGGATAAGGGTCAATTGAATTCAACTGGTCCACCAAGGGAAGCTCAGATAGAACCGGTCCCCCATTGGGAAACTCGTAGACAATAGGCTGTTGAGGCTCATCAGAGGACTGAGAGACCTCTGACAAATCGTCTGTGTAAGGACTACCAGTAGACGAAATTGAAGGTTCCACCACTGTGACAGTAATGAGAAGAGGAAGAGATCAAAGAAAATAACATGGGAAAAAACCAAGGCAAACAATCAAACGACCAACAAGCAAACTCTGAAAGGGCGTGTAATCGCAGGTGATTAATTTTACCACTTTGAAACTTAGAAACTTTAACGTTTCATGTTTTAAGAGTCTAGAAATGGATAAAAGGTGACTCTATCTCTTTCAATTTGGAAACAAGCATGAAATGACAAGCGCTTGATGATCCTTTCAAATTTAATGAGTCAGAAAAGACCAAAATAACTACTCTGGAACTCTAGGCAAAGGGTGTATCAGATATCTGTGAACTGCAATATACACCTTGGTTCAAAAATGAAAGAGAAATCAATCAAGGACTTGACGTATGTGCAGTAAATCTCCTCGAATGCTATGTCTGGTGTATCATGGGTATAAGGCGGCAGACTCGGCTTCCTACGAATAAAAGATAGCAACCTAGTGGGGTCTCCCTTTAAATACACGATGGTACGGGGAGCACAAGTCCGTACTAGTGTTGTCTAAAGCCAAGAGGTGAACGACAGCTACTAGGTTTAACGACGCCAGAACACGTCACTAGCCTAGACTTCTAGATATTTCGTTAATGTTTCAATGCTGCCTTAAGTTAAATTGAATAAATTTTAGATTTTTTCATCAATTATGTTTCAATTTCAGGCCCTACTGAATGTTATGTCTCAAAATCCTCTAAATGCACACTACATGCCACTATATATCACTTTGTTCGATGAATAGCTAACTACGAGAGGGTTGAGAGCTTTTCAAACAATAACAAAATGATCACAAAACAACCACTAGTGTCTCGAACACATGCTAATGTAACTAAAATCTTTTATTTTAGAGTTATATAACACTAATAACGCAGAAAAGTTTTCAATTTACACTAACTGATCAAAAGCAAAAGACTTGATTTTTTGTATTTTCAATGTTTAAGAGCAAAATACACTAAACAAAATGAAAACTAATGAAAAGACCAATTCGAGAAATGATAACGAAAGAGTGAAAGCAAGCAAGTTCACTTAATTCAAAATACACAATCAGACCTCAAACTGATGGAGAAATCCCTCAAATCAAAGAGGAATCCCAAAAAATCATATGAACCGTGTGATCTAGGCTCGAAATGAGACAAGAGCGAGAGTTGAATTAGGAAGAGAGAAATCACTCAAATAACGTAATAAAACAATAGAAACCACCAAATGAATGCAAGGAAGCAAAACAAAGTTGACTGATCAAACGAAGACCAAAAACTCCCACGGGAGGCTCAGCACACTATAGCACCTAGATGCCCTAGGGCTAGAACGTAAAACTAATAGTAGAGGGCAAACAACCAGAGGACGGAGGTCACACACAGTCAACTAGGACTTCAGGGCACTCAGGTAGTCGAATTTATGACACCAAAACCACAAATCAAGCTCAAAAGGCTAAAAAACAAGCAAACCCTAGCACCACACAGGATTGGTGTGATTGTCTGGCTGTATCTAGTGCCAGAACAAGATTGGCGCGGGGGCCTAACTAGCAACAAGCACCAGTTGGCGTGACTGTCAGGTCAAAAAACGCGCCCGTCGAGTTTACTAATGACAAAAATAAAAAAGAGAAAATAAGGAGCAGATCGGGTATGGTGAGGCTAAACAGAGGTTTAACACTAGAGAAAGGTGAACCAAAAGAGTTGATCAAGTATACAATGACAAAAATCAACCGAAATACAAGAAAAAATCCAATCAATGTCTCCCCATTGGAGTCACCAGTTTGTTGGAGAGGTAAATCCCCTCTACGGACAGAGGCGATCCCTACTAGCCCAGATCGAGTCTAGCAACAATCAAGTCATGCTAAGATGTAGGTTCCTAGTTAAAAAAGACCAAGATGTGACAAGAAGGCTACCTTAAGTCCCATGTTGTCGTCATTTGTAGAAAATATGACATTCCCATCATTTTCTTTGGCAGATCACAATCCTCCCGCTTATCATGTTCAAACACCTGCACGCACACGAAGAAACAACAACATACAACGTAAAACCTAAAACATGTAACCATATATCAGTCAGAGAAGATATAATTCATAACATAAGGCATGAGAATATGAATGGAACCATAATCAAATTCATTTATTATTAATGACAACAAAAGAAAGATACAACCTGAGCTCTGACACTGAATCTTCCTTTGGTCGGTCGACAGCGGAGCACTTCTTAGTGAAGCTTGTCGAGAATGTGACAAAGCTCTGTCTCTTCGGCTTGGCTCTCAGAGGCTGTCTAGCGATAGTCTCCTTGCTACTGATTCAGCTCTTAGTTCTAGCTTGCAAAGGTAAAATGGCAGGCTTATATAGATGGTGGAAGGGGAGTTGGGATCCCTATAATGGTGGGATTGGCCCTATCCTCAAGGAAACTTCCATGATAGGTGGAAAACCACTTCCCCTACATGGAGATCTGGAGCCAAACCTCTCAACTCATTTTAGAGACTCGTTCAGGAGTTGGTTGGAATCAAACTTCTGCCATTTATTTTTAAAAAACAATCCTTATTAATCTTGGCATGAGAAATACACTGGTATAGAGTGCCAGTTGGCGCGCGTCTTTGGTGGATTTCCCCCATTGGCGCGAGGGTTGAACTGGCTGGTTGCGCCAATGCCAAAAGGTCTATTTTTAGGGTTTTTCACAGGAAACTGTCTTCAGAGGAATGATTGTCCTTGTCAAGGGGGATGCCATGAAAGTGGTTTCAGGTTATGTCACTACTCAAAGGTCACGAAACAGGCCCTCCAATGTGCAGGATGGGGGATTGCAGGGACGGTGACAAATTACTGTGTAACACACCTCATCAAGTTTCATATCCATGTATGGGGGTTAAAGGTTGAATGGCATGAGGACTGCCTTATGAAGATGTTCATGTTAACATTAGAAGGAAAGTAAAGAGAATGGTATGAAGGTCTAAAACCTGGTAGGTCTTTTTCCCTTAAGGATATCCACAAGACATTTTATGGGCATTATAAAAAAAATTTCCCATATTTATCATTGGCTGAAAATTGTTGTGATCAATCTCAAGATATCATACAGTACCCTATAGATAATGATGAAGATTTAGGAAATTTGCATTCTAAAGATATCTTAGTAGCAATCGATGAATTTCATTCTCAAGATAACTATAATAACATCCTAGAGGAGTTAGTTGAGGAAGAAACCAATCAAGAAATAGAAGGAAACCCACATGATCTCTCTGAAGGCACAAGTGATGATTCACCATCTCTTCTAGGTGAGGCTCAAGAAAACATTCAGCCTTAAAATCAGCCTTCAAAAGAAAAATACAACTGTTGTGATTATATCCAAAGAAAGACAAAAATACCTCCTCTTTTGACTGGAGAGGAAAGAAATCAGATTTTAAACATTCAGCTAGCCTCTAAGCCTTCATGTGAACAAAAAATTTCCGTTCATTCTCCTGCTAATCCTATCTACCATAAGTCAGAAAGTGAACTTGTAGATCAATTCAAAGAAGAAAAAACTGGTAATCCAATATGTTTGATTGGTGAGATTATCTATGTTGATGATTCTCCAAATTTTGATCAGTTTGATGACAATGATGTTCTCCAAACATAATCTAATCATGCAGATCAATCAGTAGTTGATTTTTGGGATGAAATTCACTATCATCAACTTGAAAAAAATAATCAACCAATACAGGTCACCAATGACACTAATGAGGAAAGCCTTGAAAGTTTACAAGTAAGTGAGGGATCTCTGATTCTTTTCTCTACTTCATTTCAGTCCATCAAAAGTAACTTTCATAAAATTGGAAATTAGAAGTCTTTCAATTTTGATGTTGAGGTTGAGGAGGATGAGGAACTTCTTGAGCAAGTTTTCAATGAGAAGCCTTCTCCTAAAATGGTTGAGGAAATCATTTGGAACATGGAATCCTCCTTATCTCCAGATCTACACCGA
This sequence comes from Pinus albicaulis, assembly GCA_034641835.2. Taxonomy (NCBI): domain Eukaryota; kingdom Viridiplantae; phylum Streptophyta; class Pinopsida; order Pinales; family Pinaceae; genus Pinus; species Pinus albicaulis. The sequence continues at coordinate 1,893,478,277 of CM076575.1, read as the reverse complement.
CCAAGTTCCCTTGAATATCAGATTATAGATGAAGGCTTAGAAATGGATAATCACATAAGATTTGTTGCACTTCTTTCTCAAGAAGATTTATTGCCAAAGAGTGCTCCTGCTCATCAACATGATGGCCTTCACACAGAATTCATTCGACTAAGTCAAGGCATATCAGGATTGCAAGAGGACAACACTACAATATATGATGAGTCTACCAGTTCAAATGATCATGAGGAAGAGGAAGAGTTTCTTTCCCAAAAAATTCCTAAGCTCAGCCAAGTGGAGGAAGAAGCAGTCCTGGATCAAGCTTATCTCCCAAATCCTCTAAGCCAGGTATTGTTTCAAGATCCATTTTCTAATTTGTTAGAGACATTTGAAGAGGGAGTAAAACATGTCAAGAGTGGTTTGGTGCAGAGTTTCAAGAACATTTTAGGCCCTACTATTCAAGCACAATTGAGGTGGGAGTGGCCTTTTGATTTTTTCAAAACACTAAAATACCTAAACCAAGATCCCTCATGGAATCATCTGCTTGATTGGCTGTATTGGAAAAGAGAGTTCACCAGCTGAATGTATATCATGTAGAGGTTAGATTAGGATACATAGGCAAGAAAATAAGCTCAGCACTATGAGAATCTTTCTACTTTTAGTTTTAGATTGTTTTGACTAAAAAGAGCGAAAAAACACAAAACAAAGAAAAAATGAAAGATAGGGCAGATTTGAAAAAGAGGTACAACCCCATACCCAAAAAATAGTACTACTGAAAGTGTGAAAGCCTAAATGCCACTATTGGTTAAAAGGAGACTCTTGTTCAGTCATCTAGCCTAATCATGGCTGAACATTTTTTTTTAATTTCTTTTGATAGGTTAGTGAAAGAATGCTTTTCAAATCATTCAAACTTGACTTGTCAAAAATGATAGATTAGGAATGAAAGATAATAATTCCACATGCTGAAAATTGAACCAAAGAGGAAGATGGGGATGCATACCAAATGATAAATCACAAACCTTATTTTTCTAGTTTTGTTTGTACAAAAATAATGTTTGTATTCAGCTTGTCCTAGTGCCATAACCCATGGTAAGTCAAATTGTATAATCCTGATTTAAACCATGTTTTCAATTTCATGTCAATAGCTTAGAGAATGAAGTCTTTCATACAGCTTAATCTTGACAATCAAATAGTCTAGGTAGAGAATAAAAAGATTTCACTAGCATAATCTAAACTCTTGGAAGTGATAAGAGTAGAAGTAGATAGTTTGTTTTTCTTTCAAAAGAAGAAAATGTCAACGGTTTTCCTGTTCAAGTGCACCCAAAGAAGAAAAAAATGTTAGGAAAGTAGGTTGGGTACGTAGAGATGAAGTTGAGCTAATCATGTTTTTCAGATTATTGAGGTCACGAATTTAAAGAAGCATCAACAAATGAAAAGAAGAAAAAAATCTACCCAATGGATGAGGCACTGGTCTTCATGAAACCAGAGATCTAAAGTTCTAGACACCTCCTGAAAAGGAGCTGCCCTACCCAAGTGGAGCCACTATTAGTCATCAGTAATTTTTTCCTTTTTATAGATGAATAAATGCTTATCCTAGATTTCTAGAAACAAAATTCATGAATATTGTGATTTCTAGAAACGTCACTGCCTTCATTCTCCTTAGGATAATTTTTTCATTATTTTACTATCCTATCATGTCATGGTAATCTTATCACTCCCAAAAGACCCATCATGGGCTCATGCCACTCATTTTTGTCCCATTTTCACACCCATGACCTCAGTACTTTGTTCTGCCTACCTATAACCCTTCCACTGCCACCTAGGATCACCAACCAACCTACTCATTCTTGTGTTTCCCAGATACATCAAGCATTTATGGTCTCAAAACTATCTCTGTAGGCTCTTTAGATAAATCAAGTAAATTTGATTTTGGATCTTCAACATATTAAATTGTCAAAAACTCTCCTTTTTATAATTGAAAACCTCAAAGCCAAGCTTTTAGTCAAAGACAAGCCCAAAGAGCCTCCCACTACGTCATCTAGGGTTTCATAGGTTATAGGATTGTTTTGGTGTTCTAAATCAATGCTTTACATGTGCCAAGAAGATGAAATCAAATGGAAATGAGGGTCAGCACTTGATTGTCCAAAATAGATCAAATATCCCTCAAGAAAGGCCTCCTTCCTCAAGACAACATTCTTCAAAGGTATGACTCTACATCTTAAACATTTATGCAAGAATGATTGAGATAGCTATCAACATAAAAATAAGGTAAGAGGCCAGCTCCTCACTAAAGAATATCCATATCAAAGAAATGGAATCATGCCTATGTTTAAAGACAGGGGGGGGTTTTAAAAGGAGCTAATTGGATTGTTGCCAAGCAAGAAGCCAACGCGAAACACCACAAGGATAAAGGCACATCAACACAGCCAAGCACACATTGAAGATTTTTAGAAATTATAAATGAAGAAGGGAAAAAGGTGAGGTGAACTAAACATAAATGAATGAACTTTAAAGGGCTATAGAGAACTTAGATGAAAACACTAACGATTCTTCTCTAACAGCCCTAAAACCTAATATTTTGGAAAGATAGGTAGAGTAGGTAAAATGAAGGTAATGGGCCTCCATCATGACATCAAAAAGTTTCCAAAAAGTTGTTAAATGTAATTTCTAGGGTTTTCCAAGGCAATGGTGTTTCACTACATAAAAGGGAGAAACTTCAAAGAGTATCAGTGTGAAAGAGTTTCAAGCCTCCATTTTTCACTCAAATTTCCCTCAAAATGGTCAAAGCAAAGAACGCATAGGGTTAAGTTTCAAAATGGAAGACTAAGTTGAGCATTAGTTTACTGTTGAGTAACTGAGGTGACAAACCCTAAAGAATGACTAAGGAGACCCAAAACAACTCTTTCATGGCACGTGCAACAATTAGAAGTGGCCAAGAGGAGACATAGCAAGTATAATTTATAAATATTTTTCAAAATGGGTACACCACTATCAAAGATCAGTAAGAAGATAGGAAAACATGTTTTCATTTCACTAATACTTAGAGATGCCAAAAGAAATGAAACAATGCTTTTCAATTTCTCATGTGTAAACAAAGGAATTCTGACAGTGCTAAAACCCTAAAGTTTAAAAGGGTCATATTCACCTCCTCAGCAAGCCATTACCACAGGAAGAAGAAACGCTGCCTTGAAAAGTTTTGAAAACCCCTGCAAAAGATTAAAAGAGATATCAGTCAAAAGGATAAAGTGACCAAAACTTAACAAAGGTGGCTTTTCTCATTTTGATTTATTTTTCAAAGTATAAAGGCATCTCATTTATCATGTTTTGAACTCATTTGTCATTTTCAAAAGGAGAAAGAAACCCTTTAGGAGAAATTTCTAAGAATTTGGACACTTTCTGGGCCAAGTCCCTTGCGTTGCGCCCTTGCGTTGCGCTCACAGACCCTAGCGGTGGGCGAATAGGGTTTTCTGTCGTTCAAATTTACTTGGCGCTGCATGAATAAGAGGTGGAAATGCATGAATAGGGTGGTGCTATTCACAGGCGACTGACACACATAGGAGGAGGGCATTTCATGCACAGGCTAACCCGACACCCATTTGTTGTGCCCGGTGCTGCGCTAAGATAAAGGCCCGACCCGCTCGACATTATGCCCAGAGGTGGGAAGACCTACACGCTGGTGGCACTACGCACAACAATGCCTGGCTCGCCCAATACTATGCACATAGGGCGACTTGACAGTACAGGAAAGGTGCTACGCTAATGCAGAAACTCTCCCAAACTGTAAAAAACGTGCCAAGGAGTATAAGGAGGTCCTCCAAATTGGTTTCAAAACCTTGGAAGCAAGCTAAAGACATAGGTGGCCTTGTCTTCATAATCCTCCAAGTTTTTTTTTGTTTTGATAATTAAGGGGAAGCTATAAAACCCTAGAGCCAAAAAAAACCCTAATTATTCATAATTTCCACTCTCCTCTGACCTCCAAGCTAAGATCATCAGTTAAGTGGAGTGAATTGGGGTAGTTACATTTCATGTTCAAGATTAAGCCCCATTAAGCTCAAGGAAACTCAATCATAAACCTAAACTCTCTAACCCTCATTTGCAAGAGTTTCCCACCACCTTTTTTATTTTACTCCTCTTGCCCAAGTTTTCCCACCATCAACCCTAATCACCATGTCAAGAGCAGAAAACAATAGCAACAGTGAAATAGGCCAAGGGCCTATGAGGCCAAACCACAAGGGAGGAAAAGTGAACAGATTTGAACCCCAGAGCATAATGGCTATCACCTCATCCCGCATGATCCTCTCATGTTTTCAAAATGCAAGGTGCTTCCAATTTTCTAAGAGATTCAAACAAGTGCAAAGCCACCTAGAGCTTACAAGGCTTTTTATTCTTAACCTACACAACAAACAATCAAGCCTTACAAGGGTGGCTTTTGAACTATCATAGATACCATCTCTAATGCTGCAGGTGTACCTATTGTTGGTGAGAAATGGTTCAACAAAGCCAAATTGGACAAGAACTATTATGAGCCATTTGTCAAGACTAGGTACAGAGAAGGCTGCAAGTCTATTTTTCCTTTCTCACACCTAAAATAGAGATTTTCACCCTTGATGAGGGTTATCACGAAGTACTTCCCCTATGAGGGGAGATACTCCAAAATCTACTCCTACCATGTTAGACTCCTCATGCATTTCAAAAGGGCCAAGATGCTCAACTTTCCTTACTACTTGTATAGAAGTATGGACAAAATGTCTTCTGTTGTCTGAAGAAGGAGTCCTTCCCAACAAATGCAAAGTTTGTTTCACCATTCCTTGATCAAGATGGTGGTTCTACATCAGTTGGAACAGAATGGCATACCTTGGGAGGTGTTCATAGCACATGAAGTCTTCAGAAGCCCACATCTCCCTCATCAACCAAACTTTCTCTTATCATCCAAACAAGTATCCTCACCTCAACAAAACCTCCCTTCTTCCCCTTATCTTGATGCATCAAATTAAGAAGAGGCAGATGATGAGGAGGGAGAAGGAAATGATGAAGCAAGGACAGAAACAAATGATGATGAAGAGGAAGGAAATGATGATGAAGAAAATGGCAGTAAGCATGATAGTGATGAAGGTGAAAATAGTGAGCAAAACAGTGACAAAATGGAAGAGGATGATGAAGAATATGAGGAGGTTGAAAGTGGAAATGAAATGAGCATTGACGAAGAGGAGATCAGTGGTAAAACAAAGGATATAGAGGTAGAGAATAAAGAGGAAAATGATGAGGCAGAGAAAGAAAATTATGATGAGGCTATGATATATAATGAACACATGGAAGAAGATGAAAATGAAAAAGAGGATGACAGTGAGGAAAATGTAGAAATTGAAGGCAGCAGTGAACAAAATGAAGGAATCCTCAGTGATGAAAAGGACAACAAAGAAGAAAATGGTCATGACAGTCATGAAAGTTGTCATGACATCCATGACAACAATCAGCCCCTCAGTGACAATGACAATGATGACAATGCAAGAGATAACGAGGAAAGCAGTCCTGGTGATGAAAAAAATGAAAGTGAGGAAAGTGCAGAGGGTGATAGTCCTAATGAGGACCACAACCATGACAAAGATACCAGTAAGACCACAATCACACCTCTTTCACTCACATATCAAAGAGGGCCAAGGCTAGTGTTTTTTGCCTCGAAAAGGCAAGGGACCATGCCATCCACCTCAGCTCAAAAGCTTGACAAGGGAAAAAAAAATATGAAGAAAGGTAAGAGAGTTGAGAGAGGCAGGAAAACTAAACAAAAGCCCCAATTCATTGACCTTGACAGTGACAATGAAGATGAGGAGATGGCCACTATAATACTTCTCCAAATCAAAGATGCACAAATTAGGGAGCTGGAGAGAGATTTTGGCATGGCCTAGCATATCATTCAGTATTATAAAAATGAACACAAGTATTTTAAGGAAATAAAAATGGGCCTTGATCTGCAGAAAAAGATGACCAAGCATTATGCAATGAAAAACAAACTTGCTTCTGCCAAACTCAAAGAGGCCCTCATTGAAATTCAAGCACTAAAAGGAGGAAAAGGCCAAGCTAGACTTTGAATTTTGGCACAATATTCTATACAGGTCTCTCAAACCCCTTGAAGGAGACATCCACCAGTTTCTAAGGAATTTGGACAAGTTTTTGTTTTTTGGGAATTTGGAGGCCTATAAGAGTAGTGCCGCTAGTGCTACGCTTTTCCCTTGGGCACCCTCAGAAGGAAAACTCTACATTTGTCGATTTACCATGACTAGCAAATTATTATCACCAAATTTCAGAGAAATTGGAGCATTTTTTACCCCTCAAAAGGTCAAAAAGCACCTCATTTTTCACCATTTTGCCTCGTTTTTAGGCCTGGCACTGTGCTCAGTTTAGTCTGGGAATTTGAATTTTTGAACAGGTTACATGTGCTCAATACAAAAAAAAAAAGGTATATCTGGAAAGAGGACTCATCAAGCTTTCCAATGGGCCATCACAGAGCAAAAGCCGACATCTGGAAGGTCCCCAAAACCTAGCTACAACAGGACCTATTTTCCGCCTAAGGTGGTGCTACACTTATGCACAACACTGTGTGTTTCTCGCCAAAAGTCAACAAAACACACTCATTTATTGAAAAATCATATTTTAGTGTTTTTTGAGGAAAATCACTCTAGAATTAGGTGCTAGAAGTTATTTTGGCATTTATTTCATGGGATATTTTGTTCCTTGGGCCTTGCAGGTCTCTTGCGCATTTATGACATTTATGAGTGATTTTGACATTTTCCAACCCTATCTAGAGTTTTTTCCCTATTTTTCTAGGATAAATAGAGCATGAGGGTTTCATTGTAAATATTGGCATTTGATGAGTTTTGAGAGAAAAACATGGTTTTCTTGAGTTTGAAGAAGAAATTGGTCTTGTGGAGTTTCTGAATGGCTTGCTTTGATCGATGATGTAGGAGGATAGCTTGCAAGATCCCTGAGCATGGTTAATGGTGATGTGCCTCTATTAGTTCTTGTTTTCATGTTTATCATTATGTTCATCTTTCTATGTTCTAGTAGAACAAAAGAGTATAGGCTAATAAATGTTGTTTGAGGCACCTTAATCCTTCATGTTCCTTACTGCATCTATGTTTTCCTCTGCTGGATTTGTTTAAGGAATTCTTAGCTACTCCTTAGATCTACTTATGCTTGTTTATTCCATGAATAGTTTGATATAATAGTTTTCAAATATAGTTTATGGTCAGCCTTGCTTATTTGATGCTATTTAAACTCTGTTTTGGAATCTCTCTTTGAGGTATTACTTGTTAGGTTTTAACCAAAGAGGCCATGTTTTGATCATGCCCTTTGTCCATGTTTGAGAAGTTGCCTTAAATTTCTTTGTAGCTTGATCATTGATGTTTAGGCGTTCCCTCTTCATTTATTAAATTTATTTGTTACCTTGAATGTTTTCTAGCGTTGAAGGTGAAATCAATAGACGTTAAATGAGTTTCTTGCCTTCTATATTTTATTGGAATGTTTATCTTGAATTTTTGTTTTCTTAAGTATAATAAAAAAGTCATTTTTTTGCCCTATTTTATGATTATGTCCTTATGTTGATCAGTATTTGAGACCATATTATTTAAAAGTGTTTGTTTAAGGATTCTTCGCTGCCCTTACACACCTACTATGCCCACAAACTTATTGTTCATTTCACTTCAACAATACCTTTTAAGATCCATTTGACCATGATAGATTCACCATGTTATGCATCTTCTTTCATTGTTGAGATATTAATGAATTTCATTGACTCCATAGCCCAATGATTTGAAGACCTCTCACTCCACCTATTCTACTTGACCATTTTACCCAACCAAAGCAAACAAAAAACCCTACACTTAACAACTAGCCTAAAACCAAACCCTAAAAAGAAAACAAGTACACATCCTTTTCATACAATAGAGAGATCCCACTCTGAGTCTAAGAAGGCTAGGTCCTAGGACTCCAAACATTGCTCTGATGGTACCTTGTGCATTTGGTCTACCAATTTGCTAAATCACGGGACCCTAACACCAAAAATATGCCCTAATGGTTGGGTTGCTGATCAAGTTAGAGAGAAATATGGTGCAACTGGTCGTTACTCGCATGCTGAAGAGGATATGCTAAATGTAGGGATTGGGTGCACAAACTCGGTAATAATTTATTTATTTATAAGTATATTTGAAACTTAACAATGCACCTTTCAAATGTAATTACATCTATATTTCATATTTTAACTGTTGGGTTATTATAAGACACATGACACTATGATTTTTAACTTTTTTAAAGGTGCATTTGTTCCCATATATATGGGCATACGGACACCATTTTCACATAGAAAATGTCGATGATGGACACATGACACAATATTGTTGAGTGGAAGTCAAATTCAATCAATACAGTGGATCTAGCCACCGTGATGAAAACCTAGTACGGGGGACGTTGGGTTACATCGAAAAGATACAAGAGATCATTGAAGTGGATTTCTCTTCTTTATAATGTGTTATTTTTAGGTGCAAGTGGTGGGACACCTTTGATCAGAATAATGTAAAGGAAGATCGCAATAGTAGGCTAATATGTATCAACTCTAGAAAGATGTGGGATGAAGTTAAGGAGCCCTAAGTTTTCCCCAAACACTACAACCGAGTCCTTTTTTACCCAGTTGTGTTGGATAGGGATTGATGGTTCGTATTGGGACATGATCGTAGATCAAAACATATTTTTGAGAACAATAGTGTTATCATGCCAAGCGAGCTGGAAGATAATGAGGGTGATCATGAGAACCAAGAGTGATATGGTACATGTGTTATTTCATCATTTATAATTTTTAAGATGGGTTTTTATAAAGAAGAGTACTTAATTACCTTATAACTAAGCTTATTTTTTTCGAAACATTATAACATCTATTTTGAATTAATTTCTAATTTTCATTGTGTTAATGTTAAAATCATTTCACTTGATAATTTGCAATTATGTTGATCTCGAAAACAATGACATACCGTATAAATTTATTTTTTTTGGGATGTAATATCATAATAAAATAAAGATAATTCTAAAGTACATAAATTTATTTGCATTATTTTCTAGACTTTATTATGTTACAAAAATTCATATTATTCTAGATTTATTATTTTACAATTATTTACAATTTTAGAAATTTAAAAAATTTAATAAAATCATTTCACATTAATACAATTAAAATTTTACAAACATTTTACATACAATTACAATTAAAATTACAATTACAATTACAATTTTACAATTTCACATACAATTATAATTAAAATTAAAATTACAATATTTACAATTACAATTTTAGAATTTTAAATACAATTACAATCATTTCACATTAATACAATTAATATTTTACAAATATTTTACATACAATTAGAATTAGAATTACAATTACAATTTGACAATTTCACATACAATTACAATTTTAGAATTTTACATACAATTACAACTACAATTACAATTTTACAATTACAATCATTTTACATTAATACAACTAAAATTTTACAAATATTTTACATACAATTACAATTACAATTACAATTTTACAATTACAATCACTTCACATTAATACAATTAAAATTTGACAAATATTTTACATACAATTACAATTAGAATTTTACAATTTCACATAAAATTACAATTAAAGTTAAAATTACAATTACAATTACAAATTTACAAATTTACATATATACAATTACAATTACAAATACAAATACAAATTTTACAATATACATACAGTTAAAATTAAAATTTCAATTACAATCACGCCATAATATTTAATAAATATCATGATTTAATATTAAAAATAAACATCATTATCATGATAACCATCGTACAAACATCATATTCGACCAAAAAACACATTCAAATTCGCTAATATTATCTAGTCACCGTGATCATGATCATCTAACAAAACACAAACATCAAATATACATCTCATGTCAAATAACTACTATCACATACACATCTATCTGCAAGTTGCACATTAAATGAACATATCTAACATGACCTACGAATATACACATCATGATGATCAGCAACATGTAAATAAAGTACAATTCTAACATGAACATAAAATACATGGACCATATATATATATATATATATATATATATATAGATAATGTCAAAAATATAAAACTATAATATAAATGTCAAATATCAGCTGATAGTACATCATCAATAGTAGTACTAGTTGAGGCATGCTTAGTCAATGGTGCAGCCATGCCTCTCCACATGGTTGAGGCTGCACATCACTGATCTCGTGGTGCCTCATGCCATGCCTCACAACCATGTTAACGCGACATGCCTCTCCACATCACTATCAACATATCATTGGTTTGTGTCTCTCTAGCAATGGTCATCCTAACTCCCTCCTCCACAGGAAATTGATAGAGATGGCCGCCCAAGTCCATCCTAAATCTAGTGTCAGGCCTATGCCTCACACCAGTTGGTACCTACGCAACATGAGGATCAGGTCTGTCTACATCGGCCTAATCCTAGACATCTGCCATATCATGAACTACACCTGGATCATTTGGTGGTGGTGACATCTCATCGCCATCAAATGATTCAATGTACACAAAATATATATAAGTACACAACAATAATTAGACAATTTCATTAAACAATTTAATGAAAACAAACTAAAGAACATGTTAGAATAAATTTAAGGAAAACAATAATATTACCTCTATCATCCGGTGGCTCATCATATGTGAAGAGGATGTTGGAACACCCTAGCCATTCCAAAATAGCATACAGAAAGGGGACCAGAATGAAGGAATTCTTAACAACACTTGCTAGCAACTCCAGTGCATCATGCAATATCCTCGCGGAAAATTTTGACTCGCCTCTCTTGGGCATCATCTGTCCCCACATCTTCATCTGTACATGCAGCATCGGTTTACGAGGCTTCTGAAAAAAATTAGGCCTCGTCTGTGGAAACCTCTCATGAAATAAAAAAAATAGCTCTGAAGAAAAAGGGAATTTCACCCTCCCTTGTGCCTTAGCACGTCATCTATCTAAAGTTGTACAGAACTACCGTAAAAAATCGTAGACCACCTCAGAAGTCCTGGCGTCTGAAATAAGGAATCAACATAAAATATATGTGGGCAACTAATGTGTTTCCCATCATCGGTATGGTATGAAATGGTCGAAATCATTTGTGAGAGGCACTTCACCTCCTCTCCACAAAATGAAGCAATATGTAACTGACCACCGGAGACCTAGAAATATATAGGAGATAGTATATCGATGCTAATGTATCTCTAGGATTACACCAACTAAATCCCTGTTGCATAGCCAATGGGTACCTCTGGGAATGAGGGAAAATCTTGCCTTCTCCTCCATAGGCCAGAAATGAAATAGATGTCATACTTAGTGTGTGGATACCACTAGTTGGGACAAACTCGGAAAGCTTGTCAGTGGCATTCCTCCTTAAGATAATTTGTCAGAATAACCCACCATGGCCCTTTAGGGATGTAGCCTCGTCATAGAACTTGAGGAGGCCTATGTCCCTTAGTACCACCTGGGTGGCTGCAGTAATAGGGTAAGGGTACATATCTCTCTCACTCTGGTGAACCACGTTATATTGGTCTGCCATATGTTGTTGATGTTCGCTCTCTTCTCTCCTTTGACGTTGTTGAATGATTCACATATTAAATACAATTTTTTGGTTAAATGAGACATGTATTTAGGAATATATATATATATATATATATATATATATATATATATATATATATATATATATATATATATAAAAAAAAACAGTTGGTATGCAAAAAAAACAGTCATGCACCGGTACCGATGCGTCTATGTTTATTGCACACTAGCCACAATGCGCTTGGAAATTTGCAGTGCACCAGACATCATGAGTTGTGATTTCTCAAGCGGTGCGTTGACTAAACACACTTCCAAACATCTGCTAGTGGTCAACGATGAGGTCGTTTAACCGATCGTACTGTTAACTATGGAAAAATTCGGGAGGGAGGTGCGCTGACCAAACTACTCACCTTCGGGAAGATAGTTTCATCAGCACACCGCCCTTCTAACATCATTACATGGTCAACGATGTAGTGGTATAACTAAATACATAATTGACTATGTACCAGTATCGAGAGGATTGTGCATTTTCCAAACTATGCCCCCTGAGGTGTATAGTTTAGGCAACGCACTGCCCTCCTAACATCACTGCGTAGTCAATGGTGCGATCGTTTACATGACCACACCGTTGACTATGTCCAAGTTTGGGAGGGTAATGCGCTGACCAAAATATTCGCCTTAGGGAGCATATTTCAGTCAATGCACCACCATCGCACACTTGGACATGATCAACGATGCAGCTGGGTAACCAATCGCACCACAATTTCTGTAAATTTAAAAAAGCATGATGTGTCATTTCAGTACAACCTCGAAACTGGTGCACATAACGTTAGCACTATTTGTGGTGTGGCGTATAAATTTATAGACAGCATCGTGAACCGATGTGAGAGGAATGGCTCAAGCGCACCACATAGGAATTTTTATTTTTATTTTTGAAGAAGGTCAATTTTAAGGTATTTTACAAAACTAATCCACTAAAAGGTTTAATTATGGAAAAAAAAGTAAAATACCTGTACATTTGGGCATCGAGGAGCCATATTTGCTATAGAAATTTCAAAACTTATTTTCCCACTATTTTTGAAATTTGAAATGAAGATGGTGGGCAATGGAAAATCGGAGCACTGATGACAGGGAGCCTCAGACAAGGTAAATTGGCACCAGCGCTTGAGACCCTTGGAACACTTGAAAGTGAAAAATGAAAATTTTTGGCCATAATTTTTTTATTTATTTAACCTTGCTCCGGTGTGTGGGTTTTTGAGGCGCACTGAGAGGTTTCTTAAAACTGCACTGGGATGTTTCAGTTTTGGCATGGGTTTTTAGGATGCACCTAGGCTGAATATGTGTAGAGAACCAGTGCAATACAATAATTAGATGCACCAAGCATGCTTGTACTGAGCACATGGTGTCCTGTTGTCCCAATTTGTAGTACACATCAGTGCTTTCTCTAGTCGAACGCACCAGCGCAGTTTAGGATGAGAAACGCACCAGACAGAAAACATCTGCAAAAACCTCCACCCACCAACCTCCTCTAGTAACGTCCACTACAAATGGATGTCTGGTTTATTTTTATTAGGGTTTCCTAAAAAATTTCTGCTAGAGGGTCTTGTCCTTGTAGTGAGAGGTCATGAAGCAGTTGGGCTTGTTGATCACAACACACCCATATTTGTACACCATTGGGTGGCTTCACCAAAGATGAGATCTTCACTTCAACCAATAGTGTTGCCTTTCCTACAACATGAAGCCCTTCACGGATGAGGTATTATGTGGCATTTCTCCTCTTGATGTTTGTGATGTATTATTAGTCCAACCATACTTGTGGATAATACATGTTGTGTATGAGTCATGGCCTTGTGTTGTTATTGTTACTTTGGGAAATGATTTGTACAGGATACCAGAGGTAGCACAACATGCCTCCATTTCTTTGGTTACAAAAAAATAATACAATAAGTTGATTTCCAAAATCAGGAATTTTTTTTCCTGATGATCCATCCTTAGGGAAAGAATAAGGTTGTGGCCACGACCTATAGACATGGCTCCTCCATAAAAAAATAACAAATGGAAAAGGTTGTGGAGGAGTATGGAGACATCTTAACCTCATCCAGAGGGGTGCCTCTCCACTGTCAAGTCAAGCACCCCATCGATTTGACCCCATGTGCGTCATTTCCCAATGGAAAAATATATCGACGCTCTATTCTAGATAAAAATGAAATCAAGAGGCAGATTCAGGAGTTGTTGAAGAACAATCACATCAAGCTGAGTTCATTTCCCTCTGGGTGCCTGATCATGCTGCTACATAAGAAGGATGGGACTTGGATAATTTGTATTGACTATCGAGCACTGAACAAGATCACTGTCTAGAATAGGTACCTGATCCAATGGATTGATGATCTTCTAGAACAACTCAACGGGGGAAAATACTTCAGCAAGATCGAATTGAAGTCTGGGTATCACCAGCTGCCAATAAAACTATTTGATGTGTGGAAGAGTGCCTTCAAAGCCAAGGAGGGCATGTTCGAATGAATGGTCATGCCTTTCAAGTTGACAAATTCTCCCGAAACCTTCATGAGGCTGATGGATGACATCTTGAGGCCATTCACCAACTCATTTGTAGTATTCTACTTGGATGACATCTTGATCTTCAGCCGGACTAGGGAAGAGCACCTCCACCACATCTGACAAGTCCTCCAAACATTGCGACAGAGCAAGTTGTGTGCCAAATTAGAGAAGTGCACTTTTAGCATGAAGTAAGTTTAGTGTCTAGGTTACATTATTGATGAGCGGGGGGTTCATGTGGATCCAACTAAGATCCAAGTCATTCGGGTTTGGCCAGCCCCAACCACTCTAATAGAGCTTTGTAGATATCCTCGTCTTGCTAATTTTACAGCAGGTTCATGTTGGGATTCTCTCATATGACTTGGGCCTTGATTCAAGTCACCAAGGGAGGAGCGAAAGAAAAAATGTTTTCGTCTAAATCTCAACATAAGGCGTTCAAATATTTTAAACATCACCTTTGCTCAGCCCAAGTTCTCACATTACCATACTTCCAAGAATCATTTGAGATTGAGACAAATTCCTCTGATTATGTTATTGGGGCAGTTCTTACTCAACAGGGATGTCCAATGGCATATCACAGTGAGACATTATCTGACACAGTCCAGAAGTATCCCACTTATGAAAAAGTGATGGATTCTATTGTGAACACTTTCCGATAATGGAAGAATTACACTTTGGGGAAGGAAACGGTTATCCACACAGACCAATGACCCCTGTAGTTTATATAGACACAAGGAAAGTTGCATAATGATCGCCATATTAAGTGGTCCGCATATCTGAAATAGTTTCATATGAGCATCAATTACAAGAAGGGTAGCACCAATAATGTTAGAGACTCCCTTAACTGACAACTGATCATGGCACTAACCACCATCCTCAATTCTTGTAGACACAAGAGCTCTGATTGGATGCTCCTCTACAAGAGTGATCTATAATTTTGCCACACATAGAAGATGCTATTTGAGGGTAACCAATTTCAAAATTTTCACCTCTAAGATGCACTGTTATGGTGAGCCTGCCAAGAAAATTTTGGAAGTGCATTGGAGTTAGGTCGTAGGTATTTTTGGGGTTGAGAAAATAGAGGCAGTAGTGCAGAAGTATTTCTATTGGTCGAATCTTTGACATGATGTCAAGAAGTACATCACATATTGCACTTCTTGCACCATTTCTAAATCAATCATCAAGAATCAAGGCCCCGATACTCAACTACCAACCCCTAGTTGACCTTGGGAATCCATATCCGTGGATTACATGTCGAGCCTTCCTTCTACTAAGCATGGTCACGATTTTGTTTTTGTGGTCATTAATAGATTCTCAAATATGGCCATTACGATGGCCTGCATGAAGAATATCATAGCAAAATACATTGTTAAACTCTCCTTTAAACGATTTTTGGTACATTTTTGGATCCCACAGTCTATAATTTCAGATCGGTACAACAGTTTCCTCACCGCATTTTGGTCTAGTCTTTGGTCATTTCTAGACACTAAGCTCACAAAGTCCATATATTTCCATCCCCAAACTAATGGCCAGACATCGGTTGTCAACAGGATGATTGTACACATTCTACGCATGTACAACTCAAATACATGCACACGGGATGATAGCATGCCCTACGTAAAACAAAATTATAATTGGGCCCTCCATAGCTCAACTGGCCACAACCCCTTTTAAATAGGCCTTGGATTACATCCAATATGTCCCATTGACATATCCAGGCCATTTGTAGTTACTCAGGCCAATTCGGCTCATGCCAAATCTGAAGCTAACAAGGTGAACAAATTAATTGGGTGTATTCAACACATCCTCCAATAGGTTCATTCCATATTGGACAAAGCCAATGCTAAGTACAAGTAGCGACATGATCAGCATCGAGTGCCACAAAATTTCTAGGTGGGTGGAAAAGTGTGGCTACATTTGTAGAAGGAGCGCCTTGTTGGACCCCACCGCAAGCTTCACCCACTACGATATGGCCCATACGCCATCACCAAGGCTATAGGAGACAATTCCTTCGATCTCAGTAATCCACCATGCCTTGGTCTACTCCCAGTTTTCAATGTAGACTACCTTCGGTCATACTTTCCACCTCTACTGGACACATCCCACATTGAAGAAAAAATTAAAAGCAATTGACTTTAGCCCAGAATGCATGGAATAATCCACAAATTATTGGATCATGAACACACAAATAAGGAACACCTGCCAGGAAAGGATCCAACTATTTTGATTTTTCAAAGCATGCCAACTCCTTTACGAGGGCAAGTGGCTCACTAGGGACCAAATTCAAAAAAAGTTTCCTCATCTCATGGAGGAGCTCAATGCAATGCCGACCATTTCTTCCTAAGGGATGAGGAATGATCCAGGTTTATCATGGTGTCCACCTTCCTATTCCACTTTGACCCCCACGATTTGTTCTTTCAGTTTTTCGGTTTCGTTAATGGTAGCACAAGTTACTATTTTTGGTAGTTTTTCGAGCCCTAAAGTTCTAGATCTATTTTCATCTTTGCACTTTCCACTATGATCATTCAAAACATAGTAATTTATGTCATATTGATATAAGAAATTGAAGGTGGGGATTTGGGAGGGGGAAGAAGGGGGAGGGGAAAAGTCCCCATAAGCGATGAATCCTTCAATAATCCATCTCTAACATGTTGATAGGAGTGTAGGGCTTCCCCTACAAGAGGGACACTTTAAAAAAAATGGAATCAGAGAGAAAATAAGTTGAGTTGATTCATGGCTATGATCTCGCCTTTCCAAGCAAAGGAAATCATGGAGAAGTAATTCAAAACAACAACAACCATAGCATAAACCCATGTATGTCCCAATAGAATATTATAATGAAGAGGTACATGAGTAATTCTATTTCAACATAGATAGTTTTCCACCAATTTCCACTTGGAGGTAACTCAAAAGCCCACAGGGTTTATATGTCCTTCTACCAAAGGCTTTTAATGTGGCGGCTAATTGATTTATTTGAGGTGAACTAATCACCTTCCAGCAAGACATAGGCATGATGCATGTCAAGGCTCCCTCGTCCACAATAGAGCAATGAATGTTCTTACCATGGACATTGACGTGAATCATAAAAGGTAACTGGGCTTGAACTTGAGGTGTATAGTTTTCATGAGAGAAAACCACTAAGCTGGAATCCGATGGGTCCATGCATCTGATAGCCACAATAAGGCCTTCTTTTGGGTGGAGCAGTTTTGTAACACCTCAAGAGTAGACATATTTTATGGAGACTAAGTTAAGTCTTCAACCACATTGTAATTTTTGGCATCTCTTGAACAAGGGTTGTAAACACACTTATGGATAATGCCCTTTAGAGGCTTGATAATAAATCTCGAGGCAGACCAAAATGACATGAGGTTGGTGCCGAACTAGAAATTTGATCGGTAGGATGACCATTCAGTGGATTCACGTTACTATATTATTTGTTATGAGTGGTCACCAAAACATTAGATCTCATCTTTGAGGAGGAAACAATGAAAACTATGTTAGAGGAAGTGGGGTGTGACGCAAACATATGAGTCTCCCAATTGGGAAAAGGGTCAATCAACAGATCAGGAGAAGTGGATGATTTAAGAAAATGATTCACTTCAACACCATTTGGACAATGATGGATAAAGTGAACATCATTGCAAGAAAAGCACAGATATTAATGCTTCTGTTTCTCATCAGAAGACAGATTTTTTTTTTTATCCTATGCTGCGAAATATTTATTTTTCTTAACTTTACCTCTCTTCTTGGTTCCAGTTTGTTGTTGATATTTTCCCTTATAAAAGTAAATGGAATTTAGCTCAAAAGTAAAAAATTTAGGACGGTGGGACTGAGGGTTTTGAGCAGGAGCGAGGAGTGTTATACGAAATGGTTTCCTCGCTGACTGCAAACTAGCATAACTAATAATGGCATGAACTGCATGAGATTCCTTACCAGGTGGAAGAGGAATTTTTTTTTAAAGTCATAGAGTGATTGGTATCTTATCATAGAGCATTCCAAATCAGGTATAAACTAGATCTGGATATTGAGCATGAGTAATTACTTGGTATTTGGTCATGAGTCTACCTTTAGCCACATCTTCTGTTATAAGAGCTAACACAGTTTTGATGAACCATTTCGCCAATAATTGATTGGGAACAACGGTCTTGAACAACCAATGATGATGCCTCCACTCATGAATGTGATCTAAAATGTGATTGGAATCTTATTGTTTGAAGTTATTGAATAGTTACATTTGAGTTTCATATCTAATGGGAAACTAGAAGTGTGTGAGAAAGGTGTTGGCTAAAGTGTTGAGATAGTGAAACGACACTCTAGGTAAGTCAATATACCATTTTTTCGAGGTACCTATAAGCGTTCGCTAGAATATATGAAGTAAAATGGAATCATCATTAAGGGATTTGGATGAAAACCATAGATGATACATCATGACATGCATCGAAGAGTCTTCTACAGGATTACCATTGAATTTTTGGATATTCTATTTGTAGAGGAGGATTATTTTTCATTCTACACCAATGAAGGGAAAACAGATTTTGTTCTTCCACATTGGATGATAAATTTTGTTACCACAAAATTAAATAAAGCAAAAAAAGTGTAACCTAGGCATAAATGAGTACCAAGAAACCCTGAACTACAATATACACCTTCACGAACCATTAACTTAATGTACTGCTACCAATATCCCTAAATGTTGTGTTCAGTGTATCACGGTATACAAGGTGGAAAACTAGATAAGCTACTGATGGATAACAACGTATTGGGGATTCAAAAAATATACTCAATGGTACATTGGAGTGTAGTCCGTAGTAGTGTTATCTAATGCATAACCATTTGATGAGAGCTTTCCCATATACCTTTGATGCATGGAGTGTTATATGATATACACAAAGGTATATGGAGAATGATACTATACACTCGATTCCACCCTCGAGATGAAACATTGGAAAACAATGACAACTCCTAAGTTTAACAACGTCAGATCATGTCTCTATCCTAGACCACTAATTTTTTGCATGAATGTCACAAATGTTCCTAATGTTGATTCAATAAATTTTAATGTTTATCTTTGATTAAGTTACAGCTTTAGGGCTCACCACGAATGTCACCTGAATATCCTAATATACAAAATTAGCATGAGAAAACATGAATATTTTCTCTTTCAATGAAAATCTAGCTAAGGAAAACAACAAAAAATAAAGATGCAACATAAAATATGCAACAAACAAGATGCAATATGAAAATTTATTGTCGAAGAAATTGTTCATAATCCAATGCACATGAAAAACCTTAAATGCTAATTTTCACAACACTTAATTTTCAGAATGAAGAAAAAGAAGATGAAAATGTTCAATTACTAATTCAATTACACTTTTTAGAATGAGCACTCAAACAACAATTCATCCAAGTGATCAACAATAAAACAAAATAACTGTCCAAGCAACCAAACGATAAGAACAAAGAAAAATTAAAACCAATTCTTATAAAAGGAAAATTTGGTTGAGGAGGAGGCTGGCAGTTTGTGAAGACTTCATGTGCTATGAATACCTCCCAAGGGGCATATTTATACTCCAACTGATGTAATACCACCATCTTGATCAAGGAATGGTGAAATAATATTTTCATTTGTTGGGATGGAGTCCTCCTCCGAACAACATAAGGCATCTTCTCAATGCTCCTATAGAGATAGTAAGGTAAGTTTAGCACCTTAGCCCTTGTGAAATACATAGGAGTCTAACATTATAGTTATAGAGCCTAGAGTACCTCCCCTCACATGTGAATTATTTCATGATAACCAACATCAATGATGAAAAAATGTGTTTTAGGTGTGAGAAAGGGAAAAAAATTTTTATGCCTCCTCTATACCTTGTTTTGATAAATGGCTCTAAAATATCTTTATCCAATTTTCCCTTTTTAAACCACTTTTCACCCACAGTTGGGATACCTGTGGCCTCAGAGATAGCACCTGCTGAGATCTCAAAATCCACTCCTACAAGGCTTGTGTACTTGTTGTGAAGGAGCCTTGTAAGCTCAGGATGGCTCTTCACTTTTTTGACCTTCTCACATAAATGGAAACACCTTGTGTTTTGAAAACATGACAAGATGCTAGGAGAGGAGGTGATGGCCACTATGCTTTGAGGTTCCAATATATTTACTTTTCCTCCCTTATGTTTTGGTCTTAAAGGCCTTTTACCTTTATCACAATGCTACTTCTTATCTCAGCTCCTGACATGGTGATTGGGGATGTTTTTTGAAAATATAGGGTTTGATGAAGCAAGGTGAAAAAAGGTGATGGAGTCAACTTTGGAGAATGACTGGTGTGGAGGCTAGCGTTCTTAGGGTTTAGTTTCCTTCCAGCTTAAGGAGGCCCTCTCAAAGGTGTATTGCAGTCACCTTAACTCACCTACCCTTTTATGACATCAAAATTTTTTTTTAAGGAGGTTTTAAACACAAAGGATCATTTGCATGCCAGACCTAGGGTTTACTTGTCTAGGGTTTGAACTTTAAAGCAATAAAATAACAAAATAAACTTGAAAAATTGCTTGGGGACAAGGAAAGAGGGCCACTTACCAATTCTTGGATTTTGGTGAACCTTTGGAAATCAAATGGAAAACAAAATTTGATCTTGAGGTAAGTTTTTCCTTGTTTTGGAGGCTCCTGGCATTTGCGTAGCGCCTTGCCCGTGCTGTCGATTCGGGCTGTTTGCATAGCATCGGCAAGGCCTGCACGGCTGTTAGCGTAATGCTAGGTAGGAGGCAGTGTCTACCAGTCTCCTGGGTGAGTCAGGTGGCGTTTGTGCAACGTCGAGTAGTGGCAGCGTTCCGTCGGTCTCTGGGCGAGTCGGGCCGCGTTTGCACAATGCCCAATATTTGCATAGCATCGAGAAAAATTTGCGCAGTGTCGTTCAATTTTGAATGGCTAGAGCGCCTGTTAGCATAGCACCATCCTGTATTTGTGTAGCAATGGTGATTTGTGCAGCGCCAAAAAAATCTACCCAGAAACAGCTCGAAAACCCTGATTTTTCTCCTTAAGCCTTCTTAATCTCCACAAAGTTCTAAATGAGTTTGAAATGAAACTAAAACACTTTTATACTCTTTGAGAGAAATAAATTACACTCATACACCCACTTTTTCTATGTTTTCTTGGGTTCACTTTATAACTTTCACCAATGTCTCCTTGAGCCTTTTTTGCAGTTGCTCATAACTTTTCTTAAATAATTCTCGAGGTAATTGTGCATTGAAATATGGAGAGGCCCCCCTCTTTTCACTTTGAAATTGAGAGGACTCTCCAAACTGTCTCTTTTGAAAACTGAAATCATTTCCTCATTCCTCTTAGGCATTTTTTAGTGTAATATACTCAAAATAGGTGTTCCTTACCTTTTACTGATTTTTTTTATAGTGATGGTCCTTTTTGGCAAGGATGAGTGCACTAGTTTCACCATGTTCTCCCCTTGGCCACTTATGATTTCTGTAGGTTCCATAACATAGGGTATTTGGTCTCCTAGTTTGTTTTTGGACTTCTATAGCATTTATTCACCCAACAGGGATTCTTAGGGTCAACAAGATTTTCATTTTTATTTTAAGCTTATGTCTTTTTTTTGTCTTGACCATCTTGAAGACATTTGATTTGTCTGGGAAACCTGGGCTTCATCACACTAATACTTTCTGTCGTTTCTCCCTTTGACGCAGGTGAATAAGTGTTGTCTTGAGAAACCCTAGATGTCACCTTGGATATCCTTTGAATGCCTTCTGTTGTTATGAAGGAGGACTCATCATCTTCATTTGTCCCGTCTTGTCCATCTTTCAAAAATATTAGGTTTTAGGGCTGTTAGAGGAAAGTAAACAGTGTTATCTTCTAATTTCTCTATAACCCTTCCAAATTTATTTATTATTTCTAAAACTCCTCAATGTGTCCTTGGTTTTGTTTCTTTGCCTTCTTTCTGGGTGGTCTTTGTGTTGGTTCCTTATTTGGCAACACTGTCTTGTTAATCAATCACGAAAGCTTGATTCTTTTTAAACACGGGCCTGCTGCCTTTTTCTTTGTTTTGGATGTCTTCTTGTGATGATTTCATCCCATTACCTTACCTCTTCTTATGCTGATGGAAACCTTGATCATTTTTGCAAAAATGTGAGCAAGGGCAGTTGTCCCTTGCAGAATTTGTGCTTTGGCCAAGGAGGCCTTCCTTGAAGGGTTTTTGATCATTTTTTGATAAGGTCACTTGACCTTTTACTTCTTTGAATGTAGCCCCTTTACAAAGGAAAACAGAGATTTTTAGAACACCAAATCAACCCTATCACTTATGAAACCATAGGTGACCTAGTGGAAGGTTCTTTGGACTTGTCCTTTGACTGAGAAACTTGGCTTTGAGGTTATCAAGTGTAAAAAAAAATTTTGATAGACTGATGTATTGAAGATCCAAAATCCAAAGATCTTGATTTATCTAAAGAGCCTACAGAGATATTTTTGAGACCATCAATGCTTGAGGAATTTTTGGAGATGTAAGAGAGATGGATTATCGGTGGCCCTATGTAGCAGTGGAGGGGTTTAGGCTAAAACAAAAACAGAGGATTGTGGTCAAAGGTGACACAACAAAGACAAAATAAGTGACATGAGCCCATGATGGGTCTTCTGGGATGGGTGAGATGAGCTTGAAATGATGGGATGATGAAATAGTGAAAAAATTATCTTAAGGATAATGAAGGCAGTGAGATTTCTAGAACTCGCAATGTTCATGAACTTTGTTTCTAGAAATCTAGGGTAAGCATTTAGTCATCTAAAAAGGAAAAAAATATTGATGACTAATAGTGGCTTCACTTGGGGAGGGCAGCTCCTTTTCAGGAGGTGTTCAGAACTTTCAGATCTCTGTCTTACTGGAGACCATTTCCTCATCCATTGGGCAGAGTTTTACCTCTTTTCACTTGCTAATGCTTTCTTTGAAGTTGTGATCTCAATAATATGAAAAAACATGATTATATCATCTTCATCTCTACCTACCTAACCTACTTTCCTAACATTTTGTCTTCCTTGGGTGCACTTGAATTAGCAAACCCTTGACATTTTCTTCTTTTGAAAGAAAAACAAACTATCTACTTGTATCTTATTTCCTCCAAAAGTTCAGAGTATAATAATGAACTCTTTTATTCTCTACCTAGACTACTCAAATTTCGAGATTAAACTATTTGACAGGTTTCATTCACTAAGCTATAAACATGAAATTGAAAGCATGGTGTAAATCATGATTACACAATTTTACTTACCATGGCTTTGTGGCATAAGAACAAGTTGCACACAAATGTTATTTTTGTACAAAATAAGACTTACAAAAATAAGGGATGTGATATATCATTTTCTATTCATCCCTATTTTTCTCCTTAGTTCTGTTTTAAGAATGTGGAACCAGTATCTTTCTTTCCTAATATATCTTTTGACAAGTCAAGTTTGAATGATTTGACCAGTTATCCTTCAATAGTTTGAAAACATGTTTCATCCATGATTAGGCTAGATGATTGAAATGAGACCTTCTATTTTAACCAGAAGTGGCATTTAAGGTTGCTCACTTTCAGTAGTACTATTTTTTGGGTATGGGGCTTTACCTCTTTTCAAATCTGCCCTCTCTTTCTATTTTTTCTATGTTTTAGTATTTTTGTGATTTCCCTCATGTAATGTTTATGTACAATGAATGAAGACCTTTGAAACAAAAGGTTTTTACAGCTATGGTACATGAGCATCCTATACTCAAAAGGATCTCCTAACACCCTTTGTCCATTTAGCTCTTGTAAATGGAAATCATAGTTACCTCTATTTGAAAACATAGTACAAATATTTCTCCAAATTTTTTCAGACCATCCTTGTTCTCCTTGGTATTCCTTCTTTCAGTCTTGCTTCCAAAAACAATTTCTATCAAAGGTCCTCCTTAGGTAAAAAAGGTGTTCTTTATCAGCTTCAAAACATATGATGATGTCATCAATGTGTAGCATAGTGAAGAAGTTGAAAACAAGGGCCATGGATTTTTGGAAGGTGTCTTTAGCACTCCATAACTCAGGAAACATTTGGTTAAACATGTAGTTATTACAACGAGTTTTGAAAATGTCTTTATGTTGATTAATCTGCAGTGGTATCATTTGATGATAACCTGAAACACTACCATACAATTCCATCTTATTAGAAACTCCTACCCTTGTCATACGATGATTTATCTTGGGAGAAGGGTTTTTGTATTGTATGGAGGCTTTACCTAGGTACCTAAAGTCTATACACATTTTGCATCCTTTGGATTTATTTTTTAATGACACCATTTGTCCATGGGTTTCATTATTTTTCTTGGAGGAAGGCTTCTTAAGAAAAATGGCTATGTCATGAGGCTTTAAGATTTTACTCCTATATACAAGAGCATCCTGAAACTTATTGCATAACCTTATGTATTTCATTTTTGTGTGTAATGACAAGGTTCTGGACAGCTTAATCATTTTGGGCCTTCCTAGGTTTCATACATTATATTCTTCTATATCAGTTTTAGTAGACATCCCTTTAGGATTCATAGCAACATCTGTGAGATTCAACAACTTTTCTAGAGGGGAAAGAATTTCTGATAATGAGGTGTTTAGATAAGGCAAAAACATAAGACTCCTTTGATTCAGATCCCCAATTTTTTTTTATTATGTGAGAGTATTTCAACTCTTTTGGATTGGGAAAAGGAAAAAGTTATGTTTTAGAGGTTTGTCCTTTATCTGAGCAACCTGACTTAGATTCTAATCTGATTTTTGGTTTTGAAATTTCATTTTCAGTTTGTAGAAAGTTAAGTTTGGATTTATCATTATATGTTTGTTTAGGGATGCTAGAATTTTGGCAGTCGAGCTTTCCATGAAGAGTTTGGTTTGACTATTGTAATATGTCTAGATGTGTTTCAACTTCATATACCTGCTCATCAATGTCTTCCTCATTACATAATATGAAAGAATCAAGATCTGAATGAATAGAATAAAGAGGAGTATTGTTTAGCCTTTCTTGACTGCTAACCATATATGTCATGTGTGACCCTTGATATAATATTCTTGTTTGGTTAAAAATAGGGATGGTATAATAGGACATATCTATTTGAACGTTCCCCTGAAGCTTGTCTCCCCAAGGTCTAGATAAAATCATGCCATACTTGGGGGGAATATCTACCACTACTATGTCCATGACTAGATTCTTAACAGGCACTTGTGCCAGGTTGACACAAAGATCCTTGATTAGGCCCAAACATTTGACCCTACTCGAATCAAAAGAGTAAAAGTCTTTCTAAGGTTTAGTTAGGTCTAGACCTAATATCTCCATTACAAATTTTTGCATGAGATTGTGAGAGGCACCGAAATCTACCATGGCATTGTGTAAGATTTTTTCATGTATGTTTAGGCTGATATAGAAAGGGGGAATGGCTCCTTCTTGATATTTTACTTCTATTTTGGGTCCAAACAACAGCTCAAGTGTGTCATCATCCAAATGTAAAGTGTCAACATCATTTCCCATGTTTACAACTTTCAAAATTTGAGACTTGTATGAGCCTTGGGTAATCAGTTCAGTGAGAGGCATGGTGATCTTTAATTTGGAAATCTCTCCTTCAAAACTGAAAGGTATCTGTGTCTTAGACATATTTACATCAGTTTTCTAAGGCATAACTTTTTCCATAGGTTTAGTTTTCTGAATCTAATTTGGGACTTTAGACAAAAATATTTTTTTAGGGCCACTAGTTGAGGTACTAGGGCAGTTTGGATCACTATTTTGTTGGCTGATTTTTTCTTTGTTTGGATCAGCTTTCTTAGCCATAGATTTTGTGTCAGCTATCCGCTTGGGGGTTCTTTCAAGTGCTTTCCTAACAACAGTGTCTATTTGGCTTTTCTTGGGAGAATATAGGTTCTTTTTGCTCCTAAGATCATATTTCCTATGGACTTCCATTATGGAATTTTCAAATCCCAAGTGGTAGTCTTCGAAATCCTCATGGTTTGTGTCAGTCTGATATGAGGAAAAGAAACCTTGTTCTTCTTTAGTGAGAAAGACATCATCTTCATTATTAGAACCTATTAGGTTTATATGGCTTTCTTCAGGTTCTATAATTTCTCCTTCTTCTTCATCTACAGAGTTTTGTTGAAAGGGAGGTCTGATTTGTTGGTCATTTTCCCTTTGTTTGATTTGAGCAGTGTCTCTTCTGAATTTTTGAGCTCTATTTCTGTTTTGGGAATTGGATTGGTTTTCCCTAGGACGTTTCCTTTCATTCAAGTTTATCCTTTATATCATTCTCTCCATTTTTCTCATTAGGCTATCCATTTTGGTATTGGATGAGGAGGTTGAGGGCATGGTTTCATCTTTATAGGTAACTCTCTTTTCCGATCTCATCCTAGCTCTCTTTTCAATCAAGTTGACTTGAACACTAATAGCTGCCCTTTGCATTTCCTCTAAAGTTTCGGGGTCTCTCTCTCTCAATTAGAAAGTCATGTCTGGGTCAAAACCTTCAGGGAATTTCACTAGTGTTGGGCCTTGTGGGGGTTTCATGTGAGGTGGGAGGGAATTATAGACACTACTAAACCTGGTGCAATAATCTTGTACACTGTCCCCTACATTCCTCTTAATATTGTTATATTCAGAAAGGATTTGGAGGGGATTTTTCTTGGATTCCAACTTGTTTATGAAATTTTGGTAGAGGGAAGAGAGATCATGTATTATGTTGGGAGTTAATTCTTTGAACCACTTTTTGGCCTTTCCTCCTAAGCTCTGAGCAAAGATCCTCATTTTAATGGTTTCTTCTTCTATTTCCATGTAATAAAAGGCATCATTTATCCTATATACATGTTGTTGGGAAGTGATGGATTCAACTCATGTGAAATGAGGGATCTTGGACTGATAGTCATTTGGAAAAGGCGCTAAGGGTTCAGGTAAGGCCAAGGGGGCATACCAAGCTGCCATGATGGGAGCTAATGGAGGGTTTACAAGAGGAGGGTTAGTGAAAGGAGATGTATGGTGAAGAAGAGTGGTTTGTGTTATTAAAAAAATGGATCTAATAGGCTGCTTGATCAGTCAGCTTCATGTAACTATTTCAAACCTAATATTTTGACTGAGGATTAGCCTCCTCGGCCTGAGAGGGCT
Organism: Pinus albicaulis; assembly: GCA_034641835.2. NCBI lineage: Eukaryota > Viridiplantae > Streptophyta > Pinopsida > Pinales > Pinaceae > Pinus > Pinus albicaulis. The sequence goes on along the minus strand of CM076575.1, from coordinate 1,893,450,990 downwards.
CTCTCAGGGGTTAATGATTTGGATAAAAATATAGATGGATAACTCTACTTGAGTAAAGAACGGATAAATGACAGATATATGTTGAGAATCACCTTAGCATGTACACATTGGGATTTTGGAGTCAAACAGTTCAGTAATCCAATTAATCTACTTAACATGGAAGTTGAGGCATATCAGAGTTTTAGTCAAGAGATAAACACATATCAAACTGTAAAAACACAGTTAATTCATTTATATAGGAAGTCAGAGCATCTAAAAGATGAATTCTTAGTATTATAGATAAACACCACAGCAATAGGATAATAAAGAGATGCAAATAGAATAGGAACACACTAAAAATCCTTTTTAATCTCAAGTTGGTTAAGTAGAAAATCTTTGTATTAGCTAAAAACCAGTCAATTACAATAAGCACAATTTTGCCAAAAATGTCCAACCTATACTAATTCGACCTCCTGGCCTTTAATAGACCTCTTACAACATGAGATGATCTGCCTCTAGGATATATACATCGAATTTCTGACTCTTTCCACCTTGCATAAGCATAATACATGGAATTTATTACAAAAAGACACCTAATCTCTTTAAACAGTCCTATTCCAAAAAGGACTCAAACTACTTATTGTTATCTATAACAACCTTATCTATTCAAATTTTCATCATTTCCAAGTGTATCATCACATGGTCAAATCTGGATAATGGGCTTCAACTCTTCATGACCATATTGTTGTCCTCCACCAAAATAGAAAACAATCCCCTGTTTAATAGGCATAGAGTCTTGTGCATTCTTTGAACATTCTGACCATGATGTAATCTTTATTTCAAGGTCCTTAGCTATTTTAAATTGATTTAATACATCATAAAACTCCTCCCTATGCTCTAGTTGTCGAAAATCACCTCCAAAGCTGTTCAAAAGAGCTGTAATGTACTACGCTACGAAAGCACAACAATTTCATAGCGCCTTTATAACATTTCCGTTTTAACACTTATTATTCAAATTTTTGACTTCTTTCCACTTGCATCATTTCATTTACCCCTTAATACATCTCTCATATCAATTCCAATCCTTAAATTTCTTTTCAACCTTTCAAAAAATGAGTAAAATGAGCAAAAACGCTGCTACAGCAGTTTCGTAGTGCTTTTATGCTTTTTTACACTGTCTGCACTAAAAAACTGCTGATTGTGCAGTTTCGTCAAAAATTTTCAAAAATGAAAACTATGGATATGCCAAAAAATTTGAAATACACTTGTTTGCAACATTTAAAAACCATATTAACTATAAAAACATAGTCATTATAGATTACTTGAGGTTCCTTCTTCATTTTCACTTGATTTAGCTATTGTCTCTTCAATGACTATTATTTTAATGCCTCTGCTCTTTAAATCATCCTAAATCAACTTCAGCTACTTCTCTAAGTCCTCCACATGATCTTTAATTTTTCTATTATTAGCTCTCAAGTGAGTATTTATTATTCTAGCAAACTTGGCTTCCTTTATTGCTGGAACTATCCATTTGAGAAACTGCTCTGCATTACTGGGAGTTTCACAAATAGAATTAGTTTGTCCTTCCCACAGTGCCTTAATCCTTTTAAATTGTGCTTTCTCGGCACTATGCTTTCCAGCCCTCTCTCTCATGAAAAAAATTTCCTAATTTTACAACCTCAATTTTTCTTTAAGATGATGCAACTCTGTTTTCTATGTCATTTCTTTTTTTCCCCTGTTTGTTTTGTTGGCTGTAGGCTTCACTGTAGGAAATGAGAGATCAAAAAATTATTTAGGAGCTTTACATGTCTCAATGGGTTTATGAACTTCCTTGCTGCCTTCCTTCAGTTTCATAGCATGCCTAGTCATAGGCTTTCTTGCTTGAAATATGAAAGTTGCATCTTCCCCAATGAACTCTAGCTTTTTGGCAGACTTGGCCTTTTTCAATTTATGCTCATCTTTCCCAATGAACTTAGCTTGAACAATGGGTGTCTCTTCTATGTTGATAGAATGAATAATGTCCTCTAGATTTCCCTCTGCTACTAGGTTGTCATGTGTAGCAACTGTATTTCGTTTTGATGCCATTGCTTGGCTTCTAGTTACTCTTTTGATTTCCTACTTACTAACAACTTCTTTCTGTTTTGCATCTTTGAAAACCTTTGACCTCTGTTTTGCAGGTGATGGAGTTGGTGTATCAAGCATTTGTATCTTCTCTACCCTTTTCTCGGTTTGTTTCCTTGGCTTCAGTTTTACAAATTATTTTGATTTTACAGCTGCATGTTTACTTGGTTCTTCTAGTGGTGGTGATGGAACTCATTTAGCTTTAGGGTTTCTTGCAGGGGTTAGGGTTTCCAACTCAAAACCATTTATAAAAAATAAAAATGACCAATCCCTTCCTATCTTTTGAAGTTCATCTAAAATCAATAACTTCATTAAACCATGATGAAAAAGGGATGTTTCACTTCCTTCAGACTTCTCTTGCACCTTATCAGCCATCTTTGCAATACTCCTATGCAGATAAAAAGGAAAATCAAGTGAAATCTTACTAGTGAAATACAGAAGTAGCTTGAAATGATGAGTAAACATTGTGACATCTTCCTTCACATGTAAAATACTTTTGTATGTTGAGCAACATCTTTTAATAAGTGTCTTTGATGCAGCCTCTAGGGATAGCATTGTTAAGGTCCATCTTTGTGTATTCAGGATTCATGAATTCTTTGCATTTCTCCATACCAAACTTGAATCTTTTAAACCAAGTTTCTTGACCTTTTGGTATCTTTGTAATAGTAGCAATGGTCTCTAGTGTAATAGATACACTTAGCATCCCTTCCTTAATTGATGTTCCATTAAAATTCATGGAAAATTATTTGGATACCTGTGGGTGAGAGCCCTACAAATTTTCACAAAACCATAAGAAGCCTACTTTTCTGAATGCCTCCATCATTGCTGGGTCTTCAGTTATTGACCTCATATCTTCAGGTTCATGCCTTAAGCATTATCCTCCTCTGTGAATTTTCTTGTCTTCCGCCATAATTTTCAGAAAACCTATCAGCCTCGCTTGACTATATGTAAAAAAAACCTCTCTTGATAAATTTGTATCAACCTCACTTTATATGGGTGTAGAAAACCTTTGTATGAACTGGCCACAGGTTTGGTTTAACACTTCAGAGCCTAGACATTTCGAATGGAGGCGAAAGGAAAATGAGAATGACCAATTAGGAAAGATTTTGAAATTTAAAATGTAATCTCGTAACTAAATGATGCCTCATTCATAACCTATAACGATAATTATGACTACAAACGTGGGTGAGTACATCAAATTTCATCATTACCTGAGTCATCATACCACTAACTTACCCTTTCCCAATGGATTCTGACATTTTCCAGCTCATATGACAAGACAATTATAAGTCTGCGCTTTCATAGTGCTTACAGTGCAATTTTTCATGTTTGTGCTATGAAACTATTAGCGTTTTCGTAGCGCAAAACAACTTTTTTCAACGAGTGGCGCTACGAAAATAGGGTTTTTTCGCTAATTGAATAGTTTTGACCTAAAACTTTAGGAAATGAGCCACAAATGAAAATAATGAATATTTGACATGAAAGAAGTTTAGAAAGGACTTCATTTGAATCTAAGAATGAGATTTAAACCATAAAAATCTAAAACCTACCCTTGACCAAAGCTAAATTGATTTCTAAACCCAATTTTGAACCATGAAATCATTGTAAGCTTGTCACAATGATGTGCTAATTTTTTTGGGTGATAACAGTATGGACAGTGGTGGTATGGATGGGTGTGGCAGAAGTACTTGGAGTAGCAAACTAATTCTGAATATATTTAGTATGGAAAGAGTTAAAGTGATGGAGAAGCTGAAAGTCAGGTGGTGTGGAAGGAGAAGCTTCTCTACTAGAACTCTACTGCAAATCTATGGGCTCAAGGTCAGTTTGGTTAATATCAGTTTGTGAGTTGGTTCTGAAAAGGTTCTTTGTATTGTGCAAGTCAAACTGGGGATCTTGCAAATTAGTAATATGTTCAGGTAAAGAGCTTGCTCTATCAATGGTCCTAACAATGGTTAAGTTTCCAGGTCTAGAATTTTGCAACAAAATCTTCTCTGGGTCATCAACTATGTTGGGAGGGGTTGGGTCTGGATGAGATCTGGTACTGACCCTATGTGAAGCCAGATTTCAAACTTAAAAATTAGAGAGGTTGAAAGTTTCTAGGACTGTTTTCCGAAGGCTGAACTCTCTTGGTGATTGGTAAACTCTAAGAGCATGTAATTGGGTTCATAAAATTATCATGGTTTGTTTGACACAAATCCAAGGAGTCAAATGAATACTAGTGAAGTAATAGGCCTACTGGAGGCTAGTGGAGTCACCAAGTGGATATTTTTTTTGTTTTTTAAGGATGTATGTTTATGTTCCACCACCAATAACTGAAAAAAAAAATATCTAGGGATGTCTTGGGGTTTTCCAAGTTTCCTTTATGTAATCTTAAGGTTTGTAAGAGTGTCCTATAACTGAATCATCATTTTGCTAGGATGTTGAAACAAACAGAGTCTACTCTTAGCTATCAGTTGAGTTCTCTAGGATTTGACAAAGGTTTATGAAGTCCTAAGGGATACTATTGTGAAACCAACTCCAAAAATAGAAGAAAAGAGAGATCAACGCCTTAGAAATTAGCCACTTCGAGGGGGATACATCCAATACATTACATAAATGAACAATTCTTGGATGATACAATTGACAAAACCTCCTTTCTCTATATAGGAGTCCATGGGGCCATAATGTAATCCTAGCCTACCTAACAATAATAATGTAAGGGCACAATAATAACAATATGGGGGTTACAGGGGTACAACAATAACAATAATGGGGTTACACTAACAATAATAAGGGACTATACTAGTAATATAGGGACCTAACATGCTCCTCTCCTTCAAAAAAGTGTTGTACTCAATGTTAGAGTATCTCCTGGTGCTTTTGTATAAAATTCTCATCCTCCAATGTAGAATCTTCAGTGGGTAAGTTCTTCCATTTGATGAGATACTCTGAAATTCATCAATTTCGTAGTTGTCGAGTTATTGTTTCCATGACTGCTTCAGGTTCCAATATGGTTTTTCCTTCCTCATCAAGTTCTGGAAATATTTTTTGAACTAGAATTTTTTCCCCTATAACCTTTTTTAAGAATGAAACATGGAAAACTGGATGCACTCGCGAAGAAGCAGGAAGCTCCAATCTGTATGCCATAGTACCAATCTTTTGCAACACCTTGTAAGGACCATAGTACTTTGGTAATAATTTATTATCCTTCTTAGCTTGCTTGAGGGACATTTTTTTGTATGGTTGTAGCCATAAAAATACCTAGTCTCCCACATCAAAATTCTCTCACTGTGATGTTGATCTACCTGTTGTTTCATTCGATTTTGTGCCAAATTTAGGTTATCCTTTAAGAGTTGGAGAACTTCTTGTTGATGCTCGAAGTGATCCTCCACTGCTTGAACCTTAGAATTTTCCCTTAAAGAAGATGTGATGGACAGTGGATGTTGTCCATAAAGTTCCATAAATGGGGTCATTTTTGCTGCAGTATGGAAGGAAGTGTTATACCACCATTCAGCGAGAGGTGACCACTTGACCCATTGTGCTTTCTTATCAGATACAAAACAATGAAGATATCCTTCCAAAAATTTATTCACTATCTTTGTTTGACCATCGGATTGAGGATGATAAGATGAGCTATAAGCTAGTTCAGCACCCAAACAAGAAAATAATTTCTTCCAAAAATTTCCTATAAAAATGGGATCTCTGTCACTTACAATAATCTTCGGGTTTCCATGTAGCTTTTGAATTGTTTCCATAATTTCTATAGCAACTGTAATTTCTTTAAATGGATGAGATAATGCAAAAAAGTGTGCATACTTGGTAAGTCTATCAACTACAACCATTGTTATATTCCTTCCTTCGGACTTACGTAAAAATGTAATAAAATCCATTGAAATTTGAACCCAACGTTGACTTGGAATGGATAAAGGTTGTTGAAGACTCGAGGTCTTAATTGACTCAACTTTATTTTGTTGGAAAACCAAACATTCCGCCACAAAATTTTGAATATCAGATTTAAGGCCATCCCAAAAAAAACACTTTCTTCACGCTATGGTAAGTTTTTAAAAATCCTAAGTGTCCTCCTAAAGTTGAAGTGTGCAATTCCAAAAGAATCTTTTGTTTTAGTTGGGAATTCTTGGAAATATATAAGTGATATTTGTACCATAAGGAATCATTTTTCCAACTAAATGTATCAGATGTACTAGGATCTTGCTGCAAATTTTGAATGTGTCCACACTTCTTCGTCCTTCTTCAATTCATCCCTTTCTTCAATTATCCAATATATTTGGATAATAGAAATGGCACAAAAATGCTTCCACCTCTTCATCCTTTCTGGAGAGTGCATCTGCAACAACATTTAGCTTCCCTTTTTTGTATATGATTTCAAAGTCATAACCAAACATATTTGTGACCCATTTTTGCTACTCTTCTAAAGATAGTCTTTCTTCCAAAAAGTGTTTAAGACTATCATGATTAGTTTTTACCTTGAAGTGTCTTCCCATTAGGTAAGGTCTCCATTTCTTTAGTGCATGTAGTATTGCCAACATTTACTTCTCATAAATAGCCTTTTGTAAATACTTTACTTTGATTGAATGACTCTCAAAAGCAATGGGTATTCATTCTTTCATTAAAACAACACCAATTCCATTTCCTAAGGCATCACATTCCACAATAAATGTTTTTGTGAAGTCTGGGTTAGATAATACTAGTGCTAGGCACATTGCCTCTTTAAGATGTTTAAAGGCCTTAGTTGCTTCAAGTGTCCATAAAAATGCATCTTTCTTCAATAATGTTGTTAGAGGTACTACTATTCTCCCATAATTCTTAACAAACTTGTGATAATACCTTGTTAACCCAAGAAATCTGTGCAACTACTTTATGGTGGTGGGGACTTTCCATTTCTTAATGGCTTTAATTTTGTTAGGGTCTACCTTAACACCCTTGTGAGATACAATATGACCAAATATTCCACCTCTTGTACTCCAAAGAAACATTTGGATGTTTTTGCATATAATTGTTTCTCCTCCAATAGTTTGAGCACCCTGTCAACATGTTGAACATGATCCTTCCAAGACATGATGTATATTAGTATATCATCAAAAAGTACTAACACAAATTTTCTATGTAAGGGTTTGAAAATGGACTTCATCAACCCTTGAAATGTAGAAGGTGCATTGGTAAGGCCAAAAGGCACGACCAAAAATTCATAATGACCCTCATGAGTTCGAAATGATGTTTTTGGAATATCTTCAATCTTCATTCTAATTTGATGATATCCTGAATGAAGATCCAACATGGTAAAATAAATTGCTCCATGTAATTCATCCAATAATTCGTCAATCACAAGAATGGGAAATTTATCTTTAATAGTGAGCTTATTGAGCTCTCTATAATCTAGACACATGTGCCATGATCCATATTTATTATGTACCAATACTACTGGAGCAGAGAAAGAACTTTGACTAGGTTGAATTATACTAGCCTCTAACATTTCTGCAATCATACGTTCAATTTCACTCTTTTGGACATAAGGATATCTGTAAGGCCTTGGAGGAACACTTCCTGGAATCAAATGAATAGCATGATCATGATCATGAATAGGTGGGAGTCCTTTGGGAGTATCAAACACCTTGGAATGATTCTCCAATACTTTTTTGAGATTTGGACAAATAGATGATTTTGATGTTGGAACTTCTAGTGAGCATAATTGTGCAATTACACCTCGTTTTTATTTCTTCAGAAGCTTTGTCATGACACTAGAGCTTATTATCTTTCCTGGCTTCCCTGCGATACCCTGTAATTTGATTTTCTTTCCTTCTGAAAAAAAATTTCAAGAAAAGTTATTGAAAATTAAAAGCTAACATCCCCAAATATTGTAACCATTGTACTCCTATTACAACATCAACACCTCCTATTGGGATGGAAAGCATTAGATTATTCAATACATATTCCCCCATGGCTAGCTTGATATTATGGCATTTTCCAGAGAAATTTATAGTTCCTCCATTTGCAACCATCACTTGAAATTCTAGTGTTGGGTATAGGAAACAATTCAATTCCTTGGTTACCTTACAATGAATAAAATTATGTGTACTACCCAAATCAATCAACACAATTACCTTTTTCTTCTTGATATGTCCTTCTATCTTGAGAGTTTGAGGAGTGGTAATTCCTACCAATGCATTACATGATATGGTCGAACTCATATCTTCTTCTTGTAGGATTTCTTCCTGGTGTATATCCTCTACTTTTGAATTTTTGTCTTCATTTTATTCCTACTCTTCACAATCTATGTAAAATAATTTCTTCTCAGCGCACTTATGAACTTTAGTGTATTTTCTATCACAATTGTAGCAAAGCCCTTCTGCTCTTTTTTCTTCCAATTGGTTTGGTGTCAACCTTCTAGGTTGTGGAAGTCTAGGAGTAGAAACACTTCCATCTTTATAGATGTGAGTGGTAGGCTTCCTTACCACCATAATTTTACATTCAATTTTTCTTGCCAACCTGAATGCCTTCTCCAATGAATCCGGTTCCCAAATGCGAACTTCATGTTGGATTTTATCCCTTAAAGTACCTGTGAAGACATCAATCCTCTATTCCTCTAGAATATCAGTTACCCTTATATTCAATTTTTGGAAGTCCTCAATGTGCTCCACCACTAAACCCTTTTGTTTGAGATTTATCAATTGGCTAAAGAACGTGTTGTTCTTTGTATCTTCATAATGTGATATCATTTCCTCGTAAAAATTGACCTAGTGACAATTTGTTTATAGGAGCAAAGCCATTGATACCATACAAATGTATTTTGTTCTAAATGTAAAGCTGCAATGCATACCTTTTGTGTGTTTTGCACATTATTGAGATCAAAATATTGCTCCATTTGTAGTATCCATGTTACGGGATCCTTGCCATCAAATTTCCTCATGTCCATATTTGGAATATGGTGGTTCTTCAATCCAACATTACAGTTTATGAAATACCGATTAAAATTTGTTTTTTCCTCATCATGAGTTTCTTCTACTATCTTTTCACCATTAGGAATCATTTCTTGTATCAACTTTGACAAACCTTCCTTCAAACCTTCCATGTCTTCCTTCAAACCTTCCATTTTTTTTCCATACCATCCTTAAAACCTTACATCATAGCTTCCATACCTTTCTTCAAAACATCCATATTAGCTTCCACACTCTTCTTCAAAACATCCATTTCATTTTTTGTTTCTCTTTGCAAGAGTGAAATTTGGTGCATTTTCTCTTGTAATTTTGTTATGTCATGTTGCATTTCTTCATCTTCATGAGCCATAGTAGAGCCTTCTGAAGGCTTAATGGTGTTGAATTATTTTTAGGGGGGATTTTAGAAGCCAATATTGATATCAATTCTACAATATGCCCTTGGAATCAATTCAAATTGATTCTTCAAACAAGACTTATGCGATTCGAAAAAAAAAATACACTCTCTTTTCTTGCTTTTTAGGAGCTCGATATTGAAATTGAATTATCCCTGTGATTGTAGATTTTGAATATCTGAAATTTGGCCCTGAGGTAGCCCTCTGAATCCTCTTTCGCATGCCATAGGTCTGACCTAATTTGGACTCTTCAAGCCAAATTTATCTCCATTCTACCACAATGACCTAATTATGGACTGGTTCAGTAGCGCGAACTTGTACAACTTTCCACGTGTCACTGTTTGCTCCTTTGGCTCTAAAATTGATAGAGAAGAAACTAAAGTCCGTGTACTTCCAGCTAGCTTTTATAGAATTCCAATCTGATGCTCAGAGAGAGATTTGTGAAGATTTTCCCACGATCACCTCTTTGATATGAAATTCGGGAGACTGAAAAAGACCTAACTTCCACAGATCATATCTCCGGAAATATTGTGAACCAAGCTCTGAAATTTTGCGATGATATTCCTCAGGAGTTCTGCTTTGCACTTGAAAAATTTTAGCAACTAAACCTTTGTAGAAAAAAAATTATCGCTAAAATTCCACGATGACCTGTTTGGTGCAGCGAAACCCTAGAATCCAAAGCTCTCATACCAAATGTTGTGAAACCAGCTCCAAAAATTGAGGAAAAGAGAGATCAACGCCTCAGAAATCAACCACTTTGAGGGGGAAACCTTGAATACATTACATAAATGAAAAATTCATGGATGATACAACTGAAAAAACCTCCTTTCTATATATAGGAGTCCATGGGGCCACAATGTAATCCTAGTGGGGCCATAATATAATCCTAGCCGACCTAACAATAATAATGTAAGGGAAAAATAATAACAATATGGGGGTTATAGGGGTACAAAAATAACAATAAGGGGGTTACACTAACAAAAATAATGGACTATACTAGTAATATAGTGACCTAACAGATACTTAGACTGTCACTGATTTAGAAGGGCCCACCGTGATCGCTAGAATGTTAGGGTCCCATTATTTGGTAGTTTGGCAGACCAAATGACAAGGTGACATGGAACCAGTATTTGGAGTCCTGAGACCTAGCCTTCTTGGACTCAGAGAGGGCTCTCTCTATTGGATGCAAAGGATGTGTTCATGTTTGCTTGAGATGGTTGATTTTAGGCTAGTTGTTAAGTGTAGGGTTTATTGATTGTTTTGGTTGAGTAAGATGGTCAAGTGGAATAGGTGGAGTGAGAAGTATTTAAATCATTGGGCTATGGATTCAATGAAATTCATGAGTGTCTCAATGACGAATTATAGTGCATTACAGGGCCAATCTAGCAAGGTTAATGGATCCTTAAGGTAATGTGTGAAGTGGGGTGGACATCAAGTTGGGGAAAAACAAGGTAGGGAAAAGGGAAGTGAAGTATCCTTTCTCATTTACCCATAAACAAAAAGTTCTTAGATATGAATAGAAAAATATACTAATCATGAGATAGGGCAAACCATTTACTCAATGAAAATACTTAAACAAATAAATATCTAAGATAAACATTCCAATGAAACAAAGAAAGCAAGAAAGTTTATCTTACTTAGTAATTTCACCTTCAAAATTGAGAAAACATATAAGATAGAAAAATAACTTTAATCAATCGAAGAGGGAACTCCTAAACATTGTTGATCAAGCTATAAATAACTCTAAGGAAAACTAATAGGCATGGACAAAGGGCAAGATCAGAACAAGACCTCTTTGACTTAACCTAGCAAGTTGTACTTCAAAGAAAGGTTCGAAGACAGAGTTAGATAACTTCAAATAAGCAGGGCTTACCCTGAATCATATTTGTAAACTAGAATATTAATCCATAAATGAAACAAACAAGCATAAAGAGGCTTGAGGAGCAGTTAATAATTCCTCAAACACACCCAGCAGAGAAAAACATCAAGGCCATAGCAAACAGGAGGACTATGGTGCTTCAAGGAGCATTTCTCAACCTACACTTTTCGATTTTATAGCAAAAAAGAAGGATGAAACATAATAAAAGAAAGAAAACATGAAAAAATTAAGAATACATCACCATTAATCAAGCTAAGAAATCCTGCAAACATGCTTCTCCATCATCAATCCAAGCAAGCCATTCATCAAATTCACAACACCAATTTCTTCTCCAAGCTCATAAAAACCATGTATTGCTCTCAAAGCTCATCAAATGCCAAAATTTACAATGAAGCCCTCATGCTCTATTTAATTCAGCAAAGGAGGGAAAAAAAAATTAGATAGGGTTGGAAAATGTCAAAATCACTCACAAATGTCATTTATGCCTAAGAGACCATGCAAGGCTTAAGGCACAAAATATCTCATGAAATAAATGCTAAAATAAATTCTTGCACCCAATTCTAGAGTGATTTTCTTAAAAAAAAACTTGAAAATGATTTTTCAATAAATGAGTGTATTTTTTTTACTTTTGGTCTAATACACACTAAATAGTCCATTTGCGCAACGCCACTTTTAGCAAAAAATAGGGCCTTTTTCAACCGAGTTTTGGACCCCTTCCCGGTGTTGGATTGGGCTCTGTGATGGCTCGTTGGAAAGCCTGATGAGTCTTATTTCCAAAAAATGTTGTAGTTTCCTAATCCAGCTCCTGTAGCCTAGTAAAAATGTCAAAATCCCAAGACTATCATTTGCGCAGCACCATGCCCAAAACCGTGGCAGAAAGGTGAAAAAAGAGAGGTTTTTTGACCTTTTGAGGGGTCAAACCTGCTCCACATCCTCTAAAACTTGGTGAGAATAATGTAATAGGTGTGAGAAGCCAAAAAATGGAAATTTATCCTCCTGAATATGCTCCATGCATTAGCGTAGTGCCAGTGGCATTGTGCTAATGAGCCTTAATATTTTGAAAAAACCAAAAATGCTCCAAATTTTCTCAAAATTGGTGGAGAGATCCCCTAAGGGGTCTTAGTCAACTGTTGAGAAGCCTCAGCTAAATCTCCAAGGCTATCATGTTCTTTTACCTCCTTCAGGCTTTGGGCCTCAAGGAGTGCTTCCTTTAGTTTGGCACAAACAAGCTTGTGTTTCTTTGCATAATATTTTGTCATCTTTCCTTGTAGCTCTAAGCTTTCATTTTCCTTCTTCAGCTTGGCCTCTAGGTGTATATTTTCCCTCTCAAGCCATGAATCCTGATCTTGTTCAATTTCCATGGCAAGGATTTCAGTGAGGGAAATTTTCTCTATTAGGGTTGATTCCTCTTCCCTCTGTTTTGCCAACGCTTTCCTTAGACCCATGGTTTTTGGCCTCTTCCTAGGTTGTTCCTCTGCACCTTCACTTTCTTCATATGGGCCCATGTATTATTATAGTTTGAATTGTGTTATTTGGGCTTCTTTCCGGGCTTTGAGTGCTCTAGCCTCATATATGGCTTGCTGGGCACTCATTTTCTTTTTTTTCATTTGATAGAAGTGAATGGCATCCTTTGCACTCTCCAACTCAGCTTCTAGGTCTTCTATTTGTGCATTCTTTTTTTGGAGGAGGGAGTTTAAAATTCTTGTTTAATTTTCTTCATCATTGTCTATATGGATAAGTTCAAACTCCCTTTCTACTTCAAGATCCTCCTCTTCCACCTTTACCTATTGCTTACCGTTTCCATATTTTCTTTTCCCTTGACGAGCCCTGGAGTTGATGAAGATGGCAAGGCCCCTTACTTTTTGGAGGCAGCAAACACTTGCCTTGGCCCTCTATGGTATGTGCATGTGAGAGGAGTGATGGCGGTTTTGGAAGTGTTTTCATCATGGGTATGAACCTTGGTGTTGTCGTCAACTCCTTCACCTTCACTATGATCCTCATCAGTCATATTATGATCTGTTTGATTAATGCTTTCTTGACCTTCAACACCATCACCATCATTACCCTCCTTGCTGCCTTATGTGCTGTAGCTTTGGTCTTCTTTGGTAATATCAGCCCCTGCACTTGCTTCATCCTGGATTTGTTCATCATTAAGGTCTTTTTCTTTATCATCCTCTGTACTGTGTTCACTTTTATCATCACTAGAAGGCTGATTTGTGTCATGACTATCATGACTGTTGGCATGACAGTCATGACTATCTTCTTTGCTATTATGTCTCCTACTGGCTACACTATCAGAGTCATCCTCTTTGTCACTCTCTCCCTCTTTAAACTCTATTTTTGCCTCATTATTTCCCTCTTCCTGTTATTCTATTTCCTCTTCATCATCTGTTGTTTCTTCATGTTCATTACTTTCACCCATTTTGTCACTGTCTTCACTATGACTTTGCTCACTGTCATGATCATGTGTATTTTCCTTTTGACTCTCATGTTCACTATTATTTTGACTATCATCCTCTTCATCTTCATCACTATCTTCTTGGTCATCACTGTGTTCATCTGCATCATCCCTTTCTGCACTGTGGGCTGACTCATTTGCATCACTATCATCACTGCCTCCCTCTGATTTGTCACTGTATTTGTCCTCACCATTGTTGTGTTGGGAAAAATACTGAGAGGGGGGGTGAATCAGTATTTACAGCATATTCAAAACATTTTACTTTTCTTTACTTCAAAACCCATACGCTACTTTCCTGAAGCAGACTTGCGTATATACGCAGATACCCTTTATTAAACTCGCGTATACACAGAGAACTAATTATGTCATTAATTCTTCACTTAAACCATTCCATCATTTATTCATCAGATATTCATTAAACAGTAAACATGTGCAGTAAGAACAGAATAAACCATCACACAAAGCATCACACATGAACACCAGGATTTTTAGGTGGAAACCAAAGTCGGGAGAAAACCACCGCTGCAGTTGCTCAGCCTTCAATATTTTATTATAGAGAAAACATCTTACAACATATGTGCTGGTGCAGACTCTACCAGAACGCAGGCACCCACCTGCGCTCGTTTACCAGCCTCTCCTGGAAGGGAGCTCCAACCCCCTGACTCGTTTACCAGCCTCTCCTGGAAGGGAGCTACGACCCCCCGACTCGTTTACCAGCCTCTCCTGGAAGGGAGCTACGACCCCCCGATCTCGTTTACCAGCCTCACCTGGAAGGGAGCTACGACCCCCTGACTGAAGGCTACAACCCTCAGCACCACCTTGGACCACGTTTCATCAATTTTCACACTGGATCCAAAAACTTCAATAGAACACAACTTGCAGGCCACATTTCATCATATTTTCATACTGGACCCTTTCCATACTTTTAAGTACAGTCAACCATGAAACAGATACATATAACTCACTGACAGATATCAGAAAACCAGCAGAACAGATCAGACATTTCTTACCACAGACTTCAGCAAACCCTAGTTTGCATACGTGCTTTCCTTTTACTGATGTCGCGTATATACGCGCTTCCGTCCACATAAACCAGCGTATCCTTCAGTACAAATTATAGAGCCAATTTTAATTACGCATACACGCTTTATCTTCAGTGAAGCCGTGTATATACGCGCTTCCTCTGCGGCGAAGTAGCATATAGATCTTCAACCATTACAGAGCTGCATACTTCTTTAGATCACACATTCAGTTCAGATTCAACCCTTTACTTCAGACAAATGTTCGCCTCATCTCAGATCTAAGCCTTCTATAAACAAATCTAGCAGATACAAAATACATTTCAGATCTAGATATCCAACTTCATCATTTCTTCATAGGTGCATCATAGATTCAGATTTATCTTCAAGTGTAACCCTTTCCATTCAGATCTACTTCAGAGAGAAGTATTCATTCAAGCTCAGACATCTTGCACCCACACTTGTGATTTTCATAATGAATTTCATCTCTTTATATAGGTTTATCCTTTTTCAATACCATGAGCCCAATACTACATTAATTCCGATGGTATTCCTGGATGGGGTCAATTAGGCGGATCAATACCCAATACAATGGGTCAATACCATGGTGGTGACCCCAAGTTTTGCACTTTATGAGCGCTTTTGCCCATACCCGACTTGGCACGTTATTTTCTGCGTGCATACGCGACTTCCCCTTGACATATCCGCGTATGCCTTGAGACATACTCGTTTTATCATAGATTTAGTACATGCTGAATTCCTTTCTTCACTTCCTTCAAGTCCATCAAATCAAGAATAACTTCATCAGGTGGTTTGCCATCAAGGACAACACATGTCAACAAGCTCATGTCTTCAACTTCATTCAGAGGGTTGCCATCAAGGACAACACTCAGCATCATATTGCCAACAATCTCCCCCTTTGGACTTGATGGCAACCACGATGGTGTTTGGTTACCACAGTAGATAGGTACATAAAGAATACAATGGCACCATTCTTTCTCTTCATTCAAACACCATGTCACTCTCCCCCTTTAACATCAAGGGCAAAGGGCGGACCAACATACTCTCCCCCTTTCCTCCTCATGAGGAAGAAGTGTTCTGCAGATCTATTATATACTGAAGTGACCAAGCTCCCCCTGAGTTCATGCTGAATCTTCAAACATTTCCAATGGAGTACATGACTCTGTGAATTTCCTATCACCAATGACTCATACTTACAACAAATATCCAACCAAGTGGATTTACATAAGAGACTCAACTACCCAACCAAGTGGGTTTACAAATTTGACTCAGCTACCCAACCAAGTGGGTTTACAAATTTGACTCAGCTACCCAACCAAGTGGGTTTACAAATTTTGACAAGTCCTTACATGACTGAATATTACAAATTTACATCATGGGTCTCAATCAAGACCTTTTCATCAAAAATACAAATATGACTTTTCATAACCAATACCAAGAAGACCTCAAGAGAGATCATATAAACCAAAATATAAATATGATCATTTATGACCAACACCAGAAAGTCCTCAAGAAAGAGGACATATTTCAGAACCATAATAATGCCAACACTGCATTATAGTCAGCAAAGCTAATGCTCCCCCTGAATTTGTACAACCATGCATCCTTTTCATATGACTAAGGCTCCCCCTTAGTTTGTGCAACCTGAACATTTTCACCAACAAATCATCAAGGCATATTCATCAAAACATTAGAAACAGATTTATGAGAACTGGAACACCACCAGAGATACCAAACGATGTCGGGAAGATACCATGGCTACGCGGAAACACTGACTCATGAAAGAAGAAATTTGAACCAACCCAAAATTGCCGCCCCAACCAAACATACGCGGTTTTATGTGCAGGAACTCGTGTACATACGCGACTGTGTTTCAGGAAACCCGCGTATCCCAAGCCATCTTCTAAAATTTATGCAGATTTTTTCTTTTGACTGGCAGAGAACACTCCCAGCTTCTGTCTTAGATACTCGAACGCTTCCCTGGGCAGAGGTTTGGTAAAGATATCAGCAATTTGTTCTTTGGAGGGAACATACTCCAACTTCACGGTTTGCTCAAGCACTTGTTCACGTAAGAAGTGATACTTGATGGGAATGTGCTTGGTCTTTGAATGCATAACAGGATTCTTTGAAATACTGATGGCACTTGTATTGTCACACTTAATGGGGACGGGAGGAGTACATTTGATTTGAAAATCTTGTAAGGTTTGCATCATCCAAAGGAGTTGAGTGCAACAAGATGCGGCAGCCACATATTCTGCTTCTGCTGTAGATAAGGCAATAGAATTTTGCTTCTTGCTGAACCAAGATACTAAGCGGGGTCCCATATAGAATGCACCACCACTAGTGCTTTTCCGATCATCAACACTTCCAGCCCAATCTGCATCAGTGTAAGCATGAAGAGTAAGATCAGCATCCTTTGGATACCATAGACCAAAGTCTTGAGTTCCTTGTAGATATTTGAATATCCTTTTGACGGCCTGAAGGTGATACTCTTTTGGATTAGCTTGGAATCGTCCAACAATCCCAACAGCATGCATAATGTCTGGTCTGGTCCCAGTGAGATAAAGTAGACTTCCAATCATCGATCTGTATTCTGGTTGATTCACAGTGGGAGAATCATCATTAGAACTGAGACTGCATGCGGTTATCATTGGTGTACTTACAGGTTTGCATTCTTCCATGCCATACTTCTTCAGAATTTGCTTAAGATATTTTGCTTGTGATAGGAATATACCATCTGCAGTTTGATGCACTTGTAAGCCGAGAAAGAATGTTAGTTCCCCAAGTAAGGACATTTCAAATTCTTGCTGCATGACAGAAGCAAATTTTTGACTCATAGATTCTTCGTTACTCCCAAAAATGATATCATCAACATATACAACCACAATCAATAGTTTATCATTTTCAACTTTTGTGTATAAGTTGCTATCAGCAGACCCCTTTGAAAATCCTTTTTGATGAAGATATTTGTCAAGACGATAATACCAAGCCCTTGGAGCTTGTTTGAGACCATATAGAGCCTTTTTAAGTCTACAAACAAGATTTGCATCATTTTCCAAAATGAATCCTTCCGGTTGTTCTATATATACTTCTTCTTCTAGATCACCATTAAGAAAAGCAGATTTAACATCCATTTGATAAACTTTGATTTGTTGATGACTTGAAAAAGCAAGGAACATTCTTATGGCTTCAAGTCTAGCTACAGGAGCAAAAGTTTCTTCAAAGTCTATACCTTCTTGTTGAGTATACCCTTTGCAAACCAGTCTAGCTTTATTTCTTACAATATCCCCATTCTCATTTAACTTGTTCTTGAAGATCCATTTAGTTCCAATGACATTTTTATCATGTGGTCTTGGTACCAAATCCCAAGTGTCATTCTTTTCAATTTGATCAATCTCTTCATTCATGGCTTGGTTCCAGCATTCATCTTGGCTAGCTTCATTGACATTGTGCGGTTCAATTGTGGATAGAAGTGCCAGATTACTAGAAGATCCTACAAGAGTTCTCCTTGTTCGTACACTTGATTCCTTGTCTCCCAAGATTTGAGATTCAGGATGATTCTTTTGAACATATCTGGATGGAGCTTTTTCAGATAGATCATTTTCAGGTTCTTCATTGGATCCACTGTCTATATCATTTTCATCTGATGTAGAAGGCCATATGTCGCTATCATCTTTTTTTGTTGTTTGTTTTTCCTCTTTAGGAGCTGCAAGAGACTCATCAATAACAACATCAATACATTCAACAGTCTTTCGAAGCCTTTTATTGTAACATGTGAATGCTTTGCTTGAAGATGAGTAACCAAGAAATATCCCTTCATCTGATCTAGGTTCAAACTTCCCAAGCTTTTCATCATTATTTTTGATAAATCATTTACTTCCAAAAACTTTAAAATGCTTCACAGTGGGAGAATTGCCATACCAGAGTTCATATGGAGTTTTGTCACTATTTACCCGAACATGAGCCTTGTTGAGAATGTTAACTGCTGTATGTGCTGCTTCACTCCAGAACATGTCAGGAACATCAGAATTAGCAAGCATAGCTCTAGCCATTTGAACAATTGTTCTATTCATTCTTTCTGCTACACCATTTTGTTGTGGAGTGCCTGCTACAGAGAACTATCTTTTAATGCCATGTTGTTCACAAAAATCAAAGAATTCATTTGATGAATATTCTCCTCCTCGATCAGATCTAAGACACTTGATTTTTAGATCTAATTCATTTTCTGCCAATGCTTTGAAGCTCTGAAATTTTTCAAGTGCTTGATCTTTGTGTTTAATGAACCCGATCCAACACATTCTAGAGTAGTCATCGATAAATAAGATATAGTATTCTTCCCCACGTAATGACCTTTTCCTCATAGGTCCACAGATATCAGTATGAATGAGTTCAAGAGGCTTACTTGATGATCCTTCTTTGGCATTAAATCGTACTCTGGTCTGCTTACCAAATTGACAAGATTTGCATATGGTACTTTCTGGAAGATTGACCTTGAGAAGATCACGAACAGCTTGAAGTCTGCTTGCTTTGTTGATTTGAGAGAAACTCAGATGCCCCAGCCTTCTATGCCATAGCCAATTTTTTGAAGACTTGCTCAAGTAACATTGATCTATGCCGTTTAGAACATACAGGTGCTTGGATTTCTTTTTCCTTTTATAATGATTTTACCTGTGTCAAGATCACGAACCACACATTCTTTGGAACTGAAGACCACTTCTGCTCCTTGATCAAACATTTGACTAACACTTAACAGGTTATGCCTTAATCCATCCACATACATGACATCTTTAGCCTTCACTTTTTCTTTTAGAAATACTGACCCTTTTCCTTTAATTACAGCAGGAGTATCATTTCCAAATGTAACTTTCTTTTCCTTTTCTAGAGCATTATAAGTATGAAGTTTGCTTTTGTCACCTGTCATGTGTCTTGAGCACCCACTATCAATTTACCATTGATTTTCTTCACCCTCTGCAAATAATGCTATCCCACAATTTTCAATCGGCGGTTCTTTCTTTTTCCACACTTTAGAGCTTGAGGGAACATGTTCTTTTGGCTGGATCTTATTCCTGCATTCAAAATATTCATGGCCAAAGTTATTGCAATAAGTACATTCAACTTCACTTTGAAGAGGAGAAAAGTTGTTATAGGTATTCTTCTTTGGTTTAGTATCCAACCTTTTCTTTCTTGCTTCTCTTGTCATGATGGTTTTATATGCAATACATTGAACAGCTTTATGACCAAAATTGTGACATGTGAAACATTTCCCATTGAAGTAGAAATTTCTGCGTTCATGGAATCTTCTATTTGAATTTACCTATCTTTGAAAGTTATCCCTGTTAGTGTTCGTTGAATTGAGATGGTCCTGCTTTCCCTGTAGAGATCCTTTATTCCCTTGCTGAGTTGCTGAATGTAGTAAACCATCTGTAGCTGCTTTTAAATAGGTTGGTGCTGAAGCTTGAGAAGATTCTCCGGTATATCCAAGACCTGTCTTTATAAGAGGAGAACGTTGTACCTTGATAATCTCATCTAAGGTTTCAGATCCTTTAGCAAATCTAAGATTCAAGGTCTTTGCTTTCTCAACTTCTTTTCTTTGACTTACCACTTCACATTCTAATTTTTCAATATGTTTCTTTGCTTCTTCGAGCTGCTTTTCAATGGTCTCTTTGATTATGTTTTGTTCTTCTAAGAGAATTTTATAATCTTCTAAGCATAGTTTGAGTTGATTGTTTTCTTCAAGAAAATCATTTTCCTCTAGAGCATCCATAAACGTATCCTTTTCTTCTTTTTGTTCAAATGCCATAAGAAGCCTAAGATCTTCTTCACATTCTTCCTCACTATCAGATGACCCATCACTGTCTTCATTAGTATAGTAACTTTTCTTAGAGCTAGATCGGTTCTTATTCCTTCTTACTACTTCTTTTCCTTTATAAGGACATTTTGCAGCATAATGACCAACTTTTCCACACTCAAAAAATTTGAAGGGAAGCTTACCTTTGAATCTTCCAGTACCTAGTTGGAGCTTTCTCACAAAATTCGCTTCTTCTTCTTCAGATATATAGCTGGATTCTTTGACAACTTCCTTTTTTTCTCTTGCAGATACCTTAAAAGCAGCTTCTTTGATTTGAGACGGACCTCCTTGTCTCATTTCAAAAGCAGTCAGAATACCATGTAATTGAACAATAGTAAGAGTTTGCAGATCTTGCCTTTCTTCAATAGCTGAAACTTTAGAGTCAAATTTTGAAGTCAAAGATCTTAAGAATTTTTCTACCAGAGTAGTATCGGTTATGGTTTCACCCAAATTTCTCATCCGATTTACAATATCATCTAGACGAAGAAAGAAACTGGCAACACTTTCATCACTATGCATCTTCAAATTTTCATATTCAATTCTAAGAGTTTGGAGTTTTGCATTTTTTACCTTTGTATCTCCTTCATAGCTCAGAATGATTTTGTCCCATATTTCTTTTGCTGAATGCAGCTGCATCACTTTAGCAAATTCTGATTCAGACATGCTTCCTAACAAGACATTGCATATATACGCGGATACCCTTTATTAAACTCGCGTATACACAGAGAACTAACTATGTCATTAATTTTTCACTTAAACCATTCCATCATTTATTCATCAGATATTCATTAAACAGTAAACATGTGCAGTAAGAACACAATAAACCATCACACAAAGCATCACACATGAACACCAGGATTTTTAGGTGGAAACCCAAGTCAGGAGAAAACCACCGCTACAGTTGCTCAGCCTTCAATATTTTATTATAGAGAAAACATCTTACAACATATGTGCTGGTGCAGACTCTACCAAAGACGCAGGCACCCACTGCACAGCACAAACAGCCTCTTGGAAGGGAGCCCAACCTCGACCTCCCGTCTTTACCCTCGCCCTCTCCCCGAAGGGAGCTCCAACCCCCGACTCGTTTACCCGCCTCTCCCGGAAGGGAGCTACGACCCTGATCTCGTTTACACTCGCCTCACCCGGAAGGAGCTGCACCCGATCGAAGGCTACAACCCTCAGCACCTCTATGGACCACGTTTCATCAATTTTCACACTGGATCCAACAACTTCAATAGAACACAACTTGCAGGCCACATTTCATCATATTTTCATACTGGACCCTTTCCATACTTTTAAGTACATTCAACCATGAAACAGATACATATAACTCACTGACAGATATCAGAAAACGAGCAGAACAGATCATACATTTCTTACCACAGACTTCAGCAAACCCTAGTTTGCATACGCGCTTTCCTTTTACTGATGTCGCGTATATACGCGCTTCCGTCCACATAAACTAGCGTATCCTTCAGTACAAATTATAGAGCCAATTTTAATTGCGCATACGCGCTTTATCTTCAGTGAAGCCGCGTATATACGTGCTTCCTCTGTGGTGAAGTAGCGTATAGATATTCAACCATTACAGAGCTGCATACTTCTTCAGATCAGACATTCAGTTCAGATTCAACCCTTTACTTCAGACAGATGTTCGCCTCATCTCAGATCTAAGCCTTCTATAAATAGATCTAGCAGATACAAAATACATTTCAGATCTAGATATCCAACTTCATCATTTCTTCATAGGTGCATCATAGATTCAGATTTATCTGCAAGTGTAACCCTTTCCATTCAGATCTACTTCAGAGAGAAGTATTCATTCAAGCTCAGACATCTTGCACCCACACTTGTGATTTGCATAATGAATTTAATCTCTTTATATAGGTTTATACTTTTTCAATACCATGAGCCAAAACAATACCATGAGCCCAATACTACATTAATTCCGATGGTATTCCTGGACGGGGTCAATTAGGCGGATCAATACCCAATACAATGGGTCAATACCATGGTGGTGACCCCTGGTTTTGCACTTTATGAGTGCTTTTTCCCATACGCGACTTGGCACGTTATTTTCCGCGTGCATACGTGACTTCCCCTTGACATATCCACGTATGCCTTGAGACATACTCGTTTTATCATAGATTTAGTACATGCTGAATTCCTTTCTTCACTTCCTTCAAGTCCATCAAATCAAGAATAACTTCATCAGGTGGTTTGCCATCAAGGACAACACATGTCAACAAGCTCATGTCTTCAGCTTCATTCAGAGGGTTGCCATCAAGGACAACACTCAGCATATATTGCCAACATGTTGTGCTCACTTCCCTCTTTTTCACCATCATTTCCTCCTTGCTCTTCCAGAATAAATTATGTTTCTGCCTCACTGATTTCATTACCTCCACTGTCATCCTCTTGTTCATATTACCACTGACATCCTCTTCATTTGATGCATCAATAGAAGGGGAAGGAGGGATATTTTCTTGGGATGAGGGTACTTGTGCAGATGAGGAGGAAAAATTTGGTTGAGGAGGAGGCTGGGGGTTTGTGAAGACTTCATGTGCTATGAATACCTCCCAATGGGCACCTTTCTACTCCAACTGATGTAATACCACCATCTTGATCAAGGAATGGTGAAATAAGCTTTGCATTTGTTGGGATGCAGTCCTCCTCCAGACAATAGAAGACATCTCTCAATGCTTCTATAAATATAGTAAGGTAATTTTAGCACCTTAGCCCCTATGAAATGCATGAGGAGTCTGACATGATAGGTATAGAGCCTGCAGTACCTCCCCTCACAGGTGAAGTATTTCATGATAACCAACATCAAGGATGCAAACTTGTGTTTGAGGTGTGAGAAAGGGAAAATTGTTTTTCTGCCTCCTCTATACCTTGTTTTGATAAATGGATATAAAAAGTTTTTGTCCAATTTTCCCTTTTTAAACCACTTTTCACCCATAGCTCGGATACCTGTGGCCTCAGATATGGAACCTGCTGAGATCTCAAAATCCACTCCTGCAAGGCTTGAGTGCTTGTTGTGTAAATTTAGAATGAGGAGCCTTGTAAGCTCAGGATGGCTCTTCACTTGTTTGACCTTCTCACAGAAATGGAAACACCTTGTGTTTTTAAAACATGAAAAGATCTTAGGAGAGGAGGTGATGGCCACTATGCTTTGAGGTTCCAATCTATTTACTGTTACTCCCTTATGTTTTGGTCTTAAATTCCTTTGAAATTTATCACTAATACTTCTTATCTTAGCTCCTGACATGGTGATTGGGGATGTTGTTTGAAAATATAGGGTGTGATGAAGCAAGGTGAAAAAGGGTGATGGAGTCAACTTTGGAGAATGAGTGGTGTGGAGGCTAGGGTTCTTAGGTTTTAGTTGCTTTGCAGCTTAAGGATGCCCTCTCAAAGGTGTATTGCACTCACCTTAACTCACTTACCCTTTTATGACATCAAACAATTTTTTTAAGGAGTTTTTAAACACAAAGGGTCATTTACATGCCAGACCTAGGGTTTACTTGTCTAGGGTTTGAACTTTAAAGCCATAAAAGACCAAAAGGAACTCGAAAAATTTCTTGGGGACAAGGAAATAGGGCCACTTGCCAATTCTTGGCTTTTGGTGAAACTATGGAAATCAACTGGAAAACAAAATTTGAGCTTGAGGTAAGTTTTTCCTTGTTTTGGATGGTCTTGGCATTTGCGCAACACCTTACCCATATTGTCGGGTCGGGTTGTTTGCACAGCGCCGACAATGCCTGCATGGATGCTAGCACAACGCTGGGTGGGAGCCAGTGTGTGCCAGTCTCCTGGGCGAGTCAGGTGGCGTTTGTGTAGCGTCGGGTGGTGGCAGCATTCCATTGGTCTCCAGTGAGTCGGACCCGAGTTTGTGCAGTGCCCGATATTTGCGTAGAGCCAGGAAAAATTTGCGCAACGCCGTTCAATTTTGAATGGGAAGAGGGTCAGTTAGCACAGCGACAGCCTATATTTGCTTAGCGCTGGTGATTTACGGAGCGCCAAAACACTCTGCTCAGAAACAACACAAAAACCCTGGTTTTCTCCTTAAGCCTTCTAGCTCTCCAAAAAGTGCCAAATGAGTTTGAAATGAAACTAAAACACTTTTATACTCTTTGAGAGAAATAAATTACACTCATAAACCCGCTCTTGCTATGTTTTCTTGGGGTCACTTTATAACTTTCACTAATGTCTCCTTGACCCTTTTTTGCAGTTTTTCATAACTCTTCTTAAATAATTCTCTAGGTAATGGTGCACTGAAATATGGAGAGGCCACCCTTTTTTGGCTTTGAAATTGAGAGGACTATCTGAACTGTCTCTTTTGAAAATTGAAATCATTTCCTCATTCCTCTTAGGAATTTTTAGTGAAATAGACTCAAAATAGGTGTTCCTTACGTTTTACTGATATTTTTGACAGTGATGGTCCTTTTTGGCAAGGATGAGTGCACCAGTTTCACCATATTTTCCCATTGGCCACTTCTGATTTTTGCAGGTGCCATAACACAAGGTTTTTGGTCACTTAGTCATTGTTTTGACTTATACAGCCTTTAGTAAACCAAAAGGGATTCTTAGGGTCAGCAAGATTTTCATTTTGGTTTTAACCTTATGTCTTTTTTTTATCTTGACCATTTTGAAGACCTTTGATTGCACTGGGAAACCTAGGCTTCATCACATTAATACTTTTATCCATTTCTCCCTTTGATGCAGGTGAAGCAGTGTTATCTTGAGAAACCCTAGAGGGCACCTTGGATATCCAATGAATGCCTTCTCTTGTTATGAAGGAGGACTCATCATCTTCATTTGGCCTGTCCTCTCCATCTTTCCAAAATCTTAGGTTTTAGGGTTGTTAGAGGAAACTAAACAGTGTTGTCTTCTAAGTTCTCGATAACCCTTCCAAATTCATTTATTATTTCTAAAAATATTCAATGTGTCCTTGGTTGTGTTGCTTTTCCTTCTGTCTGGGAGGTATTTCTAATGGTTCCTTACTTGGCAACATTGTCTTGTCAATCAATCACGAAACCTTGATTCTTCTTAAACACAAGCCTGCTACCTTTCTCTTTGCTGTGGATGTCTTCTTGTGATGATTTCATCCCATTACCTTACCTCTTCTTATGATGATGGAAACCCTGATCATTTTTTCAGAAATGTGAACAAGGGCAGTTGTCCCTTACAGAATTTGTGCTTTGGCCAACGAGGCCTTCCTTGAAGGGTTTTTTATCAGTTTTGGATAAGGTCACTTGACCTTATCCTTCTTTGAATGCAGCTCCTTTACACGGGAAAACAGAGATTTTTAGAACACCAAATCAACCCTATGATTTACGAAACCCTAGGTGACCTAGTGGAAGGTTCTTTGGACATGGCCTTTGACTGAGAAACTTGGCTTTGAGGTTATCAAGTGTAAAACATAATTTTTGATAGACTTATGTATTGAGGATCGAAAATCCAAAGATTTTGATTTATCTAAAGAGCCTACAAAGATAGTTTTGATACAATCAATGCTTGAGGCATTTTTGGAGATGTAAGAGAGTTGGTTGATTGGTGGCCCTATGTAGCAGTGGAGGGATTTAGGCTAAAACAAAAATAGAGTATTGAGGCAAAAGGTGACACAAAAAATACAAAATAAGTAACATGAGCCCATGACAGGCCTTCTGGAATGGGTTAGCTGAGCTTGACATGATGGGATGATGAAATTATCTTAAGGATAATGAAGGCAGTGAGATTCCTAGAACTCACAATTTTCATGAACTTTGTTTCTAAAAATCTAGGGTAAGCATTTAATCATCTATAAAGGAAAAAATTACTGATGACTAACAATAACGACATCACATATAGGAAAATTGAGAATTATTTGCATTAATATAAATGGAAGGAGATTAGAACCATAAGTGGTAGTTGATCCTGTAGAAGGGCTCCCCGAAATCATTATCTCAGCATTTCCTTGTCACAATATGCACTGTGAGTTACCCTATGCATGAGATGATAAATTATTACTATAGAATCGTAGGGGCATAATCACTCTCCAAATCCAACCATTACCTCTTTCATATGGGAGGGTAAATATATATGAGTGAGGAGTAAGTTGGAAGTTCTTATCTAATTACCACTCTAAGGCTTTAGATCCAGATTTTATGGAGGGATAGTGATCCATGTGGATCGTGGTGGCCACCCACCTATTCCACTTCGAAATTGACCATTGTTACTTTTATTTTTTTAGTTTCATCAATTGTAGCATAATTTACTATTTTTGGTAGATTTTCAAGTCCTGAACTTCTGAAGCCATTTTGAGGCCCTAAATGACATTTTTTTTTGGGAAAATAACCTCCATGAAAATATGTTTCAAAGACTCAATATTCAGTACTAGTAGTGTATTCCACACATAGATCTTTCTAAAAAGGTAACATGTGCATCAAAAAGAGATCATATGCCACAGTGATGACCCTCGGAAATTGATGTACCGATTTACCCCAACAAGGCCCATAGTTTGGAGTTTCATCTCCTAGGGTTAGATCCTTTTATGTTTAGGGTTTTCCATTGGTTCTCAATAATAAATAATCCTTCGAGCCTCATTGTAACACAATTCAGAGGCATGTTTCGTCCACATCTCTCCTAAGAGATAAGGTACCAGTGCCTAGCTAGTTTATTTCCATTTTTTCTGTAAGCATATTTTCGTTATGGGATATCAAAGAAATGAGGTCCTATTTTTGTTGTATCTCTGCATTTATATGTATTTATGTATTTTATTGCATTCCTACATAAGTCTAGATCATATAGGATCAAAGGATAAGTGGTGAAAACTCCAATGTAGCATAGGATATGATCTAAATTTCAATCCAAGGTAAGAAATTGAAACAAATTATGGAAACTCCTAAAAGGTGAAGTTTTCAGAATCCTAGTTATTCTCTCAAAATTATAGAGCCAACATAGGTGCAAAATTTGGGAACCTGCTAGTGACCAACGCTAGCCATAATGGAGCAACTTGTAGGTGAATGAACCTGAGTAGGCTTACAAGGAGTGTTGGTCCTCAAACTAGCTCAAATATGGTAGTTTAGGGTTGAAACTCTATGGGATGAAAGGTACATGCTTAGAGATTTTTGCAAGATGATGAAAATGGGAATAGGATGTTGATTGATCCCATTAGAAGGCTCACTTTGATTGGATGTGACAAAATGGCATATAACACCAACGATAATAAAAAATTGCCATATAAGAGGATATAAACTAAGAATAGCCATCAACATCTAGTCTCTTTCTAACAACAATATCTTAGTCAGAAATAAAATTCATTTTTTTGTTGGAGGCCCAAACAAAGACTGTTAGGTCCCTATATTACAAGTATAGTCCCTTATTGTTGTTAGTGTAACCCCCTTATTGTTACTTTTGTACCCCTGTAACCCCAATATTGTTATTCTTGTGCCCTTACATTATTATTGTTAGGTCGGCTAGGATTATATTGTGACCCCATGGACTCCTATATATATATAAGGAGGTTTTTTCATTTGTATCATCAAAGAATTGTTCATTTATTTAATATATTATAGGTTTCCCCCTCGAAGTTCTTATTTGCAAGGAATTGATCTCTCTTTTTTTCTATTTTTGGAGCTGGTTTCATAAAATTTGGTATCAGAGCTTTGGATTCTAGGGTTTCGCTTCTCCAAAAAATTCATTGTGGAATTTTCACTATAATTTTTTTTCTACAGGGCTTCAGAAGCTGAAATTTTTACATAGTGAAGCCAAAATCCTGAGGAACGTCGTGTAAAAATTTTAGATCTTGGTTCGCAACATTTTCAGAGATATGATCTGTGGAAGTTAGTTTTTTTTTCAGGTTCCCAAATTTCACCTAAAATAGGTCATCATGGATTTTGCGCTATAAATTTTTTTCTACAAAGGTTAAGAATCTAAAATTTTTACAGAGTGAAGCCGAAATCCTAAGCACCGTCCTATTAAAATTTAGATCTTGGTCCACAATATTGGTGGAGATATGATCTCTGGAACTTAGAGTTGTTTCAAGCTCCCGAATTTCCTCTCAAAGAGGTGACCGTGGGAAAATCATCACAACTCTCTATCTGAGCGTCAGACTGGAATTATGTAAAGATTGGCTGAAATTACATAGAATATAGTTTCCTTTCTATCAATTTTTAAGCCGAAGGAGGAAAAAATAACACGTTCAAAATCATACAATTTCTCTCTACTAAACTAGTCCATAATTAGGTCATTGTGGGAGATATGGCATAATGTTTACTTGAAGAATGCAAATCAGGTCATATCTATGGTATTCAAAAATTCAAAAGAATATTCAGAGAGCT
Organism: Pinus albicaulis; assembly: GCA_034641835.2. Taxonomy (NCBI): domain Eukaryota; kingdom Viridiplantae; phylum Streptophyta; class Pinopsida; order Pinales; family Pinaceae; genus Pinus; species Pinus albicaulis. Next base: position 1,893,422,020 of record CM076575.1, on the reverse strand, counting down.
ACTATAGGGCGGAAATTTATATATTGAAGATTCAAAATCATAGAGATAATTTAGTTTCAATATCAAGCTCCTAAAAAGAAAGAAAAAGATGTGTATTGTTTTTCAAATTGCATAAGTCTTCTGTGAAAAATCAGTTTGAAGTGATTCCAAGGGCACATTGAAGCATAGGTATCACTGTTGGGTTCTAAAATTCCACCTAAAAATAATTCAACACCCACTAAGCCTTTTGAAGGCTCTACTATGACTGATGAAGAGGACGAAGCACAACATGACATATCAAAATTACAAGAGCAAGAGCACCAAATTTTTCTCTCGCAAAGAGCAACAAAAAATGAAATGGAAGTTTTCAAGAAAGGCATAGAAGCTAAGATGGATGGTTTTAAGAAAGGCATGGATGGTTTTAAGAATGGCATGGAAGGTAATATGGATGGCGTTAGGTCCCTATATTACTAGTATAGTCTCTTATTGTTGTTAGTGTAACCCCCTTATTGTTATTATTGTACCCCTATAACCCCCATATTGTTATTATTGTGCCCTTAAATTATTATTTTTAGGTTGGCTAGGATTACATTGTGGCCCCACTAGGATGGCCCCACTAGGATTACATTTTGGCCCAATGGACTCCTATATATAGAAAGTAGGTTTTGTAATTTGTATCATCCAATAATTGTTCATTCATGTAATGTATTCGAGGTTTCCCCCTTGAAATGGTTTGCTTCTAAGGCATTGATATCTATTTACTTCTATTTTTGGAGCTGGTTTCACAACATTTGGTATTAGAGCTTTGGATTCTAGGGTTTCGCTACTCCAAACAGGTCATCATGGCATTTTCGCTATAACGTTTTTCCTACAAAGGTTCATAAGCTAAAAATTTTAGAGTGCGAAGCCAAAATCTTGAGGAACATCGTCAAAATATTTGAGAGCTTGGTTCGCAATATTTTCGGAGATATGATCTATGGAAGGTAGGACTTTTTGCAGGCTCCTGAATTTCACTTAAAAAGGTCATTGAAAAATTTTCACTATAAATTTTTTATATGAAGGTTCAAAAGCTAAAATGTTTAGAGTGTGATTTGACATCCTGAGGAATAGCGTCACAAAAATTTAGAGCTTGGTTCACAATATTTTTGGGGATATGATCTGTGGAAGTTAAGTCATTTTCAGGCTCCCGAATTTCATCTCAAAGAGGTGATCGTGGGAAAATATTCATAACTATCTCTCTGAGCATCGGATTGAAATTATGTAAAAAGTGGCTGGAAGTACATGGATTGTAGTTTCTTGTCTATGGGGTGAAAGGTACATGCTTATATCTTTGTGTAAGATGATGAAAAGGGGAATAAGATGTTGATTGATCCCATTAGGAGGCTCACTTTGATTGGATGTGACAAACTCGCATATAACACCAACGATAATAAAAAATGGCCATATAAGAGGATATAAACTAAGAATAGTCATCAACATCCAGTCTCTTTCTAACAATAATATCTTAGTAAAAAATAAAATTATTTTTTTTGTTGGAGGCCCAAAAAAAGACTGTTAGGTCCCTATATTACAAGTATAGTCCCTTATCATTGTTAGTGTAACCCCCTTATTGTTATTGTTGTACCCCTGTAACCCCAATATTGTCATTATTGTGCCCTTACATTATTATTGTTACGTAGGCTAGGATTATATTGTGACCCCATGGACTCCTATATATATAAGAAGGTTTTGTCATTTGTATCATCAAATAATCATTCATTTATGTAATCTATTGTAGTTTTCCTCCTCGAAGTGGTTATTTATAAGGCATTTAACTCTCTTTTCTTCTATTTTTGGAGCTGGTTTCATAACATTTGGTATCAGAGCTTTGGATTTTAGGGTTTCACTGCTCCAAACAAGTCATCGTGGAATTTTCGCTATAGTTTTTTGTCTACGAGGGTTCAAAAGCTTAAATTTTTACATAGTGAAGCCGAAATCCTGAGGAATGTCCTGTAAAAATTTTAAATCTAATTTCACAGCATTTTCGGAGATATGATTTGTGGAAGTTAGGGTTTTTTCAGGTTCCCAAATTTCACCTAAAATAGGTCATCGTGGATTTTGCGCTATAACATTTTTTCTACAAAGGTTAAGAATCTGAATTTTTACATAGTGAAGCCGCAATCCTATGGACTATCTTGTAAAAATCCAGATCTTGGTTCACAATAATGGCAGAGATATGATCTATCGAACTTAGAGTTGTTTTAGGCTCCTAAATTTCATCTCAAAGAGGTGACCATGGGAAAATCGTCATAACTCTCTATTTGAGCGTCGGATTGGAATTATGTAAAAAGTGGCCAGAATTACACAGAATTTAGTTTCCTCTATATCAATTTTAAAGCCGAAGGAGGAAATGATAACACGTGCAACATCATACAATTTCTCTCTACTAAACTAGTCCATAATTAGGTCATTGTGGGAGATATGGCATAACGTTTCCTCAAAGAATCCAAATCAGGTCAGATCTATGGAATTTGAAAATTCAAAAGAAGATTCAGAGAGCTACTATAGGGCCGAAATTTAGATATTGAAGTTTCAAAATCATAGAGATAATTCAGTTTTAATATCGAGCTCCTAAAAAGAAAGAAAAATGTGTGTATTGTTTTTCGAATTGCATAAGTCTTGTCTGAAAAATCAGTTTGAAGTTATTCCAAGGGCATATTGAAGCATAGGTATCACTGTTGGGTTCTAAAACTCCTCCTAAAAATAATTCAACACCCATTAAGCCTTACGAAGGCTCTACTATGACTCATGAAGAGGAAGAAGTGCAACATGACATATAAAAATTACAAGAGCAAGAGCACCAAATTTTGCTCTCACAAAGAGCAACAAAAAATCAAATGGAATTTTTGAAGAAAGTCGTGGAAGCTAAGATGGATGGTTTTAAGAAAGGCATGGATGGTTTTAAGAATGGCATGGAAGGTAATATGGATGGTGTTAGTTCCCTATATTACTAGTATAGTCCCTTATTGTTGTTAGTGTAGCACCCTTATTGTTATTATTGTACCCCTATAACCCCCATATTGTTATTATTATGCCCTTAAATTATTATTCTTAGGTTAGCTAGGATTACATTGTGGCCCCATGGGCTCCTATATATAGAAAGGAGGTTTTGTAATTTGTATCATCCAAGAATTTTTCATTCATGTAATGTATTCGAGGTTTCCCTTTCAAAATGGCTTGTTTCTAAGGCATTGATATCTCTTTTCTTCTATTTTTGGAGCTAGTTTCACAACATTTGGTATCAGAGATTTGGATTCTAGGGTTTCGCTACTCCAAACAGGTTATCATGGAATTTTCGCTATAACATTTTTTCTACGAAGGTTCAGAAGATAAAAAATTTAGAGTGCAAAGTCGAACTCCTAAGGAGAATCGTCGAAATATTTTAGAGCTTGGTTCACAATATTTTCAGAGATATGACCTATGGAAGGCAGGGCTTTTTGTAGGCTCCTGAATTTCACTTAAAAATGCCATCACGGAATTTTCACAATAAATATTTTTCTATGAATGTTCAAAAGCTCAAATGTTTAGAGCGTGAATCCAACATCCTGAGGAACGGTGTCATAAAATTTCAGAGCTTGGTTCGCAATATTTTCGGGGATATGATCTGTGGAAGTTAAGTAATTTTCAGGCTCCCAAATTTCATCTCAAAGAGGTGTTCGTGGGAAAATATTCATAACTCTCTCTCTGAGCATCGGATTGAAATTACGTAAAACGTGACTAGAAGTACATGGAATGTCATTTCCTATCTATAAATTTTAGAGCCAAAGGAGCAAACAATGACACATGGAAAGTCGTACAAGTTCGCTCTACTGAACCAGTCCATAATTAGGTCATTGTGGGAGATTGGACATAAATTTGTCTTAAATAATATAAATCAATTCAGACCTATGGAATTTGAAAGAAGCTTCAGAGGACTTCTACAGAGCTGAATTTCAGATATTGAGGATATGCAAATATAGAGATAAGTCAATTTCAATATCGAGCTCCTCAAAAGCAAGTAAAAGGTGTGTATTGTTTTTCCAAATTACATAAGTCTTGTTTGAAGAATCAAGTTGAATTGATTCCAAGGGAATATTGTAGAATAGATATCAGTATTGGATTCTAAAATGGTCCCTAAAAATAATTAAACACCCATTAAGCCTTTATAAGGCTCTACTATGACTCATGAAGACGAATAATGGCAACATGACATATCAAAATTACAAGAGCAAGTGAAAAAAATTTCACACCCGCAAAGAGAAACAAAAAATGACATGGAAGTTTTGAAGAAAGGCGTGGAAACTAAGATGGATGGTTTGAAGAAAGGCGTGGAATCTAAGATGGATGGTTTGAAGAATGGGATGGAAGCTAAGATGAATGGCATGGAAGCTGGCATGGAATATAAGATGGATGATATGGAAGCTAAGATGGAAAACATGAAGAATGATCTAAAAGCAGACATGGAAGGTTTGACAAAGTTGTTACAAGAAAATTTTCCTAATGGTGAAAAGATAGTAGAGGAAAGTCATGATGAGAACAAAATAAATGTTAATCGTGATTTCATAAACTCTAATGTGGGAGGGAATAACCACCATATTCCAAAAATGGATATGAGGAAGTTTGATGGAAAGGATCTTGTAACATGGATGCTATAGATGGAGCAATATTTTCATCTCAATAATGTGCAAAACACACAAAAGGTATGCATTGCAAGTTTACATTTAGAACAAAATACATTTGTATGGTATCGAAGCAAGTGGTAGTTGATAGAATTACCAAGTATGCACACTTTTGTGCATTATCTCATCCATTTAAAGCAAGTACAATTTTTAATACATTTATGGACACAATTCAAAAGGTACATGGAAACCCAAGGGTTATTTTGAACGACAGAGATCCCATTTTTACTGGAAATTTTTGAACGAAATTATTTTCTTGTTTGGGTACTGAATTAGCTCATAGCTCATCTTATCATCCTCAATCTAATGGTCAAACTAAGATAGTAAACAAATTTTTGGAAGGATATCTTCATTTTTTTGTATCTGATAAACAAACACAATGGGTCAAGTGGTTACCTCTCGCTAAATGGTGGTATAACACTTCCTTCCATACTGCAGTAAAAATGACCCCATTTAGGGCACTTTATGGATATCATCCACCATCCATCACATTATTTTTAAGAGAAAATTTGAAGGTTCAAGCAGTGGAAGATCACATCAAGCATCAACAAGAAGTTCTCCAACTCTTAAAGGATAACCTGAATTTGGCACAAAATCGATGAAGCAACAGGCAGATCAACATCGTAGTGAGATAAGTTTTGATGTAGGAGACTGGGTATTTTTATGGCTACAACCATACAAACAAATGTCCCTCAAGGAAGCTAAGAAGGATAATAAATTATTGCCAAAGTACTATGGTCCTTACAAGGTGTTGCAAAATATTAGTACTATGGCATACAAATTGGAGCTTCCTGCTTCTTCACGAGTGCATCCAGTTTTCCATGTTTCATGCTTAAAGAAGGTTATAGGTGAAAATCTTCCATTTCAAACAATATTACCATAACTTAATGAGGAAGGAAAAATCATATTGGAACTTGAAGCGGTCACGGAAACAAGAACTCGACAGCTACGAAATCGATCAATTTCAGAGTATCTCATCAAGTGGAAGAGCTTACCCACTGAAGATTCTACATTGGAGGATGATAATTTTATACATAAGCACCTAGAGCTACTCAAGCATTGAGGAAAACACTTTTTTGAAGGAGAGGGGCATGTTAGGTCCTTATATTACTAGTATAGTCCCTTATTGTTGTTAGTGTAACCCACTTACTATTATTATTTCACCCCTGTAACCCCCATATTATTATTATTGTGCCCTTAAATTATTATTGTTAGGTCAGCTAGGATTACATTATGGCCCCATGGACTCCTGTATATAGAAAGGAGGTTTTTTAATTTGTATCATCCAAGAATTTTTCATTCATGTAATGTATTGGAGGTTGCCCCCTCGAAGTGGCTTATTTCTCAGGCATTGATATTTCTTTTCTTCGATTTTTGGAGCTGGTTTCACAACAGATGGCATGGAAGCTAAGATGGATGACATGGAAGCTAATATCGATGAAAAAATGAAATAAAACATGGAATACATGAAGAATGATATAAAATCATACATGGAAGTTTTGATGACAAGGTTAATACAAGAAATTATTCCTAATGGCAGAAATATAGTAGAGGAAACTCATGATGAGAAAAAAATAAATGTTAATCGTGATTTCATAAAATCTAATGTTGGATTGAAGAACTACCATATTCCAAAGATGGATATGAGGAAGTTTGATGGCAAGGATCCCGTAACATGGATACTACAGATGGAGCAATATTTTGATCTGAATAATGTGCAAAACACACAAAAGGTACCCATTGCAACTTGACATTTAGAACAAAATACATTTGTATGGTATCAATGGCTTTGATCCCGTAAAAAAAATGGTCACTTGGTCAATTTTTACGAAGGAAATGATAACACATTATGAGGATACAAAGAGCAACACCTTCTTTAGCCAATTGATAAATCTCAAACAAAAGGGTTCAGTGGTGGAGCACATTGAGGACTTCCAAAAATTGAATATAAGGGTAATTGATTTTCTAGGGGAACACAGGATTAATGTCTTCATAGGGACTTTAAAGGATAGCATCGAACATAAAGTTTGGATTTGGGAACCTGTTTCATTGGAGAAGGAATCGGGTTGGCAAGAAAAACTGAATGTAAAATTATGGTGACAAGGAAGCCTACCACTCACATCTATAAATATGGAAGTGTTGCTACTCCTAGACTTCCACAACCTACAATGTTGACACCACAAAAATTGGAAGAAAAAAGAGCAAAAGAGCTTTGCTAAAGTTGTGATATAAAATACACTAAAGGTCATAGGTCTGCTGATAAGAAATTATTTTACATAGATTGTGAAGAGGAGGAAGAAAATGAACAATAAACTTCAAAATAAGAGGATATACACCAAGTGCCAACCCTATAAGAAGAAGAAATGAGTCCGACCATATCATGTAATGCATTGGCAGGAATTAACACTCCTAAAACTCTCAAGATAGAAGGACATATCAAGAAGAAAAAGGTAATAGTGTTGATTGATTTGGGTAGTACTCATAATCTTATTCATTCTAAGGTAGCCAAGGAATTGAATTGTTTCCTATACCCAACACGAGAATGGCAAGTGATCCTTGCAAATGGAGGAACTATGGATTGCTCTAGAAAACTCCATAATATCAGGCTAACCATGGGGGAATCTATATTGAATATTCCAATGCTTTCCATTCCAATGGGAGGTGTTGATGTTGTACAAGGAGTACAATGGTTACAATCTTTGGGGACAGTAGCTTTTAATTTTCAAGAAATTTTCTTGAATATTTTTCGAAAGGAAAGGAAATCGAATAATGGGGTATGGCACGGAAGCCAGGAAAGATAATAATCTCTAATGTCAAGACAAATATTCTGAAGAAAGAACAACGAGGCATAATTGCACAATTATGCTCACTAGAATTTCCAACATCAAAATCATCTATTTCTCCATATCTCCCAAAAGTATTGGACAATCATTCCAAGTTGTTTGACACTCCCAATGAACTCCCACCTATTCATGATCATGATCATGCTATTCATTTTACTCCAGGAAGTGTTCCTCTAAACATTAGGCCTTACAGATATCGTTATGTCCAAAAGAACGAAATTGAACGTATGATTGTAGAAATGTTATAGGCTGGAATAATTCAACCTACTCAAAGTTCTTTCTCTACTCCAGTAATATTGGCGCATAAGAAGGATGGATCATGGCGCATGTGTCTAGATTATAGGGATCTCAATAAGCTCACTATTAAATATAAATTTCCCATTCCTATGACTGATGAATTATTGTATGAATTACATGGAGCAATTTATTTTACCAAGTTGGATCTTCATTTAGGATATCATCAAATTAGAATGAGGACTGAAGATATTCCCAAAATAACATTTCAAACTTATGAGGGTGATTATGAAATTTTGGTCATGCCTTTTGGCCTTACTAATGCACCTTCTACATTTCAAGGGTTGATGAATTCCATTTTCAAACCCTTCCTTAGAAAATTTGTGCTAGTATTTTTTGATGACATACTAATCTACAATGGGTCTGGGAAGGATCATTTTCAACATGTTGATAGGGTGCTCAAACTATTGGAGGATAAAAAATTATATGCAAAAAAATCCAAATGTTTCTTTGGAGTAGAAGAGGTGGAATATTTGGGTCATGCTGTATCACACGAGGGTGTTAATGTAGACCCTAACAAAATTAAATCCATTAAGGAATTGAAAATCCCCACAACCATAAATCAGTTGCAAGGATTTCTTGGGTTAACAAGGTATTATCGCAATTCTGTTAAGAATTATGGGAGAATAGCAGCACCCCTAACAACATTATTTAAAATATATGCATTTTCATGGACTCTTGAAGCAACTAAGGCTTTTGAACATCTTAAAGAGGAAATGTGCCTAGCACCAGTCTTAGCTACGCTAGACTTCACAAAAACCTTTATTGAGGAATGTGATGCCTCAGAAAATGGAATTGGTATTGTTTTAATGAAATAAGGAAGAACCATTTCTTTTGAAATTCATCTAATCAAAGGAAAGTATTTATAGAAAGCTATTTATGGGAAGGAAATGTTGGCAATACTACATGCACTAAAGAAATGGCAACCTTACCTAATGGGAAGACACTTCAAGGTAAAAATTGATCATGGTAGTCTTAAACACTTTTTGGAACAAAGACTATCTTCAGAAGAGTAGCAAAAATGGGTCACAATGATGTTGGGTTATGAATTTCAAATCATCTACAAAAAAGGGAAGCTAAATTTTGTTGCAGATGCACTCTCAAGAAAGGATGAAGACGTGGAATAATTGCTTTGTGCCATTTCTATTATCCAACCAGATTGGATAACCGAAGCAAGGGATGTATGGAAGAAGGACAAAGAAGCATGGACACTCATTCAAAATTTGCAGCAAGATCCTAGTACATCTAATACATTTACTTGGAAAATTGATTCCCTATGGTACAAAGATCGCTTATATATTTGCAAGAATTCCCAACCAACAAAAAAAAAAAAAATGGAATTGCACACTTCTCCTTTAGGAGGACACTCGAGATTTTTAAAAATATACCACAGGGTGAAGAAAGATTTTTTTTGGATGGCCTTACATCTGATATTAAAAATTTTGTGGCGGAATTTTTGGTTTACCAACAAAATAAAGTTGACACAATTAATACCCTGGGTCTTCTACAGCCTTTATCCATTCCAAGTCAACGTTGGGAGGAGATTTCAAAGGATGTTATCATAGGTTTACTGAAGTCTAAAGGAAAGAGTGTCATCATGGTGGTAGTTGATAGAATTAATAAGTATGCACACTTTTGTGCATTATCTCGTCTATTAAAAGAAAGTACAGTTTCTATTGAATTTATGGAAAAAATTCAAAAGCTACATGGAAACCCAAAGATTATTGTAAGTGACAGAGATACATTTTTACTGGAAATTTTTGGACGAAATTATTTTCTTTTTTGGGTACTCAACAAGCTCATATCTCTTCTTATCATCCTCAATCTAATGGTCAAACTTAGATAGTGAATAAATTTTTGGAAGGATAACTTTGATGTTCTGTATCTGATAAACAAACACAATGGTTTAAGTGGTTACCTATCCTAGAATGGTGTTATAACACTTCCTTCCATACTGTAGCAAAAATGACCCCATTTATGGAACTTTATGGATATCATCCACCATCCATCACATATTCTTTAAGAGAAAATTCGAAGTTTCAAGCAGTGGAAGATCACATCGAGCATCAACAAGAAGTTCTCCAACTCTTAATGGATAACCTAAATTTGGAACAAAATCAAATGAAATAACAAGCAGATCAAAATCGCAACGAGAGAAGTTTTGATGTAGGAGACTCGACATTTTTACAGCTACAACCATACAAATAAATGTCCCTCAAGCAATCTAAGAAGGATAATAAAGTATCGCAAAAGTACTATGGTCCTTACAAGTTGTTGAAAAATATTTGTACTATGGCATACAAATTGGAGCTTCCTACTTCTTCGTGAGTGCATCCAGTTTTCCATGTTTCATGCTTAAAGAAGGTTATAGGGTAAAAAAATTTAGTTCAAACAATACTAACAAAAATTGATGAGGAAGGAAAAATAATATTGGAACCTAAAGTAGTCACAGAAACAAGAACTCGACAGCTACGAAATCGATCAATTTCAGAGTATCTCATCAAATGGAAGAACTGACCCATTGAAGATCCTACATTAGAGGATGAGAATTTTATACATAAGCATCCAAAGCTACTCAAGCGTTGAGGACAACAATTTTTTGAAGGAGAGGGCAATGTTAGGTCCCTATATTACTATTATAGTCCCTTATTGTTGTTAGTGTAACCCCCTTATTGTTATTTTTGTACCCTCGTAACCCCAATATTAGTATTATTGTGCCCTTACATTATTATTGTTAGGTCAGCTAGGATTATATTGTGACCCCATGGACTCCTATATATATAAGGAGTTTATTTCATTTGTATCATCAAATAATTGTTAATTTATGTAATGTATTGGAGGTTTCCCGCTCGAAGTGGTTATTTCTAAAGTGTTGATCTCTCTTTTATTCTATTTCGGAGCTAGTTTCATAACAAAGATGTAGGCACTCGAAACCATCAAAATTAGTCTACACAAATATGAAGATTAGTAATTAATAATACCTAAATTATGAGGTAGTAGGGAAATGATGCACTTGGAATATTATGGCTCTGGTTAGGTAAGCAGGGATATCAAAAAAATGGCCAAGTTGCATCATCTTCCTTAGGAACACTGGAGAGGATTTAGTAGCTATGTTGGCATCATCATATCCAAAATGGTGATAAATTAGGGACATAATGGAATAAATAAGCTCAAAAAAAAGGGTTATATGGAGACTGTCAATAACAGGTAGAGACTGTAGGTCAGGGCCTAGGACCATCTACAGTAATGATTGTTTCTCATTAGCATACTGGGTAGTTTAGTAATAGACCAATGTGGTTTCAATAAACTGTTGGGGTTCAGTAGAGATAGGGTAAATCAAGGATTTTTGAATTATCTTTGGGGTTATCTCAAGGATTTTGACCCTTGTGGATGAGACAAAGAATTTTTTCTCATCTATGTAAGCAATGGTTAACCATAAGAGAAAATTGGGAAAATGGTGCATTAAGGGTGAAATTTGGTAGTACAAGCTAAAGTAGACCACCTGAAATGGGTATCTCCTATGAATTTTTTACCATATAAGTTGAAATGGAAGTCAGAGAGGTGGTAGATGCAAGAGGGGTTTGCAATTTTTTCCTCTGTGTCCATGAGATGGTTGATATTGGAGGAGAGTTTTGCCTCCCAAGAATTATGGGTCTCGGGGGACACTTTCTTCGTGCTCTAATGAATTTTCAAAATACTTGCAAGTGAATGCGACCAACTAGTTTCTTGGTTGTCCTCAATAAGACTATAAACATCACTAGAGGGAGATTTTATACCAACTAAGTGCTCAGGTGACGTTCCAAAAGTGCATACTGGTGGGAGGCACGTCCACCTAGAAATAATACTAAGTTTAAAAACTTTGAGGTGGGAAATGTTTTTACAGATGGAGAGAGGGAAAAGATTAACTGGCATGGAATGATCTCACTCAGGTGACATGTGGAAAAAACACATTGGGTGGTGATAGGTGATCTGAAAGGACTGTATTAGTTTTGTTGTGCTAAGTGTAGTTTTTGTTTATAAACATGTACATACTTGTTTCATTAGTTTGCTTAACGAATTTAACCATGAATTGTAGATGGTTTTAGTGAATTAGAAGCATGAAATAATCATAAATAACATTGAACAACATTTTAAAATAGAGAAATAATTCACCACATAACATTTACACGGCAAGCATGATGAAGCAATTCACCCCTCCTAGGCTACATCTACTCATCCAGCTCCCAATGACATGTCCATCTTTCACTATGCTCAAAAGTTTTCAAATATGTGTACTTATAGGCATCTAATGGTTTTTCTCTCTACACCAATGGCTCCAGAATGCTCCAATTAGCTAAGAATCACTCTTCATTCACTCTGAATGGGAAAAAATTGAGTCCCCTACTCAATTTCCCAGTTACACCTACAAAAGCTCCACTAAATGTGGAGGACTCCACTTAATTAGAGTTAAAATAGTGAAATCCGCACAAATTTTAGGCGCTGGATAAAATTCCACTTGAGCTAAGAATCACATTTAAAATTAGTGGTTGGGTGGCCACATGCTAACCCAAACTATGGCTTATAAACCACGCTGTCAGAGGAACTCCAAGGGGTAACCACGGGATAAGGTTTGGAACACGGGTTGAAGATGGATTTTATGGAGACCGTTTTTTTTCATCACCCAGAAACAACGGTTGCGTGTGACAACTCACAAAATACTGGTGGTGTGTTTAAATGTCAGAGATTATAGTTTATGGTTGGATTTTTATGTTACGTTTATATGTTATGTGACCACAGCAAACGGGACCGCTGGCAGATTGGGACAACAGCGGTCCCCAACCCCCATACTACACTATATTAAAATTTAAATACAAACCACAATCGTATAGTGTAATACCTACTCATGCATCTCGGGAAATGCCTCATGTGGTTGCTATGCTGGAGGTCATGGGGTCGAGCCCTATGGACGTCACCATAAAATTTTAACATGCCAGTTCGGGGACACGTGGCGACCTCAGGGCTGGCCACACATCACCCCTTGATTGGCCCAAACATAACAACATGCAAAAAATTGTCCAATAAGATTCCACCACTTATCATCCAATAATTGGTTCTAAGGAAATGAATATTCCACAGAATATTCCTTTTGCTGACTGTGCAATCCACCTTGCTGACTGGGCATCCCAGTCAACCCTGTCGCAAATTTTACCTATTTGGGATTTTGATTGGAACGTGATACCTCCCTCATACGACATTGGTTTTTCAAACTATTCATAGCGCTAGAATCAGGAATATGAGATCTACGCAACCATCCTAGTTTCAACCCAATCTTGTAATTTTCAATTTTTAGCAAAATTTATGAACTCTTGATGACTCCTCCCCATTGGGAAGATTTTGGACACCAAAATACTTGACTACATGTTTAGTAGATGAGGGTACAGCTCCATTACGTTTCCAACCCCCTTCCACTTTGACTTGCTTTGTTTAGTGCCTTTGAGCCCAACTCGAAGGTAGTCAACGCTTCCCCTCTTGGATGCTCTTATCCTCCTATCAAGAATTGTATCTTCCTTGAGCTCATGCCGAAATTATGGTGAGAAATATTCAATAGAAGGTAGCCGAACATCACTTCCTTGATCATTGATAAAAGGTGGCTCATACAAACATAAGTTTTCAACATTAACAACTAAATACTTTTGCATATATGAAGGCAATTCAAGTTGAAATGCATTAGTACCAACTTGCTTTATGATCTCGAATGGACTATAGCAAACAGGTTTGAGCTTTTTACCTTCCCCTTGCATCCTTTCTTTGCTAATGTGCAACCATACCTCATCTCCCTCTTGAAACTTGTGATCAACTCTATGTTTGTCATGCCTCTCTTTGTATTTTCTTTGACTTTTCTCAAGCTGTTCTTGAACTTATTGATGTATAATCTGAATTTGTTCAATGAAATTTTGAGCCTTTTCAATATCACTATGGCCATCAGTTGCAACATCCTTCCCAAATATGAATTCTAATGGAAATTTTGGAAAATACCCAAAGCATACCTCAAAAGGTTATGTTTGAGTTGAAGGGTTCTTTGCTCGGTTGTAAGCGTGTTGAATGTAATGCAGTTGCTCATCCCACAACTTAGGATGTCTGCTGCAATATCCTCTCAATAGATGCACAATGGTTCTATTCAGGACGTTGGTTTGTCCATCTATTTGAGGATGAAAAGTAGTACTCTTTTTCAACTTTGTGTCCATCATAATCCATAGATTTGACCAAAAATTCCCAATGAACCTGTAATCCCTCTATAGATGTGCCATGATCCTGGTTACCCCAAATTGTCCAGCAATAAGAGATGAATGAGCTTCTCTCATGACACTTAGCCCCTCTCCTCCTGGTATACACAGCTTGCCCAAATGAAACAACAGATTTTTATGCATGTGATAATATTTTTCTTTAATTTGATTCCCTTCACTCAAACTAGAATACACATCTTGAAAATCAACATACTATGCATATTTTTCTATGTAACTCTCATGTACAATAGAATCATTTTTTTTTAAAGTAGATGCACTAATTACTGGTCTTGAAAGCATATCAACAACTTTATTGAAAATACCTTTCTTATACCTTATAACCAAGTGAAATTGTTGAAGAAATCCCATCCACCTGAAATGTCATGATTGTTACAATTTTTTTTGTGATTGCAAGTACTATAATGGTTGGTGATCAGTATACACAATCATCTCTTTACCCATCAAGTAGTTTTTCCACTTCTTGACACTTTGTACCAACACATATAGTTCTTTGTCATATGTAGGATAATTAGTTACAACACCATTGAATGTTTCAGAATGAAAAGCGATAGATTTACCATGCTGCAAAATAACTGTGCCCATGGCATAATCACCAGCATGAGTTTGTATCTCAAATGGTTGTCTCAAATTTGGTAATTCAAGGACTGGAGCTGAACTAATCTTTTCTTTTAAATCTTCGAAAGCTTGTTGTTGTTTGCCTCCCCATTTAAAGCCTTTCTTCACACTTGTCATTGTATGCGTAGGAGCTGTGATGGCAGAAAAGTTAGCAATAAACTTTCTCCAATACTGAGTTACACCTAAGAAAATTCTTACCTGAGTTACTGTTTTGGGTGTGGGCCAATTAACAATGGCTTCCACTTTAGAAGTATCAATTCTCAACTCTCCTACTCCTACAAAATGTCCCAAATAAACCAAAGAATTATTTCTGTTATCAGAAATTCTAACCCTGATAAGCTGCTAATCAAGTAGACTCTGAGTAACTATTTCAAACTAGACTTTTGGTTGAGGCTTAGCCTCCTCGACCTGAGAGGGATCTCTCAATAGGATTAAGATTTTGAATTAAGGATTATATGGCTAACTCTAGGAATAAATTGGATATAAAGTGTAAAACTGTTTGAAATACTAATCAAAAAACATATATTAGGCTATGGAATCAAGGTATGTTTCAAAAAAACATCAAAATTATCTTAACATGGAAATCAGGGCATTTTAGTGTTTTAGATGTATCAACAAAATAGTAACACGGTGAATAAAACTCAATTTACAAACATATGAAGGAACTTAGAGAATTTTCCAATGAGTTCTAAGTAACACATGTTCATACCACTGCAAATAGGTAGATGAGGAAAGCCATATGAATATCAAACACCAAAAACTCTTTCTGAATCCTGAGTAGTAAAGACAATATCTATATTAAGATGAAAACACACAGTCTGCTATAGTAACATAGTTTTCTTGTTAATGAAAATTGCCAACCTTTAGCATTTCGACCTCATGTATCTTATAGAGTCATCATTACAATATTGGATTCTCTTATCCATCATGAAGAGAATTCGAATTTCTTATATGGACACCTATTTACTCCTAAAACAGACTATTAATCACATCTGACAATTAACTGTCTCTTCTAAAAGTCCTAATACAAATAGGAGTAAAACTCCTTATTATGTCTAAACAAACTTATCTAGAACTTAAATAATATCTCTGATAGATGTTCCTCCATATCTTCGACCTTGATTATTCTTGCAATCTTGTTATGTTATCATATTGGTTCATGTCTTACTTGCCCTACGAAACAGGGAACATGTTTCCTATAATTTAGCCTTTTTCTCCTTGATGATCTTCGAACCCTTTTTATTGGCATTGTTCACCTTTTGAGATAAGTGACATGTGTTTTCACCTCCATGGAACCATACCTTTCCACCTATAGAGAAACCAAGCCTTTGAAAAAGTAAAAGGAGTGATGGTATGACTGCGGTACAAAATGAGCAGTTTTCTTTGTAGCACAGAATTTGTATCTTTGTAAACCTCTATCAATGATCCAATTTATTTTTCCTTCATTTGTAAACCCTTTCCAACCAACACCAGCAACAAAATTTGGAAATGAAGCTTGTTTACCCTTCAAAACTGCTATAAAATGTTCAAAAATGCACCTACAGCAGTTTCGTAGCGCTATGTATGTCCTTTTTACACTGTCTTTTCATAATATTCATATTTTAAGACTATTTACAACCTTTTAATGATTTTATTGATGTTAATAAACCTTATCAATCAAAATAGGTCAACTTTGCAATGTGTTCAAAAAGTGATTTCTTTCCCAAAAAAAAAATTGTATTAAGGATTTGTCACTTATTGTTCTTGTTCTACCTTTGCTGTAGCTGACTTTCAGATTTTGTCAATTGAATTTAAAGATATTCAATATGCCTCTTCAACCTTATGTTAGTAGCCCTTAAATTAGCATTTATCCTTCCCACAAATTTATCCTCTTTGATTGCAGGAAGAGTCCAGGTAAAATACTGAGCTTCACTGCTGACTGTTTTAGGTTTTGAAACTTTTTCAAGCTCCCATAGAGCTTTAATTCTGTTGAATTTTATCTTCTCAACAACATGTGCTCTTTCTTTCTTCTTATGTTTAGAAATTTCAAGATTAGCTAGTCTCAACTTTTCTTTAATTCCTTCGTAACTTATTTTTTCTCTTTGAGTGTTGAAAACTCTGTTTCTGTCACCTTTAGGCATTGGTGATGAAAGGTCTATGGACTCCTCATAAACATTTGAAACTTCTTCAGCTTTATCTAACTCCACATCCAGCCCTTGCAACTTTTTTGAGTTCCTAGTTAAAGGCCTTCTAGGCTTGAACCAAAACTCTGAAATTTCATCATTCAAATCGATATTTTCAGGTGTAAGACTCGGAATAACCATATTTGTCATTTTTAGTCATTAAAATCCAGCTTTTTGGAAGAATTGATTTTCTTAGATTTCCCTTCATACATACTTATAAAATCTACCTGAACTAAAGGAGATTCCTCAATATCAATAGCCTGTAAAATGTCATTCAAACTACCCTTCAAACTTGGATCTTCTTCTGAAACCACAGTTTTTCCCTTTTCCTTTTCTATTTGACTTCTAGTCAATATTTTCTGGGTTGATCTACTAGTTAAATGTTCCTGTACTGTTTCACTAACTTTACTTGTCTTCTTTTGCGCAGGTTGAAGGGTTTCTTGAATAATCACTGATGTTTTAATCTCTGATTCTTTCACTTGTTTTCTAGGCTTTAACTTGACAAATATTTTTGATCTTGTCTCTACAGGGCCACTGGTTTCTGATGATGATTTTTCTTTGGCCCTAAGGATAATACCTGCTCCTTGTGTTTTCACCCCAAATCCAAAAAAAAAAAAATGTATACCATTCTCTGTTTATCCTCTAAAGTTCATGTAAAACAATCAATTTAACTAGACCATGATGGAAAAGTGAAGTTTCACAGTATTGAGCTTTCATCTGCACTTTATCTGCCATCTTAGCTAAGCTTTGAAACAAGAAGAAAGGCAAATCCAAAGAAAACATTCCAGTAAAATGCAACAAGAGTTTAAAATGATAAGAATATACTTTATGGTATCTTCCCTCATAGGTGAAGTACCTTTGAATGTTGTAGAGAATATTAGCATAGGTGTTCTTGATATAGCTTCTTGGCACTGCTTTAGTTAAATCTGTCTCTTCAAACCCTCGCTTAAGAAAATTTTTACAAGGTTCCATCTCAAACTTGAAATTTTTGAACCACCTTTCTTCTCCCCTTCGAATCTCTATCACTGTTGATATAATTTCAGGGTAAATTGTCAAGTTTAGGAGACCAAACTTTGTATTTGAACCTGTGAAATGAAGAGCAAACTCTTTTGTCACTTTATTATGACCTCCCTACAATTTCTCACAGAATTTCCAACATCCTGCCTTCTTGAAGGCCTCCTCAACTAACTTATCTTTGGTTAGAGCCTCTATGCTTTTAGGCTCTGTCCTTAAGTAGTGGCTTGAACTGTGATTCTTTCTTTCCTCTATCATACTTTCCTTGAAATTCCTGTGTGCTTTCTGAAAACCTGTAACCAATAGCCTCGCTTGATTTCAGAGTAAACTGCCTCGCTTGATAAATGACACTGCCTCGCTTGATGAGTGAAAGAGAAGCTTTGGTTTCTGCTTACCATGAGCTTACCATTCGAAAGAGAGTATGTATCATGTGTTTCTTGCATGAGATAATAAAACCAAAACTAGATCCTTTCAAATTTGAATATGACATAAGACCAATGACCTCAAACGAATGTTATGATGGCTATGAATGGTTGCATGTGTGAGAAAAGACTCATGGCTGACACCTAATCATGAATGATTAACGGAATTTTGGTGGATTTGATAAATGACAAGACATGCTACGAATCCTTGATTTCGTAGTGCGCTCAATGCAATTTTGTGGTTTTGTGCTACGAAATGAGCAGCGTTTCCATAGCGCAAAAGCAGTTTTTTACACTATCTGTGTTATGAAAACGTGGTTTCATGGCTTAGTTAATTTTTTTTCAAAATGATCAAAGATTTGACTCTCTAAAGATGGTATGAGATTGTCAAGGTGTGAAATAAGGTTGTTAGACTTTATTTTGTGAATGGAAATGAGACTCTAACCCTATCACTTGACCCCTAAAAACTTAACATGACTTCACACCTATCTAAAAACTATGACTAGGAACAAAGCAAACTGTCCAAGTTTGGAATTTTTTTTTTATAGTGATAACACTTTCCAAATTCACACTTTGACATCTTAAGAAACAATTTCTCTTTCTTCAAAACATCAAGAACTCTATTCAGATGCAAGACATCTTCTTCTCTTGTTTTTAAGAAAATTGATATTTCATCTAAGTAAAAAATCACAAATTCATCAAGGAATGGACACAAAAAAAAATCCATAACACACATGAAAGTTTTCGATGCATTACACAAAATCAAATGGCATAACTAACCACTCAAAGAGTCCTTGTTTGGTTTTGAATGTAGTTTTCCATATGTCACTTTCTGCAATTATTACGTGCTGATATCCACTTCGTAAATCTAACTTAGTGAGAAAATTTTCTTCTTTCAGTTGAATAAGAAAATCATCTATCCCTGGGAGTGGGTAACGATTCTTTACTGTAATCGTGTTCAAAAATCGGAAGTCTACACACATGCGCCAAGTCCCATATTTCTTTGGTATCAATAGTATGGGTGAACCACATGGAAAAGTTCTTGGACTTATGATTCCTTTGTCTAACATCTCCTTGATTTGTGTCTTTATTTCATCATTATCCATTATTGACATGTGATACATACCGATTTTTGGAAGAGAACAAACTTGCTGCAACTGAATCTCATGTTGAATCTCTAAAACATCTCATGATGTGCATAAACTAAATCATATAAATCGGATTTCAACTTAGGGTCCCATCCCTCAAATTATTCATGATTAACATCAGCTTTAGTTTTAATCATTAGAAGAACAAAACTCTTACTTGAATTTACTTCCCTCTTTACCTGTCTAGCATTTACCATAGCAATGTTTGTCTTCTTTAGATTTGCTTGAACAATGTACTCCTTGCCATATTTGAATAAATGATACTTGTTCTCATGGAGATGGAAGATCACTTTCCTATCATACAATTAAGGACTTCCCAACCCAATACATGTTATGTCAAGCGGAACCACATCTAATTCAACTATTTCAACAAAATTTGCAGTGATTGCAAACTGCAATATACATTTATTTGAAACCTGTAAATTTGCATCCTTACAAATCCAACCTAATGGATATGGTTTTGGATGTGGTATGGTCTCAAGTTTAAGTTTATTGACAAAGTCTTCAAAGATTAAGTTTTCTTGTGACCACTATCAAACAATGTGTCAACCTTGGTATGCTTGGATATGACTCTCACATGAAACAATTCTATTCCTTCTTCTTCATTTGGAGCATGTATGTGACAGTTTTATGTACTACTACTGGGTTTAGTTTCAATTTATTTTCCCTTGATGTTCTCCAATCCCATGGCTGTAATCTTCGATTTATCACCTGAATCAACTCCTAAATCATGTTGAGCTATAGCTACAGTTTTCTGTTTCCCTTTGTTATTGTATTTCTTCGGCCTCATTTCAATATGTAATTTCCAACAATGAGTTTCATCATGGCCTTATTTTGAAAAATGTTTACAAACCACTTTTTCTCCCTCTTTCTTAATAGATGCATTCTTTTTTCTTTTACCTTTTGAGGTCTTCTCTTTGTTTTTCCCCTTAAAAGGTTTCTTCCTACCCTCTTCAGAAATGTTCTTCCCTCGAGCTTCTAGATGTGTGGCCTGAACACATAATTCATCTAGACTGGTGGGGTTAAACATGAGAATAGTATTTTTTAGGTAGCTATGTAAGCCTCCTATGAAAATGTACCCCTAATAAGAGAGCTCTTCTCTTAAATTCTTGGGTGTATTCTTGCATATTTTGTCCCTTCAATTGCCTAAATTTTTACCAGTTCATTATGGCCTTCTTCATATGAGCTAATGGAAAAAATATTTTTTTATTGCAGTAATGAAATCTAACCATGATAGAATAATCTTACCATGTTTCTTGATCTCCTCCTTTCGGTTGGCTTCCCACCAAAAAAGTGCTACACCTTCCATTCTCAATCATGAAGCTAATTGGATTTTGGTATCATCATCTTGAAGGTTCTATATTCTCAAATAGAACTCCAATTTCCTAATCCAATTATCAAAATTTTCTGCATTGACTTCACCATTAAACATTGGAAATTCAAACTTAACATCGAGTTTTAAAAAGGTACTTTTACCAGTGTTCTTAGACTTGTGTGGTCGTTGTACTAAAGAAGAAGTAGAGGATGATGATGATGAGGGTGAGGATGATGGCTCTCCATTGCATCCATTTCCTCCATTGCCCTTGTTTGACTTATCTTCATCATTGTGACATCCTAAAGTTCAGTTTTCTTCTTGTGAAGTTTGGATCCTTCTCCTTCCAGTCTCTCATTCCTTTCTTGTTAAAGTATTCTAACCATCTTAGTCATCTCAAGGAATGCCTTCCTAAACACTCTTTCTTCCTCTTTGGGATCAACTTATTCATGGATTTCTCCTTCCTGTAGAGGCATGCTTAATGTAGTTTCTACTTCCTTAGGAGGTGAACTAGGTGGTGGAGATTCTAGAAATATTTCTCTCCTTTACTTTGGCTCTTTTTGAGAACCTTCTTCTCCCACCAATTTGCCTTCTCCTCTTTTTTGCTTGAGCGTAGTAAGCATATAAAAACTTGCAAACACTTAAACAATTCTCTGCACACAACAACACCTGAGAAAAAATTCCTTTGCTCTGATACCAACATGATCTGAAAGGATTGTATTAGTTTTCTTTTGCTAAGTGTCTTTTCATTTTATAAGCATGTACATACTTCTCTCATTAGTTTTCTTAAGGATTGAGGAATTTAACCATGAATTGTAAATGATTTTAGTGAATTATAAGCATGAAATAATAATAAATAACACTGAACAACGATGTAAAATAGAGAATTAATTCACCACATAACATTTACACAATAGGCATGATGAAGAAATTCACCCCTCCTGGGCTACATCTATTGATCCAGCTCCCAATGGCATGTCCATCTTTCATTACGGTTAAAATTTTTAAAATAAATGTAGTTATAAGCCTCTAATGGTTCTTTTCTCTGCACCAATGGCTCCAAAATTCTCCAATTAGCTAAGAATGACTCTTCGTTCACCTTGAATGGGCAAAAATTGAGCCTCCTACTCATTTTCCTAGTTACACCTAGAAAATATTCACTAAATGCCGTAATCGTATAGTGTAAGAACTACTCGTGCAGATCAGGTGGTGTGTCATGTGGTTGCTCGACTATAGGTCATGGGGTCGAGCCCTGTGGACCTCTCCCCAAAACTGTAACATGCCAGTTGGGGGACACGTGACACCCTCAGGGCTAGCCACGTGTCACCCCTTAATTGTCCCAACAATAATAACGTACAACCAACTGTCTAATAATATTTCACCACTTGTCATCCACTGATTGGTTCTGAGGAAAGAAATATTCCTCAAAATATTCCTTTTACCGATCGTGCAATCCACCTTGTTGACCGGGCATCCCAGTCAACCCTTTCGTAAATTTTACATGTCTGGTATTTTGGTCAGAACGTGATATCTCCCTCATACGACATCGGATTTTCGAACCATTCACAATGTCGGAATTAGGCAGATGATATCTACACAACCATCCTATTTTCAAACCAATCCTGTAACTTTCAATTTTTAGCAAAATTTATGAACTCCTGATCAATAGGGGACAGGTCGAGGGGAGCTTAGGGCATACAGGTTACCATTTTTCTTTGAATTCACCACTCACTTGAATTGGCGTTGTTGGACTATCCATCATTGCACATGGTCCCCACACTGCTCCAACGGGTAGAGGAGTGGGAGACCAGATCCATTGGTTATCCCTTGGAATGAATCTTGGTCGTTGGATTGCTGGGCCCACCATTTTGTCTCGTCAGCTCTGGGGGGTCATGTCTGCTTATCATCCACATATGTTACTCCCAGAAATTCTTTCAAGGACTGGTTGGGCAGAGATGGATGATGATCCACCCCCAAATAGCTCTATCATTAAGCAAAAGTGTGTGCTCATGCAAAAATCTTCCTTTAGGTCATTACGCTTACCTTGTGGGGGTTCCGTGAGTGTTGTTTTTGAACTTATATCATTTTCCATGGCTCTAGGGCCTGATAGTTTCGCCCATAGCTTATTGAAATGGATTCTTTTAGCTAGGAGCCTCAAATCCAATCTCTCAACCCTCTTAGAAAATTGATGAAGGGAAGCAACACCATGTAAATATCTTGAAGGGTTCTTGATGGAAAATCAATGTGTATGAAGAAGTTCAATCATTAATTGATGAAAAATTCATAAAAGTAGGTGCTCACATGGAACAACGATGCTTCAATCAAATATATATTCATAAATTCTTGAAATTGTTTCAAAGTTTCCAAGGATTTGTATTTCCACTTTCCAAAAAATATTCAATAACTTCAGGTTATCAATTTTACTATCCTAGATTTAGAAATTAGTTCATCATTCCATGATTCTTCATCTCGAACTTCATAAGCCATCTCCTCTTAATTTGATCAACAAAGGCTCATTACCTATCAAGAATATACCATGAACATATCAAACCAAAACCAGAGTCATACCTTGGAAAATTTTTGAAGTAGAGGTTTGGATTGGGACATCTTTGTGGCTTCACTAGATAACTAAAATGGAGACATATCAAGCCAGAAAATATTACTTATTGTAATTATTTATCTAAACATAACATTGATCAAACCAATATGATCAACCTTACAAAAATCAATACTGTGCAATCAACTTATCAAGATTTACATGTGAGATCAAAAATAATATAAAAATTATAAAACTTTTTGCAAATGTCCTTGTGACAAAACTTTTGGACCAAATGGAAGGTAGAGCTCACATCAAAATATCAAGTCATGACTTTGTTTATTGTCATGTCAAAAATTTGTTCTAATAAATATCAAATTTTATCAGTCCATTCTTATGATCATAGCATGAATGATTTTTTCCGCTAAATATGAATGCACACATTAGTTACAAGTCATATACGTTTCATGAATATATCAAGAATAAGTCATATAAGTTTGATCCATTCATTGTGATATTACTACTTACAAAACCACATTTTTTTATACTTAAACCAATGTGACAAATACAATGAAGCCAATACAAAATAAATCTCAACATTAATCACTGAAATTCATTATGCCCGCATAGCACTGTCATAAAGGAAACTGAAAACCATAATTTTTTATCATAGTGAGTTCAATTATTCCATAACCCAATACTTATATATGAACTATCAAGAATCAATTAAAATTTCTAAAGCATCATCAACCATCCAAGCAAACATGCCAAAT
Organism: Pinus albicaulis; assembly: GCA_034641835.2. Lineage (NCBI taxonomy): Eukaryota > Viridiplantae > Streptophyta > Pinopsida > Pinales > Pinaceae > Pinus > Pinus albicaulis. The sequence continues at coordinate 1,893,397,941 of CM076575.1, read as the reverse complement.
CTTTTCAGAATCTTGGAATTGTTTACAAATAATGACACATACTAACTTCAATGATTAAGTAAAACCATGATGATATGGATATTATGGTCCCCTACAAACACAATTTTATTCATCATATTCACATTCTCTATAGTAAGTCAAACATTCAAACTTCCCTATTCATGTAAGTTTATTTGTTTTCTCCATATTTGCAGGACCGTCATACTCCTCGTGCATTCCTGATTTTATGCATACTAGATTTGTTTTTTGTGAATTATCAATGGAGACATATCAAGCCCAGAAAGCTTACTTATTGTAATGATTTCTATAAACATAAAAATAATCAAACCAATATGATTAGCCTTACACAAATAAATACTATGAAATCAAATAAAATAAGCCAACTTATCAAGATTTAGATGCAGCTAAAAAATAACATCAAAATTATAAAATTTTCTACAAATATCCTTGTGACAAACTTTTTGGACCAAATGTTAGGTAGAGCTCACATCCAGATATCAAGTCACGATTTCATCTATTTTATTGTCAACAAGTTCTTATTAAGAAATATCAATTTTTTTCAGTCCATCCTTATGATCATAGCATGAATCATTTCGACCACGAAATATGAATGCATATATTAGGGACAAGTCATAGAAGTTTCATAAATATACCAAGAATAAGTCATATAATTTTGATCCATTCATTGTGATATTACTTCATACTAAATCAAAATATTGTATAATTAAACAAATGTGCCAAAGGCAATGAAGCCAATCCAAAATAAATATCAACATTAATTAGTGAAATTCATTATGCCCACATAGCATTGTCATCAAGGAAGGTGAAAACCCTAATTTTTTATCATAGTGAGTTAAATCATTCCATAACCCAAAACATATCTATGAACTATCAAGAATGAAGTCAAAGTTCTAAAGAGTCATTAATAATCCAAGAAAACATGTCCAATATTGTCATAATATTGCAATTGTTATCAAATAATGACATATACTAACTTCAATGATCAAATAAAACCATTATGATATGGATATTATGGTCCCCTACAAACACAATTTTATTCAACTTATTCTCATTCTATATAGTAAGCCAAACATTCAAACTTCCCTACCCATAGACTTTATGTTGTCTGATCCATATCTACAAGACTATCATAATCCTAGTGCATTCTTGATTTTGTGGATACTAGCATTAGGTTTTGTGACCTAAACGCATAACCACACACATAGGATTTCTTCTATGTAGTTGTGAGGCCTATAACGACACTCATAAGATTGATTCCATGTGGGTGGGAGTGAGACTAAGGGTAGCCCTCACTTCTCAAACTCAAAATATGATCCATACTATCAACATTAGATATTTAAACTATTCATGTCCATAAAATCATACTTCAATAGTAAAAAAGGTTCTACACATTTAATGCAAATTATAAGAGCTGTAGGGATGTCATGAAGAGCTTCTCCCTTGTAATGAACAACTAATTCAATAATTATCACTTAATTTATAAACTTATCTATCATAATGTCATCATGCATTAGAAAAATTATTAGAGCATGAAATCCAACTATATTACGTTCTAAAACATATACCTATCATGGAAATAACATGTTAGCTTTAGCTACTTCATCATCACATGATATCAAATTTTCATCAAGATGTAGAATCTTATGATTAGTGTAGTTGACATGTTTATCATCATACTTCAAAAATCATAATTACTACATCATTTGATGAAGAAGAACCCAGATTTTCCACAGTGTCAGAGAATATATGTCAACGTTTCAAATCTCCACGGAGATCCATCTTCAGGACGAATGAATGAAGAAACAAAAGAAGTACTTAGGTCAAATTTATAGAGAGAAGATTTTTTAAGGATCCAACCAACAATAATATCTAGGAAATAATTAATCTATTTTTATTAATGTTTTTACTTAAATTAAAAATAATTAACTAATTAATCAATTCCTTATATTTAATAAATTCAAGTAATAATGATGTATGTATATAATAATATAATAACTAATAATAAATAATACTACTTTTATTATTTATTTTAGAATTTTCTAATAATCATTTTATGTTTAAATTTTTATTTCTCAAATAATAGTTAATGATTATAAAATCTAAATCTAACTTTATTCCTAGAATTTTAATAAATAATATTAAATCCTAGAATTTCAATAATTAATAGTCTCTCAAATAATAGTTAGTGATTATTATTTATTCCTAGAATATTAATAGATAACAGTTAATGATTATTATTATTAAAATCTAAATATCTTTATAATTAGCTTATATTGTAAAGCCCCTATTTTATTTTTAATTTTTTTCCTTAGTTTTCTATCCCATAGATACTAATAATAATTATAATTTATTAATTAATTAATTTTAAATGGAAATTAATTAATTAATAGGGTTAATTATTAAAAGTAAATAATGAATTATTTGATTTTATAGTTTTTATTAATTAAATATCAAAGCTAGGTCAAAAAGCCCTAAAACCCTAGAATATAATAGGAAATACCAAACCTGAGGAACTATACTTGGGAGGTTGTCGAACTGGAGGAACGGATTTGACGAATTAGAGGATGCCAGCAGTCACTGATCTCACAACCTCCATCTCTATTAAGGTTTTGAGGATGCTTTATAATCTCGATTGCCTCTCTAATTTTCCTTCTCCGATAGTGATATTCTCTTGTAATTATTCTGGCATCCTCGAGACGTAAATGATGCTTATTAAATCATCTAGAAAAAACATCCATATTTATCACATTTTTCCAATTCACTAAGCTTATCAAAATCTAAACAAGGTAAAATACAAACATCCTGAATATCAATCTTATTATTATACTTCTATCATCATGTTTGTTACAAACATTATCAATAGTATCAAAGTAGAATATATAATAATAAATGTTCTATCCTTCTTTATAACATGAGGGAATCCATTATGCTTAAAATGAAATATGCTTTGAAAAATATAAAGTATATCAGTATAACAAAAATCAATGTTTCTTGGTAGCTTTACCATAACTTAATAGAATGTAATATACTTGTCCAGTACCAAGTGTACCATCTCATCATGTGAATAAAACCTACTTACATATATATGAGTTATTGATGAAGGTGAAATCCCCATCATACCTTATGGTTTACCTTTCCATCTAATATTGCAGCTGAAACATAATATTGGCTCAATATACCATACATACCTTGCAGTATTCAAATACATGTGTATCTTCTTATTTGGCATTGGCAACATGAACACTTTTTCAACTTCCTTGTCATGGGAAAATGTAGCTCTTCTCTTCCTACACTAGCCATATTTTGATACATATTTTATGATCCTCATGAAGGATCCACTTATAACAGCTCATTAAGAGGTTAGAACTAATAATCCAAAAAATAATAGAATCAAGAGGAGGTAACGTAAATCTAAAAGGTACTTATATTTTAATGAGAGGATATATGCTGCCCCATGAATCCAACTTCAATAGTCATTACCAACCATTATCCATATGAAAAATGTTGCCTTAAATATTTCGACCAGCTTCATCAGTAACAAGGCATTATAGAGGCTATGTCATCTAGGGCTTTGTCACTTGAATATCTTCACATTGACCATGTTAGGGTTTATAGATTTCATATCTCAAATATTTTTGAGAAACCAAGCTTTATTCCTAACCCCATAGTATCAAACCCTAATAACCAAATTTCCTTAGGTTTCCTTCAAACCCTAGTATTCTTTAAGTCTCCTTCATATAGTCCCTTTCTTCCATCAAAGGTGTCTTCATAGGTTTTGATCTACAATGAATTTTCTTCAACCTAGATATGATACCATGTTAAATTTTCTTGGGGATATATTTTTCTTTCCTTTGATAATTCCATTTCATATTAATTTTACCCCATAACATCATATCATTATTATATTTTAAAAAATTATTTAGAAACATATGAAATTGCATAAAAATAACAACATCATAAACAATGCAGCATAACATAAAAAATAAAATAAAATCATTCACACATAGAGGCACTAGGAATGGTTGAAGACAAGGGAAAGAACCACTATCATAAAACCCATAAATCACAAGAATGGACCTACATACCTAAGGTTGTGACCAAAAATTTCTTGTGCCATGCCTACTGTCGAAAACCAAAACCTTAGCACACATCTAAGATTCGAACCCTCCAATGTCAGATGTGTGCCAGCTAAGTTTCCACGAAATATCTTAGAATTGTGTGAGCCAGACAAAATAAAGATTAATAAATGATAATAATGGTGGTCTCCAAATGAGGTTGTGGTCACATTTGGTCTTTAATTCAAAAATACGTTTTCCCTAGCCAAAATTGAGCCTTTCAATAGTCAAACTTGGTCCTCTTGAAAAGAGGAATCTCATCTGATGGTTGTAATTTTTAATTAAGCTTCCAAATTAACACACTTGATGATTCACTTGTAGAACCCTACCTTCTCCACCTAGGTCCAACTTTGTGCACAATTTCTAGCTTTGAGGAAAAAAAATTCATCTTGTTGATCACCATAGTTTCCTTACATATCCCAGTTATGGATGCAGTATCCTACATTTCTCTCGTCATCTTAACACATTCATAGAGAAAGTAAAATTTTACTTTTTTATTAGGTATAAGGAGTATAAAAATACACATGTTTAATATTTTATAGTCTTAATTCCATCTCTGGTTTTGCTCTGCTTCCAACAAGCTTATTTAGTATCCCCCCTGGATACCCTTAATTTTTCTCTATATATTTTAGCATCTTGTTTTCTCTTTCTAACCAACACTACATGTGAATTCAGATATTTTGTGCCCCACTCCTAGATCACATCTATGACCTTGTAAGTTTTTTTTAATTCCTTCACCATATTTTTCGATCCTTTCTTCACTTCATGCAAAAGAACCATTTCCACATGAAGATTGAACACCTCATCACATAACTACTTCATAGTGTCTTCTATAGGATTGATTTCCTCAAGTATAGTTTCCTTTAGCTCCATCCCGCTAGCACTAGCGGAAGACAACAATTGATTCTCAGCCACGATATGATCAACCTATTTCCTTATAGAAGTTAATTCCTTTACCAATGAATTATTCCCTATCATCAAGAAACCAATGTTCTCCTTAGTGGCTTCCAAAAATATTACATTCATTATTGCAATTTCTCTTCGATTCCCTAGTATTTGGCACACACACCCTTTTTGTGTTAATGGAAATAGGGTGATGAGGGTCATTCAAAAAATACCTTATTATATCTTACACTATTCTGCTCTTTAAATTATCAAAGGTAAATTTTGAAATTTCCACGACCCTCGCATTCAATAAAGGAACTCTTTCGATTTATCTGAATGGGAGATGGCCACCAGTAAGAGGAGGTGGGAGTCGATATCTCATTTTCTCTAGAGTAGACATCATTTTTTCTTCTATATCATCCTCATTACTTTCATCATCCTCGCGTTGGGCCTGCAAATCCTCTTCTTACCTCATCCTGCTATCTTCTTCTTCTAATAAATTTTTCCTTTCTTCTTCTTCCTTTCGATTCTATAAGGATTATTCTTCTTGTTTCTTTCTAGTCTTGTATTGTTTTCTCATTCTGAACTCTTCCTTTATTCTTTGCACACCTCCTTTTTTATTCCTTTATTGTTCCTCTTTCTATTTTCTTTCTTTGTCTTGCCTATGTTCCTCTTCCTAATTTTTCTCTACTTCCCTTTTATACTCCTCTTCCTATCACTTCCTCGGCACTTCTTAAAACTACCTCTCTGCTTCAGTTGAAACCTTGGTGTTTTGATTTTATTTAAACTATTTTTTCATCTCTTCTTAAGGATTGTGCATAATCTTCCTCTTTGGCTTAACACCACTATCTATATTGGGCAGTTCCAGTTGGTTCCCTTCTTGAAAAATATCTTATATATTAGTGGTGTTAGAAGGGATCACTTCATCCCCTGACCTTGTGGCTCTACAAGCATTGTACCTAGTTTCTCTTTCCTACTTACACTATTGAGAACCATGTTCTTGGCATCTAGACCCTGCAATACCCATCCAATTGCTTTTTCACGTGGTAATACCAGACATCGCGAGGAAATTTGGTGGAACCTATATCTCTTAACATTGATGTAAATTTCCATATATTCTAGATCCTCTGGGAAGTATTTTGTTCTAAAAGAATATTTCATGATAAATTATGATATAGTAGTGCAATCATCCAAAAAATAGTTGGTATTTTCCAAGATAGGTACTCCTGATTTAGAACTTTCTCATGTACTCTTAGTACTACTTTCAGTGGCCTCCTTATTTGGTATAACTCTTGTAACCAAAGGAATTGTGTGAGTAAAGGAAGTGAGAATGATAATCTCTTGAGTGGAAGAGCGTGTCAGGAGAGAGGCACTCATAGAAACGTAAGCTATTTCCTTAGATAATCACACCTTCTATCAAGATATCAAATGAAACAACCAATAACTAAGAGGAAAATTTGCACAAAGCCTTAGTAGAAGAGGTAAACTTGAGGAAAGAGTCACTTGACTCGTCACTAGAAGTGTGCACTATGTAATGACTAATATAAAAATCTACACATGTCCAGTTAGCAAGAAGAAAATTTGATAGTTGAGGCTTGTGATTGGGCAACGTGAAATTTCTAAGGGAGACAGTGAGAGCTCCTTCACTGCAAATTTCACATCAACAGTGGACAAAGAGGGAGAGACTAGTGGCTAGAATTTTCAGTGTATAGTTGAAGTTAGGCATTATATAATGTGCAATCAAAGTAAGCGGGGATGGCCACATTACCAACTAGAGTTTCACAATGAACACTTGTAGAGAGAGAGAGGGCTTGGGAGGTTCATATGTCGAATCAGTAGAGATAAACTTCTAAAATATTCTTCTTGGGAGGGAGAAATTTTCAATTGCAGTGATGAAGAGGCATATTGAGTCAAAATCGAGCTAATTATGGATTAGAAATTAACAATGAGGATTGTGAGAAGATAACCCACGTAAATAGATAAATCTGTAATGATTAATAGAATTCGGAAGGACTTAGAATATGAAATTATACTAGAAAATAAGCATGCAAGAGGGAAACTACACATGAAAAAGCTAAATATAGAGAAAGCGACACTTGTTATGCAAAATGTAGGGAAAAATGATAAAATAAGAAATAAATGTAGCAAAAAATGATAGTTACGAGACTTGCCCAAAATAAAAGTGCACATGAAACCAAAAGCTCCTTGTGCTCATGAAATGTGTTGGGTTATGTAATTTCCATATTTTTCCTATTTATTTTCCTATTTATTTTATCTCTTTTTTATCAACGGGATTACATTTATGTTCCTTTATCGACTTGGATTAAAATATTTGGGATTTTTTATTGTTACATATTAAAAAAATATTCAAATAATTGGGACGTAGAACATTGGAATATTCAATACATATTACCCCATGTTTAGTTTGATATTATGTGAATTTCCAAAGAAATTTATAGTTCCTCCACTTGCAACCATCACTTGACACTCTAGTACTGGGTATATGAAGGACTTCAATTCCTTGGCTACCTTATTATTAATAAAATTATGAGTACTACATGAATCAATTAGCACTATTACATTTTTCCTATTGATATGTGGCTCTATCTTGAGAGTTTTCGGAGTAATAAATATTTCCAATGCATTACAGGATATGGTTGGATTCATTTCTTCATCCTCTAGGGTTGTTTCGTGGTGTATATCCTCTTGTTTTGAATTTTCTTGTTCATTTTATTAGACAATTATCATTATTATATAAAATATTTTATTTAATTATGAGTTCAAAATTATTACTCCTATTAGGTTCCATTCCTTGTCAAAATATCATATTATTTCTGCATCGCTTCTTTCCATTCATCATGAGAAGTGACTTCTTATTATTACTATAAAAACCTTCATTCGTTGAAGTATGTCCTTTTTCACGGGTCAATTTCTTAGTCCAATTCTACTCATAAACTAACATTAGAGCTATTATCTTAAGTTTCTTTTTATCATAAAACTAATATATGGGTTGTTTCAGGTTTGAATGGTTTTTTCAAGCATGCTATTACACGAATATATTTTTGTTCCTTTACCGATTTGTATTAAAATATTCGAGAGTTGTTGCTGTTACCCATAAATTTTCTTAAGCACATGTCGTTTCCAATCAGAACTAATCTAGGAGCACGTCAAAGTGAAGATAAATAACTTATCACCAAGGAAAATTTGTGGAGCAATGAGATCATTTGGTTGATATATTTTGTAACTATATTTGTAAATAAATGAAAATTTTATAGTCTTACCCCTTCGATGGAAATTGTTATGTAACTGTTAAGATATCATTTTATTTTAAGATGACATGAAAATAGAAAGATTATCATGATGATATTCTCATTTTAATTAAGATCTATAAAAGAAAGGACTATTTTCCCACGAGGGAAAGAGCGAAGTAAGAGAGAATAGGATTGGAAAGGGGAACACTAGATCTCTATAATACTGATCTTTTTATTAATGAAAAATATCAAATTTGGGGTTCCAAATTTTCTGTGAAGTAGCCTATGTGATATTTAGTGCACCAACCCCTGCTGAGGATGAAGGGTCCTCCTAAGTTAGAAGGGATCACTAGCTTCTTAGAGTGGAATAATTAATTACACAAATATTTCTCAGTTATGTGATTGTTTTTACTATTGTTGTTACATTTAATTTTGTGTGTAATTTAATTAATTGTGGTAATATTTGAATGGTGTGAAACCTTAAGTCTTGGATTGGTCCCTCGGTTTAGTGTGGCATTGAATTATTTGTTTCAATGTTACAGTTTGGATTTCACTTCCTTTTCTAGGTGCATATTGAATGAGTGATGGTTTTGAGGAGTGTCTTGAGAGAGGTTGAATGGAAGAGAAAATTATTTTCCAATACTTTCTCACATTTAATTTGTGTGAAGTGTGTAACAACTTTGTTGATTGCAGAGAGTGTGTGTGCAAACAATTTGTGTTGATATAATTTTGTACTAGCGGTCATTTTCCTCAGAATAGACTTTGTGTGACAGTATTGTATAAATTAATTCGACCTGGATCGATAATTAAATGTAAGAGAGGATCTATTTATATGATTTAAAAGAACTATAGTTTCACCTGAATAAATGCACATAACTCCAAATATGAGTGTGAGAAGTCGTCTTGTTATATAGGTGAGCACTCGTATATCTATGGTTAGGTTTTTTCCATGCATGTCAAAAATCTAGGAGCTATATTTAGTTAGTTCCCAAATAGGACTATGAAAATTTTAGAGAGTGTGCCCACACTGTCAACAAGTGGTGAAAAATAGCTATCCATAGCAAGTGCATAGTTTCTATCCATAGAGACTGCACAGTTAACTATCTATGGGAATTGATAAATTCAGTGGCTTAAGGGACTCACATTTAACTCACACAAGGGACTACACAATTTCCTATGATAAGGTACTATATAACTCTTTGCTACCACTCAGATTGAGTTGTATAGTTATAAAAAACTACAAGATGTGTCTAGAGAGTCCTTGCAAACACTACTGCTTATAACCTGCTTAATATCAAGAATACTTTCATTATATCCTTCAATGTTCAACATATTTGAAATTGAATGAAGTTTCTATCAGAAAGGGTATGACTATTATGTTTCCTAAGTTTAGCCAACTTATTTCATCTTCAACATTGTTACCACTGGCTATGGTGTCTTCTTTAGGATTTTCCTTATTTTTAGGGGGATACATCCATGTCCATGCCTTTTCCTCTACCTTTTCTTCTCTTATACTTTGTTGTTACAATTAATTTTGTGTGTAATTTACATAATTTTGGTGAGCATTGAATGGTTTGACACCTTAAGTCTTGGATCTGTCCCTCAGTTTAGTGTAGCAGTGAATTATTTGTTTTGATGTTACTGTTGGAAACCTAATCCTCTATGGGTAGGTGTGGAAGGTGAATAGTCACAAAGGAGTCCAATTGAACTTGGAATATGAATCCAAGAGTCAGACCATTGTATTATAAATGTACATCTATGGTGAATAATATGAGCAATGAATGCCTATATTCCCTATTTGTGTTTTTTATCTTCTCATACACCATGTGTGTGTTTAACACGGTATCAGAGTGGGTGATTGCTGGCCCTGGTCCAATCAGCTAAATTATAGTTGTGTTCTTTGCCTTCTCCTAAAATAGAAAAAAAAGAGTGTTCTCCCTCATAATAAGGTTGGTTAGACCTGCCCCTCTGCCACTGAGATATGCGATCAAAGCCTGAATTGTCTTAATTATCTATGCCTAAACTATCAGTGTTTTCTTTTGTGCCAGCGCTCTTGTAGGTATCAGTGAATGTATCTACAACATTCAATGTCTCTACTATTCATAGAAACTCCCCTTGCCAAAGTTGTTTTAGTGTGTTACTACAATTTTAGCCTCTCTAACATCGACCCAGTCTACGCCCAGGAAAAGAACCATACATGCAAGATATTCTCATCTCTACCACGCTCTTGGCCTTATGGCCCTCCATACTCATCCATCACTCCACACAAACACTCCACCTCTCTATGGAAACATCAAAGATAGCCTCTGCCCCATCAATATCACGTTCCATATTTTTTAAAGATACTAATGTAGCAACAGTTCCAGGTTGGTGTTTTATTTCAGTTATGTGCTGCAAAGATTCAGTAGCAACCTGATAATGACTCGCAGATGCGACAACTTGGGCATGTAAAAGAAGAGCCAGTGTTGATTTCCTAGAGGTGAAAAATCTAATAGATAAGAAGGCGTGGTCATACGTCCAGAACAACCTCCATTCTAAGGCTTCTTACCTTCAGTACGACCTCAACACCGTTATCTCCTCAAAGCCCAAGGAGGAGAATAAGCCCCATAAAAGTTATTTTTCTATGCAAGTAATTCATCTTTCATCTCTTTGATTAACAAGTATGCTTGAAGTAAAGTTGGTGTCACGTTATCTGGGAACATGTTGAGAAGGGTCAATATAAGTTCCCGAGCCTGATCTAACTTGTTTGCATTTAGTAGCAGCAATGCATGATTACAGTAAATTTCCTTCTTCTGTCTAGCAGAAAGCTTATACTCAAGGCTATCAACAAGTTGTAATCCTTGACCTCCACCACCCTTGGCAATTAATTTTTCAAACTTCTTTCATCCATCAAACATCAGCTAGCTTCTGTTTTAGAATATTTTTATAGGTTTTCATTGCATCTCCATCATTCCCTAAGCCTGTTGCACATATGCAAGCTGAATATAAACAGGAGAGACAACTCCCAACTCCCAATACGGAGAAAACCAAGATGGGGTTTCAACTGATACCAGAGAATTCTATTCAACGCCATTGTTAAAACTGCCTTTGCAAGAACCCATTTTTTCAAAACCTTTATTAAAAATCTTCAAGAAAAAAAATTCTACATCGATACAGTTGGAGAGGCCTTTAAATTGGTTCAAATTTTCCTATTTGAAGGTTTAAAGATCCATTTATAGCTGATATCAGGATTTTTCAAAGCTTTAATGGATGATGCAGTCCTGTAGAAGGAGGTGCAGCAGCACGGGGTGGGCATCTTCTCACAACACCATTGCTCACAGCGACAGTCCTTCCCCCAAAGTGGAAAATACATGGCTTGACATCCTAGCAGGCGTAATTTTTGCTTCGTGGTGTGAAGCTGTGTAATGTCACTCCCTCTGCTCCACGCTCACTCCCTCTACCATCCTCTAACATTCCAACTTGGTGTTCCATCTTCAGAAATTCATTACCAGGTTCTTTACTCCAAAGTTTTGTAAAGGAACATTGCTAAATTAATGGAATGAAATTTTTGTTCATGGAGTTGAGCTAAGTTGAGCTAAGATCATTTTTATGTTCAACATGGTGCAGCGGAAGTGTTGAGTGGCTGGAATATGAGCCCAAGTGGTATTGTTCTTTTATAACCCGCCACTGGTATTGTTATTTTTCTTCTTTGTAACTCCTGCAATATTTCCTACTCTATTCTCTTCCCACTCAAATTGAATTTCAGATTCCCTTTAAATACCAAATCCCTATTTTCATTATCTCCTCCTTGAATGTTGAATTAAACTATTGGTTTTGCGTTAATATCGAATGTTAGTTCATATAATTTGAAGATTCAATGATGCATTGAATGCTCTCTGCAAAGGCCTTGAAATCCAGTAATGTGTTTGGCAACAATGGTTGACATATGCATTATAGTGGGCACACATATGTTGAAGTTTTTCTGATGGTTGGTGACAAATATTATGGTTGCTGCATTGTTAGAACTCCATGTTGCATTAACTATACCATGTGTTGAACCTAAACTATGATTTGTTAGTGTTGCGCATTGAAGACCTTGTATGCCTTGGAGTTTATAAATGATCATACATTCAGACCATGGGAGTTCTTAGCTTCCAATAATTGCAATAAAGGGATAACGCAAGTTTCAATTCCATAATCGAAATTTCATGAAAGAAAAGGGTCTCTGAAGTCACTTTTATTCTTTTTAAAGTAGGTTGAATCACATTGTAAACAGGTGCATTATCGGTTGAAGCCGACACCCTTCATCTCTTGAGCTTAAGTTGTTTGAAAAATGGATAAATTTTATGAAGTATTACAGTCCTTGGAAACTTTGATACAATCTATTGTTGATGACACAATCTGAATCAGTAAAAACACTCTCTTTGACATTCAGACTTTCTTGCATCGTGCACAAGACAAGATTGAGTTTTTGCAGCTAGAGTCTCAATTCCAGCAAGAAGAATTACAATAATGGAGTCATCATTCTGAACCTGTTTCTGTTCAGAAAATTGAAAAAGACTCCCATAAGTAGCAAGGCAGTAATGTTGCAGTCAACTCACATTCAGTTCCTTGTACAAGAGCAGATTTACATGTAGATGCAGCAGCTCAGTCTGCATTTCCCAAGCCCATCATTAGACCTTGGAAAGAGCTTGTCCACAACAAGCATAGAACTGGTCTTCAATATGACAAGGATGTGTCCTTTCATATTCCAGACTACTCTAAGCCCATCAAATTTTAGAGTGCCGGATTTCTTTATGACAGTTCAATTTTAGCTATTCCAGATTCTGCTCCTCTTCCACAGCAAAAACAACAAATTGTGAAATGCCAACATTGTGATCGAGTTGGCCATATGAAAGATCATTTTTTTTATCTTCACCCATGCAAGCATTGTGGTCGCCACACCCATTCTTCACACAGATGCTTCAGAAACAAGCCTCATGCAAGAAAAAAGATTCATCTTGGATGGATCGCTTCTTGGCAATGGGCATCAACAACCAAGAAGATGTTTAAGTTGCATGTCAGAACTTGTTCTTGAATATTGAACAATCTTGCAGTCGATTTTTCACCATCATCTCACCTTATACCTGGAAGGGGGGGGAAATGGTGGTCATCTACAAGCTTCGACGCCACATCAAGCGAGCCTGGCCCACAATATCTCATTCCATATTCAAATTTTTAGCCAAAGACATAGCAGTTCAAGTCAGCCTGAGCCACAATTCATCATTTCAGATTCATAGTTGTAGCCAAAGACATGGATGGCCATGAACATGCCTTTGGTTGGTGGACAGCCTTAAACCATCTATATGAGGTTGATATTCTTCCTCTTTCAGAACACTTCCTATAGCAGAAGACTTCAGCCTCTTTCCAGCTTTGGAAGACTTCCAGGAAATGCATCAAGAATTCCAATGTTGGTGGTCATCCTTAAACCATCGCAGGTTGTAGACCTCCCTTCTCCTAGGTTGATGGTATCCTTCTTCAAATATGAGGGACACTTCCTCTAGTAGAAGCCCTTAGCTTCTTGCTATTTTTGGAAGAGTTCTGGGAACTGCAATAAGCATTGTGTTCCAGTGTTGGTGGTCATCCTTAAACCACCTCTTAATGCCAACATTTCAGAGAGCTAATTCAGCCTAATTTCTGCCATGCATAATTTGCAGATTTGTATTACAACTCTCTTCTTGGACTCACACATACCCCTTCAGATTAAGACGGGGAATCTTGGACACCTAATCCTCTATGGGTAGGTTTGGAAGGCGAACTGTCACAAAGGAGTCCAAGTGACCTTGGAAGATGAATCCAAGAGTCACACCATTGTATTATAAAAGTACATCTGTTGTGAATAATATGAGCAATGAATGCCTATCTTTCTTATTTGTGTGTTTTATCTCTTCATACACCATGTGTGTGTTTAACAGTTACAATTTGAATTGCACTTCCTTTTATGTGTGAAAATTTAATGAGTGATGGTTTTCAAGAGTGTCTTGAGAGTGGTTGAATGACATAGTAATTTATTTTGCAGTAGTTTCTCGCATTGAATTTGTGTGAAATGTGTAAAAGCATTGATGAATCCTGAGAGTGTGTCTGTAATGACTTTGAGTTGATATTATTTTGTACTAGTGTTCATTTTCCTTAAGAAAAACTTTGCGTGGGATTATTGTACAAATTAAATCCTATATTGATAGATAATTAAATGTAAGATTAGTTCTATTAATATGATTTAAAATAACAATAGTTTCACCCGAATAAATGCATATAAATCCAAAGATGATGTGGGAAAAACTACCCTAGGGCTTAGGTTGAAAAACTACCTAACAGAGAAGAAGGCATGTCATCACAAGAAGAGCTCTAATTATGAGTTCTAATGCTTGAAATAGAAAATGGAGGATATATGACCTTACCCGTGTGTCCTATGTCTGTGGTAGATCCCACAGGGTGCAAACCCTTTGCTACTCTATGTGCTTCAGAACTTGCAAATCAATCAAGGCAAAGCACACAAACTAGTTGCACAACATATATATCCTAGATGTAATCATGTTAGAATATATAATCTCATGAAAATGACATGAAATAAAGCATTACAAGATTATTCAACGTGTATAGGAGACATATAACACAAAGACATCAAGAATAGGACACAACTTATTTTATTGATAACATGTACAGAGAAAGTGGAGAAATCACCTGAGATCTGCCATGGCTCCAAGGTAAACCGTCCTTTGGAACCATCCAGTCCTAGCCTCACAAAGCTTCTTCCATAAAGGGTGCACAAGAGATGTCACATAAAGGGGGGGTGATCATCGCAAGGAAATAGAGTTTTCCTAAACCTAGGAAGTGCAAGAGGCACAGGGAAATATCAGACTTGCTCTGTAGTCTAACAGGATATAATATGAATAGAATTCTCTCTCCTCCTTTAGGCCATTCCCTTGAGGTGTATTAATACCTCCTGAAATCAGTTTTTTCAGTTGGGAAAGAGTTTGGCCACAGGCTCGGGTAGTTAAGTTACAGGAAAACCCAGTAAACCCCACCTAGTTAATAGGGAGTTTAATATTTTTTTGACTATTTTGAATTGTATACACAGGTCAAGTATGATTGGACCCATGTTTTCACATGGAAAAATATGGGAAAATTCACGTGTGCAATTCAACATACTTTTTTTTAAGAATTTTCACCAAGTCTGAATGGAAGGGCTGCCCAAGGCCAATGTATAAGTCATCAATTATATAGATGTGATAAATGATGCTATAACATATGCCCCTAATATATGAGGTTAGAAGGGGTACATGATGGCCGAAATTTATTATGTGCAAAAGAAAGAATCTTGCGAGGAATAGAGAGGACTTCAGCAGTTTTCAGCCTACCAAAAACCAGTGAAAGAAATTAGAAAGAAAGCTCATGTCTGAGGTGGGCATACCCTTATTCAGTGAAAGGAAAGCATGCCCGCATATCAAGTATGAGGTGGATCCAATATGTATATAAGTATAACTGAACAGTAAAGTACATAGTGGATCATCTGATCACTGCCGAGAAGTATATATCAAAATCATGTCCATGTATCACATATAAAAAACTGATCAATGATGTTGCAAAGATATATGATCACGAAAGTTACAACTGAATCTCCAAGTACCAAATCATAAGTGGTGGGAAAACTGTACTGCATGAAACTCGGGTGCCAACATATAAAATTCTACTATAAATAACTGCAACATATAAGGGTGGATGGTATCACTAGTAGAAAATTGAAGGTGCTATGAAAGTGAACCAAAGCATGATGCTACAAACCCTAGGTCTTCACCAATCACTATGGCACAATTCTACATCATGGGAATAAATGAGCTAAGGTCCACCATGTGAGTAATTGTTTGATTACCGACCATTTATGTATACCGTTAACAAACACGAGACAACTCACCGATAATGATGATGAGAGTCAATGTGCCCCGGTACAATTTAACCAATGCGAATAAATGAAATGAAGTCGAACACTTGAGATAATCTACCAATCAGGAGACATTAATGTATTCTCAATTTCCATAGTGAGGGAGTATTCCATTAATAACTACAAACCTTAAGCTACTGAAAAAGGACTCTAGACCTTATTCGCAGAGAAATGAGTCAGAGTCAATGGGAAAAGATCTGTTGGAAGGAAGGAATTAAGGCATCCCACGTTATTCTAGTGCGAGTGTAACCTACAAGAAAAAATTTGGAAGGAATAAGACGGTGAAGAGTGAAGTGACCAACTTGAATCACGTTTCCAACATGCAAAAAATGTAGCCAGCACATGACAAAAATCCTTTGAGCCAACCAATACTGAAACGTGACAGAGAGGTGAGGAATCTACCGATAGTGTTAATTAGAAACCAAGGCACTGGATGAATCCCAAATGTGATAATGTAAGATGAAGTTGAACAAAAGGGAAACCACTCAGTCAAGGACCCATGATGTTGATCGAATGGTGATCACAAGGTCACCTATCGATAATGTAAATAGGTCCAGGGTGCGACTCTAGGTTTACTCTCTGAGAAATTTTTCAATGTTGATAATAGACAAACCCACTGGAAAAAAGTCAATGGAGACCTTCTGAAAGTATCATGAGTAAAGGAAAAAATAGCTGATGTGATACAACAATACTCAAACATACTGGGATCGCCGATTGAAAAATGAGTCAAGAGACACTGCAGAAAGGTCGACTCACGTTAACTTCCCTTGAACAAAAGCATGACTCATTTGGACTATGGAAGAATATGATAATTTTGTATAAGTTTTTCATGTAGAAGGCATCAATAAACCCTCCAGATGATTGGAATAGATAACCAAATGGATTAGTACTCACTCGATAACAAGGTTATGGATTCTCCTATGTCAAAACTAAACCCATCCCAAAAATGGATAAAAGACTTAGCTTTTTGTGCTTTGTTCAAGGGTGACACAACTGACTCTGCATCTACCATCAGATGTGGAAGAAATGTCTTGTTCCCACTCTTTTTGGGATGTTTGATTTTTTTGTCTTTTTCATATTAAAAACCTAAAAAAGAATGAAATAATTCCTATAGTACAATGGATAGAACGAGTGGAAATAAACATATGCTCTAGTTCCTAAGATAGGAACAATCCTATGCTCAATGCAAGGTGTCAAAAACTGGTAAGTGACACTAAGAGGAATGTTCCATCCATGGGAAAAGGTGTCAAGTTGCGAAGGCCAAGTGATTGCACAGTTGACTTTGCAGAAATACATGGTCAAAAGATGGCTTATACATGAGTCCAAATGAAGCTAGCTAAAGGCCAATATATACAAATGGTCATTATGCAATCCAATGAACCAACTCAACAACAAAAAATGGGAGCCTCTAGTACATATGGCTAGAAAAATACAGCGAAGAAGAAGAAGAACGAAGCTTCAACACATTATTCATGGCAAGAATATGGAGGACTCCCAAGCCTACACAATTTGCAACATGGGCAACATATGATAGCGAGGTTCTAACTAAGAAGCCCATGTAGAGGATGGCTCTACCATCATGTCATGATTTATAAGTTTGTGAGTGAAATTGGTTTAATAATCATAACATGATGGGGTTGACCTTATGGAAAGATTTCATAATGGAGGCTAATATGCATAAGTGCAACGGAAAGTGAATTCCATAACTTATATGCCAGTTCGAAACAAAATACCTACCATGATAGGTCAGCGATAATGAAAACGAAGCATAATTGGAATAATCTCGAAATCACTAGAATGGACCTGAAAACAACCTATCCCAACACTTACAAGGAAAAAGGTTAAATAGTCATGAACAAATATAAAAAATAAATAGAGAAGAAATTTGCAATTTTTTTTTTAATTCTGGGCTTAAACAGACCTTTTGGACTCACATTTGATCCTTTGTGCTGTGAATAAATTGAAAAAGTGCTCTGGAGAAAAAAATCCCTTTCTTGAGAACAGAGTAATTAGCCACTGAATCGATCCCAATCTTTCAGGTGAGCCTCATACTCAACTTAGTCATTAATTTCTTTATCAATTCAAGCAACTTTTTTGGATTTTCACCATAGAAATTATGTTTTTTCTTAAACACTTTGCGTATACATGGGTTCAAAATTATGAACTCGCGTATAAATGCGACTGTGTCTGAATGGACTCGCGTATGCACAAAGCATAATTTTAAAATTAATTTCTAAGTGAATTTTGAATGAAATAATGTAGGATGACAATAAGTTGGAGGTAAAGAGAGCATAATACCACTGATAATGAGGCTATGGAATATCAGTTATCACTGGATATACTCCGGAGTTGTGGATTATTGAAATTATTCAAAATGAAAAACATGAAAATGAACACAAGATTACTCGAGATGCTGGTAAGTTATTGGGATCTAGATGAGGATTGTTTCATGATAGATCAAATGCCACTAAGAATTTAAGTTTAGGACATTTACTTCATAAATGGACTCTCTCGAAGAGGGGAACCGGTAAATCTATAGCGCAAGCCCACGATAGGGTTAAATGTTGAGGATTATATCCAGATTTATTTTGTTGAGGAAATTCAAAAGGTAGGGACACATATCCCAATTAAATATGTGGAAGGTTTACAATTGAAGATCCTTATTTTCACCATTTTGAGGGTAGCCAAATTAGCTTCCTTACACTAGGCTTCATGGGGAAGCATGAGTGTGGTATTGTATTTCTTGACTACACTATATAATTGGTGCACAGACTTACTGAGAAATATGAAGAAGCAACTGACCTTGACCCAAAAAGGTGAAACAAAGCATTTTGGCTATGGTACCATCCTATGTACACTCTTCTTAGAGAGGATACTAGGGCTTTGCCCCAAGGTCATCTCCACCATCAGTATCCCTAATGATCCACGAATAGCCAGATGGGAAGATTTTATGAAGAGACTACAGGGTGGTGAGGTCCCCCGGGCTACTTGGGATGACGAGATCTTCCTTTGGTGGGGAGAACAATTCATCACAGTAGAGGACTATCCCTATGCTGGCATGGATTTTAGGGGAGATCTAGATTTAACCCTTCCACCCTGTGCAGCATGGGAGGCGATTGGTAAGATTTCACAATTATTTTTTGATTATATGATTTTTGGATTTTTCAATTTATGTGAAAATGAAAAATATTTTTGCTAGGAAAATTTGACTTAAAAATTTTATGGATCATGTTGTAGACATAGGACCAGTGAGACCTAAAGACTTCTTGAGGCATAGGCACCGTAGAAGAGAAGCTAAAGATTCCCATGAAGACCTAGGGAGGATGCTTCATGTTATACAGAGAAACTTGGAGAGTTTGACTTGCCAAGTCCCTATGGCTACCATAGAGGACCTCCTGGAGGCTATGCAGAGAAGTATGGTTGGAGTACCACGCAACTGGGTTAAGCTATTCCATTGTGTAGTGACATCTATAGTGCCCTTCCAGAGCACCATTCATGGGCAGGGCCCACCATGATATATTTTTAGTACATCTACGATATATATATATATATATATATATATATATATATATATATATATATATATATATATATATATATATATATATATATATATATACATGTGATTTTTGCACATGTGCAATGATGTTTTGATTTTTTTGATATTTTAATGAATTGAATGATAATTATGGGAATCAATTGCCTGATTAGCCAATGAGTCCGAAAATGAATTTTTTGAATGGGGAATGTGAATTAATGTAGCATAATGAAATGAACTTTGTAACAAATTCACTCTCAGAAATAATCAATGTAAAAATGGGTCTCTGACATGACATGTCTTATTTAATTGTGAAACCACTAGTTGCGAATCCAAATATACTACTAAGGAATCAACACCAAGGAATATTGCCTCTGAGAGTACGTTGACCACTATAGTGTACTATGCCACATTATTCGAAGCAGGACCAACAAATACACCCCTTGAGACTAGCAACTAAACGGATGGATAGTAAATCACCCAAGCCGTGGAAGCAAGATTTCGGGTATGTTGACTAGCACCATCAACAAAGCCAAAATGAATCATCTCATCCAAAACAACTTGCCAAAGAAGATAAAAAATCATCAAAATCACATCAAAAATTGATATACAAATATGAAAAAAAGTTACAATATATACAAACAAATAAAATTCTAGGCAAGAGCCTAGGCATAATACTTCTTACGATAAGGCCCATTTATGGGCTCTGTCAGCTCGTTCCCATCAAAATCAACCAAGGAATAAGCTCCCTTTTCTCAGGACATTTTTGAAAATAAAGGGGCCATACCACATGGATTTGAATTTTTCTGCCCCCAAGGCATCCTTGTCTGGAGCATAAACCAAAACAAGGTCACCTTCAGAGAAAACCCTGGGTTTTACCGCCTTATTATACTGAACCTTCACTCATTTCTTATGAGCCTTGTTGATCGTAGCTGCATATCAGTGCTGCTCATTGAGATGTTCTAGGTAAACAACATGTTCTTTGAGACATGAAGTGACAGGATGAAGCTCAAAAGCCATTTTAAGGGAAGGAATTTCAAATTCTACAGGAAATATTGATTCCAGCCCATAAACTAGTTGGGAAGGAGTGAATCCAATTGTAGTCTTGACATAAATCCAGTATGCCCAAAGTGAAAGATACAACATGACATGCCAATTGGACAAGGCTTTATCAATTGTCCTTTGAAGAATAACCTATAACTAATTTTTGGTGGCTTCAACCTGCCAATTGGCCTTGTTAGGGTCCTGTGATTTGGCAGATTGGTAGACCAAATGACAGGGTAACATGGAACCAAGCTTTGGAGTCCGAGGACCTAACCTTCTTGGACTCAGAGAGGAATATTTATATTGGGTGCAAAGAATGTGTTCTTTTTTCTCTAGGGTTTTGATTTTAGGCTAATTATTTAGGCGTAGGGTTTGTTGGTTGTTTTGGTTGGGTAAGATGGTCAAATGGAATAGGTGGAGTGACAGTATGTCAAATCCATTGGGCTATGGAGTCAAGTGAATGTCAAGAGTGTCTAAATGATGAAACAGAGTGTGTTGCAAGTTCTATTTAGCAAAGTCAATGGATCCTTAAGATGATGTATGATTTGTAGCGAAAATTAAGTTTGGGAAAGACTAAGAGGTATTAAACATATATAGTTTAAAAGTTACAATCCATGAGGTAGGGAAAACCATTGAGCTCAATAAACCATAATCTAAACTAATAAACATCCAAGAGAAACATTCATGTGATAGATAGAAAGCATAAGAGCTTCTAACTTTAGAAATTCACCTTAAGTTTTTGGGAAAACACATAAGACAAAAAAATTAACTCGATTTATGGAAAGAGAACTACTAAACAACATATATCAAGTTATTGGGAACTCTGAAACAAGTTTGCAAGCATGGACAAAGGGAAATATCGAACGAGACCTCTTCGACTTAACCTAGAAATAAATATTTCACAGAAAGGCTTCAAGATAGGGTTTTGAAAAATTCAAATAACCAGGGCATACTGTGAATCATACTTGTAAGCTATCATACTAACCATAGATTAAACAAAAAAAAATCTTGGTGGACCTAAGGAGGAGTGAAGAATTCCTTAAGATGGCCAAAATAGAAAACATAAAAGCTATAACAAACAGGAGGACTGAGGTGCCTCAAAGAGCATGTCTCAACCTATAAATTTATGTTTAATAGCAACCAAGAAACATGAGACATAATTATAACAAAGGAAACAATAGAAAAATTAAGAAAACATCACCATTCACCAAGCTATGGAATCCTGCAAACAAGCTTCTCCATCATCAAGCCAAGCAAGCCATTCATCCACTTCACAAAACCAATTTCTTCTCCAAGCTCATGAAACCATGTATATTTCTCTTCAATCTCATCAAATTCCAACAAAATACATAGGAGCCTCATGCTCTATTTATGGAGCAAATGAGGACTAAAACCCTAAATGTAGTAGGAAAAAGTCAAATATAGTCATAAATATCATTTATGGCCAAGAGACCATGCAAGGCCCAAGGCACATAATATCCCAAGAAATAAATGTTAAAATAACTATCTACACAAAATTCTAGTTTAATTTGCCTCAAAAAACTCAAAAATATCTATTTTCAATAAACGAGTGTATTTTTTTGACTTTTGGTCCAAAACACACTAGGCAACATCTGTGCATAGCGCCACTTCAACAAAAAATGGGGTCTTTTGCAGCTACGTTTTAGACCCCTTCCCGACACTGTATTTCGCTATGTGATGGCCCATTGGAAAGATTGGTGAGTCTACTTTCCAGAACTTCTTGATTTTTTCTGATTGGATACCATTACCTATCCAGAAATAAAATCTCCCAACACCGCTCTGTGTGCAATGCTTGGTCTGAAAATGAGGCAGAAAGGTCAAATTTTTTATGTTTTTTGACCTTTTGAGGGGGTAAAAATGCTCCAAATGATCTGAAAATTGGTGAGAATAATTTTGGTGATGTGAGAATTCCAAAAATGAAAACTTTGAGAGCTGAGGATGCACCAATTTGGTGCATAGCGCCTAGGGTGTTGCGCTCCTAGGGGTCAAAATTTGGAAAAAACCAAAAGTTGTCCAATTTGCCTCAAACTTGGTGGAGAGGTCCTTCAAGGGATTAGATAAGCCTATGAAAAATATTGAGTTGTATCTCCAAGTTTTTCTTGGTCTTTATTTTATTTAAGTGCTCAAATTTCAATTCCCCTTTACTAAATTCTTCATTTTCACTATGTTCTTGTTTTTAGTTACTTGCTGCACTTCTCACATTATCACTTTGCTTAGCATGAAAGCCACTCTCTTCTTTGTCTTTGACTCACTGATTCTTCTTTAGACATGGTGGCTGGTTTAGAGGCAAAGGATTCTTAAACTTCATTTGAGAGCCTTTAGGTCAAAGGATGGCAATGAGTGATGTAAGGGGAACTTTTGCAAATGAGTGTCAAATGAAAAAGGCCTGGGAAAAATTTTGAGTTTTTAGGAGGAGGGATATGAGCACTGAGTATATTTAGGCTAAGGCCAACCTTTAATTTGTAAATTTTGCCTTGGAAAGGTTTAAACATTTGATCTTTATTGATATTAGGGTTTGGTAATCTTAAGCCTTAAATGTCCTCCTTGTTCATGAAAAGATTGCTTGCAAAATAAGGAAAAGATTCAATCAACCTTGTTTGACTGAAGGTGTAGCATTGGAGGAAATGTTTTTTAGTTTTTAGCCTTTTTTAGAAAATTGGGTGAAAGTTTGGCTATGCGTAGTGTCTGCCTGACTGCTCGTTTAGGTCAGGTCGAGCCTGTCAGGCCTGTCGGAGCACAGCGTCGGCATGTAGGTGGGCAGTTGGGCCATTCTAAGCCTGTGTGCAGCGCCTACCCAGGTGTGTAGCGCCAGACGCCAGGTGCATAGTGAAATGTTAAATAATACTGTGGCTACCTTGTCTTTGCATAGCGCCGAGGGCCAGGTGCATAGTGGTGGCCTCGATGCGAAGTGCCTGCAAAATTTTTCAAACTTGCACAAAAACTTCAAACCTCCTTTCCAATGGTTTGCTTCTTTTTTGTGGGGGTAAACGAGGTGTGGAAGAGATTGAGGAGACTTCATATTGTTCTTTGAAGAAAAAATTTTATGCCCAAAACCCATTTTTATAAGGTTCATCTTCCTTACTTTTTCTCACTGTGATTTGTGGATTTTTGGCCCTATAGGTGATATCTTTGGCATAAAGTGTTTATGTTCTTTGCTAGAAACCCCTAGATGTCTTCCTTATGCTCTTAAAAACCTTCATTAAGTTTCAACAAGTGCCTTTAAACCATTTTGAACAATGAAAACATCTTTATGACAATTTGACATTGGTAAAATAGCAGATTCTATGAATTCTTTGACAATATCTCCTTTACTGAAATTTTTTCAAGTTTCCTCTCTAAAATAGTGAAACAGTATCTCATTATGAGAAACCTAGCATAAGGCATTAATAGTCCTTTTAGTTTCCATGTCGTCCATCATTATGAAATACATTTGGTCTACTCATCTTTATCATTTTTCCTGTAGGCATCCATCTTGACAATCCTACAAAAATGTCATTCTAAGACTCACCTATCCTTTGTACAATATACCTTGATGAAGAAGACATTTTGGATGGTCAAACCAGCTACATGTATGTTCCTAGTTTGCAGATGATGTATGTTATTGAAGGAGGTGAGGTGTCTAAACCATTTGTTGTACTTTTGCAGGCCACTTCTGTTCTTGCAGGTTCCCACACAATTTCTTCTTTTGATCACTGTCTCTTCTGCTGATACTCTTCATCATCATCCCTCCTTGGGTGTAGTGGAGTATTGGTGTTTGGGTCTACCTTCTTAGATCCCTTTAGCTATCTAATCTTAACCCTTTGATGATATGGAGTTAGTGTCTCTAGGCCAAAACTTAGAGGGCTGCTTGAAAACCCTCTCAAAACCCTCTGCTGTGATGAAGGAGGCTTCTTTGCCACTATGTGACCATCTTTGTCCACCTTTCCAAACTCCTAGGTTTTAGGGCTGCTTAGGAAAAAATAACTAGTGTTGTCTTCTAAGCTCTCAAAAACTTCACAAAACTCATTAATCATTCCTAAATTCCTTTAATGTGCACTTGAAGGAGTAGAGGAGGCTTTTGCCTTTGTAACCCTAGGACTATTTCCTTGTTTGGTCAAAACTATTTGAAACCATGATTTCCATCAAACATATGCTTGCTTCTTTATTCTTGCTAGGAATGGTCTTCTTATGGTGATTTTGTCTTTTACCTTACCTATTGCTATTCTGATGGTTGTTTGGTCCTCCTACATAAATGTGAGCAAAGGCCAGTTGTCCCTTTGAAAGATTCATGTCTTTAAGCCAAAATACTTTCTTGAATGATCTCTTTGGTGAATCTAGGACAAAGTGACTTGTCCCCTTCCTTGAATGTATTTTCTTTATATAGGAAGAACAGATTTTGTAGGGCACGAAATCCATCCTATGAATTTTTGAAACCCTAGGTGACCTAGCAGAGGCCTTCTTGCACTTGGTTTTTGGATTGAGACCTAGAACTTAGGCTTATCAAATGCAAGCTAGATTTTTAGGATAAACCGATGTATTTAAGTTCTAAAATCCAACGTACTTGATTTATCTAAAGATTCTACAGAGATAGTTTGAGACTATCAGTGTTTGAGAGTAATTTTGGGAGACACAACAAGGTTGTTTTTTTGGCGGGCTTAAGTAGCAGTGGGGGATTTTCTAGGCAAAAAAAAATAGAGGATTTGGGCCAAGCTTTAAGGTATATAGGCAGGAAGAGTGACATAAGCTAGTAATAGTTTTTCTGGGACTCGTAAGAAATGCTAGAAATGGTGGGAAGATGAGATAGTGAAAATTTATCTTTAAGGATGATGAAGGCAGTGAGATTTCTAGAACTCACAATGTTCAAGAACTTTGTTTCTAGAAATCTAGGGAAAAAATTTAGTCATCTATGCAGGAAAAAATTACTAATGACTAATAGTGGCTACACTTGGGGAGGGCAGCTCCTTTTCATGAGGTGTCCAGAACTTCAGATTTCTGGCTTTATGAAGACCAATGCCTCATCCATTGGGAATATTTTACCTCTTTCTCTTGCCGATTCTTGCTCAAGATTATGATCTCAATAATATGAAATACATGATTATCTTAAATGCATCTCTACCTACCCAACCTACTTGCCTAACATTTTTTCTTCTTCAGGTGCATTTGGACTAGTAACCTTGACACATTTTTGTTTTTTGAAAGCAAAATAAACTATCTACTTCTGCCTTATGTCTTCTGGGAGCTCATATTATGAACTCCCTTGATTATCTACCTATACGATTCACCTATCAAGTTTAAGTTGTTTGGCAGGATTTATTCATTAGGCTACAAACATAAAATTGAAAACATGGCTAAATTAGGATTAGATAATTTGATTTACCATGGTTTTCTGGCATAAAAGAAAGCTGCACACAAATGTTATTTTTGTATAAAACAAGACTAGAAAAACCAGGGCCGGGATAAAGTTTTTGTTACTCATCCCTATTTTTCTCTTTGGTTTTGTTTTAGGCATGTGGAACCAATATGTTTCTACCTAATCTATCTTTTGACAAGTCAAACTTGAATAATTTGACTTATTATCTTTCACTAACTTATCAACAAATAAATTTAAAACATGCTTCATCCATGATTAGGATAGATGACTGAAAAAAGACTCCTTTAAGCACTAGTAGTGGTATTTATACTTACACACTTTCAGTAGTTCTATTTTTTGGGTATGGGGCTTTACCTCTTTTTTCAAAATGTGCCCTCTCTTTTGTCTTTTATCTGTTTTGTATTTTCAAAAAAATATATAACTAAGAGATGCTCAAAGGCTGAGCTTATTTTGCATACCTATCTATCTATCATAATCTAACCTATACATAATATACATTCATTTGGTGAAATCTCTTTTCCAACACAGCCAATCAAGTAGATGATTCCATGATTGATCTTGTTTCAGCGCTTTGAGAGTCTTGAAGAAATCAAAAGGCCACTTCCACCTCACTTGTTTTCAGACAGTAATGCTTAAATTTTTTGTCACACTTTGCAACAAACTGTTTTTGGCAGAACACACTCCTCCCTTAGATTTCTCAAGGGACAAAACAAATGGATCTTGGAATAATACCTGATCTAGAGGTTTTGAGACATAAGCTTTATTCGAGACTACTCCTTCTTCCACTTGGCTATTCTTGGGACTCTTTTGGGAAAGAAACTCCACCTCTTCCTCGTGATCATATGAACTGGTAGATTCATCATATGTGGCAGTGTTATCCTCTAACAAACCTGATGTTCTTTGATAGAGTGGGCTAAAATATGTCTGAAGGCTATCATATTGATGAGTAGGAGCACTCTTTGGCAACAAATATTCTTGAGAAATAAGTGCAACAACTTTCTTGTGATCATCAATTTCCTTGCCTTCACTTGAAAATTGTAGTTCAAGGGAACTTGGTGGCTACAAATTTGAATTTAAGGATGATTCCATGTTCCAAACTATTTCTTCAACCATTTTAGGAGAAGGCTCCTTATTGAGAACTTGCTCAAGAAGTTTCTTATCTTCCTCAACCAATACATCAAAGTTGAAAGACTACTGATTTCCAATTATGTGAAAGTTATTTCTGATGGACTGAAGTGAAGTAGAGCAAAAAGTCAGAGACTCCTCACTTCTAAACTTTCAAGGCTTTCCTCATCAGTGTCATAGGTGACCTGTATTGGCTACTGGCTTTTTTCCAGCTGGTGATAGTGAACTTCATCCCATAAATCAATTGTTGATTTCTCTACAAGGTTAGTTTCTGTTTGGAAATCATAATCATCAACATATTGATCAAACATTTGAGAATCATTAATATAGGTAATGTCACCAACAATCCATATTGGACTATCAGATTTTTTCTCTTTGAATTGATTTACAAGTTCACTTTCTGACTTATGGTAGACAATATTAGCAGGAGAATGAACCAAAATGTTTTGTTCATATGAGGGTTTAGAGTTTGTTTGCATATTTATAAGCTTTTCTATTTCTTCTTCAGTTAAAAAAGGAGGAATTTTTCTTTCTCTTTGGAAATATCTACAACATTCCTCTTTCACTTGTGAAAGTTGATTGGGAGGCTGAATGTCTTTTTGAGCCTCACCTAGAAGAGATGATGAATCACCACTAGTGTTTTTAGAGAGATCCTGTGGGTTCTCTTTCATTCCCTGATTGATTTCATCCTCAACCAATTTTTCTTGATTTTTGTGAGAGTTAACTTGAGAATGGGTTTCATGAATAGCTGCTAAGATATTTTCAAGGCACAAGTTTCCTTTCAAAATCTGAAATGAATTAAATCATAAGGGTAGAGATCCTAAAGGTTTTGATTCCTCCTCCATTTCAGATATGATTTCATCCTCATCTAACTTTTATTGATTTATGTGAGAGTTAACTTGAGCATGGTTTTCCTGAATAGATGCTAAGAGATCTTCAGGATGCAAATTTCCCTTCAAAATCTGAAATGAATTAAAGCATAATGGTAGAGATCCTAAGGGTTTTGGTTCCTCCTCCATTTCAGATTTGATTTCATCCTTAACCAACTTTTCTTGATTTATGTGAGATTTAACTTGAGCATGATTTTCCTGAATAGCTTCTAAGAGATCTTCTGGATGCAAATTTCCTGTCAGAATCCGAAATGAATTAAAGCATAAGGGTAGAGATCCTAAAGGTTTTGACTCTTCCTCCATTTCAAATTTTGTGATTTCAGGATGGCTAGTTGATTATTTAGGGGACTCCTCTCTACTTTTATTTACAAATTGCTCATAATAATCTCTTAATAGTGAAGCACAAGATGTAGGAAAGTAACTAGTACCTACTTGGTAGCCCTCCTCACTCTCTTCTTTGCAGTCTTTCTCATTATGTATATTTTGTTTGTTGTTCTTGTCTTGTAGTGATTTAGTTTGTTCTTCCCAAGGAAAAAGTGTAGTTTTTTTTGAATAAGCAGCACCAACCTTAACCTTGAAATTTCCCCCCTTCCTGTCAAGTAGATGCTTCAATCTGCTGAGTGTATCTACCAATCCCTCTAGCTTGGTCTCTCTATTCATATTTCGATCCATATTTGTTTATCAGAAAGAGGTCACTACATCTTTTCAACCAGTCTATATTTCTCTACCAGTGGAGTCATTAGGTCTATTGAGGGTTGTGGAGTCGCCAGGTGGAGGATTTCAACTTTGTTGTCCACAATCAGCATGCTTTCGATTCCTTAATTCATTCCTAGAGGGTTTATGAAACTAGTGGGGTCAACAAGGTTACTGAAGACCAGTGGAGTCACCAGGTGGATGATGTTTACTGTTTTAAGGATGTTTTTGTTTTCCACCATCAACAAATAAATACCAATCTAAGGATGTTTGTGAGTTTTCCGAGATATAAGGAATACTTAGTTTGTCACTAACTTAGAAAGTCCCGCCGTGATCGCCAGAATGTTAGGGTCCCATGATTTGGCATATTGGCAGACCAAATGACAGGGTAACATGGAACCAAGCTTTGGAGTTTGAGGACCTAGCCTTCCTGGACTTAGAGAGGGATCTCTCTATTGGGTGCAAAGAATGTGTTTTTTTTTCTATAGCGTTTTGATTTTAGGCTAGTTATTTTGGTGTAGGGTTTGTTGATTGTTTTGGTTGCGTTAGATGGTCAAATGGAATAGGTGGAGTGAGAGTATGTCAAAGCCATTGGGCTATGGAGTCAAGTGAAAGTCAAGAGTGTCTAAATGATGAAACAGTGTGTGTTGTAGGGCTGATTTAGCAAGGTCAATGGATCCTTAAGGTGATGTATGATGTGTAGTGAACATTAAATTTGGGAAATACTAAGAGGTCTTAAACATATATATTTTAAAAGTTACAACCCATGAGGTAGGGCAAACCATTGAGCTCAATAAACCATAATATAAACTAATAAACATCCAAGAGAAACATTCTAGTGATATATAGAAAGCATAAGAGCTTCTACCTTTAGAAATTCACCTTAAGATTTTGGGAAAACACAAAAGACGATACAAATAACTCAATTTGTGGAGAGGGAAATCCTAAACAACATATATCAAGTTATTGGGAACTCTTAAACAAGTTTTCAAGCATGGAAAAAGGGCAAGATCGAATGACACTTCTTTGACTTAACCTAACAATAAACATTTTCAGAAAGGCTTCAAGATAGGTTTTTGAAAACTTCAAATAAGCAGGGAATACCATGAATCATACTTGTAAGATATCATACTAACCATACATGAAAAAAAAACAATTTCTGGTGGACCTAAGGAGCAGTTAAGAATTCCTTAAGATGGCCAAAAGAGAAAGCATAAAAGCTATAACAAACATGAGGACTGAGCTGCCTCAAAGAACATGTCTCAACCTATACTTTTATGTTCAATAGCAGCCAACAAAAATGAAACATAATGATAACAAAGGAAACAATAATCAAATTAGGAATACATCACCCTTCACCAAGCTATGGAATCCTGCAAACAAGCTTCTCCATCATCAAGCCAAGCAAGCCATTAATCCACTTTACAAAACCAATTTCTTCTCCAAGCTCATGAAACCATGTATATTTCTCTTGAAGCTCATCAAATGCCAACAAAATAAATAGGGGCCTCATGCTCTATTTATGGAGAAAATGAGGAATAAAACCCTAAATGTAGTATGAAAAAGTAAAATATAGTCATAAATATCATTTATGGCCAAGAGACCATGCAAGGCCCAAGGCACATAATATCCCAAGAAATAAATGCTAAAATAACTATCTGCACCTAATTCTAGCTTAATTTTCCTCAAAAAACTCAAAATTATCTATTTGCAATAAATGAGTGTGTTTTGTTGACTTTTGGTCCAAAACACACTAGGCAGCCTCTGTGCGTAGCGCCACTTCAGCATAAAATGGGGTCTCTTGCAGCTGAGTTTTTGACCCCTTCCCAAAACCGGATGTGGCTTTGTGATGGCCCATTGGAAAGCTTGGTGAGTCTAATTTCAAGAAATTCTTGATTTGTGCTGACTGGATACAATTTTCTTGTCCAAAAATAAAATCTCCCAACACTGCTCTGTGCGCAGCGTCTAGTTTGAAAATGAGGCAGAAAGGTCAAATGTTTGATTTTTCTGACCTTTTGAGTGGGTAAAAATGCTACAAATGATCTGAAAATTGATGAAAAGAATTCTGGTGATGTGAGAAGTCCAAAAATACAAACTTTGATAGATGAGGATGAACCAATTGTGTGCTTAGTGCCTAGGGTGTTGCGCTCCTAGGGGTCAAAATTTGGAAAAAACCAAAGGTTTTCCAATTTGCCTCAAACTTGGTAGAGAGGTCGTTCAAGGGTTTAGATAAGCCTATGGAAAATCTTGAGTTCTATATCCAAGTTTTTCTTGGTCTTTACTTTATTTAAGTGCTCAAATTTCAATGCCCCTTTACTGATTTCTTCATTTTCACTTTGTTCTTCTTTTTAGTTACTTGCTGCACTTCTCTCGTTATCACTTTGCTTAGCATGAAAACCAATCTCTTCTTTGTCTTTGACTCACTGATTCCTCTTTAGACATGGTGGTTGGTTTATAGGCAAAGGATTCTTAAAATTCGTTTGTGATCCTTTAGGTCAAAGGATGGCAATGAGTGATGTCAGGACAACTTTTGCAAATGAGGGTTAAATGAAAAAGGTCTGGGACAAATTCAGAGTTTTTAGGGGGACGGTTATGAGGACTGAGTATCTTTAGGCTGAGGCCAACCTTTAATTTGTAAATTTTTCCTTGGAAAGGTTTAAATGTATGATATTTACTGATATTAGGGTTTGGTCATCTTAAGCCTTCAATGTCCTCCTTGTTCATGAAAAGATTGCCTGCAAAATGAGGAAGAGAGTCAATCAGCCTTGTTTGACCTGAAGGTGTAGCTTTAGAGGAAAAAAATTTGAGTTCTTAGCCTTTTTGAGAAAATTGGGTGAAAGGTTGGCTATGTGTAGCACCTGCTCGACTGTTCATTCAAGTCGGGCCTATCGGGCCCGTCGGTGCGCAACGCTGGCATGTAGGTGGGCAGTTGGGCCATTCTGGACCTATTCAGCACCTATCTAGGTGTGTAGAACCAGGCACTAGGTGCATAGCACAGTGTTAAATAAAATTGCAGCTACCATGTCTGTGCGTAGCGTCGAGGGTTAGGTGCATAGTGCCAGCCTCAATGCATAGTGCCTACAAATTTTTTCGAACTTGCACAAAAACTTCAAAAATCATTTCCAATGGTTTGATTCTTTTTTGTAGGGGTAAATGAGGTGTGGAAGAGATTGAGGAGTCTTCGTATTATTCTTTCAAAAACAATTTTGATGCCCAAAACCCATTTTTATAAGGTTCATCTTCCTTACTTTTTCTCATTATGCTTTGTGGCTTTTTGGCCCTGTGGGTGGCATCTTTGGCATAAAGTGTTTATGTTCTTTGCTAAAACCCCTAGATGTCTTCCTTGTGCTCTTAACAACCTTCATTAAGTTTCAACAAGCTCCTTTAAACCATTTTGAACAATGAAAACCTATTTATGACAATTTGACATTGGTAAAATAGTAGATTCTGTGAATTTTTTGACAATATCTCCTTTACTGACAATTTGTCAAGTTTCCTCTCTAAAATAGTGAAATAATATCTCAGTATGAGAAACCTAGCATAAGGCATTAATAGTCCCTTTAGTTTCCATGTGGGCCATCATTATGACAGACATTTGGTCTGCTCATCTTTATCAATTTTCCCGTAGGAAGTCATCTTGAAAATCCTACAAAAATGTCATTTTATGACTCACCTATCTTTTGCAGAATATACCTTGCTAAAGAAGACATTTTTGATGGCCTTACTACCCTAAAAAAATCTACATGTTTGTTCCTAGTTTGCAGATGATGTATGTTAGAGAAGGAGGTGAGGTGTCTAAACAATTTTTTGTGCTTTTTCTAGCCACTTCTGTTCTTGCATATGCCCACACAATTCCTTCTTTTGATCACTGTCTCTTCTGCTAATTCTCTTCATCATCATCCCTCCTTGGGTTTAGTGGAGTACTGGTGTTTGGGTTTGTCTTCTTAGATCCCTTTAGATGTCTGATCTTAACTTTTCGATGAGGTGGAGTTAGTGTCTCTAGGCCAAAACTTAGAGGGTTGCTTGAAAACCCTCTGAAACCCTCTGCTATGATGAAGGAGCCTTCTTTGCCACTATGTGACCATCTTTGTCCACCTTACCAAACTCTTAGGTTTTAGGGCTGCTTAGGAAAAATTAACTAGTGTTTTCTACTATGTTTTGAAAAACTTCACAAAACTTACTAATCATTAGTAAAGTCCTTCAATGTGCACTTGAAGGAGTAGAGGAGGCTTTTTCCTTTGTAACCCTAGGATTGATTCCTTGTTTGGTAAAACTGTTTGAAACCCTGATTTCCATCAAATATATGCTTATTGCTTTCTTCTTGCTAGGAATGGTCTTCTTGTGGTGATTTTCTCTTTTACCTTACCTATTGCTAGTATGATGGTTGTTTGGTCCTCCTACATAAATGTGAGCAAAGGGCAGTTGTCCCTTTGCAAGATTCATGTTTTTAGGCCAAAAGAATTCCCTGAATGATCTCTTTGGTGAATCTAGGACAAAGTGACTTGTCGTCTTCTTTGAATGTATTTTCTTTATAAAGGAAGAACATAATTTGTAGGGCACCAAATCCATCCTATGACTTTGTGAAACCCTAGGTGACCTAGTGGAGGCCTTCTTGGACTTGGTTTTTGGATTGAGACCTAGAACTTAGGCTTATCAAGTGCAAGATAGTTTTTTAGGATAAAATGATATATTGAAGATCTGAAATCCAATGTACTTGATTTATCTAAAGAGTCTATAGAGATATTGTGAGACTATCAGTGTTTGAGAGTAATTTTGGGAGACACAACAAGGTTGTTTGTTTCGTGGGCTTAGATAGTAGTGGAGGGGTTTTTAGGAAAAAAAAACAAAGAATTTGGGCCAAGGTTTAAGGTATATAGATAGGAAGAGTGACATAAGCTACTAATAGTTTTTTTGGTACTGGTAAGCAATGCTAGACATGGTGGAAAGATGAAATAGTGAAAATTTATCTTTAAGGATGATGAAGATAGTGAGATTTCTAGAACTCACAATGTTCAAGAAATTTGTTTCTAGAAATATAAGGAAAACATTTAGTCATATCTGAAGGTAAAAATTACTGATGACTAATGGGCCTGAGGATAATACAGACACAAATGCTCCTACTAAAAACCTAATTTGAGAGTCAATTCAACCATCATGGTGTTCTAAAAATTACAGCCATGGTTAGTGACAATCTCTCTGGGGATACCAAAACGAGAAATGACTTGATTGAATAGAAACAGGG
Source organism: Pinus albicaulis (assembly GCA_034641835.2). Taxonomy (NCBI): domain Eukaryota; kingdom Viridiplantae; phylum Streptophyta; class Pinopsida; order Pinales; family Pinaceae; genus Pinus; species Pinus albicaulis. The sequence continues at coordinate 1,893,363,809 of CM076575.1, read as the reverse complement.
TTGTTGTTTTACCATCATTCACAATATTAGGCATAGCCTCAACCCACTTCATAAAGTAGTCTACTGCTACAATAATGTACTTATGGCCCTTTGCCGAAGGTGGGTTACAAGTAGTGAAATCAATACCCCACTTTGTGAATGGTTCGATAGTGAAAATAGGAAAGAGTGAAGATGAATGATCATGCATATTGTGAGTATAGAATTGACAAGGATGAAATTTTTTGACAGCCTCAACACAATCCTTGAAAATCGAGGGCCAGAAATATCCTCCACTCAAAATATTTTGAGTTGTAACAATCCTAGATGAATGACTGCCGCAAGATCCACTGTGGCAATCATTCAACACAATATCAGCTTCTTCAAGAGTAAAGCAACATCTAAGTATCAAATCAACATCAGGACCGTATGAAGTGTCAGCAATAATAAGGTAGCTTCTTGCCAAGTGACGCAACTTCTGACGCTTATCTTTTGAAAAATCTAGGGGAAACTTTGATGTCTGGAGATAAGCAATGAGATCTCCATACCAAGGATCCTACAAAGATATAAGGAAAATATGTTCGTTAGGGAACGATTCTTTTGAGACGGTCTCATCCCCAGAGGGTAACTAAAATATTAACTCCACAAATACTAAATATTTTTTGGATTTGGCAGGCAGGAATTTGAGATCAAACACTTGTAGAATGAAAATCCATCGATTGTATTTGCCCCCAATCACTCGCCTACTAAGAAAATATAGAAATGGATTAACTGCGACCGAAACATAAGTTTTGTGAAGAAGTATATAATGCCTGTACCAGTAGAAAACATGGGCAGATGCCAAAGATAATTTCTCGATGGGATAATATAGGAGTTCAGGATGGATAGTAATTTTATTGTATCCTGAGAAACCGTCCATGAAGGAGAAAATTTCATTTCCCACACACTCATCAATAATCTAATCAATAAAAAATGCGGGGTAATTTTATTTGAGACATGCTTTATTTAAATCCCTGAAATCAATGCAAACTTGTATCTTTCCTTGTTTCTTATCCACAGACCCTGGACTTGAAACCCACTCAGTTAACAAAATGAGGTATATGAAACTAACCTTTAGTAGCTTCTTAATGTTAGCTTTGATAACTACTTCCTTCCTAGGGTTGACCAGACGAAGCTTCTTCTAGATAGGCTTAGCATTTACGTAAGTATTGATCTCGTGATAGACAATATATGGATCAATTCCAAGCATTTCCTCATAAGACCAAGCGAACACATCCTGAAATTCTCTTAGGAGATATATGTAAGTCTGAATCTCTTCAGGGGAACTTTCAGCTCTAGTGGATACATTCTCAATGACGTTGGGATCTCTAGCGATGTTCACTGGGGTAGTCTCACAAATCACAACCATATTCCCTTTAACAAAAACCTATGCTGGAGCTAATGGGTTCAAGGCCGGGTGAATAGGACCAGAAGAAATAGGGCTAGACAATCTTGATTCAACTTCACGCAAGTCTAGTAGAAAACAGGACCGAAGATGAAAATCATCCCACGGTCTCTCCACACTAGTTATGGCTTCAAGAATACTCTCTTCAGATGGAAGAGTGGTATCAAGGCAATCTTGGGCAGAAGATGAAGTAAGATTCCATGTCAGAGCCACATCTCCATCCAACTCCTCTAGTGAAAGAGAAACTGGAACAAAATATGAAGAGTCAGCAATAGATTGATAGGAAATATCTATTGCCAACACAAGGAATGCTATTCCACCCACTTTACCTTCCTCTAATGTGGACGTAGGAGAGCACAAGGTCCAAGGATCCAAAAAATAATGAGTTTGAAAGAAATTTTTTCGATTAGGAACTGTACAGGATGAGATGGCATTAATATGAGCAAAAGGAGGAAAAAGATCAAAAGTACCCATCAATGATGTATACATTCCAACCCCCAAATTCTCAACATATTTCTTAGCATCACTCACCGAGGGTACAATCGATTTGGTAGATGCATTTGGATCTACATGAGAATAGTCCATTTGATCAATAGTGACAATCCTCCCTTCATGGCGAAAACATAAGATGCGAAATAATGATGAAGCAATATCAACCATCTCATAAAGCCAATTTCGCCCCAGAAAAAGGTTGTAGTCTAAATTTGCATCAACTATCTCGACCTCGATATTGACAGTTTTACCCCCAAGAAAAATAGGTAAAGGCAGAACAATGCCATGTTTCGTGTGAGAATGACCATCAAATGCAATGATAAGAGTAGTTGAAGGCACAACCGAAGGCAATCCAATGGATTTCCAACATGAGATAGACATGACACATGTGGAAGCACCCTCATAGACTAATGTTCAAAAAATAATGATCTTCCTACATGTAGACTTAATCTAAAAAGCCATGTGATCAGGAAGTATTTTCTTAAAACTAAACATACCAAATGTAATCATAAGAGATTTTTTTGGATCAACAGCCATGATCACAGTGATAAATGCACTCCTTTGTTTTGAGCACAACTGGAGTACCTCTAATGCAGACATGGAGTAAGGAATTTGAGCCAAATAATCTGAAATGGAGTAGTTCTAGGCAGCCTTGGCATTAGTATTAATTGTTGTACGCTTTGTAGAACCTTTCAGGATTCGAGGTATAGGCTCAACTATAGGCCTCTCTATATGGAGTGGCTCATAATTACTAGGGGTACATTTATCTTTTGAAGACTTAACTTCATCATAATCATGAGATATTGTAGTGATATCACCGTGAGCACTCATCATATATATATTTGAGGAATTTTTCCCTTCCTAGTTTCCCCTAGTGAGAGCACCAGTATTAGAATTTGCGCCAGCAATGAGTTGTTTCCCTTGGGGAGAAGGATTTATCATTATAGCCGGGGAACTAGGAGGACACTACTGAACTAACAAGCACTGAGGATCCTGAATTTTTGGGTAGAGATGAGTAAAATGGTCTCTGGTGCATAAATTGCATGGAAACTTAAACTTCTTCTTATTGTCTCTCTTACCGTCTCCAAAATTATTGTTGGATATGTTCGCATTACCCTTCTCATCCTTGTCTTTCTTCTTATTATTATGTCCCTTCTTCTTCCCATCAGATTATTGATTTCCTTTGGCGTTTGAATCTTGAACAACATTAATAGTTAAGGGTTGGGGAGGAGTCGAAATCGATTCCATATCCTAACCAGAAGCAGTAGATTGTAAAGACAACTATTGTAGTTGATTCAACAGGTTAGCCATGCCACTATCAATCGAATCAAAAATCATGTCAACATGAGGATCGAGCTTCGTTTTGGCTAAATATACTTTGGAATGAGGAGAATCCAGAAAATTTTTATTAAGTACTACAGACTTAGAATATATCAGTTCTAACTGTTGGGCCCTAAAGATAGCATGTTCCTCATAAAATACCCCTGAAAGGGATACATCCTTTGATATTTCTGGCTGCAAAGATTTAAGAAACCATTCCAGAAGGAAATCATTTAGAATCTAGCTTTGATGAGCCTCTTCCCTCTCCTCTATTGCTGAATATGATCAGAAATGTTAGTTGCCTTGTCTTGCTAGAAATTGGCCAAGAGGTTAGTCCTGACATCATAATGGATGGGAAACTTGAAATGGTTCAGAAACATAGTATCCAACTCTCCAAAATTAGAAAAACTGCCCCTTGTCATCTCAACGTACCATTTTGTATCATTTCCAGTTAAGGTGCACTGAAATAGACTCAACCTAATTGAATCATTGATAAGGGAGTTTGATGAACACCATAAATGGAACATGGTAACTTGGTAAGTCGGATCCTCACCAATATTCCCTTCAAAATTTTGAATGTTTGAGGGAATTTTAGTAGGGACTGGAGACCAACCCAGGATGTATCAAATTGGATCATTCATCAATTTTGATAAATCTAGCAAGTTTAAAGTTGCGAGGAAAGGTAAGTGTGGAGGAGCTTTAGAATTCCATCCCCCAAAGGAAGGATTCCCAACATTCTGAAAATAATATCCTGGATTTATTGAGGCACCAAGTTGCCAAATATTATCTGTACAAAAGGCTAAGACATAAGAAAATTCTTGTGGCCTAGAAACATTCGGAGAATGACCCCCTCCCATAGTAGCATTACCATAAATAGGGATATTTCCCCCAATTGAAGTGTTCAATGAATATGAAACCCCTTGGGAAGGGTTCCAAGCATTGAAAAATGGAGAGAAACCTTACGAAGCACCTACGGAAGGGAAAGGAGTATTCCCTTGTTGACCAAAGAAAAAATAATTCTTGGTTGCCAATCCTATAAAGGTAGGCTTCTAGCCTTGAAAAGCATTATATATTTGACCTTAGAGGAAGGGATTGAAACCTTGAATCTAAGAGGTAAAAGGAAAATATCCTAAGGAAGGGTTCAAATGAGGAAAGTGACCAGTTTCGAAGCGAAAACCCTGAAAAGAAGTTGACTCACTAGCCATGGAAGGCATAGGTGTGGAGACATCATATGAAACAGTGACGGGAAAAGAAGGAATTGCACTAGATGGAATTCCAAAAGAAAAGGAACCAGAATGGGAAGGAAATTCTTGGGTGCCACCACTCGTAGATGGAATAGAGGTAAATCCAAATATATAATCACTGTAAAGGATCGTTGAGATTGCAATAGTACCCCCGCCCTCAGCTGAAAGAGGAGTATGTACATTTGTAGTACTCATAGCCAAATTTGTGTTCCTAGTCATGCCCATCGAAATAAATGGATGAGGATAGTGCCTAATGTGTCTCTAAGACGTAGGCCCAACATACAAAATAACGTCTAGAAACTAGAAGGAAGTGGAGAGGAAGGAGTACCTGGAGTTTCAGGGACTTCTTCTACCTCAAATTCGTTTACTGGAAAAATGACTCTAGAGATTAGTGGAGTAATCGTCTCTATATTACCACTATTACTAGGACCACCCACACTAACAACAACCCAAGTCGGTGGATTTATCTCTGATGAATTCGTAACTACTATATGAAAATCGCCATAATAATTGCTCCTATGCTTTCTTGAAGAAGGTTCGACACTCACAGGAGAAAGCCCACGAAGCCTCCTCGATCCACAAGGTAATTGGTCAGCCACTTTTAATAATTATGATATTAATTAGGCTCAAAAAATTATGAATGTATGCAATCTAGGAGCAAATATTGTTGAATCAGTTTAACACATTGATGGACTTTTAAACTTTTATTAAACTTTATTAACACCTTCATTTCATGATCAACATAATGTGTGAGCAATCTTTACTTGTGAGAAGCAATTAATAAGAAGATTAGATAATGTACCAGCAGTCTTAATATGTTAGCAGCAAGTATTAGCAGAATAGATATACCATATCAACACATAGACATCATGCACATAGACACCAGATATAAGTGGAAACCCATAAAGGGAGAAAGCCACATCTTATTATTGTTGTGATGAAAAGGCAAGCTCCAACTCCCTCTCACCATTGTTTTTCTGTAGGCACCAACCTACAGGAGGAACCAACCTCAATTTTGCAAGCTACAACTTGAAAGGATGCTCCAACTCCCTTCAATTTTCTGTAGGCACCAACCTACAGCAGGCTCCAACCTCAGTCAGCTACAACTGACATTTTATCAAGATACAACTTGATGTGGAAGCACCAACTCCCATCTATTTTCTGCAGGTACCAGTCCTACAGGAGGCTCCTACCTCAGTCAACTACAACTGACATCTATCAAGCTACAACTTGATAGGGAAGCTCCAACTTCCTTACTCTTTCAAAGGAAAAACATTTGCTGATTTACCTTGGATATCATCTCTGTTCTGTGCCTTCTCTTCTGCTGTTCACAGTCCTCATATCTGTCCTTATATCATTTCTGCATCTTCTCAGATTCACTATCAGCTTCTCCTTCTTCTTTGCTCATCTCCTCCTTCTACTTTGCCTCACTGCTTCATTTCTGAATTCTCTGACTTTTCACATCATCTTGTTCTGCTCCTCCTTCTTCTTATCTTCTCTGCCTCAATTCCATACTCTGCATTCTCTATATTCACTCTCTCTAACCTCTTGTAGCTTTCTTATTTTCTTCAACTCTCTTCAATTCTGCTGCACACTCTCTTCTTCTCTCGCTCTATTTTCGTAACCTCCTCCCCTTGGGTATTACCCTGTTTTATACAAAATATCTTCATGGCTGTTTGTATTCTACTGGGAATTCGAAATGGACAACCATGTCTCTTTGCCTTCTGCCTTCTCATATATTTTATCTGCTCATTCAGAAAATATAACTATAGGTACCAATTTAACATTACAGTGGGATATTTGTTCTCTTCCAGGGACTTGCCAATGCATCACAACAATATAAATCAATTAAAACATTTACATTTCACCCTTTCAGTTACATAAAAACAATTTCACTCAGCCCATTTTTTGTCCTTTGTCTTTGCTGGTTTTGTCTTTTTCTGCTGATGTTAAGAAACTCTTCTACATACTCTATTGATTGCTACTCTGTGCACCTGCGCATGTAAATCTGTCAAGTTCATTCTTGTGCATATTCCTGTTCACCGTGATTTTGTGTCTACTGTATACATATAGCTGTGTTAAAATATATATAACTGCTAACTTTAAATCTGGGAAAATTCCAATGCTTTGGTTTCCTTTACTGGCAGTTTAAATAACTGAATGTGGAGGCTTTAATATCGCCATGGTTATAAACCCAATATATGTCTTCTATGCAAGGTTCTCTCCTTATATTATTTCAAGCAATTAATGTTCATTCTCAGAATTATTATTTTGATATTCGAACCTTAGAAACCATAACCCAATGGTTAATCAATAATTGAATTTTTCAATATGTGTTCACGACTTTCACAAATCGGGCCTGAAGCTTTAACACCTATTGTGTCCTTAACTCAGTCGCTATGAGACATCACAATAAATCTTCAACTTTAGATATAATGCAATTTCAACTATCGGCATAATTATACAGAGTTTTAACATACAAACTGCTGCGTTATTTAACTCCGATACCTCTCGACAATGTAACAATAATGAATCATTTAATACATAAAATGCCCTTTTCAGGCCCACTTCGCCGAACTTTCATCATTCTCCGATGCGATGCGATCACTCCGATTGCGATTAATTGCAATCACAACTTCCAGTTGCATGTTCTGATATTCCGCCCTTTTTCCGATGTGATCAGTCACTATTCACTTTGAAATGCCAATGCAATGTAACACCTTTCAAATATTTCCGATTATGTTTAATCGTAATCGCAACTTCCATTGAGATGTTCTGATGCTCCACTTTAACTTTGATGTGATTGGTCACTGTTCATTTAAATGTGCCGATGCGATTAGAACTGGAACTCAAACCTATAAAATCATAATTTATAGACCCATCGGGTCTGGGCTTCCATCGCAATCGCAACTTCCATTGAGATGTTCCGAAGCTCTGCTTTAACTCCCATGTGATTCGTCACTATTCATTTAAATGTGCTGATGCGATTAGACCAGAACTCAAACCTATAAAGTCACAGTTTATACGCCCATCGGGTCTGGAACTCAATCGCCATCGCAATTTGCAGTTGCATGTTCCGATATACTTATGCTCCAATGCTCCGATGTGATTAGGCCAGAATTCAAACACATATTGATCACAGTTTATACACCCATCGTGTCCAGGCTTCAATCGCAATCGCAATTTTCTGTTCATATGATCTGTTGCCAACTGCGATTGATGAGGGTCCCACCGTATAAGACTTTGTTTGTATTAAGGACGAACAATAGGGCACCTTTCATATATGTATATATTATGATTCGTTCCTTTGAATATGAAGCGCAACATATAACGTATATGTATATGTATATATGCTTTGGACCCTTGTGTATGTAATGCACTGCGTGTATATATATATATAAGTATGTGTATTTTGCCGCTTGGGTTAAGATTCTCGGAATTTTGTTTATGTATCCTCTAGCTTGGGTTACGATTCTCGAAATTTTCTGTAGAGGAGTCTCACCTTATGATATTTCATATATAGTGCACTGCACATATATATATATATATATATATATATATATATATATCTGTGTGTGTGTACTTTGTCGCTTCAGTCTTTAGTGAATCTTCCAGCGGGGGTAGTGATTCTTGGAATTTATGTAGGGGGGTCTCACACTATATAATGTTGATCTTCAGTCAATATTATATGAAGTTTTGGACTTAGACATAAGTCTAGCACCGATATATATATATATATATATATATATATATATATATATATATATATATATATATATAACTCCTCTCTATGTTCCTTTCAATAAATTCGGGTCTTCGATACTCTCACAATGTTCTCCACCTCCTAGCCCGCCTTCGATGTGCCTCTGCTGCTCAACCTCTGCCTCTGCTACTTGCCTTATGCTCTCTCTACTACCTCTGCTTCTTGTTTGTTTCTTTGCTGCCTCTGCTACTTCTTTGCTTTGTTGTTGTTTCAGGTGTTCCTCATTTGCCATCTCCTTTTCCATCAATGAAAACATTTCCAACAGTCTCCCCCTTTGGCATTGATGGCAACTCATCCACCAATAGTCCAATGCTTTTTCCAAGTCTTCCTCTGCCTAGCTTCTTTTAGAAGACCCTTTCTTCTATTACCTGCTTTTCCTCCCCCTTTGACATCAATGGCAAAGGGTTGCACATTTCTCAGTGTAGATTTTGTATTTTCATTTCTTCTCTCTGATTTGTGTTTAGACCTTCTTATTTTGAATTTGTACCCTGTTGCAACAAAATAGTGTAAAAGAGTTGTTGAGAGAAGACTTTTGGGGATTATTGAACTTGTCTATACACATTAAGTCGATACCATTCCGAAGCATAGACTCCTTGCACTTGTATAGAGATTAGGTGATGACATCCATACATAATCAGACTTGTATAATAAGAGATGCATTATTGGATCAAGACTTAAATATTGTGAATGCTCCAAGTGACATATTAGGCTTGCTTCAACTATACTTCAGTCTATATCTGATGTAGTGCATCAATACATTTCTATTGAGAAAGATTGTAAATGAGATAAGTCTTATTCTATAATACACATCTGTAGACAACATCTTTTCAGTTGTCATGATGCCAATATATCTTTTGTTGCTGTGGTTCACCTGTACTACCTGTTGTTTGTAATCTGTGTTAGACTGCCGACAAGGATAATACACTTAAAGACTGAAAGGTCCTTGTTGCTGTTGTGAACAATGAATCAAACCAGAGCTTACAACTTATTGTAATAATAGGAAATATCTTTCAATATTAGAGGCCAACTGACTTTCCTTCTTGTACAATGTGTTTTCAAAGCAAACCCTTCAATGTATTGGTCAGTTTCACTTATCAACCATGCAGTTTTATTTATGAAATAATGGGTATGTATGTCAATAATCAATCTCTCTTTAAAGGTGGATTACCAGTAAATCCTTTGTGCTAAAGTAAGATTTAGATGATTTAAAAAAAACTTTTGAGCTTCAGATGGTAATCACAGCTAGTCCTTTATTCTTTAGATACTTTGACTATTATATCAGAATGAACTTCCACAAAATCATATTCAAGATGTTTAATTGAAAACTCAGCTAGCAAACTTCACATAGTTTTGTAACTAATCTTAAGAAAGAGGCCTTGAAGATATACATGTACCAACTTTAGGAAGGCATGAAATTATATATAGAAAAATATATTTCTTCAGTGCTCAATATACTACTTCAAGTGTAAGCAAGATAATGTTATTTTTTGCTCTGCTACTGACCTTTTCATCTTGAATGCGGATAATACTGGGAATATTACCTTGAGGTTCTTTTGCTATAATCCTTTGATACTGAGGACCTGTACCATACTAGTGCTCCACTAATAACACTTGATATTCAGTTGATAGGCATGCTGCTTGCACCAAGTACCAAATGATATTACCTTGATAAAATATGTAGAGATTTCACTTTAGCTTGCACATTTACCCATAATTAAGACATCCTTCATAAATTCTACTATTGAGCTTTCCATTGTTCATACTAGTAGAATGTTGCACACTGTGATCATCACTTAATGTGCTGATGTCTTCTTAACTTAGATGATCATGACTAATGTTTCCTCTCTACCACCATGGTTGCTTGGTGCCTTCTCTTCTTTCATCAATCTGTCAGCTACATAATCTTCTTCCTCTATAGTTCTTTGTTAGAGGAATTTTCTTTTCCCTTCATGATCTTATGGCTGTTCTCATTCTAAGGTGCTCTTCCTAGACTACTTCCATGGGGTCTATATATGAACTGCTCTCCCCCTAGGATGTTGCTTCATATTTTTCACTGGATGGATTTTTGCTTTTCTTCCTAGAGCATCTCCCCCTGAGACTATGGAGGATTTATTATGTTATTGAGATGATAGGCTCTCCCTTTCTCTTTTCCTTCCATACTTTATTGGGGTTCATCATAATGTCTACTCTTCTTTTAGATTCATAGTTTTGATTGATCTATTTTGATCCCATCATATGTCTAGAGTTCTTTAATGTATATGGCAGATTACAGTCCTTTTCTTTGTGACCAGGTTTGAGGCATACATAACATCTTATTTTATCGTTGTAAATTTGAGTTGATGTATAATACTTTGTTACCCTTCTTGAATACATTTTACATTCAACAGATTTATGTCCAAAATTATTTCATGCATAACAGTAGCGATGGAAATAATTTGTGTACCTGGCGGAAGATTGTCTTTTCCATTTGCTTTCTTGAGGGGTTCTTCTCTTTTGCTACATCTTTAGCTGGTTAAGATTGCTTCTCTTTGTCTTACAGTATGCTGCAACATGTGCTGGTTTGTGGCAGGAAAAAAAAGTGATACTTCCCATAGGAGGGAAGAACCTTCTTTGACATCTTCCAAATTTATTCAATTCATATTCAGGAGTGTGAGAGCCTTTTTCAGCTAATTGTTTCATCCTCTCATTTTCTGTTCTACCATGTTGCTACTTGTTTCTATTTGTTTCTTCACAGATCATGTTCTTTTTGGCTTCTTCTTCTGTGGGAATCTTCTGAGCTACTTCGTTTTCCTTTACAGATTTTACAAAGATGATTTTCTTGTTATCTTCTACCTTGGACTTACTAGTTTCTCCTTCATATCCTATCCCAGTCTTTATGAGAGGTGACCTTTGTGAATTTAGAATCTGGGCCAACTGTCTAGAGTCTTTCATTAGAGGTGTATTCATTAATATTTCTCTTTGGGATTTTTCTAAGTTCTTTCTTAGGCTCACTACTTCTTCTTCCAATCTTTCACATTCCCGACTTTTCTCTCTCATTTGTTGCAGCAGAGTGTCTTCCACTTTCTTTGCTTCCTCAAGCTGAGTCTTTAGGCCAACAATCTCTTTCTTATCTTCATACTCTTTCTCATCACAAATTTTCACCAATGTATTCAGGTCTTTGTTTTCATTCTTCAGTCTTTCTATTTCAGTCAAGTCTATGTCAAGTTCGGCCTTTTCTTCAGCTGCAATATCTTCATGGTTATTACTGCCATTCACACTAGCAGTTACCTCATTTGATTGACCATTTTCCTGTTGAAATGTATTTTTCTTCTTCTTAATTCTCTTATCCTTCTTGACAGTGCAGTCCTTAGTGTCTGCTCCATGCATGAAATGCAATCTATCCCAAATTTCTTTTGTAGAGGTTAAATCCAGTATCAACTCAAGGTCCTTGTTATGAAGACTGTTATATATCACACATTTTTCCTTGGCATTCCTATGTTGTTCTTTCACCGTGGGGGAGTCTGTGCAGTAACCATCACATACAAGCTTCCATACCTCACGTTCATAATCCAGTAATCCTGTTTTGACATTATCTCTCCATTCAAGAAAGTTTATTATATTTAACACGGGTACATTTTGATAGTCCATGACTCAACCAGATCTCCTTCAAGCCTTTAAGCTTACACCAAAGGACCCGACTTTGATACCAATTGTTGAACCCTTAGTTAAACTGAGGGGGGGGGGGGGTGAATTAGTTTAGCACATTCATGGACTTTTAAACTTTTATTAAACTTTATTAACACCTTCATTTCATGATCAACATAATTTGTGAGTAATCTTTATTTGTGAGCAGAAATTAATAAGAAGATTAGATAATGTACCAGTAATCTTTATATGTTAGCAGCAAGTATTAGAAGAATATATATGCCATATTAACACATAGACATCATGCACATAGACACCAGATATAAGTGGAAACCCATAAAGGGAGAAAACCACATCTTATTATTGTTTTGATGGAAAGGCAAGCTCCAACTCCCTCTCACCACTATTTTTCTGTAGGCACCTACCTACAGGAGGCACCAACCTCAATTCTGTAAGCTACAACTTGCAAGGAAGCTCCAACTCCCTTCAATTTTCTGCAGGCACCAACCTACAGGAGGCTCCAACCTTATTCAGATACAACAGACATTTTATCAAGCTACAACTTGATGTGGAAGCACCAACTTCCATCTATTTTCTGCAGGCACCAATCCTACAAGAGGCTCCTACCTTAGTCAGCTACAACTGACATCTATCAAGCTACAACTTGATAGGGAAGCTCCAACTTCCTTACTCTTTCAAAAAAAAAACACTTGCTGATTTACCTTGGATATCAGCTCCATTTTGTGCCTTCTCTTTTGCTGTTCAACAGACCTCATATCTGTCCTTATATCATTTCTGCATCTTCTCAGATTCACTATTAGCTTCTCCTTCTTCTTTGCTCAGTTCCTCCTTCTACTCTACCTCACTGATTCATTTCTGCATTCTCTGACTTTTCACAGCATCTTGTTCTACTCCTCCTTCTTCTTATCTTCTCTACCTCAATTCCATACTCTGCATTCTCTATATTCACTCTCTCTAACCTCTTGTAGCTTTCTTATTTTCTTCAACTCTCTTCAATTCTGCTGCACACTCTCTTCTTCTTCCTGCATTCTATTTTCGTAAACTTCCTCCCCTTGGATATTACCCCGTTTTTGCACACAATTACCTTCATACAATGTTTAGACTTTACTAGAATTCGAAATGGACAAAATCACCCATGTCTTCGTCTTCGCTCTCATCTCTTTATCCGCTCATTCAAAATATATTCCCAGAGGGTACCAATTTAACATTACAGTGGGATATTTTTTCTCTTCCGAAGACTTGCCAATGCATCACAACAATATAAAAAAATTAAAACATTTACATTTCACCCTTTCGGTTACATAAAAACAATTTCACTCAGCCCATTTTCTGGCCTTTGGCTTCGCTGGTTTTTTCTTTTTCTGCTGCTGTTAAGAAACTCTTCTGCATACTCTATTTACTGCTACTCTATGCACCTGCGCATGTACATCTGTCAAGTTCATTCCTGTGCATATTCCTGTTCACCGTGATTGTGTGTCTGCTGTATACATATAGCTGTGTTACAATATATATAACTGCTGACTTTAAATCTGGGAAAATTCCAATGCTTTGGTTTCCTTTACTGGCAGTTTAAATAACTGAATGTGGAGACTTTAATATCGCCATGGTTATAAACCCAATATATGTCCTCTATGCAAGGTTCTCTCCTTCTATTATTTCAAGCAATTAATGTTCATTCTCAGCATTATTATTTTGATATTCAAACCTTAGAAACCATAACCCAATGGTTAATCAATCATTGAATTGTTCAATATTTATTCATGGCTTTCACAAATCGGGCCTGAAGCTTTAACACCTATTGTGTCCTTAACTCACTTGCTATGAGACATCACAATAAGTCTTCAAGTTTAGTATAATGCAATTTCAACTACCGGCATAATTATACAGAGTTTTAACATACAAAATGCCGCTTTATTTAACTCCGATACCTCTCGGCAATGTAACAATAATGAATCATTTTAATACATAAAATGCCCTTTTCGGGCCCACTTCGCCGAACCTGCATCATTCTCCGATGCGATGCAATCACTCCGATTGTGATTAATCACAATCGCAACTTCGAGTTGCATGTTCTGATATTCCGCCCTTTTTCCGATGCGATCAGTCACTATTCACTTTGAAATGTTGATGCAATGTAACACCTTTCAAATATTTCCGATTATGTTTAATCGTAATCGCAACTTCCATTGAGATGTTCCAATGCTCCGCTTTAACTCCGATGCGATTGGTGACTATTCATTTAAATGTTCTCATGCGATTAGAACTGGAACTCAAACCTATAAAATCATAATTTATAGACCCATCGGGTCCGGGCTTCAATTGCAATCGCAACTTCCATTGATATGTTCCGAAGCACTGCTTTAACTCCGATGCGATTGGTCACTGTTCATTTAAATTTGATGATGCGATTAGGCTGGAACTCAAACCTATAAAGTCACATTTTATACACCCATCGGGTCTGGAACTCAATCGCAATCGCAATTTGCAGTTGCATGTTCTGATATACTTATGCTCCGATGCTTCGATGCGATTAGGCCAGAATTCAAACACATATTGATCACATTTTATACGCCCATCGGGTCTGGGCTTCAATTGCAATCGCAATTTTCTGTTCATATGATCCGCTGCCAAATTTTTCCGATGCGATTGATGAGGGTCCCACCATATAAGACTTTGTTTGTATTAAGGCCGAACAATAGGGCACCTTTCAATATGTATATAGTATGATTCATTCCTTTGAATATGAAGTGCAACATATAACGTATATGTATATGTATATATGCTTTGGACCCTTGTGTATGTAATGCACTGCGCGTATATATATATATATATATATATATATATATATATATATATATATATATATATAAGTATGTGTATTTTGCCGCTTGGGTTAATATTCTCGGAATTGCATTTATGTATCCTCCAGCTTGGGTTATGATTCTTGGAATTTTCTGTAGAGGAGTCCCACCTTACGATATTTTTTATATAGTGCGCTACACATATATATATATGCTTTGCTCTTTGTTTAAAAAAAAGGCACTATACTTATATAAAGTGATATATATATATATATATATATATATGTATATGTATGTGTGCTTTGTCACTTCAGTCTTTAGTGAATCTTTCAACGGGGGTAGTGATTCTCGGAATTTATGTAGGGGGGTCTCACACTATATAATGTTGATCTTCAGTCAACATTATATGAAGTTTTGGACTTAGACATAAGTCCAGCACCAATATATATATATATATATATATATATATATATATATATATATATATATATACGCCAACTCTCCAGTTCCTTTTCTTGACAAAGTCTCATCTCGATACGTTTGGATAACTACTTTCCTACTTCCTCGCCCTCTGCCTCTGCTACTTGTTTTATGCTCTCTCTACTACCTCTACTTCTTGTCTCTTTCTTTGCTGCCTCTGCTACTTCTTTGCTTTGTTTTTGTTTCAGTTGTTCCTCCTTTTCCATCTCCTTTGCCATCAATGACAACATTTCCAACAAAGATAACACTCTATCAAAAATCCCTAATATGCAACAATCATGATGCCTTAAGGTATTTCCACTTCGGGTGATTAGGACCAAACACCAAAATACAAGAGAGCGAGTAGAAGGACCTTCCGAAAATAGTCTGGGGTAATTACGCCCCAGTCCTACCAGCGAAGATAACAGAAATAGTTACGCTGACCTCCTAAAAAAATCCTTTGTCAGTGCAAGTTCCTGAGCTTCGCAAGGGCACCCTCCAGAAGTACTAATGATAGTGATACAACGTTTGCCTCAGGTACCATGGGTATTCCCCCCTCTATTCACCTATGTGATACCTAGGAAAGGAAACTAAGGGAACCATTTCATATTGGCAGCCCGGAGGAATGGTCTTTGGTCAAGATTAAAAAAATAGGAGATGGGGTATCTCTCTTATCTACCTTCACTATTCCTTGCGCTTGACTCTTTGGAGGAGAGCTTTCCCAGTCCACTTAACAAATTTGGATTACACTCATTAATAAACTTCTACATTTGACAGTTTTGAGTGGTCTTGGAGAGTTAACTCTCCACTCACCTATTCCAAGGCACTATGACCTGGAATAGTTGGTGTATAATTAACGACAATGCAAAATTATCAGAATATAGTACAAATTCCCTAGACATCAAATAATGTCTCCACTTTTTCAATGCCTGAACAATTGCATAGAATTCCTTATCATAAGAGGAATACTTTCTTCTGGTCTCATTTAGCTTCTCATTGAAATAGGATAGAGGCCTATCATCCTGACTCAACACAGCTCCAATGGCCTCTCCACTGGCATCACACTTCACTTGAAATGGTTTAGTAAAATAAGGTAGAATCAAAACAAGATTTTCAGTTATCTTTTGCTTCAAAAGTTTAAAGTTTCTTTCTACTTTAGCAGTCCATTTAAATGGTTGTTTTCTCTTATTTATTGTCTCAATGATGGGTGCATTAACCTTACTAAATTTTCTTATGAATTTCTTATAAAAACTGGCAAGTCCATGGAAACTTCTTACCTCAAAAACATTTCTGGGTGAAGGCCACTCCACAATTGCCTTAACCTTTTCTGGGTCCATCTTCAATCCTTCTGCAGAAACAACAAAGCCCAAATACACCAACTCTTCTTTCATGAATGAGCATTTCTTTAAGTTTATCAGCAGTTTCTCTTGATGCAGCTTCTTCAAGACATAATTAAGATGCCTAAAATGTTCCTCTTTAGTTTTGCCGAAAACTAATATATCATCCAGATACACTATCACAAATTTACCTATAAATTCTTTCAATACTTCATTCATAAGTCTCATGAAAGTGCTAGGTGCATTTGACAACCCAAAAGGCATTACCATCCATTCATACAATCCTTCATTCGTTTTAAAGGAAGTTTTCCACTCATCACCCTCTCTTATTCTTATCTGATGGTATCCACTTTTCAAATCTATCTTTGAAAAATATTTAGCACCACTCAAACAGTCCATCAAATCCTCAACTCTGGGCAAAGGGAATCTGTACTTGATTGTGATCTTATTGATTTCTCTGGAATCAGTACACATCCTCTAGTCTCCATCTTTCTTTGAGCTCAATACTGCTGGTACTGCACATGGACTCAAAATTTCTCTGATCAGTCCCTTGTCCACCAATCCCTGTACTTGTCTCCTGATTTCCTCATTTTCTGTGGGAGTCATTCTGTAGGCTACCTTATTTGGCATA
Source organism: Pinus albicaulis (assembly GCA_034641835.2). Taxonomy (NCBI): domain Eukaryota; kingdom Viridiplantae; phylum Streptophyta; class Pinopsida; order Pinales; family Pinaceae; genus Pinus; species Pinus albicaulis. The sequence goes on along the minus strand of CM076575.1, from coordinate 1,893,346,697 downwards.
TTTGAACCAGGGATAAAATATATCTGATGGCTGATCTTTCTCACAGGTGGCAGCTCATCAGGTCAATCATCCACAACAATGTCACAATAATTGTCTAACATCTCTTGGATTTCTATTGGCGAATCAGAAATATTTGTAGAAGTAAGAACTACCTTAGGTTTTCAAACTAAATAAAAACTTACCTCTTCTTCTTCTATCTGCTGCAGATATTCCTTCCCGCTCATCAACAAGGTTTTCGGATCAATCACTCTGATGGATGGCTCTCCTTCTTCCATGGGTATAAATGTATGATGTACCCCATCCTTGAAGAACTTGTAAGTGTTCTTCTTGCCATCATGCACCACTACTCTGTCAAACTGCCAAGGTCTACCCAGCAGTATGTGACACACATCCATGGGAATTACATCACACGGGACCTTATCTTTGTATTTTCCCATTTGCAGCTCTATCTCACACTGTTCTTTTACAACCAACTGGTGCCCTTTATGCAGCCAGGACACCCTGTAGGGAGTTGGATGCTCCCTTGTCTTCAGCTTCAACTTCTCTATTACCTCAGTGGAAACCAGATTGTCTGTGCTGCCACTATCAATGACTAGCTGGCAACATTTCCCTTGGAATTTGCATATGCTCATAAACAAAGTCTTCCTTTGTGCAAGCTCAATGACCTCTTTGGTTTGTTTCAACATGACCTTATTAACCACCAAGTATTCTCCCTTCTTTGGTAGAATTTCTTCTTCAATTTCTGCCTCTTCTCCAGCCTAGGCAACAACAGCATTTCTTGGACCAGCACCCACATTCTCTGGACACTCATAGTACTTGTTTCCCACTTCTTGACATCTATAACACCTCAATTCTCTACCTCTTCCTCTATCTCTGCGTCCTCTTCCTTTTCCTCTGTAAGAACCCCTTTTTCCCCTTGCATCATTCTCTGTAGATGCATTCTGAGGTGAGCTACTATTAGCTCCATCCTTGGTTGTAGTAGGCTTTCCTCTACCACCCTGACTTCCCTTTCCATAGAAAGTACCTCTCTTTTTGGCAGACTGCTTCCTCAGGAGTTTCTCTTCTTTTTTCAAGGCCATCTGATAGGCCTCTTCAACTGTCTTAGGAGACATAAGACCAATATCATCTTGGATCTCCAGCTTGAGACCATTCACATATCTGGAAGTCTTCTCTGGTGTGTCCTGAAATTGTCCAGCTCTTATGCTTACTTTGTAGAATTCCTCTGTGTATTCTTTTACTGTCAACAACCTCTGTCTTAGGTTCTGCATTTGCCTAAAAAATGTCAGCTGATAATCACTGCGAAAGAATTTACCTTTTAATTTAGCCATCATTCTGGTCCAGCTTTTGATAGGTTGCTTGCCAACTCTCCTCCTTTCTGCCTGCACTCCATCCCACCAAAGTGCAGCATGTCCCCTCAGCTTTGTTACTACAAACTTGACCTTCTTATCTTCACTCATTTCTTCATATTCAAAGCACTTGTTAATTTCATTAATCCAGTCCACCAGCTCTTCTATATTCAGTCCTCCTGCAAAACTTGACACTTCAATCCTGGGTTTAACTGCAGACCCCAGAACAGTTCTGAGGAGCCTCATGTCAGGAGGAATCTCAACATTTTCTTCCGCTTCTTCTAATTCAGGCTCACTGATGTCTTCAGGATCTCTGGGCTATCTTCACTCCATGGAATCCATTATGGCCTCGAACCTTTGCAACATTCCCAACACTTCTGCATTGGCAACAGGTCTGCCTCTCCTTCTGCCAGCACCTCTACCAACTCGGATTGCCATGTTAATTCTCTGCAAAAACAACTTAAAAACAACATCTCTGATACCACAAATGAAAACAACAAGTCTGAAGGTCGGCCACCAAGGAGAGCTGGTCTGCTATTGTCGCTCTATCAACATTTCCCTGCTAAAACCCCGTTCTCCTCCTCCATGTGGTCTTCTCCAACTTCTTTGGTTTTATTTATCAAATTCGAGGAATTCGATAAATAAACATATTGAACCACCTTTGGAAATTAAAACATATCTCTCGGGCTTTATATTCTATCGCCAAACCTTATAACCAAGGTTTTAATCCTTCGAACTTTATATAAATACCCGACGCTTTTTTAAACAAATGACTTTGTAATAAACCTTTGGCTCCGGGCCCCACATCTATAATCAATAGCCCAATCAAATACACGCCTCGTACCTTGGTTATCCTTCTTGCAACTTCCAAATGTGATCACCGCTCGATTAGCCTTCCCCCAGATCGACGGCTTACCTCAATATCGCACGGGCTCTGATGTTGAACGTTAACGTGCGATGGCAATGTGAAAAGGTGGTTTTCAGGGTCCCACCTTAGCTACGTGTCCACTGTTCTACAAAATCACTTCCAATTTGAAAATACCACTTATCTCCGCAAAAGCGGTGTGATATGGCAGTTTGGTTTCCATAATCCACTTGTGGGTTTGGAATAGTGATTGACCACGGGTTAATCGCCTTCCTTCCTATGCTCTCCATTTTTTAACTTAGGTCGGGCCTTAGTTCAGGATTTAATTAACAATAAATAGATTTATCTCTTTATTTAGCGGGATTTCCACTATCATTAAACAGAGTTCAACGACCACGGTTTTACACACACACTTCGTCTGTGGTTGGGATTTAATTCACAGAGCTCATTTGAAAAAATTGAGAGAACCAGTAGGCAGAGGGATGTGGAGACTGTACAACAGTTCCATTCAGAAATTATACGCACAGAGTTCAATCGCCTCACAGTTAAACAAATTTCCTCACAACCATCAATTCAAGACAGTTTGATAATCAACAGGAACTGAAATTCATTCAACCGAAAGAAATTGCTTAACACACAAATTTTATTGCAGAAAATCTCTTCTTCAATGAGATCCGGGGGTTTACATATATACATAAACATTTGTCTCTTCGGTTCCTCTGCGACGACCGTTTAGCAAATCAAAAGCCTAATTAAAATTATTCAAATAACTGGAACATGAGAGATGGACTGAACCTAACTATTCGACTTCTACTAATCCTAACTGATCTAGATGCAATAGGCGGCTGAGGTATTGACACCTAGCTGTTACAGTGCAAATGATTTTTAACCCTCCTAGCCACAACATGTGGAAAAAACCTCCTACATTGCTGGCTAGTGTCTAATGCCCCTGCATCAACGAGCATGAGAAAAATGATAAAAACTCATTGTTTTGAAATATTAGAGCAAACCACGAAATTCAGAAATAAGTTCTGGTGCAAGATCCACCACTGAAACTTCACGGAAAAGGTAAAACCCTAGGTTGACTAGGTTTTCACAAGAAAAGGGGAGAAATTGACATACATCCAAATAAAACACTATCCAGACACCTAAAATATTTACAGGGATGACCAACAACAGGGAGGAAAGACTTACAGGGCTCCAAAATTCAAAATTTCAAATCTTACTAGGCATACGAGGATCCATTGTGTGAAACACGCATGTATATGTGTCTATATCTAAATAAACTCATGTATATGTAGGTTCATTTGGAAAGAACATAATGTATGCATGATTGTGTAAAAACCAAGCAGTGTATGGAAATTGCAGTAAATAAAAATAAAAAACCTAGGCCTAATTCAGAAGATCACGACTTCGGCCTAGAGGGGAAAAGAACCTATAGGACTGAAAATTTGATCAAACTACTAGGAAACCCAAAAGACAGAGTAAAACAACCCAAACTAGGAATTACACGGATGTAATGCCTAGTAGAGTTGCCAGTTCTACTGTGTGAAAAACTACCCTAAGGCCTGGGTTGAAAGACCTAACGAGGAAGACATGTCATCACAAGAAGCACTCTGATTATGTGTTCTAATGTTTGAACTATAAAATGGAGGATAGAAAACCTTACCTGTGTATCCTATGTCTCGGGTCGATCCCGTAGGGTGCAAACCCTTTGCTACTCTCTGTGGTTCAGAACCTGTAAATCAATCAAGATAAAACACACAAACTAGTTTCACAACATATATATCCTAGATGTTAGAATGATAGCATATATAATCTCCTAAAAATGACATGAAATAAACCATTACAAGATTATTCAACATGTATAGGAGACATATAACACAAAGACATCAAGAAGAGGATGCAACTTATTTTATTGATAACATGTATAGAGAAACTGGATAAATCACCTGAGATCTTCCGCGGCTCCAAGCGAAACCATCCTCTGGATCCGTCCAGCCCTAGCCTCACAAAGCTTCTTCTATAAAGGGTGAACAAAGGATGTCACATAAAAGGGGGGTGATCATCACAAGGAAGCAAGGGTTTCCTGAACCTGGGAAGTGAAGGAGGCATAGGTAAATATCAAACTTGATTAGGGCTCTAACAGGCTATAATATCAATAGCATTCTCTCTTTTCCTTTAGGCCATTTCCTTGAGGTGTATTTATACCTCCTCAAATCATTTTTTTCAGTTGGAAAATAGTTTGGCCATGGGCTGGGGTAGATAAGTTATAGGAAAAACCAGTAAACCTAACATAGTTAATAGGGAGTTTTTATTTTTTTAATATTATAAATTGTATATCCGGGTCAAGTATGAGTGGACCTGTGTCTGCACGTGGAAAAATATAGGCAGAGTCGCGTATGGAATTCAAAATACTATTTTTTAAGAAGTTTGACCAAGTCTGACTGGAAGGGCTTCCCAAGGCCAATTTATAAGTCATCAAGTATATAGAAGTGATAAATGATGCTATAACAAAATATGAGTGTGAGAATGAGCTCCATGATAGCTTGTTATATATGTGATCACTTGTATATCTATGTTTAGGGTTTGTGCATGCATGTCGAAAATATAGGAGCTAGAGTTAGTTAGTTGTCAATTGTAACTATGTCAATTTTAGGGACTGTGCCAACACTATCGACAAGTGGTGCACGACAACGATCTAGAGGAAGTTGATAGTTTCTTTCAATAGAGAGTGCGCAATAAAATATCTTTAGGAACTTCCTAGATTGCGCATTTAACTGACATAAGGGACTGCACATTTAACTGACATAATGGACTGTGCGATTTCCTATCACAAGAGACTACATAATTCTCTACTAGAGAGGATTGTGCAATCACTACTTTCAAGACATATGCAATAACTGTCATCAAGGAGTGTTTAGTTGTGAGTGTAAAGTAGTGAATTTTACCTCAAAGTGTGCAATTGAGGGAAATGATCTAGGAATGTAAGATCAAGAAGTTATCACACTTGATATCACTAGAATATGACTTCACAGTTAGCAGAATAAAACCAAATATGCCTGAACAAAAGAGGGAGGATCCAAAATTAGAATATACATAAAAATTTTGAGCAGCTACAACACCACGACACCAACTATATCCACAAATCTCTTCCTTGTCAAGGACATGACATCATCTCCAAGATGGGGCACATTAAGTTTAATAAAATCATGCTTAAATCTGACCTTGGTCTAATTCTCTCTCGGCTTACACTTGGTAATAATGAGGTATGACGTATTGCCCATATTTCTTGAAAAACCTCATTCTTATCATCAACACCGCCAACAATCTTTGAATCAATGCCATCAATGCTATTATCACCCTCTGAGTTTTCATTAACACTATGTTGTTCCTTAGGTTTCTCATCTATTTCTTCATCTCATAAATCATTATATGGTTCCATGTCATGACCAATACCTAGTGCAACTTGTAGATCTTCTTCTAATAGCTTCATAGTAGACCCTACAATACTCTTAATGGAAATGTCGGTATCACTATCTCATGTCTTTACATGCTTTATACCACTGAGATTGAGTTGTATAATTATAAAACACTACAATAACTTTCTGGAGAGTCCTTGCAAAAAGTATTTCCTTTAACCTCCTTAATACCAAGAATACTTTCATTATGTCCTTCAATGTTCGACATATTTGAAATTTGAATGACTTTGCTATCAGAGGGGTATGATTATTATGTTCCCTAAGTTTTAGCCAACTTATTTCATCTTCAACATTGTTACCACTTTCTATGGTGTCTTCTTTAATATTTTCCTTCTTTTTAGTGGGATACATCCATGTCCATGCCTTTGCCTCTACCTTGGCTTCTCTTATACCTTGTTTTACAAGCTTGTGCTTATTGTCAATATCACTTGATTTTACTTAATCTAAAGATAGTACAAATTCCATATAGTTAACTTTTTTTTTATGTTAGTTCAAGGAATGGATCCCCTTTATTTCCTTATATATGTTGTATTTATTTTTTATTTTTTATTTTTTTGTTGAAGTTCTCTAATCATGTAAGGGCCACTTTGTTCCCTTCTTGCAATTCTTTTTATAATTTCCTCTTGCTACTCTTCTAACTTTTTCCAAGACTCTATAAACTCCTTGCTAAAACAATTTTCCATATATATATAATAAATAATGATCACAATATTGAGCAGTGAAATGTGAATAATTCTTGTTTCTATATCTACGTCAATGTTTATTTATATTGTTTTTCTATTAAAAAAAAAAAAATTAGTATGCAGAAAATAACATATTGCTATACAAATTTTAATCATTTTTAAATAGGGTAAAAAAAAAACAGATAAGACAAAGTGAATGAATTTTATAAACCACACGATCTCAAAATTCAATTAAAATTATATTATAAAACAGAAATTCAAAATTCAATTAAAATTATAGTATATAACCATAGCTCAAATTCAATTGGAATTATATCATAAAACCATAACTCAAAATTCAAAACTCAATTGGAATTACATTATAGAACCATAAATCAAAACTCAATTGGAATTATATTATAGAAAGGAACTTTGCTAATAAAAAAATGTTCTTTTAAACTTATTTCGAAATAACTCAAAACTCAATTGGAATTATATTATGTAAAGGAATTTTGGTAATAAAAATAGTTTTAAAAAATTGTTTCTTTTCAAAACTTATTTTCAATCTAAACCCCCAATGTCTAGTTAGACCGTACGTATTATATTTGAAGTTGAACTCTTATGGCTGCTACGAAATGAGCCTCTTGTATATATATCCCGTGTCCATATCTACAGCAGCATTGTCATGGTTTTTTGTTTAATTGTGCATCTGTATAATAATAATCCCTTCACTCTTAACGTAACAGAGCATTGAACACCAGAACAACAAGTGTTATTAACACAAGTAGATCGGCAGTGGCCAACTGCCTTCCGAAGAAGAAGAAAACCCAGGAGTCGCTTTGATTGTAGCCATGGCGGAAGAACAAGCATTATTTCTGCGCGGCACAATGCAGAGCCAGAATGATGCGGTGACGTCCATCGCGACCCTGACTGACAACTCGGACATGATCATCTCTTCATCCCGTGACAAGTTGATCCTGGTGTGGAACCTAAGCAAGTACGTCGGGGAAAAGTATGGCGTCCCACGGCGCCGCCTGATGGGCCACTCACGCTTCGTGCAAGACGTGGTCATCTCCTCCAACGCCCAGTTTTCCATCTCGGGCTCCTGGGACGACCTCCGCCTCTGAGATATCAACACAGGCCTCACCACCCGTCGCTTCGTTCACCATACCAAAGACGTTCTCAGTGTCGCCTTTTCCCGTGATAACGGACAGATGGTGTCTGCCTCTCGTGACTGCACCATCAGGCTTTGGAGCACCCTTGGCGAGTGCAAATACACCATCCACCCCGATTCAGATGCAGATTTCAATGAGGGCCAGTGCAACTGAATCCCCTACATTGGCTTTTCCCCTTCCAACATTGTATCCTGCTCATGGGACCGCACGCTAAAGGTATGTAATTTACCAAACTATAAGCTCAGGAACACGCTCGTCCGGCACGAAGTTTATGTGAACACCGTGATCCTTTCGCCCGACGACTCGCATTGCCCCAATGGCGGCAAAGATGGCTATACCTGCTCTACGATTTGGCGTAGGGGAAGCGGTGTTGGAAATTATGAATACAACACAATGCAGAGGGTTGTGAGGGATTCCCTCACAACACAGAGAATGCACAAAATGGGGAAAACAACAATTTATAGACACAACAAAATACAAGAGACAAACACTTTTTGAAATTTATTCAACTCCTCTTTATTCTTCATCTATCTCGCCAAAAATATGAGAAATTACATAGGTTTATACAAAATGACCGAAGCCTAAAGTTTCAATGCTCGATTGGACATTCAACAACCAAATCTTCCTTCCTCTTAATTCTTCTATTTCTACACGAAAACATGTTCAAAACACAAAACAACAGACGTGAAATTTTATGAGTTTCCATTGTGAAACCACATCGCATCTCTGCCTCCATCGCAAATATGTCCTTACGGGAAAAACATAAGACTTGTGATATGCGATGTGATGTGGCATAAATCGTATCGCAATAAAAACACTTTAACTTGCGGGTGCTTATCCGTTGAACTCCTGAGCTTGCGGGCGCATTCTATGTCGTATGCTCCTGAGCTTGACACGTGCATTCCGATTGCATCACATCGCAAATAAAATAACTTGTGGGTGACCTAAAAAGGTAAATAAAAAAACTTACGAAGTGTAGGCTGCGGGCACGCTAAAAGGTAAAAGTTAAATGTTGCGAACTGTGGGCGGCGGTGCGATAAACCACAGGAAGCGCGCAATGAAAGAGGTAAGGAAATAACGAAAATAAAAATGTTTGTACGTGTTTTCAAATGCGCCAATGGTTGGTGGGTTCCACTAGATCGCATTGGCGGGGAAATAACTTTCGACGAAGCACTAAGAGGTAAATGTTAAATGTTGCGGGTTGCGGTATGCGGGGAGTTAAACAGTGGAAAGTGCGATGAGGTGAGAAAACGAAATAACAAAGGTTTGAATGGTTTGGTTAATGCGGTGAGGGTAAGGTGGGTCCCGCTGATATCACATCGGCGGAAACCTAACTTCAGCGAAAGGCTTAAAGGGTAAACCAAAAATGTTGCAGGCTACGAAGCTGTGGGCAATAGTAAGTCAATGTGGGAAGGAAATAAATGCAGAGCAAAGGGCTCGAGTACTCTATTTTTTTATTTTGCATGGATTGAGTGAAAATGTATCCAGATTTGCAAACTGGGTTGTGTCCTTTCGTGCAACAAAAATTCAATGAAGTGTGGGCTGCTACCACTTTTTATTCATGGCAGTGGTTGGAAGTATCTCCAACGCTCCCCCTTAATAACAACTACCACTATCAATCATTCCCACACATTGTCTAAGATAAACAGAAATTTTATGTCCCAATGGATTTGTGAGGATATCAGCAAACTGTTCCTTTGACCTACAATGTTGCAAAATAATTTCACCATTGTTAACTAATTCCCTTATGAAATTGAATTTGGCATCAATATGATTTTTTTTCTTGTGGTAAACAGAATTGTTTGAAAATGCAATTGCTGAGTTGTTATAAAAAAAAGTTGTGGTTCCTTTGTCTTGCTCATGACGTAAATCTCTTAGCATCCTTCTCATCCAAACTGCTTGACATTCTGCTTTTGTTGCTTCTATATATTCAGCTTCTGCTGTTGATAATGAAAATATTGGCTGCTTCTTAGAAGCCGATGAAATTGCTCCTGATCCCAATGAAAAACATACCCTGATATGCTCTGTAATATTCCCAAATTTTCACATCATATTTGGAATATTAGAGTCCTTGATTTTCTTAATGAATTAAGTAAATAGAAGGGTGGAGGAATCCACAATCCTCAATAAGAATAAATATTCACTTTGTGTGTGTGAATGTGGATTAATTTAGGCTAGATCTGCAAAAAGAGGTAGTTGAGCAACTACTAATGTGAATGAGATTGGAGATCATGTCTCATTTAATGAGAGAAATCATGGAGGGTTGATTCAGTCAACTAATATCTTGAAGATGTCAAACAAAGGGTCATTGAGCATTAAGGATCAAGTGGTGGAGGATCATGTGCAAATGAAGCACACATGATGGAGGAGGTGTACATTGCACCTAGACTGTTTGGTTGATTTGGTCAAACAGCGCAGTCCCACTTGGAGGATCTTGTCCACATGAGATTGTGCAGTTGAGATTAGGGCCAAGGCTTGGGATGGCTCAATCATTATAAAGGAGATGAAGGCAAAGGTGAAAGGCATCTTGGATTATTTGATGTGTGGTCTTTTAGATCTGGAATTGTTAAGTGACATTCCAATGCATTCTCAGGCTGTTTAGTAGAGATTGAAGGTGTTGTTTAGCACAGGGTGTTCCCTGGTGGGAATCCCTCCTCTCTCTTTGAGTGATCTCTAAGGAAGAGGTTTTTACTTCATTATACATCAGGCTTTAAGTGCCATTTAATTTTCCTAATTTCTACAAAACATTCACATTCAGAAATCTGTAGATTTCTGAATATCAGTTTGGAAGGTGGAAGTTGTCTTCAGTACTTCAGCTGGAGAACAAGGTGATGGATTATTCCCATCACTTGGTATTATAGATCATAACTCCTAGAGCCACATTGCATATCTAGCATCAGGCCAAGAGTTATTGACCTCATAGCAGTAGTATTCTCCTTAAGAATAATGTTGTCCATATTGCAGATCTGAAAGGAGGAAGGAAGTTGCTAGTATTTCAGCTAGCAATCATGTGAGGGATCATCCCTCACATTGCCATCAGTCTTACCATCAGACAGAAGTTTATTGCAGCATATTTTAGTAGGCATAAGGCCTCTCTTTCCCTCACAACGCAGTTTTCAGAGGCAGCTGTGTTGCAGCAGCTGTAATCATCTTTTGGAAGAAACATCTTTTGGAGGATTGAGAAGCTAGATCTAGAGCTTCTAGCTCATAGATCTGAGGAAGGGATCAACATTTCAAGCATAGATCTGATCTGAGCTCACATTTCAGCCATCTATTCTTTAGATCTATCTTCAGATCTGTATTTCCCAGCAGATCAAGGATCAAACCCTAGGGAGGTGATTTTTCCAAAGTTGCAGATCTGGAAAATCATTTCTGGGTTATCTTAGGAATCCATCACATTGGCCAGATCTTAAATCTTGGCATCATCGGAGCTCCAGCTTTGAGTAGATCTGCATTTCTTTTTTCAACTTACAACTCCATGTTTATATTCTGCTATAGAGACAGTACTGTATATGTTGTAGAGCCTCAATAGTTACACTGTACCTGCTTCACACATGTTTTCAAGGTGATCCTAGCTCATCTTTTGGCTATATCTACCTATATATTCTACTTGTGTAACTGATTCATCTCCAACGTAATAAAATGGTTCAACTCTTTCTGCATATTCTGATTTGTACGGAGAATAATTTTTATCTTGATGTAAGTTCTTATATTGTGTGAAGTATTACTGCATTCTCCCTTTTGGGATATTACAATGGTATCAGAGCATGATCAGAGCATGATCTTTGGCTCAGCTTATGTACACTTCATATTTTTACATTGAAATAAGAATAGATAGATGAGATCTATCATGGAGGATGTGAGATCTGTCACTCCTTTCTTCAGATCCATGCAAGATCTCTCCAAGGAGGTCAATCAAATGAAGGAGGAAGAACAGAGAGAAGATCCAAGAAGAAGATCTGATGAGGAAAGCACTTCCTATCAGCAGCAAAGGAGACCAGAGAATCCTAGATCTCCTCATAGATCCACTATGCCCACTTTCTTTGAAGAAGGTGAGAGGTATAGAAGTGAATAAAGGCATGAACCTGAGACTCAGGAGACTCTCAGACTATATCTTGAAGAGTACAAGGCATAGTCTAGAGCTTTCAAAGAGAAGCTAACTCTCCAACAATTCTTCCAGATTAGAGAAGAAAGAGGATCCTATAACAACAATAGAAGGAAGAGGCATAATAGATTCTATTTGCCTACATTTGATTGATCTTCCTCATGCAATTTCAAGGCTTGGAGGAGGGAGTTAGATTCATTTTTCAACCAACATCCTGTGGCTGAAGAGGAGGCTGTCCAAATTGCAACACTTCATCTCTTAGATGAAGCAGAAGATTGGTGGTTTGGGCACATAGAGCATGCAAGGGTGACCAAGTTTTCAGATTTCTTTCATAAATTGAGGAAGAATTTTAATATGGAGACGACAGAGTTGTGCTACAAAGGGAAATCTCCCAAAGAAACCAAGGAGAATGTAAATCTTGTCACTCTGGACAGGAGGTCACTATTTTCACCACCTGCTACAGAAGTACTTGTATCTGGAGAAGAGACACTTGCATCTTTGCAAGACAGTCTTGAACTCTTAACATATGGAGTCCCATGCATGGATCAGGAGGTGCATGAGAAAGAGGAGGAGGATACCAGCACTGGTACACTTGAAGAAAAGAGGCCATCACTCTTACTAGCAGTTGGAGATACTATTGTCCCGGTTGGAGGAACTCTTGTCTTCTATCAAGAGGTTCCCACATATCAGTTGATCCAAGGTATGCATAAAATTTCAGCACATATTGTTTCAAAATCAATGCATGACCAAGGATTAAAACAAAATGCTAATTTGAAGAAGAAACATATCACAGTGCAAAGGACCCTTAATCTAATCAAGGAGGAGAATGAAAACTATCCCTGTTCATCATTGTTGAGCTGCATTCAACCCCTTGAGTTGAGATGTAGAGTTTCAGAAAATTGTATTAGCATTATCTTACTTACAATGACTGATTGTGAGATCAGTGTTATAACTTGCTTTGAGACAATGCATGTATCACCCTTCAGATCTAGAGCGTTTTCACTTAGTAGCTATGAAAAAGAAAGGGCTTCATCATTCTTGGAGCATTCTGGAGGTAGCTTCACTCATGAAGAAATGGAAGCAAAGATGACAAATAGTAGACATTTTGGAATGAGAAACCTTTTCTCCTTTCTATATTACCCTTTCTCAATGAGCCTCTCACTGCTCAAAGAGAAAATTCTACTTGCAGTAAATCCAAAACTTCTTTGGTTTTGGAAGGCCCTTGATGGAGAGATAATCTCATTAAGAGATCTCATTAGAGATGCATTTCAACATTTCATGAAATGCAAAGTTCTTCAACAGTTTAGGAAGGATGGCATTCTACAAAGTGAGGATGCCATGATTATGCAGCACCTCATTCATCATCCCCATGGAGGTGAATGGGTAAGGATGATAAGCAAGGGGTTGCAAAGCCACTTGTAGATTTGCATGGGCCAGCATGCTTGGTTACGCTGGTTTCCATTGGGAGATTTCTGTCACTCTCCAAAGGCACATATTTTTCTGATCTATGCCTTGAAAAACATGTATGAAATGAAGAAGGAGGCATGGCTGCGTTGGCTACTCTTGGGTGAGTATGGATACCACCCAATAGCTCATCATTTTCTGAATCATGCCTTGTCTTTCAATGATAAACTGCAACAATGGAAGGCATGTTCATTTTGGTTTTACTTGAGAGAGTTTGGCCACCACATGACATCTCCTATGTCTATCTGTTTTGTATTGTCTAAAACTTGGCATAATGATCTCATGATTTGCATTGATGATGTTTCTTTGTATAGGGCTGATGTGACATCTCATATGTCCATTAGTATGTTTTTACTTCATGATGCACATGAGGAGGAGAGAAATCAGCAAGATCTCTTGTTGTTTGGAACGCTTTTGGGGGAGTTTGGCTTGTCCATATTACATGGAGGAGATGGAGGATGGCAGCAAAGGGCCTTACTCCGGTGGTTATTGTTAGGAGAATATGGTTTGACATCTTTTTCTACCCATATTAATTCTTCGCTTCTTCTTTTCCATAACGTTGGAATGATGAAGTTTGGATCCAACGAGGCCAACAGGGCTAAGTATGAGAGCATCTCAATGCTCAATCTAATTCATGAAACATGGGATGAAGATATATATTGTGTAATTGAGTTTTTCCTTTGTGAAGAAAACCACCTTATTGTATGCACCTCATGTATTGATGATGATGTTGGACATCATATGATTTTCACTTGGTACTTCATGATGGAAGGAGGACATCTAACCAAATAGTTGGAGGTCATTCTTCATACTTTTAAAAGAGAACTTTGGAACCAAACATGCATAACGTATTGTAGCAAATGGAGGAAGCCTTTCTTGTGTGGATGCCATTTGGAGGGGAATTGATGGCTTTGCATCTACTTTTGGAATTGCTTGAGGACAAGCAATATTTTTCCCCGGGGGGGGGGGACTGTAATATTCCCAAATTTTCATATCATATTTGGAATATTAGTGTCCTTGATTTTATTAATGAATTAAGTAAATAAAAGGGTGGAGGGACCCACAATCCTCAATAAGAATAAATATCCACTTTGTGTGTGTGAATGTGGATTAATTTAGACTAGATCTGCAAAAAGAGGTAGTTGAGTAACTAATAATGTGAATGAGATTGGAGATCATGTCTCATTTAATGAGAGAAATCATGGAGGGTTGATTCAGTCAACTAAGATCTCGAAGATGTAAAAAAAGGGTCATTGAGAATTAATGATCAAGTGGTGGAGGATCATGTGCAAATGAAGCACACGTGATGGAGGAGGTGTACATTGCACCTAGACTGTTTGGTTGATTTTTTCAAACAACGCAGTTCCACTTGGAGGATCTTGTCCACATGAGACTGCATAGTTGATATTAGGGCCAAGGCTTGGGATGGCTCAATCATTATAAAGGAGATGAAGTCAAAGGTGAAAGGCATCTTGGATTATTCTATGTATGATCTTTTAGGACAGGAATTGTCAAGTGAAATTCCACTGCATTCTCGGGTTGTTTAGCAGAGATTGGAGGTGTTGTTTAGCACATGGTGTTCCCGGGTGGGAATCCCTCCTCTCTATTTGAGAAATCTCTAAGGAAGAGCTTTGTACTTCATTATACATCAGGCTTTAAGTGTCATTTCCTTTTTCTATTTTCTGCAGAACATTCACATTCAGAAATTTGAGGATTTCTGAAGATTGGTTTGGAAAGTGGAAGTTGTCTTCAGTACTTAAGATGGAGAACAAAGTGAGGGATTATTCCCATCACTTGGGCTTATATACCAACACTCCCAGAGCCACATTGAAGGTCTGGCATCAGGCCAAGAGTTATTGAACTCCTAGTAGTAGTATTCTCTACACAATCGTTCATTGCAAACAGCATAAATATGGAAGGAAGTTGCTAGTATTTCAGCTACCAATATTCTGAGGGATCATCCCCTCACATTTCCATCAGTCTTACCATCAGCCTGGAGTTTATTGCAGCATATTTCAGTAGGCAGAAGGCCTCTCTTTCCCTCACAGTGCAGTTTTCAGAGGCAGTTGTGTTGCAGCAGCTGCAATCATCTTTTGGAGGATTGAGAAGCTAGATCTAGAGCTTCTAGCTCATAGATATGAGGAAGGGATCAACCCTTCAAGCATATATTTGATATGAGCTCACATTTTAGCCATATATTCTTCATATCTAGCTTCAGATCTGTATTTCCCACCAGATCAAGGATCAAACCTTGGGGGGGTGATTTTTCCAAGGTTGCAGATATGGAAAATCCTTTCTGGGTTATCTTGGGAATCCATCACATTGGCCAGATCCTGAATCTTGCCATCATCAGAGCTCCAAATTTGAGTAGATCTGCATTTCTCTTTTCATCCTATAGCTCCATGTTTATATTCTGCTGAAGAGACAGTGCAGTGCTTGCTGCAGAGCCTCAACAGTTACGCTATATCTGCTTCACACATGTTCTCAGGGTGATCCTAACTCATATTTTGGATATATCTACCTATATCTTGTACTTGTGTAACTGATTCATCTCCAATATAATAAAATGGCTCAACTCTTTCTATATATTTTGATTTGTACTTATATTTATTGTTTATCTTGTTGCAAGTTCTTATATTGTGTGAAGTATTACTACATTCTCCCTTTTGGGATATTACATGCTCTCTCTGTCATCAACACTTCCAGCCTAATCATTTCCAGTGTAACCAATCAGCTTAAAATTATTAGTTGAGGAGTATAGAACATTGTACTCCTTTGTTCAATTTACACACATCAATATTCTCTTGGCTGCTTTACAATGTGTCTCCTTGGGTGTCTCTGAATCTCGATATCAAACTTACTACATACATTATATCAGGCCTCGTTGCAGCAAAATACATTAGACTCCCAACTATGCTTTTGTACAATGTCAGATTGACATTTTTGCTGCAATCTTCCTTGCTCAACTTCAACCCCATGATAGTTGGAGTTGTTGATAGCTTGTTGTTATGCATATTGAACCTTTTTCAGACTTCTTCAACATACTTTGATTGGGATATAAAAATCCATTTTTCTATTTTTTTTACTTCTATGCCCCAAAAGTATCTTAAGAAACCCAAGTCATTAATTTCAAAGTCACTTTTCATGACTACTTTGAAATCAACAATGAGAGAAACTTCATTGCCTGTAAAAATCAAATCATCTACATACAAAACAAAAATAAGAATTTTGTGGTCATTTTCTTTGATGTAGAGTGTGGGTTCACCATCACACTTATCAAACCCATTTTCTATCAGGTAAGCATCAATCATGTTGTACCATGCTCGTGGTGCTTGTTTTAGCCCATAAAGAGCTTTCTTCAACTCACACACTTTGTGTTCTTGGCCTTCTATTTCATAGCCAGGAGATTGTTCAACATACACCTCCTCTTTCAACACTCCATTAAATAATGTTGACTTCACATCCATTTGATAAAATTTCCATTTTTGTTATGCTACTATAGACAACACTATCTTCACTGCCTCCATCCTTGCAATAGGTGCAAAGGTTTCCTCATATTCTCTTCCTTGTTGTTTCTTGTAGCCTTTGACAACATGTCTTGATTTGTGCCTTTCTATCTTGCCTTCAATGTTTCTCTTGGTCTTATAGACCCATTTCACTCCAATAACTTCTTTTCCTTGTGGGAGGTTGACTAACTCCCATGTATCATTATTTTCTATTGCTCCTTTTAGGTCCCTATAATTTGGCAAATTGGCAATGACCAAATAGACAAAGGTAACATCAGCCAACGTTAGAGTCCAAGGACCTATCCTTCCTGGACTTAGAGAGGGCTCTATCTAAATTTGTATAAAAGATGTGACTTTTTTGTTTTAGTAAGCTGATTTTAGGCTAGTTAAAGTGATTAGGGTTTGTTTTTTTGTTTGTTTGGTTGGGTAGGTTGTAAAGTAGAATAGATAGAGTAAGAGGAATTCAAACCATTGAGCTATGGATTTTGTGAAAGGCCTGAAAAGGACAACAATGAATCAAGGGTGTTTCATAGGGCAAGTTAACAAAGCCAAATGGATCTTAGTAGCTTATGTGAGTGAAATGAACATTAAATTTGCGAACATAGTAGGTTTAAAGGGAAATTAAGAATCCTTTAACAAACAATATAAAAAGAAGAGCCTTCAAGAATACCATGCTTCAAGAAAGAATAAAAGGATAGGGCACACCATAAAATTCTTTGACCTAGCTTCACCAAGTAAAATTCAAAAAAACAATCCAGCAAACCCTAGAGAGTATGGAACTCGTAAATTCTCTAGCTATTTACCTTCAAACTTAGAAAACATTCAAGATAAAAAAAAAGTGATGATTAAAGAGCGAGGAACACCTAAATTCCTTAATCATAATTTAAATACCTCTAAAATAACTTTTCAATATAGACCAAAGGATAGGGAAAACCATAAACGTCTTTAGCCCAAACCCTAATCAGCAAAACTTCAAAGAAAAGGCCTCAATAACAATGTTTTAAGCTACACCAAAGGACATGGCATACCATAAACTTCTTTGGCATGACTCCATTAAACCATTCTGAAGATAAACAAGCTGAGTGGAACTAGAGAGAAATAAAGAATTCTCTAATTTGACCTAGCAGAGGAAAGCATTAGAGCAATAGAAGAAGATAGACTTAAGGTGCCTCTAATAGCATATCTTAAGCTAAATTTTCTATTCTATTGCAAGAGAAATATGCACAATATGAAAAACATAAGAAGAGAAGTGCTAAATTGGAATAAAATCACCATTCAACAAAGTTCATGAATCTTGAAAATGTGCTTATCTCATTGATATTCAGTGCAAAAATGTTCACAATGCTCCAAAGCCAAAAAATCATTACAACTAAAAGTCTATGAAGTTTTTATCCCAACAATAAACCAACAACATAATGAAGTTTACATGCAGTGTTTAACTGCCAAAATGAGGAGGTAAATCCTATATATGGTTTTAGAAGTCAATAATTACATAATAAATGAATTTGACCATTGAGACCAGGCAAGGCCCAAGGCACGAATATCCCAAACTCATTCATGACAAAAATAACTTCTAACATAACTCCTCAAATAATTTTAGAGATATTTGTCCTCTAAGCATTCAAAATATATTTTTCAATAAATTCTTGTGTCTTTTGTTGACTTTCTGACAAGGGCGTAGCGCCACTGGTTGAGGGTGCAGCGCCTGCCCAAGGGCGCAACGCCAAAACTAGAAACATTTCCCTTTTTGCAGATGAGTTTTGGAGGCCTTCCTTGTGTCCAAATGAGCTCCATGATAGCTCATTGGAAATATTGTACTATCTAGTTTCCAAATCTGCCTTTATTTTCTAGATTGGTGCCCATTTTCCTAGTCAAAAATTCATTCTCCCAAGACTGCTCAGGGCCCAGTGCTAGTGCTGAAAAGAGGGCAAAAGGTTATTTTTAGGTGGTTTTTGGCCCTTTTCAGGGACCCGTTTTGCTCCAAATGACCTGAAATGTTTTGTGGATGATGCCCTTGCTATGAGGATCATTAATATGTAAGCCATTTTCTATTTGAGTCTGCCAATAAAGAGCGCAGTGCCAATGGCGCTGCGCGTTTGGCCCTTTTTTCTGCAAGCCAAACAGTCAAAAATAAAAAAATTTGCAAAAAGATGCCAAAAATGCATTTTTTCTTGTTGATCATGTTTGGGAGCATAGAAAATTTTAGGGGCGAATTTTAGCCCATGGGCGAAATTTAAGGGATTTCATATTTTAAAGGGGTGAATTTTTAAATTACATTAATTTTCAATAGTTTCAATAATTAACCCAAAAAATATCCAAAAAATAATTTACTATTATATTTTAGCCCATCAAAAAATAGGGCGGATAAACCTTCCCAGCCCGATTCGCCTTGTTTGTTTGTAAAATTTTGTTCAGATCGCCTGATTTCTCCATGTTTGTTTGTAAAATTTTCTTCAGATCGCCCGATTTCTACAAATGGTACTGGTTATGGGAAACTAGTTATATGTATTTTTCCCTCTTCGTTCCTTGAATATCAAGTTCGCCCTGTATTTGTATTTTAGGGCGGCCCAGGCGTTGGCAGTTTTTTCTTGAAAGATTAATTTTCGCTACATTTTAGGCTAGAACAAGGTAGAAATCATGGTGAAGGCTTGATTTCCTGCTGGGTTTTTCATTTGTAGGTTAAGAAACCATGGTGAAGGCTTATCCCACCATAAGCGAGGAGTACCACCGTAAGTGAGGTGTACAAGGCTGCCATTGACAAAGCCAAGAGGAAGCTCCATGGTCTCATTTTAGAGAAGAACTGTGCGCCGATCATGGTTCAAATCGCATGGCACAATGCTGGGACTTACGATGTCAAGACTAAGACCGGAGGGCCTTTCGGGACGATCAAATATGGGGCTGAGCTTTCCCATGGTGCTAACAACGGTCTGGACATTTCCGTGAGGCTCCCAGAGTCAATCAAGGAATAGTTCCCCATAATCACCTATGTTGGTCTTTATCAGTTGGCTGGTGTGGTGGCTATTGAAGTGACCGGAGGACCTGACATTCCATTCCATCCCGGAAGAGAAGACGAGCCTGAGCCTCTAGAAGAAGGCCGCCTTGCTGATGCTACAAAAGGACTTGATAATCTGAGCGATGTTTTTGGTCACATGGGGTTGAGGGATAAGGAAATTGTGGTCTTGTCTGGTGCCCACACCTTGGGGCGATGCCACAAGGAGAGATCTGGTTTTGAAGGACCATGGACCTTGGACAAGACTGCATGACTTTCTGCACTGACTTGAAAGACGTTATTTCTATGAGGTAAGAACAATATTTCCTGAAATATTGTATGATATTTGACAATAACTTTACATATTTTGTCATTGCCTAATACCGTTGAATTTCAGTTCATTCACTGTTTCATGCAGGCATATTTTGAGGCCAGTCTACATTTTGTTCGTGTATGGTAGTAGAATAATATTTCCATAAGATAGATATTATCTCACGCTTGTTTGATATTGCATATTTTTCTTCCTACCGATTTTTATGAGCTGATTCCTCATATGAATGCTTGCAGTTTGACAGCGGTAACGTCACTTTTGGAAAAATATAAAATTGATCCAAAACAAATTGGTCATTTGGAAGTTGGCAGTGAAACTGTTATTGACAAGAGCAAGTCAATAAAGACATGGTTGATGCATATTTTTGAGGTTTTTTCCCCAATTCACTAAACTCATTATCAAAATAGCTTTACAGCTGCTTTATGGAATTCACAACGATGATAATTAAAACCCTACATGACTTCCATATTTGTCTTTGAAAAGACAGTTTAGAGATATGCAGGTTTTCAACCTTCCAATGTCAGTATGCTCAACAAAAGTAAATCATGGGATCTTAGCTTCCCTCAACTTCAATTTATTTCTATATTTTTTCCGCAGTCAGATTATTTTTAAAACATATTGTTAGATTATGTTTGCTGCACATTTAAGGTAGGAAAATTCATTTTGAATATGGATTTTGCAATTAATGATTTTCTGGTTTCTTCATATTTCATTTTTAAACCTTGGAGAAGAAAGGAAGAACAAATTGCTACTTAGGTGAAGACAACCTATATTTTAAATGGTCCCAAATCTTTCATTACACTTGTCTAGGTTCAATTTAATACCCCATCTTCTGTTTGGCTTTTGTTCAGATGTTATTCATTCTACAAGGACTTACACATCTCCCTAAAGAATGATTGTTGTAATGGTTGCAAGTCATTTTATCTTCCTTCTAGTTTCCAAGCGACATTCCATATTCTATTCAGATTTTGTTGAATTTTTTTTTGTGAGGATTTTCCCATATCTAAAATGATGGGCTGCCTTAGTAATCTCAAACCTTTCCCTCTTTCGTAGGTTTAATGTAATATACCATTATCTGCTCAAATTTTTCTGAAATGTTTTTTTTTTATTCTTTGAAGACTTGGACATCTCCTTAAAGTTGGCCTGTCTTAAAGAAATCCATCTTTTCAAGCAATCATCATTTGAGAGAGATGCATTGGTTTTTATGTCCAGCTAATTCTGCAGATACTCAACAACACTACTCAGACATTCCCTATTATGATGTGTGCTTGTGTCATATACTAGTCAGTCCTAATGAAATGAAAACTAAGATTGTTCCAGATCTATGAGACTGGCCATTACCACAGCAACAAGGTTAGGGTGAAAATAAATGGCCTTCTATAAAATTACAGCAAATAAGACAATAGATTACCTTGTCACAATTATTACAGTCTTTTTTCTCAAATTCAAAATTTTCTTCTACTCTTCTTATTGAAAATTTAAAAACCTAACATTTGTTGCTGCCCTATCCCAACTTTCCTGGGTTGTGTGAATCTTACTTACAAATCCATTTTAGCACAATAGGCTTACTAGGGTTGAGTTTGCAGTGGTGATTGATTAGCTTATGAAATCTCAACTGTTTTTCTTGAGGCACTGAAAAAATACATTATTCATGAGTACTCATATTTGCCACAAGCATAATGGTAGATTTCATATAAAATTAAAATCAAACACACTAGAAATTTCCTCAGCATCAATGTTGGGTTCAAATCATCCAAGATTATATTTTTACAATGAAATCTACTTCAATTGGTTTTGATTCTTGAATCAGAAAAAAATATATCTTTGGACATCTTAACCCTGAAAAAAGGTTCATCTCATATCAAGGAAGATGGACCCCTCATATCCAACAGATCATATGCTTGGATTTATAGTCATTATCATATTTGTATGTCTCATTTGATATAGATCTGATGGTATCATCATAGAAGAAAGTAAATTTTAAATACGGCACTGATCTTCCCATCAATTTTTTATTTTTTAAACGATTCTTTCCCCTGTAAATAGTCATTTCAGTGCTAATTTTCCTTGTTTTGTAAATTTTACAGAAGTGTGGTAATACTGAAATTGAAGGTGTGGACTCAAAATATGCATGCTATGGAGGAACTGCAGCCCTGTTTAACTGTATTAACTGGATTGAAAGCAGTTCTTGGGATGGAAGATATGGTCTTGTTGTAGCTATAGACAGTGCAGTATGATCTGTTCTCTCTATTATGGGTTTTCTTGCAGTTTGAAGAATATATGCTTAGGACATTTGAAATTATACTTTTATGGAATGCATGCATTACTGAAATATACTTATAGGCATAACCCGACATTGGAGCTTCATACAGAATAACCAGAGTTGTTAAGAAACTGTTCGGTGGTATTTAGAATATTCAGTGCTTTAGATTTCATTGATTATATGCTTGCATCAATATTCATTGTTACTTTTCTTTATCCAGATCAACTCTTACCAGTGTTTAAAATAGAATCATGATTGTATCGATATTATAATACCCACCAAAAGAAGTTATGTAGGATATTGCCTTGCTGGAAAAAGGTGTTGGTATCTTTGCTTAGAGTTTTAGGAAGGGGATCGGATTATCTACACTTCCAAATTTTTACAATGTATATGATATTTTGAAAATATTCTGGAAATGATCTTTTATTTCAAATCAAATATCAGCTACCAATTATTATTTATGCAAATATTTGCATTCACATTAGAAGAGATCTATTTTATATTTGAGCAGTGGTCCTAAAGGAAGCTAGTTGTAAGAGGTTATGAAATAGTGTATAAACTCATGAATAGACAATACAGAACTGAGGTGACCATCGGCAGACAAAATGATGCTCTGCTTTTAAGTTTTAATGGAAATTCATTGAATTGGCATTTTTTATACTCTTGTTATGATTTTGTTATTCATTAGGATTGTACTAGAAGCATTGCTTACTATATTAGAAGATTGACATTTTCTTTTCTTGTTTAAGGTCTATGCTGAAGGGGCAGCACGACCTACTGGAGGAGCAGCTGCTGTTGCAATTCTGATAGGGCCTAATGCTCCAATAGCAGTTGAGAGCAAATACAGGGGAACACATATGGCTCATGTTTATGACTTTTATAAGCCTAATCTGGCTAGTGAATATCCGGTTCACTTCTTTACTCTTGTGTTTTTAATATGTCACCCTTTCCTATTACATGAGATATTTTATTGTTTGCTATGTTGATTCACCATGTAGAATAGAGATAGAAGCTTCCAATCTAAGTGCTATTTTAGTTCAAGCTTACCTCTGTTTTTTTTTTAAATTCTTTTATCTGTTTCTACTTGTTGCATTTCTGGTCTAATAAAAGTAGCACATACCAAAGCTCTCAAATTTTCAAGCCAAACATCAATCCTACATCCATGCATTTTTTGGTGTTTAAGCCTATTGTTAATATTCTACAACTCTAACTAGTTTCACTGGGGTAAATACATTTCGAGTTAGAGAAATGCTTGTCCATTTTAGGTTTTATTTCTTATTCTCTTGGAATCCCAAAGATGCTAAACAATTGTGTTTCTTGTTGTTTCTAATCAATGACAGCTAGAAGCTAAACATCCTCAAATACACAACTCAATCAGAAAGTTCTAATGAGGCAATTAAGCTAAGACAAATATGATGAATCTGATTTGGTGTGCGGTTACAGTGATCATAAGTTAAAATGATAGACCTCTTGTGGATTTGCGAAATTTCATTTGCATTGTCCTCGTTTTTAGCTTCCCTACTGTCTTGGCAAAGGTCCTTGATAGATTTGAACCCAATAAAATAAAGCCTAGAACCTTCTCACATTGAAGCATATTCATAAAAGGAGTAAAATTAAAAATTATATGTCATAAACTATAAGAAAAATGAGTTTTTGAGAATACAAATTTGAATTGAGGAATGGATTCCCCATTCAGATTTGGAAGCACGAAGCCCAATTTGCAAAGAACAAGCAAGATATATGAATTGGGTAATTTCATTTTTTGACGATATTGGCAATTAAACATTTCTGTACCTTAGTAGATGTGAATAATATGCCCTTGTTATCTTGCAAAACAATTCTAATGTAGGTCTTTTGATCTTTATGTGTGTCCTTCATATCCATTGGCAGTTTATTTTTTAGAAAATATATAGTTGAAAACATAAGATATGAGATATCCAAAGATTCCTTAATCTTTTTTTGTATGAATTTAAAATGAAATGTTGGTGAATCGGGTTGTAGATGGGAAGCTTTCACAAACTTGTTATTTCATGGCATTGGATTCATGCTACAAACAATTTTGTAATAAGTGAGTTTCTGCATCACATTTTTACATTCCAGTTTCATGTGGAAGTTTATGAAGGGCATATGACAGTTGTCTGGTAGCATGGTTGGCTCATGTTGAGGTTTCATGTTTTCCTTTTCCATGTTTGAAAAGGAAGAAGGAATACAAATTTCTCTTCTAGATGCAGATTATATTGCATTTAATTCTCCATACAATAAGGTATTTTCCTATATTTAGATATGAAAGTATCATCTTCAATCACAAATGGAAGCATATTATGGATTTTAGTACTTAATATATTGCAATGTACTTAAAGCATTGAAAGTAAGCATATAACTTCTGTTGAATAAGCTTTGTTATATGTGATGCAGCTTGTACAAAAGAGCTTTGCTCGCCTGTTGTTCAATGATTTCTCAAGACATGCCAGGTTGGTTCTGAATATCTACAAATTTGAATTAAGTCCTCATTCAGTTTACAATATTTGAAATAAACATTGCGATTATTGTTGGTTGCCAAAATGAAGAAGTCGAATATAAGTGAGAAACAGACTTCAACTTGTGTCCTCTATAGAGCTTGGACCTCTGGACATGCTATTTCTTAGAGTTAAACCAGCATTTTATAATCTAATTTTTACAGAACTTGGTTGTGATTTATTGCACCTATAGTTGTGTACGGAGATTTATCTATTTCCCTTTAACAAGCTCAAGGACATCTTTCCTTAGCTCATGTCCCATCCTGTTTGGTATCAATGGTTTGTTTCATTGGTGTCCTCTTACATATCAAATGGAAAAAGACTGGTTATTAAAGAAAAATATTTTGTGATACATCTTACTGTCCTTGTTTGTTAGGAAGCTTCATACTCTTCAAATAACTGTCTTGAACTTCCATTTGGAGATGCCACTTCAGCATCCTAGAAATTCATTGTGTTGTCGTTCATTTTTCAGCACATGGGTATTGTAGGAAAAGAAAACCATATGATATGATCTACGATCTGGGATATTTGGCAGTATTAAGATTTCCACCGGCTTCTTATTCTCTTGCTATTATCTGTTTGCCTGGCGATTTTCTATGATCTTAGTATGTGAGAAGTGGTGAGTATCCAGGAAAACTAGGTTGTTGATGAAATCAAGATTTCAAGCTGCTTCAATTTTCTTGCGACTTTGCAAGTACTGCAATTTAGAGTCTTTCCTCCAGTTGACTTTTAACTGCTTTGTTTTTTTAATTATTCAAAACCAAGGATCGAATATTTGTATTTCATTGTGCTTATGCATTTTTCTGTTTGTGTGCAATTATGTAATTTTTTCTGTTTGGTACATGTCACTTTTGTTTTATGTGTTCTTTGAATATTTGAAACATAATGTGTTTTTCAAAGCTTGTAGAACAACATATAAATTACCTATTCATTAAAGAAATTTCCTCATAATGTAGTAAAAATTGTAGATATTGAAAAGGAAAGTACCGTCTTTTATGATTTCTAAGCAAATCAAGGAATGAAGGGTCTTTTATGTTTCTTTAAGAAAATCAAGGTTTTTGAATCTAGACCAGTATTTATGCATTTATATGACTAGCTCTTAACTGGGACTGAAAGCCTCATTTATTTTGTGCCTGAGAAGTTCATGTTGGTTTAAAGAATCAATCCCCTTAAAATGAGTAGAACTGTTTCATATGTAAATATAGCTTCGTTTGGGTTGCTTGTGAAGGTCAAATTTACAAATTATTAGATATGTTTAATAAAATGAAAATGATGCATCTTGTCTGGTTTCTATCATAGTCACCAATGTGTGTTGTGAGGCTTTTGTAAGATTTGATTTATGATCATGCAAAACAACAGAGTGTTTTGGTGCTTTCTATGTGTTAGGTCTGTTGGAAAGGATGCACAAGAGAAGCTAGAACCCTTTGCTAGCTTGTCTGAAGAAGATAGCTACAATAGTCATGACCTAGAAAAGGTTTTTTCATGTTCCTTACTCTCCTTTTATATGCAG
Source organism: Pinus albicaulis (assembly GCA_034641835.2). Classification (NCBI taxonomy): domain Eukaryota; kingdom Viridiplantae; phylum Streptophyta; class Pinopsida; order Pinales; family Pinaceae; genus Pinus; species Pinus albicaulis. The sequence continues at coordinate 1,893,320,483 of CM076575.1, read as the reverse complement.
AAGAATGATAACCTTTTTATCTTTGCCTATATATTTCTCAAAAATTATTTAAGTTTCCTGCTTCTTTAGGTTACCTATTTTCTTTGGTATTTCCAAGTTTCTCAGCAGCTTGCGAAGCCATTGTATGATTCAAAAATTCAATCATCAACTTTATTTCCAAAGCAAGTAGGCAACACGTATACATCATCTCTCTATGCAGCATTAGCCAACATTATTCACAACAAGCATGAGACTGGAGACAATTTTTGTTGTTTAAAATGTGTTTTTGAATGTATAAATAGATTTAGTGCCCTGAAAAGCTCTGGGGCACTTGAATTGTGTAGATTATAAAACTCAAACTTACAATTCCACGAATAAGGTAGAAATGTTTATGAATAAGAAATGTTTAAAACTCAAACTGCCATGCCTGGTAGAAATGTTTATGAATAAGGTATTAGAACATAACTCTCAATTCCATTTGATGACCAATTAATCATGGTTTGCTCTTGCATTGTTTTCTGAATATGTACATGTGGTTGCAGAAGATCAGAGTGGAGGAGATCAGTCTATAAATAGCAGGGGTCCTTGGTTGTGGTGATAGTGGGCCATTGTAGTATTGTTGTCACTTAGTCTAGTAGTTCTCTCGTAGGTTTCCCCCCTTAGGGCCCTGGTAGGTTTTGTGGTAACAAGGTCAATGGGGCTGCTAAGTACAAAAGTATCAATATATTGTTGGTGAGCAAGAGCCACTCATATATGGACTTGACATCATCACAAAAGATTCTAAGTTTGACTCTCACAAGCAGAGTGCTAGTTTGAGTTACTCTTATACAAAAATTAGACTTTTTAACAAATCTCTAAATCATGGAATACTTTAGCGAACACACTATGTTTGGTCAAGGTTTGATTACATATACTAAGGGTTGAATGTTGTACTCCCCCCTTATTCCTCATTACATTTCTTTCATCTTTTGTTGGGTCCGACTTGTGCTGCATTGTGTAGTGGTAATGCCTAGGTATTGGTAACAACAAGATTGTAATATACAGGAGAAAAAGTCTCAGGAAGCTTCTTTTCACTTTGTGTCAAGTATCCATCACCTATCAAGAGGTGGGAATCCGTTTACACATTTTTGGCATGTAATCACCCAGCCCAACTTAATGGACATGACATCTCAACTTCTTATCAACAGCTCCCTTGCAGGATAACACCAGTGACTTTTTCTAGGAATCAAACCCTGTTGAGGCTATAACACTACCCTGCATTCACTGACCCAACTGTCCTCTTGTGGCTAATATATAGGAATGAAAGGGAAAGGAAATTGGCAAACGGTATTTTGGAGTAGCAAAGTGCAACACTTACTAAGCCAGATCTTGGAGGTATTAACACTTCATAATTTACACTTAATACTTTAATTATTGGATGATAAATCACATGAAGTTTCAATTCACTTGATAACATAAAAAAAAATATATGAGTCTTGTTTCTTTGTACACTACTGCAGTTATTTAAAAATTCTGTATATTTAACATACTCTATAGCTATCATATATTTTTCCCATATAATAATCTCTGTCAAAAAGGGAGATTACATAGTTACTCCCTTGCAGACCTCACGGCTTCCTCTGAAAAGGTAATAGTGAAATTTATTACATCAAAATTAGAGTATAATTCAGAATCATTTTCATTTCATTTTGAAAATAGAGGTTTGTGAAACTTACCATACAGCACAAAACTTGTAAAGAACTGCAAAACTCCGGCAACAAAAGAATTGTCCTTATTAAATTGAGTAGACTCTATATTTTTCTTGCCATGTGCATCATCAGGTCGTAAATATGTTTGGTTCTTGTAGTCCTTGGATAGCAAGCTAGAAAATTCACAACTGCTAACAAGTGACAGTATAATAAGAAGGAATAACTAGAATATAACCAATTTTTCTAAGCGCTTCTCTATCCTACTGTGTTTTGAGGGTGGGTCTGTTGAGTTCATGATGATCTTAGTTTCATGCCCAGTAAACAAGACTTCTCCATATACAAAAGAAGTATTCTTCAACTTTGAACCACGTAATAGGACTTGCATAGGAATGAGATTTAGTACCATGTTTTGCCATAAGAGATTTCCCACAAAAGTATAAATAGAGGGATTTGGTAGCTCACACTCAACAATAGCATTAAATTCTTGAAACATGGAACTGCTGGTGAAGTTCCTAGTTTCATTAAGACATTTCCTCAGTTTTAGATTTGTCTCCCCATCTAAGTTCATGGTCTCAATGTAGCATATTCCATCAGAATCACTTGAGGATATAAAAAGAAGATCAGCTGGGAAAAACTCATCACGGTTGACCTTTACAATGTTTCCAACCTTCACATCCTTCCAACGACGTGGTTTGAACTCTTCATTTTTCTCCAACACTTGTACAAGGCGGTTATTGACATCCTTATCATCATTGCCACGACGTACATCTTCAATTGCTTCTTTAGTCATAGCCACTCCAATGACAAAAACAAAAGGTAAAATTGCTGAATATCTATTGACTGGTGAGACTGGTGTGAGAGTAATGGCTACATGAAATGCAAAATAAATATTTGCAACTCTTCGAAACTACTCAAATAGTCCTTTAGGAAAGAAAGAATACCATGTATACTTAGTGGTTGAGACAATATTAATAGAGTATTTTCCACTGTCATCTCTTTTCTCATTTATATGAACAACCCAATGGTCTATTAGATTTTTATCTTGATGTCGAAAGAGATTATGGAATACATGAAACATGTTGACAAGATCTATGGCTTTTGAAGGAAGACTAGTTCAGACTGCAGAGCATGATACCCACTATTTCTGTATATGTAACCGTTGCCATATTCTCAGATCTATGAATCAACTTATTAGAACACTGGAAGCCAATCTGCAAAATTAAACATAAAAGATCATTGTAACATGCCTATATCATATTGCGAACTTCCAAAGAAAATCCATTGTCTTTAATGAAAAATACCAAAGTGAGATTCTCAAGCGCTACTACAGAATTTAAATATTAAAGTGGTTCAACTCGAAAAACAGTGATTGTCTGATACACAAAACTTGGAACATTTTAGCAAGAACTCGAACTTTGTACTTGAGAAAAATAACTTTTAATAGATAGAATAGTCATCTCCTTTTACTCAGTCAGCACACTATCCACCAATGATCCTCTAGCATCCTCTCAGACACATCTGTACTGAAAGAAGCTGTTCTAGATTACCTACTTTGAATAATATTTGTTTTTTTTCTTCTTTTTCTCATTTTTTTTTTTGTTTGAAGGAATCGGCAACTGGGCCAGGCTTGTACGTGCGTGACACAAGTTCAATTTCGACTGCTACCACTATACCTCTAGGTGAACCCATGCATGGGCACGCACTGCCCACAAGACTTTCAGGGGGGATTTTAACCTCAAACCACACACTTCACAAAGACTTCATATCATGGCGAACGCCAATTGAGCTGCCCCCCTAGGAGCTACTTTGAATAATATCAATAGGGCATAAGCTAGGATAATAATCATTATTATGTATGAAAAGAACGCATATGTATGCATTGGTTCAGACAATAAATAATTCAAGTCTCTGTTACAAGAGAGCTTCAGGCTCATAAACCAACCAATGGACTAAAGGGCCAGTAAACCTTCACTTGAGACTTGAGCTAATCTAGTTTGTGGCCTTAGTAAAAAATTGATCTAATTAAAGTAGCACATTACAGCATTAGTCTCAATCATCATATATATCAATTATTCGGCACCAACATCCGTTGAAAGCTAACTGTTGTGGGCCATGTGGTGATGTCATATGAAATAGTTATTGCCAATTGAAGTTTGGTCCAAAGGTGCATGACTTGGAAACAGATCAGCCTCGGCAAGCCCTTCCTTCAAGCCAAGTTGGACTCAGTCACAAACCTTAAAGTCAACTCAGAAAAATAAATATCTGTGTGTGAGAGAGAGAGAATCCATGCACAACAGTGGAAATCTAAAGAGACATACCAAATAGGCAAGTTTGTTGATTTCTACCACATCTGAATGTCCAAATAGGAAATTCACATCGAGTTACATAAAGTTCCATGATACATGACACATAAAACATGAAGCTCTAAATGGCCTCTAGAGTTAAGAACTCGTCAATCTCTAATCTAAATAGTAAAATTAAATACTCTATGATGACACATCACGATCATCATAGGCTGCTTCCTCGGGAATGTCCAAATCAACGTTATCAGAACCGAACCGGTGATTGAACCGAAAAACCTTGTGGACCCAGAACCAGTTGGAACCGGATCGGAACTGGTAAAAAACCAGAAGAAAAAAAACTAGTTTACCAAAAACACATTAAGTATTCATATTTTAAATAAAAACATATATATTCATGTGCATCTGTAATGTCCCTTCCTAAATTTTCCTAATGTTTGGAAAATACATTTTTGTCAATTTTGAATTAATAACTTAAAGTACCTTTTTGTGGCCAACTTACGAGGAAAAGAATAAATTAAAGTGTTAGTGGAGGATGGGACCCACAAGGATAGCGTACTGGAGAAGAAAGCAATTCAAATTCCCTTGGGAAAATCTAATTGGTAGAGGGACCCACAAGTTTTGCATGGCCAGCACTTATAAAAGGAAGATTTGGAGAAGGCATGGGCATCATTTGCACATTCAGAAAATCGAATTTCCTTAGCTATTTAGTTGAGGCAACGTTGTGTTGTTTAGAATAGGAGCTTCCCAAGGAGAGAAGCTCATCCCTTCTCCGATGGACTTCGAGTGCCACTCAAGAAGCGATTCTTCAGTATTTTGTGATTAGGAGAGGCAGCGTTGAAAATCCCACGCATTCCTAGAGTAGCTGGGATGCAGTGAGAGTTGGGACTGCATAGTAAAGGAAATCAGTTTTCGTGGGAGAGCTAGGTTGTGAAGAAAATCATCCGGGGAAACTACAGGAGGAATCATTGAGGAATTCCAGGAGTGTTGGAGCAGCTTCAGACCCTGAGAGACCAGCCATACACAGTTCCTTCCAGTTATTCTGCAGAGACTACGTCATCCACCTAGTGATTGCGCAGTCATAGGAGGGCAGCAATTTGGAGCAGCATTTGTCAGGGCGGGTTAGCAGCTGAGGAGTTGGGGGTTTGATTGGAGATATATTTCAGGAGGATTGCTGGTATTTTGGAGGGAAAAAATATACAGCAGCAGCTACAACAGCAGAATTCGAAATTGAAAAAGGGCCAAGCAGAGAAGGGTCCAATTTTGAAGGTTGGAGGTTGGTGAAAATATTTCTGGGTTTTTTTGGGTTTTGGGCAAGGATCGCCTTCCCAATTTCCTAGAATTTTCTGGGCATTATTTAGTGGAAAAATCAAGTGCCAAAGTCAGCCAGCAGTTGTAGAAAGCCAAGGACAACGCAGTTTTCAGGAAAGCACAGTATTTTAGCAGTTGTACCTTTTGATGTGGATCACCTGAGGCTTGTAGCTTGCCTTGTGCAAGCCCAGGTGCACTCATTCCATCTCATATTGTACTCGAGCTGATTATATTAATAAAATTGGCTTTCTGGGCATATTTTCTTGTATTTGTGTTGCTAAAGTAAAATTTATGTGTTAAATTTATTGCATGTTTCCTATAGCACTATAAATTTTATATTTGGAATATTACAGTGGTATCAGAGCATGTTCTTTGCCAGGGTGGGGAACAAGAGCAGGTGATGCCACAAAGATACAAAGGAGTAGTTTTCCATAGAGGTCGTGGCAGAAGCAGAGGTAGAGGCTTTGGGAAAGAAGGTATCCCAGACCCATTTTCAAACACAGAAATAGAAGCCAGGAGGGTAGGAATGGACCAACACGATGAGGAGGAGTAGCCTAGGCCAAGGGTCCAAGACCAGATCTTAGAGGAGCTACTAAGAGCAAATTAGCAAATGATGAGACAAGAGCAGATCATGATGGACATGATGGAGCAGGTGATGGGGTTGCATGTGGGTGGAAGGCTAGATGGAGTAGCAGAACTTCAAGGTAATGGAAGTTCCAAAGCGGGAGGCATTCGTACATTCCAGCTCCCGCACACTCCACAGCATGGGCAGGCTGCATACCTTTGATGCCAAACTTCTTAGAGGAGCCAGAGCCTGAGAGGGAGCTGAATCCAGTTGAATATATAGTGCACTAGGTTGCATCCGGAATCGATTAGTATGAGGGATTGGATGCTCGGACAGGTGATGTCCCTTGGTGAATTTATTCACCTAAAGGAGAGACGTACCACGGGGGCTTGTCATTATTTCAGAGGAGGATCATCCAACCATAAGGTGTCAAGGTTGGCGGGGAAGGTCACACTTCAAAATTTCTATGGGGGAGCAAAGAGTTCATCACGAGCATGGATACAAAATTTGGACACCTATTTTCATTTGAACCCGATGAAGGAAGTAGATGCCATACGATTTTCCACCCTCCACTTGGAGGGAGATGCCCAAGAGTGGTGGTACCATGGGATTATCACACTTGTACATATCAACATCACTTCATACTAAGATTTCACCCAGAGGTTGTTGGAGAGATTTGAGAGGAAGGATCTGGAGTTGCACTTCAGGGAGCTAGCCCACTTGAGACAGACAGGCAGCGCAGAGGCATTCGTCACTGAGTTTCAGAGGCTAGTCTTGATGGTGACAAATATTTCTGAGAGTCGGTTGATCATGTTGTTTGTAGAGGGGCTTGTTGGGCCACTGCGTGGATAGGTGAGGGCCTATAAGCCCACATCACTAGAGGATGCCATCTCTCGAGCTTGGGATATGATTGATGCAATGCCCAAGAGCAGGGCTTTTGTTCCCACGAGACCCATAACCCCACAGGTTAACAGAGATATGCGGCCACTACAGAGAGATGGAGCGTGGACAGTTGGATGATGAGACACGGAGGGACCTCGGGAGGATGAGATTGTGTTTCACATGCCAAGAACCTTGGGCACCAAGGCACAAGTGTACCAAGGGCAAGGCCCATTTCATTAAGGTGTTCTCGGATAGTGAGCCAAAGGAGGAGGAGACCGAGATAGTGGAGGAGTCGAGGGATGAGGGTGGTCCATTGGGAGCAGGAGGGCCACCACCACCCCCACATGAAGGAGGATTGTTTGCCCTAGTAGAAGGATTTCTTGCTTGACTTCGGGGTGTGCCGAAGTACCTGACACTCAGATTCAGGGGGACCATTCAAGGGCAGCGTGTGTAAGTTCTGGTTGACAGTGGAGCCACCCACAATTTTCTTGATGCCTAGATGATGGAGCATAGGGGAATCCAGACAGCCACGTTTGAGGGATTCTTCATTCTGATACCGAGAGCCCGAACTATGCAGTGTACGAGATATGTCCCTGGATTGACCTTGTAGATGGAGAACTACTCTCTCATTGATCATTTCTTTGTTGTTGATATTTCGGATACCAATGTGGTGTTGGGAGTTCAGTGGTTGTACACATTGGGGAAATTCACCACTGATTGGAAGCAGTTGGAGATGGAGTTCAAAGGGCCTAATGGGAGGCCAGTATTTTTGAGGGGGATACACTCTTATCCACTCTTATCCACCTTGAGAGTTATGTTCTAATACCTTATTCATAAACATTTCTACCAGGCATGGCAGTTCGAGTTTTAAACATTTCTTATTCTTATACAACATCTCTCTATGCTGCATTAGCCACCATTATTCACAACAAGCATGAGACTGGAGACAATTTTTGTTGTTTAAAATGTGTTTTTGAATGTATAAATAGATTCAGTGCCCTGAAAAGCTCTGGGGCACTTGAATTGTGTAGATTATAAAACTCAAACTTACAATTCCACGAATAAGGTAGAAATGTTTATGAATAAGAAAAGTTTAAAACTCAAACTGCCATGCCTGGTAGAAATGTTTATGAATAAGGTATTAGAACATAACTCTCAATTCCATTTGATGACCAATTAATCATGGTTTTCTCTTGCATTGTTTTCTGAATATGTACATGTGGTTGCAGGAGATCAGAGTGGAGGAGTTATTACCCAGGAGTTGCCATTTTCAGAGATCAACAAAGCTTTTGAATTTTTGTTGGCAGGCAATTGCTTGAGATGTGTTCTCCACCTCTAACTCCCACTATAAATTGCTAACTGTTTTTTTTGACATTTCGATTTGAATGGAATTTGCTCCAATAAAATAATTAGAATGAATAAGATGATCTGTTGAGCATAGTCTCAGTGTTTGTGACAGCGATTGATAAATAAATTATAAATTTGTTTAAAATGGCGGTTGACAAATAAATTATAAGCTTCCTAATCGGAGGAATGTACAAATAGTATTTATAATTGTGCGATAGACCACGACATTGTAACAAAGATTCGCTTGCTAGTAAAGGATACGTGGGAGGTTGTTGCCCTTTCAAAATGATATTTAATCACTAAATAACAATTATAAAATTGAGAAAACTTGTCATAACGGGGTCCAGTTATGCGACCATTAGGCTTTTATAAAGAATGTTAGACCAGTTATGATAATGACAAACAACTTAGACTATCTTTTATGTAATATTTTATTTTAGTAAATTCTATTATGTTATGGTGGTATGTGGGGATTATGGTTTAAATATTTTAGGATGATGAGGACCGTTTTATTTAAACATCCATTGAAATTAATTATGTTGTTTTTGTGGACTTCTTTTTACTAATATTGTCATATAATTCTATTTTAGTAATTTTATTATTTTAGAAATTTTATTATAATATGGTTATGGTTTGATGATAGTAGTTAATATTTATTGGAACTATATTTTATTCATTAGATATTAAGAAAGATAAGGAATTATTCAGTTTTTTGTTAAATAGTAAAAAAAACATTCTAAGATTCATATAATTTTGATAAATTAGAAAGTTAAGAATGTTGGTATTGTGACAAATATTTTGAAATTGTGATGTCATATGGGTGTACACAAAATATTTTAATATAAAGTGTTTTTCATCTTCAACTCTCTTTTTTCTTATTTTTTATTTTTTCCCTCGAAAAAAAAAACCTTAAATTTTGTTAATGGTATAAAAATTATATTTTGTAGACACACATAATGTGTGTGCATATAGGATCAGAAAGTACATGATGAAGCTAAAAAGAATAGAAGGAAAAAGAAAGATTTTTTTTTATGACTAAGAACTGCAGGGAAAATAACATCAAAAGAATAGAAGGAAAAAGAAAGATTTTTTTTATGACTAAGAACTGCAGGGAAAATAACATCAAAAGAAACAAAGAAAATAAAGTATGACAACTAGAGCTAATATTTTCATTTTTTTTCCTTTTTTGCACTTTTTTCCAACCCTTGGGATGTGGTTCAACGAGAACCAAAGTCAATTCACGTCCCACTTGTGGGACTCCTTTGTTAGAGTCCAAGCTCTTAGAGACATGATCTCTCTTTGAGCCCCTGATTCCATCCAATGTTAAAGAGTCCTTATGATCCTTTCCTTTCTAATGAATGGTGGCAATTTATTGTTGAACCATAGCGTCCACATTCAGCGTGTCCCCCTATTTGGCCACATCAATCATTTCTTCTTTTTTGAATTGACTTTCCTTGTTCTCTTCTTCAATCAATCAATATATTTTCTTCCTTTTTGAGTGCTTGAAGAAAAAAGCACTCAACCTTCCATGTTTCCTCAAACTCCTCTCCAACCTCAATATCATTGCTAGTAGTAGCATGAGCAACAAAACTACGTTTAGCAGAACTAGAATGCATTTTCCAAACTGCACGAGAACTACGTCCCTCACGAGTCACCATGTGCCATGCTTGGTCTCGGTGGTTCGTTTCCTTCAACTCCTTGTTCAAATACCATATCTTCATTGGAACCAACACACTGAACTCCACTAGACAACGATTCACCAATTTGTACTAGTGATTCGCCATTTGTACTGGCGATTCGCCACGATTTTACAAGATCATATAATCTCGTGAGAGATTCGCCAAAAAATTATATATACATATTATATTATTAATAAAATTGCCTTCCATTTTTCCTATGTATCATGGGGATTCGCCCATTTATTATACATATAAATTTAGGGGGGTTCTTAAAAATTTTCCTGTGCTTGGAGGGATAAATCGGCAAGGATTTTGAGCTTTTCCTTCTTTTTTTCCTCATTTTGTGCTTGAATATTTGCAAGGTCTCTTTTGAGCTTTACCCTTGAAATCTTGTTTCTCAAAGCATAATGCCTTGTCATATTTCTCAGTAAGTCAATGTCTCTCTTGGCCTCCTATAGCTGATCTTCTAGGTTTAATTTGACCCTCTCCAACCAAGATTCCCTATCTTCATTAATTTCCATGAAAAATAGCTCAGTTCGAGTGAGCTGCTCCGCCAACTCTGCCTCTTTTTCTCTTTCCCAGGGTAAAGCCTTCTTCAGCCCAATTTTTCTCAGCCTATTCCTAGGAAGTTGTTCTTCCTCACCATTAGTGTCTTCATATTTACCTAAGGCCTCATCTAATAACACTTTGGCATTTGTGGCCTCTCTGTGGGCTTTGATTGCTCTAATCTCACTAATGGCCTTCTTTGTGATCATGCATCTTTGGAATCTGTGCCTAAACACCACTGTCTTCTCCCTCTGACATGTTAAAATCTGTTTTTAGACAACCCTAGGGCTGATGTGAAATGAGATGAAAGGAGGGTGATGAAATGGAATCTTGTATCTAATGAAGGGGATGAGTGTGAATGGGTATAGGTGTATGAGAATGAGTGAGGAGAAAACCCACTCAATGACAATGTTCCAACTGTGTAATCACCCTGTCTATCACTAATACTTTGTCTAGTAGAATGAAATAAGCATGAAACAATGATCTTAAGCTTAAAACCTAGGGTTTTATTAGGGTTTCATTCCATTCAATAAATAATGACCAAAACAACTTGAAGATGAGCTCATGTCATGTACTTACCCTTATCAGTGCTTGGAGAAACTTTGGCAAAGACTTGAAGGAGATTTGGAGTGATTTGAGTGGTTAGAGGGCTTAGAAAACCTTCCTGTCTAACGGCACAACGCCAGTGCTGAGGGCGCAACACCAAGGGTTGAGGGTGCAGCGTGAGTTTCTGAGCGCGCAGTGCCAGTTTCTAAGCGCGCAACACCTTTTTGTAGACATTATTTCGAGGTCTTCCTGGTGTTGAAATCAGGCCCAGGATATCTTGTTGGAAAGAAATTGAAATGTGCATTCCAAATATACCCTTTTTTTCTGATTAGAGTTTATATTACCTTTCGAAAGTTCATTTTCTCAAGACTGGTCAAAAAGTGTTGAATGATGGTGCAAAAATACAGAGTGCTGGTGCAGGCAACTTGTGGAGAGCTTCCTCAACTCCAAATTGAGCTCATGATAGCTCATTGGAAAGCTCTTGCAGTATAGTTGTTATTTGACTCATCAAGAAATCTATTTGGACAATCTAGCAATGAAAAAACTTAATTTTCCAAAGGTCACTCCAGAAGTGCACCAAACCTCTTGTAACACCTTTAAATTTGACATTTCTCCCAAACCATGATATCTATGTAAAATCTGAAGGATTGTTTTCTTCGTGGACCCATGATGGATGAAAACGACTCTCACTTTTGTCAAATTCACCTTTGTTTGTTAGGAAACACAATTTGAAGTGAAACTGGCCCTATGAGTGACAAATGGCTTAACTCTTGGAATGAATTCTTGGAAAATGATGGAGGCATGATAAGTTTATTTTGACCACTTTGGGATTTTAATCACATAGTAGCATCTTCAAAATATTCTATAGTTTCCACCATAAAGTTCAAATCATCTCTTCCACCTCCTCTAGCCAATTTTCAAAACCCTAGGTGTTCACATCTCTTCACAACAATCATTAGAGTTGTCTTCTAGGTTCTCTATAGCCCTTTCAAGCTCACTCATTTTTGTCCTATTCACCTCACCTCTTTCCATATTTCTTCAATATATTTTGATAGATTTTCTTCATACTTGGCCTTGTGTGCTTCCTCCATGTCAATTTCTGCAAGTGATCACTATTTTTGCACTCAACTGGACCATCAAGTGTATAAAACCTAATCATCTTCAAGACCAGGTTGTTTCCCTTCTCTTTTCTATAAGTTGTTTTCATTCAGGAGTAGGTAGTCTACCTCATCAGTAGCTTTTGCTGACAAAACCTTTAATACTCCTGCAGAAGTGCTCAACCTTGTCTATTTTATTCATTTGTAAGTCCTAAACTGATATGACAAACTTCTTTGGAAATTTTAGGTCCTTCTTGAATAACCATGCCTTTACATTCTATTACATTTGAGCCAAATTATAGCAATGGTAAAGAGTGCCTAAAACATCTAATGATGACCTTAAAACATGTAAAAACCCTAACGACCTGGAGATTGGCAAGAGAAAAAAGAGTATTTTTTATGGGTTATTATATCCAAAGGACATGGGAATGAGTTGGCTATAGGAAACCCTAGCAGAGGATGGAGTCAATTCACAGGGGAAAAATAGGGCAATGAGGTCATAGACAAGGAAAGAGGATGAAAATGATAGGTATAAGCTTATGATGAGTCTTTCAATAGCAACAAGGTGGCTTCGGGAAGACCAAATGAGGGAAAGTGAAAAAATTTTTATAAGGATAATTAAGGAAGTGAGATTTAAGATATTTAATAAATATTGTTTTCAGAAATCTATAAAAATCCTACAGTCTTCTAAAGATCATGAAAAATACTGATGACTAACAGCTCCTATCTCTTCATTCATTTCTTTAATCCACCTCTCTTCTTTGACTGCATCTTCAAAATGGATTGGGTCATCAACACGAGAAAATAAAACAAATAGAGAATTCAAGCTAGCATTATTATCTTCTTCTTTCTCATAAATTTCACTTAAATTTGTGAATCTTGGTCTTCTTGTATTTGTTGAAGATGTGCTTATAGTTGCACTTGAACTTGATGGAATTGTTGATCCCTGTGGTGTGCTTGGAGAATTACTTTCTTGGTTTCTCAATGTTGCTCTATTGCATGCTTTTGGTGTGCTCTATTGAGCTTGTGTAGGTGGAGGAGGAGTCACCATTGAGGAGTTACTTTCTAGAATCAATTCCTCTTTGTCTTCATGTGAAACACATCTCTTCACATTGACAATTTTCTCTAAACTTCCATCCCAATATTCTTCTTCTATGAAATGAACATCTTCGTTCATTATTACTTTATTGGTTGATGGATTATAGAGCTTGTAAGCCTTGGATTCATCATTGTATCCAACAAATATACATTTCTCCCCCTTGCTGTCCAACGTCTTCGTTAACTGATCCGGGACATGTGCATATGCCGCCCATCGAAAAACTCTCATGTGAGCGACACAATGCTTTGTTCCACTCCATGCTTCTTCTAAAACTCTGTTCATAAAACTTTTGGTTAGACATATATTTAAGATATATGCTACATAGTTGACAGCTTCTACCCAATACTCATTTGGAAAATTCTTTGCCTTCAACATACTTCTTACCATGTCCATGATGGTCCCATTCTTTCTTTCTGCTACACCATTTTGCTGAGGTGTATACCTTATGGTATATTTCTTGTCTATTCCATGCTCCCTACGGAAACGTAGGAAGTCTTTGGAGATATATTCTCCAGCTTTCCCAGTTCTCAACACTTTTATGTAGTGTCCACTTGCGGCTTATCAACAAGAGGTTTGAATTGGTAGAACTGTTAAAACACTTTGCTTTTCTTTTTTAGGAAATAGACCCATGTCTTGCTTTTGTAATCATCTATAAATGTCAACATATAATGACTTCAAGCTAATGATGGCGTTTGCATTGGTCCACATAAATCTGAGTGGACAATCTCCGAAGGTTCCTTTTCCCTTATACTCTTTCCTACTGGAAATGATTCTCTGTGTTGCTTTCCCAAGAGACAGTCTTCACATAGGTTGGCGAGTTTCTCTATGAGTGTTAATCCCTTTACCATGCCTTTTCAATGAAACAAATTCAAACCTTTGAAATTGATATGTCCAAATCTCAAATTCCATAACTAGTTTTCATCTTTCATTTCCTCCTGAAAGGTTTCTTATGTGACAAATGCTACAACACCTCCTTCCTTCAAGTCTTATATGATCTTGAGAGGAAACATTCTATTGCTTTTCATATGAAATTTTTCAGTGAGATGTCTACTTGGAGGTATATCCATGATTGTGCACACATCATTTTTTAAAAACACATTGTATCCCTTCTTCACAAGTTGTCCAATGCTAAGAAGGTTACATTTCAAACCGGGGACATAATAGACATATGGCATGAATTTCTTCTCTCCTCAGTATGTCTAATCTTCCTTTCCCCATGAAAGATACCTTTCTATTAGTCCCCGTTGTTACTTCAGATTTTACACTTTCATCTAGATAGGAAAACATTGTTATGTTTCCTGTCATATAGTTGCTACACCCTGAATCTAAGAACCATAAATCTTCTTGTTTTTCTTGTGCTACATTACAAGATAAAAGCATGCTTCCTTGGTTCTGATTTTATTTTCTAAAATTTACACTAGGTTTACTACCCATGTCATTTTTCTTCTTTTTACCATACTTTTTTCAATAATGACATTGAACTTGAGAATTATATACCTATGTCCTTGTGCTTGATTCTAGCTTGAGCCTTAGCTTGGATTGTAATTGTTTCCCCTTCCACTTCTGCTTGTAGGGCTGCTTCTTCCACCTATGTGTGGGCCTCTTCCTCTTCCTCGGTAGTTTCATCTTCCTCGACCTCTACCTTGAACAAAAGTCATTTGTGTCTTAAATGCATGATCCAATGAGGATTTTGTTGCTCTGTTCAGTCTGTGCTCATGAGACATCAATGATGCATGAAGCTCATCCATTGAAAATTGTGAGAGATATTTTGTCTCTTCTATGGCCACTACTATGGCATCAAATCTTAATGGTAGACTTCTTAAGAATTTCTCCACTATTCTTCTTTCTTCAAGTGTCTCTCCATGAGACGTGATCTGGGTAACCAACCCAATCACATGTGTGAAGACTGAGTCTATATTCTCAGACTCTTTCATACAAAGATTTTCAAAATCTCTTCTCAACATTTGAAGTTTTGTTGTCTCCACCTTTTCCATGCCTTGATAGGTTGTCAGGAGGGTATCCCATGCCACCTTAGACTTCGTTTCTATTGCAATCCTTGGGAAAATAATCTCATGTAGTGCTTCAAAAATATAGAAGAGGGATTTGGATTCCTCCTTCTTATTTTATCTCAACAAATCTCTTTGTGCTTGTGTCAAAGCATTATATTCTATTGCATCTGCTGGTTCTCGGAAACCATTTTCCACCAACTCCCCAATATCTTGTGAGGAGAACATTTCCTTCATTGTAATATCCCAATAATCATAATTCTTCCCATTTAACTGTGATATTTAGGGATTAGTTATGCTTGTTCCTGCTACTGCCATCTTGTCTGTGTAGAAAAAAAATTTCTAATTGTTGTAAAAATTTTCTCGCTACTGGAGACTGCGCTTCTACAAAACAACCTTTCAGCTTCTTCTGTAAAGACTCATTATTTCACTCAGAGCCTAGACATGCTCTAATACCATGTTGAGAATTATGAATACAACACAACACAGAGGGATGAGTTCCCCCACGACACAGAGAATGCACAAAATGTAGAAAACAATAATTCAAAGATAGAGAAAACAAAGGAGAGGAAATTATTTTGAAAGTTATTCAACTCTTCTCTATTCTTCATCTCTCTCACCAAACATATGAGAAATTACATAGGTTTATACAAAATAGCTGAAGATGGAAGTTTCAATTCTATTCAATGCTGGATTGGACGTTCAAAAACCAAATCGTCCATTCGCTTAATTCTTCTATTTCTACACGAAAACGACTTCAAGACACAAAACAACAAACAAAAAATTTTATGGGTTTCAACTGTGAAAGCACATTGCATCTGGCCCTCCATCTCAAATCGCACGTCGGTGATTTTACCATTTAACTTGGGTGCTTACGGGAAAAGAATACGACTTGCGATGTGATGTGTCACATATCACATCACAATATAAACACTTTAAGTTGTGGGAGATTATCCGTTGAACTCCTGAGCTTGTGGGAACTTTCTATCTGCTAGCCTCCTAAGCTTGACATGTGCGATTGAAATCGCATTACATCGCAAATAAAATAACTTACGGGTGGTTTAAAAAGGTAAATAAAAAAACTTGCAAAGTACAAGTTGTGGGAGCACTAAAAGGTAAAAGTTAAATGTTGTGAAGTGCAGGTGGTGATGTGGTAAACCATGTGTAATATCCCAAAATGGGAACTGCTAGCAAGGCATGCCTGAAAAATGCATTTTTCAAGAATGGATGCTACAACTCCTGAAATTAGCCCTTGGATCCCTTAGATCTGATAATATAGTACCCAAATCCGAGAGGAGATTAGAAACAAATCAAACTAGGTGGGTTAAGAAAATCTCCCACAACCAGTATGGCTTGAAAACTGCCCAAAGAAAGGACTACAACAATACAAAGGAACAATGCCCAGAAAATAACACAGTTTTAGATAGTAGTAGCAAGAGATCAATATGATAGATCAAAAATAGCTTATACAATGATAAATCAGATTTACAATGTGGCCCAATCAATGTACAGGAGAAAGATGGAAGACTTTCATGAGAAAAACCCTCTAAAAGAGGTGTTGCAACAATTGTATTTCAGTACAAAGCCTTGAAAATGTTATTTTTATGAGTAAACAGTAGCTGTAGGTTACAACTCAGATATAGAATAGATCTATGTAAAAAAATTAGATCTATATCAGATATGTACACTAGACTGTCTCTATTTTACATACCCCTTGGGGTTTTTAGCAAAACATGAAGCATATGGAGTATATCTGAGATCTCATGCAGCAAATCTGCAGATTTCTGCAGAATTCCTGAAGCTTATATAGGAGTATTTAGATCATATTTGACTATGATATGGATAAGGATATAAATCCATGGATCACCACTATGAGAGACAAGTTCTCGTCACTAGAGATCACTCCTCAAATGTTGCCAAAACTTGCTGCAACTTTCCTCTTGCAGATAGTGCAGTCCTGGAAGACAAACTAGACTGTAGAATTGATGAACAGTTTGGCCTGATGCCAAAGTATGGATCTGAAGCTCTGATGATCCAATACACTCTTGCCAGGGGGATAGAAGGCTTTCCCACTGAAAAGAGGCACTATAATGACTTAGATATGAACAGATCTAGCCTCCACTTGTTGTAGCTTAAAAAGACAACCAAACCCTAAATAGGATCTGTGTTGTAGTTGGAAGTAGAAGCTTGGAAAAATTCTTGATAGTGGATAAGAAATGCAAGCCTCTTCCAAGAGGCCTCTCAAGGAAAGAGGTGGTATTCCCAATCAAGAACACTCAAGTGGTAAACAACACTATTCTCATCTAAACAACTAGGGAATGAGAAGTGTCTAAACAGACAAGTCCTTTCAAGACAATATGTTCAACAACCCCTCTCATGATGTCCTCCTCCTCCTTAAATAAGATGGAATCCTTGGAAAACCCTAAACCATCTCAATGATTTAGATGCATTCACATGATTAGCCTCCAACTAAAACTGTGTTGTGCATCTAGGTGGCTCAATGTATCTAGATAGCGTTGTTGATTTGGTCCAGTTGACCCAGTCAAATGGCTTAATCCATTTTCACACATAAGGGGTTTTACTAAGGAAACCCAGAGTTAGCGTTGTTCACATGGGCATTGAATTATTTTTCTTTTTTAGGAGTTTAATTTTATCCTCCTTTACAATCTATTCTTGAAACAAGAAAATGAAAACAAAATAGTATATTCCTATTAGCTTGTGCTAATTAGGAATATTACAGTCATCCCCTCCAAAATGTTTCTTGTCCTCAAGCCACTGATAAGGTGAATGCTGCAACTCATTTCCTCCTCCATTAGTGTCACAAAAAAAGGATAAGCTTCTCTCATAAGCTAAGTGATCACCAAACCATCCATCCATGACTTGTTCCAAAAATTTTCTCATGAGATGCAAATAGCTCATCCCATAAGGAAACAATAAATCACATGAAACAACCATGGTTTTCCCAATGCCCTCCCTGAAATATATGACAATAAGTACAAGGAGTGTGGTCATCCCATAGGGCACATGCATGCCTTCCCTCCTTCCCCGATACATCCCTATGAAAAGTACAAGCACATCATCAATATAAGGGATCAGAAAAATGTACAAACAAATAGAAAAGTTTGCACATGGAGGTGGATCATGGTCTTACCTGTGGAACCAGTGCAGAGCATCCCCTGCCTACATCAAACCAAGATTTGGTAAGTGGTTTTCCTTCCACTTACTTTCTGCCCATACCATCTCACCATAGCTGAAACTGTGAGATATATTTGGTGCATTTGGGAAGCACCCATCATGATGAAAAATCTCCCTTGCTCTTCAAAGGGAGTGGCCCAATTCAGAAATTTTTGGGACCCAATATTGGCCATGAGGCTTACAAAATATATTACTCCTCCTTGGAGTCATGGCCTGCAAAAACATGGTGTAATAATGCATGAAATCATAATATAAAACACATATACTAAGAGCATGATCTTCACCAATAATCCTCCTCATATCAATGGAGTGGTGCATAGATCTACTCTCTTCTTCAAGGGAATGATGAGAGGGCTGATTTAACTCTCCCTTAGAGTAATGTTGCTACTCCAACTCCAAAAGGTCCATGCATCTCCAACAATGTTCATATAGTTCTCTTTCAAAGCCCTCCCAATAATCGCTCCTCAAAATGATATTATTGAGCTTCATAGAATAGGTGTGGCTGAAATTGAACTCTTCATAAGCCCTCTGTAGTAAGTTCTCCTTGAGCTTGGAAGCTCTAGACAAGAAGATCCTACCATGATTATAGATGACTCCATCAAGGATCGAATATCTCTCTTCATGCAACCAGTCATCAAGAATCATGCAAGTATGAAGATCCTTGGAATATTCCACCAACAATTGGGATTTCCAATAGGGATCTAATGTGCCCAACAATGGCCGTGCTAATAGGGTGTCATCTGAAGTGTCTGTCATGTTTTTTTTCTTCTCCTCGACATCTCCCATGTCAAAGGTGTATGTTGGAAATCCAAGCTTCCCATTTTCCTCCTCCTTGACATCTCCCATGCCAAAGGTACAAGGTGGAAGGTTTCCAGTCCTTCCTTGTTACCCTCCATTCTTATGCACATGCTCAAAAGAAGATGGAAGTTATTGGAAGTTATTCTCCCATGGGAGGCCATAATTTATCCAAAACCTCCTTGTTTTTTCCAAAGTATGCATGTGTGACCACCATCTCTCATCATGTATGGAAGAGGATCCTCCAAACGAGTTTGTCTTTTGATTCAAGGATTGCCTTCCTTGCTTCATGATGGTGTCAACCTTCATTCTTGCAACATATTTCCTCAACGTAGTATGAGATGAGAGAATAGATAGTGATGTTAATGGAAACATGCTTTCCCTCTCCTTGTCATTTCCCCATAATCTCAGCGCTAAAGCATGGTCTTCTAATGCTCCCTCCCTTCTTGGATATATGAAAGGAGCATCAATACATGAAACATCTTTCATCAAATCTGAATCAGATGGTCTCCCAGGTGGCATACCACAATATAATGATGTCTCATAGCTCATTCCCATGTGAACAACATATGGGAACATATCATGACTGCTTCCACTGCGCAAATCCATCTATGATTGCTGTGTGGAAGTATCATGAAACTTGGAGACCCCTCTTAGTGATGTAAGAGTGCCTCTGATTGGAGCATTTGCCCCATCTTCTGATAGTTTATCAGCTATGTGATCCCTCCTTTGTTCTGTCTCATTGTCTTCTAGAAAAGACACATGTTTCTCATGTCCTCCATGTGTAAGAGCCTTAGAAATTCCTTTGAAAGTTGCAACAACCCCTCTAGTTGAATCCATTGCTTCATCTCCATCTCCAAATGAAAATATATCTCCTCCTGCTATAACAACACTGGAGGATCTTCTCTGCTCTTTCTTTCCCTCCTCCTCATCACTGGAGAATGCTTCATCATCAAGAGATCCTCTTTCTTGATCTCTTAGTGAAGAAGGAGCACTCATGTCTTCTCTCTGAGGAAAGAGATCTTGCTGTAGTGGGGCTTTTGCCTCTGGCGATTTGTGTAGCAGGTCTTCAACCCCCTTAATAATGTTTAAGACTGGAGTTGGCTCCATGGAATCTTCCAAATTATGCAAAGATTCAGATTTCTTAGGCTTTATTTTATTTTCCCAAGAAGTTTCAGAATGTCTCACATCAAATATTTTCACTAGTCTCCTAGTGAACCTTGCATAAGAAGAGATATTTATCCCTTTCAAGGAAGAGGACTCAAATAGCCACCAAGCATAAGCCTTTCCTTGAAGATGCAGCGCTGCTACTCTCAAGGCTTTTTCTTCTCACTCTTGGTGCAGCTGAAAGTATGTGTCAAGCTTCCTTACCCAAGACTTGGCTGAGTCTTTAGGTGATCCATCAGAAGTAGGTAGAGAAAATCTACCCAAAGTGTGCTGCATGCACCCTTTCCTTCTATTGTAGCTATCGGATATTTCTTCTTTGAGTTGACAGAACTCTAGGAAACTAAGATTCTCTTTTAATTTCTCTGATTGAGACTCATATTTTTGGAGATAATCACCAAGACGTTCCTCCTTTGGTGCTCCTCCCTTTCCTTCTTTCTTTTACAAGAAATTAGGCATGTTCCAACTTTGTAGATCAGATTGTGTGGCGGAATGCTCACACACATCATATGGAGTAGTGGGGCTTCCTTCATGTGCAAACCTCTCCAAGAGATCTTCTTTTATTTCATTCCTCATTCCCTGTATTTCATTCTTTAGCTCATGCATAGCTTGGAATAGAGATTTTCAAAACTCTTTCCCTTTTAATCTTCTACATGAAGGGTTTGGACCCTTGTCTTCTATGTCTTCAGTGTAACCACACTTCTTCATGAGTATTTTCTTTCCATGAAAAGACATATTGGCTGTTAAATAAGAAAAGCATAGGCTGTGCTAAGAAATATGCTTCGATACCACTACAATATCCCAAAATGGGAACTGGTAGCAAGGCATGCCTGAAAAATGCATTTTTCAAGAATGGATTATACGACTCTTGAGATCAGCCCTTGTATCCCTTAGATTTGATAATCTAAGACACAAATCCAAGAGGAGATTAGGAAAAAAATTAAACTAGGTGGGTTGAATAGATCTCCCACACCCATTATGGCTTGAACACTGCCCAAAGAAGGGACTGCAGCAATACAAAGGAACACTGCCCAGAAAATAACGCAGTTTTAGATAGAAGTAGAAAGAGACCAATATGATAGCTCAAAAATAGCTTATAAAATGATTAATCATGTTTACAATGCGGCCCAATCAATGCACAGGAGAAATATGGAATCCTTTCATGAGAAAAACCCTCTAAAAGAGGTGCTGCAACAATTGTGTTTCACTGCAAAGCCTTGACAGCATTATTTTTATGAGTAAATAGCAGTTTTAGGTTACAAATCAGATCTAGAACAGATCCGTGTACAAAATATTAGATCTATATTAGATCTGTACACTAGACTGTCTCTATTTTACATACCCCTTGGGGTCTCATGAAGCATATGGAGTAGATCTGAGATCTCATGCAGCAGACCTGCAGATTTTTGCAGAATTCCTGAAGCTTATACAGGAGTATTTAGATCAGATCTGAATATGACATGGATAAGGATAGAAATCCATGGATCACCACATTGAGAGACAAGTTCTCATCACTAGAGATCACTCCTCAAATGTTGCCAAAAATCCCTGAAACTTTCCTCTTGCAGATAACACAGTCATGGAAGACAAACTGCGTTGTAAAATTGATGAACAGTATGGTCTAATGCCAAGGTATGGATCTGAAGCTCTGATGATCCAATACACTCTTTCTAGGGGGTTAGAAGGCTTTCCCACTGAAAATATGCATTAGAATGGCTTAGATCTGAACAGATCTAGCCTCCACTTGCTGCAGCTTACAAAGACAACCAAACCCTCAACAAGATCTATGTTGTAGTTGGAAGTAGAAGCTTGGCCAAATGCCTGATAATGGACAAGAAATGCAAGCCTCTTCCAAGAGGCCTCCCAAGGAAAGAGGTGGGATTCTCGATCAGGAAAAACTAAGTGCTAAACAACACTATTCTTAGATAACAGCTAGAGAATGAGAAGTGTCTAAACAGACAAATCCTTTCAAGACAATATGCTCAACAACCCCTCTCATGTTGTCCTCCTCCTCCTTAAATAAGATGGAATCCTTGCCAAACCCTAAACCATCTCAATGATTTGGCTGCATTCAGATGATTAGCCTCCAACTAAAACTGCGCTATGCATCTAGGTGGTTCAATGTATCTAGACAGCGCTATTGATTTGGTCTAGTTGAACCAGTAAAATGACTTAATCCCTTTTCACACATAAGGGGTTTTACTAAGGCAGCCTAGATTTAGCCTTGTTCACATGGGCATTGATTTATTTTATTGTTTTAGGAGTTTAATATTATCCTCCTTTACAATCTAATCTTGCAACAAGAAATGAAAACAAAATTGTATATTCCTATTAGCTTGGGCTAATTAGTAATATTACACAATGGGAAGTGCGAAGTGAAAAAGGTAAGGAAATAATGGAAATACAAAGGTTTGTGTGGGTTTTAAAATGCGTTGATGGTTGGTGGGTCCTGCCAGATCACATCAGTAGGGAAATAACTTTTGAAAAAGTGCTAAGAGGCAAATGTAAATGTTGTGGGTTGTGGTATGCGGGGAGTTAAACAACGGAAAGTGTGATAAGGTGAGAAAACGAAGTAAAAAAGGTTTGCATGGTTTGGTTAATATGGTGAAGGTAAGGTGGGTCTCGCCAATATCACTTCAACGTAAACATAACTTCGACGGAAGGCTTAAATGGTAAACCAAAAATTTTGCATGCTGCAAAGTTGCGGGAAATGGTAAGTCAACGTGGAAAGGAAATAAACGCAGAGAAAAGGGCTCGAGTACTCTATTTTTTGATTTTGCGTGGATTGAGTGAAAACGTCTCTAGATTTGCAAACTGGGTTGTGCCCTTCCCTGCAATAAAAATTCAATGAAGTGTGGGCTGCTGCCACTATTTATTCATGGCGGTGATTGGGAGTATCTGCAACAAGAAACTCTACTTGTTGGGTGCCGATTCTGGGGATATTATTCATTCACTCTACTTTAGCCCCAACAAATACTAGCTCTATACTACATCTCAGCAGTGTCTGAGGATTTGGGATCTTGAGAGAAAGAGCATTATGGCTGACCTTTCCCGCCATTTCATTCTCACCAAGAAAGGTCACATACCCTATTGTACCTGTTTTAGTTGGAGTGCAGACAAAAGTACATTGTTTTCTAGTTAAATTGATCGAAAATCAGGGTGTTGGGAATTGGACATGCTTAAGTAAAAATTAGATTATATTTTTTTAGTAAAGACAAGGGAGTCTGAGTGTTATTTTTGTCAAAAGAAGAAATATCCTCTTCCCTTTATGTAGTTCAAACAGAAAAAATTATGCATTTCGATTGCCATGGAAGTGGCGTTAATGGTTTAACCATATAATATAATATAATTCTTTGATGATTCCCTTATAACATTGTAGAATTGTGTTTAATAATTCTACAATTATATGGATAAAGAATCAATATCACGATGAAAAACATAGTGTAGTTATTGGAAACACTCAGGGGAGGGGAGGGGTGAATAATTATTTCGTTACTTTTTACAGTTATTTATTTGGTTAATTTTGAAATGAAATTCATATTACATAATCAATCATATATATTTTTGAACACAAATATTAATATGAAAATTTGAATAAATAATTGAAAACTAAAAAAACTCTTTATAAGCACCACTTTACAAAAACTATAGGCTTTAATGTAGTATCCCGAGGGGATTTTCCGCCATTAGAGTTTCATAACATGAAGTATATATTGCACTAATATCATATAAATATTTACACTTTCCACAATGATAATTCAAAACATAGTAAATAAAGAGGCATCACAAATATTAATTATAAAAGATAAGCCATGTTGACTCCACAACAGTTCAATAAGGCTTTTAAACCCTAATAATAGAAATTATTCCAATAGAATCTCCCTAGGAAATTTCTATAGTTACCACTGCTAACCATTATTCAATTCTATCACTATTTTATCAATTAAAAAGACACTACTATCTTTCGCTTTATTTTTCTTATGTCGAGTTGGTTCATTATCAAGGAAGCCTACAACAACCTGTCCTTCTAGGTTCCACTTGGTGTTGGGGTAACCCTTGTGTTTTTCCTACTGTTTTGTTCACTAGTTCCTTATTAAAGTGTGCTAAACTTTTGTCCCTTCCAATTACATCGTTAACTACCCAATGATTTTTTCTAGAGTCGATTATAATTTCATTGTTTTACTTCCTTACACCACGATGGTCTTGGAAATGTGTTTTCCACTAAATATGAATTCAACCTAATAATTTTGACTTCCCTTTGGGTTCTATATAGCTGCATATGGTCTCCATAACTCTAAATCAATATGTGTTCGATCCAAAATTATGTAGTTATCACTACCTAATTTTTTCTCCAGTGCATGCATGATTTTAGATGTTGATCTGCTACATTCTTGATTAGGATTTTGAGTTATGACCACCTACATGATGAATGCATAGGCTTCTAATTTGGTGGTAAATGTCACCTATCTCTATTCATTGGATGTGAATTAGATACACCATATTGCATATCATATTGTTCTGTTAGTGGCAAAGAGTGCTTCTTGAATACTCCCCCTAAAATATTGTAGTCTATTCTTCCATGAGTTCCACATGCTGAGGAGCTACCGTACCTTACCAAAATGAAGTAATTTTGAGGGAAGAGTGAAAATTATGTAGATTTTCTATGCTTGATGAAACTTTAGTTTTACTCCCAATATCAAACAACAATCACATAAACAATAAATTAAAATGCTGATAGAACATACCAGTAGATTGATAGAAGACAAGATAGAAATATATAAGTGTGTTGGTGTGTTATGGAAGTCAACAGGATGATTCAACCAACAAAGTCTTAATATGGTCACCCAACCAACAAGGTCACACAACCTCTAGAACAACCAAACAGTCAACTCAAAAGTGAACCAAAAAAGTCAATGTTGTCAGTCAACGGTGAACGCAAACATCAGTAGCAGTTAGGTCAATGCAGAAAGGTCAAAGTCGACATCTTGCCTCAGGAATAGTGCCAAAAAATGTGTATTTGGAAAATCAAAATTTTGGGAGAGTTTTAGGTCGTTTTTACCTTGCGTTGACCAAAGTCAATGATGGTCAAAGTTTTCTGCAGAAACCCTAGACCAAAATCATAAATGTGTTGCTGCTTGGAATTTTCCACATGTGGAGAGAAGAGCCACGAAGGTCATCGAACCAATCAGATGAGGAGAGAGAAATGTGTGAGGATGAGATGAGTGAAAATTTCCTCTAACGTTGACCAATTTATCTTAATCAGTGACGGTTTGTGACACAATTTTTGGGCCTCAAAACCTTAAGGTCGACCTACACATATCTTCAATAAATTCAAAATAAATGTTCTACTCATCAGATAAAGATGATATTTAGATCGATCTTGCACCTCCAAAAGAGGAATCCAATAAAAATATTGGTATCTTCATATGAGAATCACAACATGGATTTTGGACCTAGTTGTCCAAAATTAACACTCCCTCTCAACTAGGGAGAACTCCATCCACCTGTGCAATCCAAACATCGTCCATCATCCCATTGTAACTTGATTTGTTGGCTTCTTTATTTTAGAATAGAAGTGGTTCAATCACAAAGGCATCATTCCTGACTAACAAATTTAGTCCAGAGGTTCGAAACCTCTATAGGACTCACAAAGATTCTCATACCAACCCGAAGTTGGTTTACTTGACCCGAAGTTAGTTGGAGGTCTAAAACCTCACTATAATTGATCCCAGATCAAATGGTTGGACCGTGACATCCTAGATAGAGAGTACGTAAATCTATTATGCATCCATCAGTATTTGCTACTAGTCTCTAACTTTTCCAACCTCACTGGCCAAATGAGAGGTACTTCCCATGAGCCCTGAAATAAATGGGTAGGATGCATATGGGGCACTGATAATGAGAGGTGAAAAAGCTCAAACATCATAACGATGGGGCAGAATCACACCAATAGGGTTTGGAAAGCCTAGCCCTATGGTTTCTTATAGCTCCAAGAAGCTATCCCCAAAGCCCCGCAGAGATCCTAAAGCTCATCATCCAACAGGACCCTCAGAATAGGGTCGTTCCACGATACCAATATTCTCACGGAAGGTTAGGAATTTTAACTTCCTCAGGGGCTTTGTGAGAATATCCGCGACCTACTCATTAGTTCCTATATTATCGAACCTTACAGTGCCTTGTTGTACCATATCCCATATAAAGTGGTACTTGATATCAATATGCTTGGATTGATTGTGGAACACGAGATTCTTGGAAAATAAAATCCCACTCTGGTGCTCATAAAGTATCACTGTGGTACCTAGCACATGCCCGAACAACTCACTGAAGAGATTTCACAACCATACTGTTTCATAATATGCTATAGTCACTGCAATGTATTCAACCACTAGGGTGTTTAAAGCCATCAACTTCTACTTTCTGCTCATCCATGATATCAAAGTAGAACAAGTCTAAAGCAACATCCCGATGTGCTCTTATGATCCACCACACTGCCAACCCAATCAGCATTAGTATATCCATGGAGTTTCACGCTCCCGAAAATGTATCTCATCCCATGGTTTATCGTTCCCTGAAGATATCTCAACAGATTCTTGGCACCAACCCAATGAGTGTGATGAGGCTCAACCATATGTTCACTCAAGGTGTTCACTACAAAACATATGTCTAGACGGGTGTCCACTAAGAACATCAGGGACCCTATGAGTTGACGATATTTAGTAGGATTTTGTAGCATGGGCCCAGCAGTACTGCCACTCAAATTCTTAAATTTGCGCTCCATTGGTGTTGACACGAACTTACAGTCCACCATACTAGATATTTATAAAATCTTCTCAATG
The DNA here is from genome assembly GCA_034641835.2 of Pinus albicaulis. Classification (NCBI taxonomy): domain Eukaryota; kingdom Viridiplantae; phylum Streptophyta; class Pinopsida; order Pinales; family Pinaceae; genus Pinus; species Pinus albicaulis. Next base: position 1,893,293,448 of record CM076575.1, on the reverse strand, counting down.
TATTTTCCTTGAGAAAGGAAAATCTCGCCAGGTCTCTACCAGACCTCTAGGCCTAGGAAGTAATGCATCAATTCTAGGTCCTTCATCTTGAACTCAACAGTGAGCTCCCTCTTGCACTGATAAAATATAGGTTCAACACCTGTCAGGAAGAGCTCACCAAAATACAACACCAGAATGAGAGGCTTTTCTCTATCAACCTTGAAGTAAAGGTTCAAAGCAACATTACTATAAGTGAAGCTCACCTTCATCAAGTAGCTATCTATCCTCTTGTACCAAGCTTTGGGTGCTTGTCTCATCCCATAGAGGGCTTTCCTCAACCTGCAAAAATAGGTGTCCCGATGCTAGGCTTCGAACCCCAGAGGTTGCTCAACATACACCTCTTCCTTTATCACACCATGCAAAAATGCGGTCTTTACATCCATCTTATGAATAATTCGTCCTTGCATAGCAGCAAGGGCTTTGATAGATCGGATGGTGGTATATCGGGCCACAGGTGCAAATATATCATCATATTCTATGCCTTATTTTTGAGAGAATCCATGGGCAAAGAATCTTTCCTTGAACTTTTCAGCACTTCCATCATATCCATGCTTGATGTTGTAGAGCCATTTCGAGGTGACAACTAATTTGTCCTCCGGTCTTGGAACCACATCCCAAACATCATTCTTGATTATGGACTCATATGCTTTATGACTTCCTCAAAAGATCCAGGCTCAAATTGTACAATAGTACTCATGGCTTCTAGATACCCTTGGTATCTACTTGGCTTCTTGCTTTCACGGAATGTCCCTCTCGAGGCCGTATGTCCCTCGGCATCCTCGAGTGTGTCCCTAAGCGATGATGGTCTCTTCCCTATTGAAGGAGGTGGATAAATCGGGTCCATCAGTCCTTCAGCATAGGGATTCATCTCATCCTTCAGTTCTTTTTTATTTCCAAGCCTTACTTCATGATCTTCCTCAGATCTCGAAAGATTGACTACTTTCCTCAAGGAAGAATTTTCGTCAAAGGTAACATCATGGAATATCTCCACTTCCCTTTGACTGGGAACATAGACTCTATAGGCCTTCAAATTTTTACTGTAGCCCACAGAAATTCCCTTCTTCCCGGAAGAATCCAACTTGCTTCTCTTCTCCTTTGGCACATGAAAATAAATAGTACATGAAAAAAATATAAAATGTGAGATGTCAGGTTTCTTACCATAGAAAACCTCTTCGGGAGTTTTTAAGTCCAAAGTGGAACATGGGCATCAATTTTGTATGTATAGAGCAGTGTTCTCGTCTTCTCCCCATAGAAACTTTGGTAGACCCTTGTCACATAGCATGGCATGACCAGCTTCCACAATGGTTCTATTCTTTTGTTTATCAATGCCATTCTGCTTAGGAGTATAGATAGTTGTGGTCTCCCTCTTGATGCCAGCTTCTCCACAAAATTTATTGAACTCATTCGTCTCATATTAAATGCCATTATCGGTCCTCAGTATCTTGATATTCTTCCCTATCATATTTTCCACGAAGCCTTTGAAGGTACAAAACCACATGAACGCCTCATCCTTCTTTTTCAACAAATATATCTAGGTTTTGAGAGAGAATTCATCTATGAATTTCATATAATAAGAACATCATCCCAAGGCTGTCACGGGTAGCATACTAGACATATCATAATGAACTAATTGCAAGACATCAGATGTATTTGTGACACTTGAAGGGAAAGGCCCCCTTGTATGTTTTCCTTCGATACAACCCTAGCATACACCTTCATGATTATTTTAGAACTCAGGCATCCCCGTCACCACCTTCCTTGCTTAGGTAAGGCCTTGTAGTGAAGGTTTCCAAACCTCTAGTGCCATAGTTCAGTCTCTCAGATAGTATCACATGTCATCACTCCCAGTGGACTTCCTCCAACCTAGTAGAGTGTATCAACTCTAAACCCAATCATGATAGCTTCCTTGAAACTCTTCTTCCACACGCGAACCTTCCAATCAATTAATGCCACACTGAAACCTTTGTCTTACATGGCCGATATAGACATAAGGTTATTCTTCAAATTAGGTACATAAAGTACACCCTCCAAGCCGAGGACTTGACCTTGAGACAAGTGGAGGGTCATAGTCCCTGTTCCTTTCACGGGATATCTGACATTATCTCCAAGTATAATTTCCAGATTATTATTCTTCTCAACCATATCAGAGAGTGCTTCCTTGAACACAGTGATGTGTCTTGAGCCACCACTATCTATCAACCATACATCCATAGTGTCAGGTGGAGATGCAGCAGAGAGGGCTGATACAAGAATGAATTCATTTCTTTTATCAACAACATTTGATCCCTCATACATGGAATTTCTCGACCTTTTGAAAGGTTTACCATTTCCACCGGAGGGAGCCTTCCTCTTCCCCTTGAACCTGTTGTTCCTTTTATTTCCATTTCTCTAGTTTTTGTTTTTGTTATCATCATCAGGAGAATCCTTGTTTAAAGGGAATTCTCTAGCATAGTGATCTGGCTTGTGACAAGTGTAACACTTTCCCTTGTTTCCTTGGGCCCTTACTCTTCCTTTTCTCCTTGGACCACCAAAGTTCTTCTTCTCAGAATGAGAAGCGAAGGTGATATTTCCTTCACTTTCATATTCCTTCATCCTTATCTCTTCTTGTACGCATCTCGATAATACTTCATCAAAATCAGGTATTCCATTATTATTGAGAATGGTAATGTTGAATACCTACCATTCGGATGAGAGACCTCCAAGTGCGATGAGTACCATATCTTGATCAACTATTGTCTCCCCAATAGCTAGTATATTATTCCTAATATCGGTCAGCTTCAGAAAATATGATTGAATAGACTCATCCCTGCCTTTCTTCAGATTCTTCGATTGGTTCTTGAAGAATAGGACTTGATTTGCATTGTTGGCCTTGAACATGTGGACCAACTTATCGTACATCTCCTTGGATGTGCCCAACTAGAGATGTAGGCTACCAAACTCTTATGAATTGATTCCCTAATCATCAAATTTTCTTTGATTTCCCCCTTCTTGTACTTTGTTTTGGCAGCAACGGTTGCAGTGGATGGAGGCTCTTGGATTTTATCCAGTACATAGTCCATGACATCTTGGTCTTTCAAGTTAAGATCCAATGTCATCTTCCAAGCATGGAAGTCATCCTTCTGAGTCAATTTGCCATCATCCTTAAAGCCATTATAGTTTTAGGAGCCCATCCTCTTCTTCAGTGATTTCTACAAATTAGGGCTTTGTATTCACCTCAGCTCTTATACCATGTAAATTTATGTAGATGTTCTATGCTTGATGAAACTTTACTTTTACTCCCAATATCAGACAACAATCACATAAATAGTAAATTAAAATATTGATAGAACATACCAGTAGATCGACAGAAGACAAGATAGAAATATATAAGTTTGTTGGTGTGTTACGGTGGTCAATGGAATGCTTTAACCAGCAAAGTCTTAATATGGTCAACCAACTAGAAATGTCACACAACCCTCTAGAACAAGAAAACGGTTAACTGAAAATTCATTCAAAAAAGTCAACGTTGTCAGTCAATGGTCAACGCAAACAGCAGTAGCTACTTCAACGCAGAAAAGTCAAATTCAATGTCTTGCCTAGGGAATAGTGCCAAAAAATCAGGATTTTGAAAATCAAACTTTTGGGAGAGTTTCAAGTCTTTTTGACCTTATGTTGACCAAAGTCAATGCTGGTCAAAGTTTGTTGCAGAAACCCTAGACCAAAATAAGAAATGTGATGCTGCTTGGAATTTCCCATGTGTGGAGAGAAGAGCCACCAAGGTCATCGAACCAATCAGATGAGGAGAGAGAAATGTGTGAGGATGATATGAGTGAAAATTTCATCCAACATTGACCAATATATATCCATCAGTGAGGGTGTGTGACACAACTACTGGGGAACAAAGCCTTAAGGCCGACTTGCACATATCTTGAATAAATTCAAAATAAATGTTCTTCTCATCAGATTGAGATGATCTTTAGATTGATCTTGCGCCTCTCCAAAAGAGGAATCCAATAAAAATATTGGTATCTTCATCTGAGCATCACAACATGGAGTTTGGACCTAGTTATCCAAAATTAACAAGGAGTCACAACTCCTATCCGTTGCCTAAGATATTCAAATGGTTCTCTTCATATTCAAATGCTTGTTGAAGTAGTATATTAAGGCCTCAAGAAAACACCACCGTCAATAGAAAAAAAAATGGATAAAGAATCAATATCATCATGAACAACATAGTGTAGCTATTGGAAATACTCAGAGGAGGGGTGAATAATAATTTTGTTACTTTTAACAATTATTCTCTTGTGTAATCTTGAAATGAAATTCACATCACTTAACCAATCATCCATATGTATGAACACAAATATTAAAGTAAAAAAATAAAATTGAATAAATACTTTAAAACTAAAAAAACTCTTTATAAGCACCATCTTACAAAAACTATAGGTTTCAGTTTAGTATCCCTAGGGGATTTTTCTCCTTCAGAGTTTTATAACATATAGAATATATTGCAGTAATATCATATAAATATTTACACTTTTCACAATTATCATTCAAAACATAGTAAATATAGAAGTGCCACAAATATCAATTATAAAAGATAAGCGATATTGACCCCACAACAATTTAATAAGGATTTTTGACCCCAATAATAACAACTCTTCCAATACTAAAAATACTATCTAGAATCTCCCCAGGAAATTTCAAAATTTACCACTACTAACCATCATTCAATTCTATGACTATTTTATCAATTAAAGGCTCACAACTATCTATCACTTTATTTTCCTTATGTCCAGTTGGCTCATTATCAAGGAAGCCTACAAAAACCTCTCCCTTATAGATTTCACCTGGTGTTGGGATAACCCTTGTGTTTTTCCTATTGTTTTATTCATAGGTTCCTTATTAAAGTGTGCTAACTTTTTGACCCTTCCAACTACATCGTTAACTACCCAATTCTTTTCTCTAGAATCAATTTTAATTTCATTATTTTAATTCCTTGCACCATGATACATTCTTGAATGTCCTTTGTGACCTTGGAAATGTGTTTTCCACCCAATACAACTTCAACAGAATAATTGTGACTTCCCTTCAAGTTCTATATAGCTGCATATGGTCTCCATAATTCTAAATCAATATCTGCTCGATTTGAAATTATGTAGTTATCACTACCTAATTTTTCTAAGAGTGCGTCCATGATTTTATATTTTTCCTTGAGCGTGATTCCTATAATTGTGTTAGCAAGAACCTGCTCACCATAGTGGGAAGAATAATTCTATGAGACATAACCTGAGAATTGAGCAACCTTAGCTTGTTTGAAAAAAATTCACTTGAAAAAAAATATATATTTCTCTTGGTTTCAATCCATCGACCATGGATGGGATGGATATTTTAAGTAATCCATGTAAAATATGCATATCTCCTTGTTCACAAAGTCATTGTACTTGATAACATCTTAATCTAGTCCAAATATGTTCTCAACCTGAATTATCTTAGGTAATCATTTTTATTTTTGGGCAAATTTTTGAAATTGTTCTTTCCCTATTTTGAAGTACTTGTGCGAAGACCTTTATAGTAATTTATGGTATAGCTTGATGCCAATCCACATAGAGATTCTGTCCCATTAGAGGAAATTTCAACCCAAGAGTGTCGATGAAATTTTCATGTGCATAATATCTAAACCAATCAAAATGCTTTAAATTTAAAAATAGGTACATGTAAAGCTTTTGGAGGGAAAATAAAAAATATTATTTTTTTGAACATTATTTATGGCTTACTTCCTTATAGGTTTACTCAAATTTAGCATAGACACTCGTCGGAAACATAATTAAATTTTGCATCCAATTAGTACCTATCATGCATACTTTTGAGAAGATTGACATTGATAGAAATTGAATCTACATTAGAAAATAAGTTGAACAATTTTTTTTAATATATGTTAAATTTTTATCAATTTGGGTTGCATAATGTGTATTTTTTGGATGTGGAATTTAATTCCACTTCTAACAAGTATCTACACTTGAAATTTGAATAAAGCTATAAGGAGATAAGCCAAAAAATCAATTAAAAATTTGAACTTTTTTCTATTTCCTCCAAAATTTATAAATATTATTTTATTCTTTTTTTATTATTTTAACATTTTTCCTTATGAGACCACTTTTAGGCTGAAATTCTCCATAATGATGATTCATACTCAGGAATGGTGTATAATAACAATTTCCTTCCATCCTTATTGGTTTTCTTGGAAATAGGAGTTATGAATTCAATGATAAATGAAGTGATCTTAAGTAGAGATGGCCTGAATAAATGTATGAAGTTAATAAAAAATCCTTTAATGCAAGGATCATCATGATCATGATTTCTCATAATCATCATATGCTCATATCTCAAATATTTTACACTATCATATTCCTTTCCATGTTGCAGACCAAGGGTTTGCTTGACATTTTGAATCTTAACAATTTTCATGACTTTTTAATGGCTAGATTTTCTTACATATTTCCTCTAACAAGGCACACACCATAGTGGTTTAAAACATCAATAGATAAATTTTCCATAACATTGTCCTTACTTGAGCCTCCATATATTAAAATTAGAGTACATTTCGAAAAAATATTTATACTTGCATCATTTTCATCATCATGCTTGATGATATCATTCTACCTTTTTCTATTGGTTTCATCAGTTTTCTTAAGATCCTTGCTTTCATGGAAGTCTACCCATGACAATATGTTCTCAAAGAATCCACATTTTTCCACTTTCTTCAGTAATTCTTGAGAGAGTTCACACTTCTAACCAGATTTATTTTGGAAAGTTGTCAATGTATCATTTGTTTGGGATTCAATAGAAGGACTGTAATTTAGATAATTTACAAAGATCCATAAATTCTTCTTGGTCGTATGTGATTTTTGTAATGCCACCTCCAATATTTACCAAATTTTACAAGATCTCCATGGTAAAAATGAGATGATTACTAGTATGACAAGTGAGGTCTACATATTGCAACCTTTCTGACATTCCTAATAGATTGTAGACCAATAGGGAGAAAACTAACCACCTCAAGTGATCAATCCCTGAGCTAGAACCCTTTCTGCTAGACAAAATCCCCAACCTCATGCACAACAAAACATCAAAGAAGTTATGAGGGCCCAATTTAATGCATAGGCTTGCCTCCACATGGTTATGACTGAAATTTCCTAGTTCAGAGCCAACGATTCAAAAATATAAGGCACTTTTTCAGGCTAGCCTCTAGACCATTTCCCAGATCCATTTATAACTGTATATAATGGATTCAGAGGTGCCTAAAATACTAATGAATCAAAACTCAATAAAGAACATTACCTATACATGCATAATCCATGATATACATTTCATAAAACATACGGTAAACATGAAAGCTACAAGTCATGAAAGCGTCTAAGATCATAAATTGATCATCTTCATATGAGAATAACCAAGAATGTCTAAACCCCCCTCAATATAGATGAAATAACACCTTTTATCCAGTTTATTCATCAACCATTCAATAAGTTATAGAGTCATGAACAAGAGCCTTAACTAGAAAATATCATAGAACCATGAATATAGCAAGCATATAACCATATTAGGAACCATTACCAATATTCCATGAAATCATCATAATAACAAGTACATGTTATCATTATTCACATTAAATAAAAATATCCTAATTACATATGGAAAATCAAATTAGCCTGGGGACTTTCTCATACCACCCAAGATCACAAAACTAAACCAAGATTGGATGCCTTTGAATTCTTTTAACATACCTCGAGGAATTTTTCCATCTCCACACACCTATCGAAGGCTTATCAGATAAAACCATATCTACTCCCAAGCCTTGGGAATTTTTCATAGGCCAGGATGAAACCATTTTCAAACTAATAAAATCAAATTCCAATGACATCAAATGAACCAAATAGAAAAATTCATGTACCATGCATTCATATCCCAACAAGAAAGTTACATATGCATCTTGTTACCTGAAAAATCCTCCTACTGATGTTGTTGATCCAACCTTCTCCTCGTGCTCCATTTCTTTCATGTTCTTGCTTTTGCTTATCCTTTTCTTCCTTGCTCTCTGCTCTTAAATCTCTCTCTACCACTCTTTTTCTAAAACTAATCCAAAGCCAAAAATGAAAAATGCTTTCACATGTTTCTCTGATGTCTCTTTATCATTGATGTCTCTTTTTTTTCATTTTCCTTCATTTTTTCTCTAATTTCCTTTGCATGCATATTTTCGTTTATGCATCTCCCTTTTCTCCTATTTTATTTATTTGTCACAATTAAATGCCCTTTTTTTCCTCAATGCGTTTTCCAATGTATTTGTCAATTTCCGTAGACATTAATAGATCACAAGTGATTCCCACTATAGTTCTTTCCCAAAATTCATGTTGGAATACATGTCTGATGACATTGGTCTTATTATTTTTTCCTTAAATATCCTTTATTACATGAAAATTTAACTCATCCCTATTACACTTTCACTATAACATTCCTGTTATTCTTATTATAATGTTTATCACATGGGTCTTTATCCTGTTTTCTACTAGATATACGTGAGACCCACCTTTAACGGTAGTTATTCCATTAATAAAATTGACCTAATGAAACTATATAACACTTAAACTCACACAAATCTCTCATCTATGACTTAATTTTCCACGGTTTCTTGAAAAAGGTGGTGGCTTCAATTTGGAAGTTGTTTGCAAGTATATGCTAATATAGTCTTGAAAATTCTAGACAGGAAAATGTTTTACATTAAGCTCAAAATTAATTTTTTTTCTAATGTGTTGACAATGTTGGAAGTTGTGAACAGTAAGGGGGTCTCCCTAATATTAAGTCCTAATTAGACTGTTGTGAGATATTTCAGTAAAAATCACATAGGATACTTCTAGTCGGTGCGTTTCGAACAAACAAGTGTAGTTCATTGCCAGGAAAAAATGAAGAACTACATCTTCACATTCAATTATATATATTAGGAAAATGTTTACTAACCATTACAGTATAATAGCTAGTTTTGACCAAAGAATAGATATATATTAAAAATAATTTTATAATATAAATAGGCTAAATGCTTATATATATAAGTGTTCATTTTTATAGAGTTCTTATCTAGTATTTGAATAAAAAATAACAATGGTAAAATTAAGTTAAATGAATGTATATTATAAATAGAAATTATATTGCTAAATTATCACTTGTAAAAATTTTAGATAGAAAGATATAAAAAAATCTAACCATTCCATTAACTAGAAATCTATAATTCCACACTCTTTTATGAGTATCATTAATAAGTGTAATATAAATATAAAAAAAATATATATATATATATATAGTTATGACATCTAATCTTATAATGATCCCACAAAATATGAAAAACAATGAATATTGTTAACTTAAACATACACTAGAATTAATTCTCAAAATATGGGCTAGAATCTTCTTATAAAATGAAGATACATAAATTAGCAGGTGAAAAGGAAGAAGCACTGAAATATTAATAAAATATCAAATATCATGGCTAATCTAGTGATGAATTGAATAAGGAGGAAGCCCAATTCATGAGGAGATAAGTGGATATGTATTAGATTATTATAACGAATAAATTATCTTCTTATCCATGGTATTAGAAGTTAATAGAAAGACAAATTAGATTCAATGTAATCTATCTCAAATGGAGCTAGGAAAGGAAAAATTAATCTTCCACTTTGTTTTAGTTGTGGTAATGAAAATAATTTTCTATTCATAAATGCTTAAATAAATAATGAAAAAAATAAATATTATTAGGAATGAAGACAAATGCAGAAGAGGAAATCAAAGGCAAGAAAAATTTTCAAGGTAAGCTCATTTTTTTTCTTAGAATAGATAAAGAGACCCACGGAAACAATTAAAAGGTATAAAGAGATATTTGAAGAGAATGAAGATAAGTATAATAATATTTATGAAACATAGAAAATAGTTTTCATCCTTAATACTCAATCACCAAAATAAAGAATAATAAAGCAAGTGATGACAAGCTTATTGAAAGAAAAGGAAGAATGTTGTGAAAACCTGGAAGCAAAAAATTCTTCCTTGAGAAATGATACTGAAAAGGAAAATGAATAGCTTAAGTTTGGAAGGAGTTATAAAATCTTGGATAATATTCTTAGTATTGAAATTTTCCCATTTATTAAAATAGGAAAAGTTTATCATGAAACTATGAAGGGAGAATCAAGTGAAAAAACATAACTAAAGAGTTATTTCAGTGTTCTTAAATGAACCAATGATTATTTAACAACATGAGAAACATGAGAAAAATAAATAGGAAGAAAAAGAAGAAAGTTGTGAAAACCTAGAATCAAATATTTCTTGCTTGAGAAATGATATTGATAAGGGAAATGATCAACCAAAGCTTCGAAGGAATTCTAAAATCTTATATAATACACTTAGTACTCAAATTTCTCCCTTTATTAAAATAGGCAAAGGATATCATGAAACTATAAAGGGAAAATCAAGTGAAAAAACATAACCAAAGAGTTATTTTTGTGTGCTTAAAGGACGCAACGATTATTCAAATGGGGGATCAACACAATATTGATCAAACCAGCCACACAAACAACAAGAAAGAGCATGAGGATCAGTTAAAGAAAAATTATATCAACCACACAAAGGTCCTTATGATACCAAGGCAAGCAGCCCTATCAAATCTAGAAATTACTACAGTGATGGAATCAAGAACATCAAATCATTTTCTCCATTATCTAATCACATGGAATGATTAAACTAGAATGTTATGTATCCAAATAAAAATAATGAAAAAACATAAGAAAATATATATCAATGACTTAATAATAAGAAAATTTGAGGGGGTAACTACCTTTTACATCACAAAAAATAAAAATTCTTAGATGATTAAAATGACTAGACCTACTTGGTATATATAGGAGTCTAAAGCATCAAAATAAAATTAGTGCCTACATAACAATAATAATGTAAGGGCACATCAATAACAACAGTGGGCTTATTTTGGGCACAAATATAACAATATAGGGGGTACATTATCATTATAGGGACTTAACATGACCCACTCCCTCAAAATACTCATCCTCTCTTTTGGAATCTTCAAAAAATAAGTTCTTCGACTTAATGAGATGGTCAAAAATTGATTGATTTTGTATTTTTCATATTCTTATTTCCATGTGTTGGAGCAGGGTCCACTGGGAAAATGTTTTGATATAATTTTGTAGAATTCTTTTATATGTGAACTACGCGATTGAGTCAAGGGGCTTTGGGGTGGGTGAAGGTCCCTAATTTTGATGTAAATGGGTTTAAGGGTAAATTGTGGACCTCAAACCATGGTCTGAGACCATAGTATCTACACGCAGAAATATTATAAATAGATATACCAAGTCTAAGGAAAGTAGTCAGTTAATGTAATTTTTTGGATCTAAGTTTGTGCATCTGTAATATGTTGCAAGGTTTTTGTCTGGGTAGGGTTGAAAAGCTCCTGCTTGATGTGTGCACGGAGACCTAGTCCTGATTGTGTGCGGATTCCACTGGATGTGTGCGCGAAATGGTTATGTAAGGGAAACTATTATATGGATTAAATGAATCGGAATTAATGCAAAGGATAGATTTTCGAAAACTTATTGTGTTATGAATCTGAGTTATTTACTGTATCTGTTCTATTGAGATCGCATTGTTTTATGTTTCTTATTGCACGAATGTTATAACATCATTTATCACCATTATATACTTGATGATTTATGCATTGGCCTTGGGCAGCCATTCCATTCAGACTTTTTAATAGTTCTCAAAAAACAATATTTCAAAACCCATACGCGACTCTGCCCAGAGTTTTCTGCGTATACATGTAGGTCCATACATAGAAAACCCGCATAAAATTTCCGTATTTTGGAGGTGGGTTTACAGTTGTTCCTGTAACTTAACTACCCCAACCCATGGCATAACTATTCCCCAACTGCAAAAACTAATTTGATGGAGTATAAAAACCCCTCAAGGGAATGGCCTAAGGGAAAAAGAGAGAGAATTGTCGATATTATACCCTGTTATAGCCCTGAGCAATTCTAATATTTCCCCTGTGCCTCTTGCACTTCCAAGATTTTCAGGAAACCCTTGTTTCCTTGAGATGTTCACCTTCATCCTAGGTGACATCCATTGTGCACTACTCTTGGAAGAAGTTTTGTGAGACAAAGGCTAGACGGATCCATAGGACATTTTTCTCAAGGCCATGGCAGATTTTAGGTGATCTCTCAACTATTTATTTACTATACATGTTATCAATAAAAGAAGTGCCATCTTGTTGCTGATTTTCATGTGCCATATATCTCTTATACATGCTTAATGATCTTAAATAGTTCATTTATTGTTATTTCTAAGAGATTATGTATGTTTTTTTCTAACATCTAGAACATATATATGTTGTAAAACTAGGTTTTTGTGCTTGTTCTTTGCTCATTCATAGATTCTGGAGCACAAGGAGTTGTAGGGGGTTTGAACCCCACGGGATCTACTACAACCGAATGATAAACGAGTGAGATCTCCAATCCTTATTTTCTAGTTTAAAGCATAGAAGTTCGTTAATTGGGTCCTTCTTGTGATGCCCCTGATATGTGAAGGTTTATCAACCCAAGACCTTAGGGTAAAATTTCCCATAACAAAATTGGCGAATCCACTGGGGATTACATTCGTGCAATTCCTAGTTTGCATTGTTTTATCTGACTTGGAGGTTTCCTGATAGGTTTATCACTTTTTACAGTCTAGTAAGTGTTTTTCCAATCAGACAAAAGTCCTAGTCTCTTTCTCAGGCTTGAATTGTTATCTTTTTCCTTATTTATATTTACATATGCTACTTAGTCGATATACAGATGCATATACACACTTGTTGCATATAGCAGAACCGCGTATGCTTGGGAAAATTTGAAAATTTTAGTTTTGACGCCCTGTCACTTTTTTCTGTCTATGGTTGACCACTCATGTGGTGTCTTTAAGGTGTCTGGACAGTGTTTGTTTTGGTTGCATATCCATTTTTCTCTTGTTCTTGTGAAAACCTAGCCATTTGGTAAATTTGCTATTTTGTGTGATTGCAATTGTGGTTGTAGCACCAAGATCTCTTCGTGGAGTTCTTGGCTGTTCTGACCATTCAAAACAATGAGACTCTTCTTGTTTTCTTTTCTTGGCCTTATCCATTGCTTCGCTTTTTCTTTTTTCCTTTTTGACTTCCTTGGTTTTCTTGATTTCCTAGACTATCCTTGTAGCAAATCTTGAAGAGAACTTTCTTGGTTTTTTGATTTTTTGTTCGCTAAAAGAGTGTGATACTGTTATGAATCAGTTGTTTGAGTTTTTTCTTCTTTTTTCTTATTTGGGTCTTGCTAAAAAAGTAGCATAGTTGGCTTGAACACTTTGAAGCCCTTTTGCAACTCATTTTCTTGGTTCCAGTTCTTGGGTAGTTTTATGTTTTTCTTCTTGAAATATCTTTTCTTTCCATTATAAGTGAAAAGCCCAAAAACATTTCTTTCTTTCCATTTCTTTTTCTTTGATTTCATTTTTATAGTTTTTTCATATGTTTTGAAGCATTTATCTTGGTTTCTAGTCTTTGGTTCTTGGCTTGGTTTTGAAGGAAGTCTTTTATGGATTTATCTCTTTCGCATCAAGTACATTTTGACATTTCTTATGCATAGGAGTTCTTGATTAAGACTAGCCTTACTTTTCTGTCAAAATTGATTGAACAATTTCTCTCTAGAGACTCTTTTTGCTTCTTTAAATTTAGCAATCTTAGAATTTTCATGTCATCAGTAGTTTTTCATTAAGTGCATTGAATAATTTAGGTATTTTTCATAGTTTTTTGGAGTGTGTGAAGTGTGAGTAACTAAAAAGAAAAAAAAAATAGTTTTCTTATTTCATTTTGTAGAACCCATATAGAGATCTCTTTTCATCAAAAGGAAAATATTTCATTTGCGTGTAGTAGGTTTTCATTGATTTCTTTGGAATAGACAAACACCATCAGTTTCACTTCTGTATAGCTTTGACTTAAGTAACAACCAATTTAAAATCAAGTGTTATAATTAAAATCAACCAGAATTTTTTGAATCATTGTCATTAATCGTACAACAACTAGCTAGGTTGTAGGGCCTTGTAATAGGTGAGTGGAGAGTTAACTCTCCAAGGCCGCTCAAACTATTAAACATAGAAATTTTATTAAAGAGAAAAATCAAACTCCGTTAAGTGGACTAGGAAAGCTCTCCTCCAGAGAGTCAAGCGCGAGGGAGAGTGCAGGGAGAGAAGAGAGATACCCCCTCTCCTATTTGTTGAATCTTAACCTAAGACCATTCCACCTAGATGCTGATACGGATTAGTGCCCTTAGTTTCCTCTGATGTGTAACACATAGGTAACTACAGGGGGGAATACCAGTGGTACCTGAGACAGACGTTGCATCACTTTCATCAGTACTTCTGGATGGTGACCTTGCGTAGCTTGGGGACTTGCACTAGAAAAGGTTGTTGTCATGAGGTCAGCGTAATTGTTTCTATTACCTTCGCTAGTAGGTGTGGGGCATAATTACCCCAGACTATTTTCGGAAGGTCCTCTTTTTTCGCTTTGTTGTATTTTGGTGTCCAGTCCTCATCACCTGGAGCAGAAATACCTAAAGGCCACTTGATTGATTATATCATAGGAATTTTTTAGAGTGTGCTCTTTGCTCCTAGATTGCTTAAATTCTTATATTTTTTGAGTCTAAAATTAATCTCTTAATGTGGCTGACCAATCGCCTCATGGATCGAGGAGGTTTTGTGGTCTTTCTCCCGCGAGTTTCGAGCCTTATTCAAGAAGCCGTAGGAGTAATTCAGTGGGTGAATTTTACCTGGTGGTTTCGAACACAATGGAGAGTGATCCTTTGTCTGGGCTTGTTGTTTCTATAGGTGGTCCCGGTGTTAGTGCTAGTTTAGAGAGGAGTGCTCCACTCATCTCTAGAGTCTTGTTTTTGGTAGAAGAGGTTGAAGTTGAAGAAGTTCCTCAGCCTCCTGAGTCTCTTCCATCTCCTCTTCCTGCTACTTTTCCTAATGTCCTTTTGTACATCGGGCCTAAGCCTTAGAGGCCAGCTAGTCCTTTTCCATCATATCCCTTTATTTCGATGGCCACGACTAGGAGCACAACTTCAACTATGAGCATTGCAAGTGTTCATACTCCTCTTTCAGTTGAAGGAGGAGGAGTTTTTGCCATACCGACAATCACTTCTAGTGTTTCTCTGCTTGGCTCTATTTCTATTCCATCTTTAGGTGGAAATATCCAGACACATGCTTCTCAATCTAGCACCTTTTCTTATCAAATTCCCTCTAGTGGAATTCCTTCTTTCTCCTTTTTTGTTCTTTCAGTTGTTTCAACACACATACCTTCTATGGCTAGTGGATCAGCTTCATTTCAAGGGTTCCCCTTTAGAAGTGGGCATATCCCTCATTTGAACCCTTCCTTAGGATCCATGCACTTCACGTCTCAAAATCAAGGTTTCAATCCTTTTTTCGGGGGTCAAGGCTCTAATGTTTTTTCAGGATGGAACCCTGATTTTACAACATTAGGAGTAGGGAGTTAGTTTTTTACTGGTCAGCAAGGGAATTTTCCTTTCCCTTCAATGGGTGCTTCTCAATATTTTTCTCCATTTTCAAATTCTTGGAACCCTTACCAAGAGTTTTCTTCTTCATTCAATACCTTGGTTGGAGGGAATTTCTCTATTTATAGTAACCCTATGTTGGGAGGGGATCCTTCTCCGAATGCTAGGTCACAAGGTTTTTCCTATGGTTCAACATTTTCTATGAATAGCATCTAGCAACCTGGTGCCTTAACATATCTAGGTTATTATTTTCAGAATGTAGGGAATCCTTCCTATGGGGGATGGAATTCGCAGGCTTAGTGCTTACCATTTTTGGCAATTTTAAGATTGACAGATATATCGAAATTGAATAACGATCCTATTCTATATAGTCCGGATTGGCCTCCAGTCCCCAAAAAACTACCGTCATGCATTCCTATGTTTGAAGGGAAGATTGGTGAGGATCCATAGAATCATGTCACCACCTTCCATTTATGGTGTTTGTCAAAATCCCTTGTCGACGATTCGATTAGGTTGATATTATTTCAACAAACCTTAACTGGAAATGCGGAAAAATGGTACATCAAGCTAACGAGGGGAATTTTTGCTACTTTTGGTGAGTTGGCTACAATGTTCTTAAACCAGTTTTAGTTACCAGTCCGTTATCATGCTGAGACTGACCTCCTGGCCAATTTTCAGCAGGACAAAGCAACTCACATTTCTGATCATATTCAGGAATGGAGAAAAAGGAAGAGGCTCATTAAAGCCCAAATCCAGAATGAATTCCTTCTTGAATGGTTTTTGAAATATTTATAACCAGAAATATCAAAGGATGTAACCCTTTTAGGGGTATTTTCTGAAGAGAAGGCTATTTTTGGGGCTCAACAGCTAGAACTGATCTATTCTCAATGTGGAGTTCTTAATAAAGAATTTCCAGATGCTCCTCACTCCAAGTTATATTTATCGAAAAATAGAACTAGTCCTCATGGTGATGAGATTATCAGTTCAATCGATAGTGGTACTACTAACATACTAAAACAGTTGCAATTGTTTTCTATACAATCTACTCCTTCTGGTCAGGTTGTGCCTTTAGTGTCAATTCCTTCTCAACCCTTGCCAGTTAATGTTGTTCAAACTTCTAACCCCAAAGGAAATAAAAAATCAAATGGGACGAAGAAGGGATGAAATAATAAGAAAAAGGACAAGGATGGGAAGGGGAATGCGAACAAATCCAATGATCATGTTGGAGTGGGTAAGAAGGATAACAAAAAGAAAGCTAAGTTTCCATGAAAGTTGTGCACTGGAGACCATATTATGCACCTATGCCATAGAATTCAAGATGCGTAGTGCTTGTTAGCTCAACAGGGTTCTTATAGTTCTGAGGTTGTTCTGACAAACCCTTTTCCCCAAGGGCATCAATTACTTGCTGGTGCGAATTCAAATACTGGGCTCCCTCCGAGGGAAACCAAGAAGGGGAAAATCCATCAAACATATAGACGATGAGTGCTCAAGCATATATCACTATGATATCTTGTGATTATGGTGAAGCTGAGTACTCGAAAGCTAAGGGTGCTCCCAATGATGCTGAGCCACTCCATATATAAAGGCTTGCAGTTGAGCCTATACCTCGGATGCCGAAAGGGTCTACAAAACATACAACGATCAATCCTAATACCAACGCTACCCAGAAACACTTGATTCTAGAAGATCTAGCTCAAAGTACTTATGCCATGTTTGTGTTAGACGTACTCCAGTCCTGTCTTATACAAAGGAGTGCACTGCTCACTGCCATTGGGGTTGTTGATCCGAATAATTCTTTGATTATCACATTTGATATGATGACTATGTTAGTTTGTTTGGTGGACGGATGTACGAAATCACACCAACTTAAAGGGTGTGGTTTACCCTCTTAAATTATTGCTCACCATCAGAAAAAGCATTGGAGTCGAGCAAGTTAGTGGAACCTGCCATAACATAAACATACTAGATAGACAAATAGCATGGATATTCAAACTAAAACTAAACTAAAAACTAAAAAAAATAAACAAAAGCTCAAAATAGAGTCAAACAACTACAATAATCCAAACGGTGGCTCTTTCAGCCCCTCTTACTGAGTGTTGGTAGGAAATGAGGATGAAATTTTAACCCTCTTGCCAAACGACCCTTACAAATTGGGTTGTAAGTCCTGATGAAAAGATGTATTTAGTTCTAAGCTTTCCTCGGTGCAAATTCTCCCTCGCTCTACTGTGGTGGACTGAACTTGTTGGATGGACATCAATTGAGTCCCCTCTATCTCAGCTCTGAATCACACACTGCTGGTATTTCTTAGGACAATTATGGCCAACATAACAATGTTCTCTCAAGTTCTTCATCTCTTGGTGGCCTTATATAGGAAAATTCAAATCCTCCTTCCCTCACTTGGTACATTGTGGATGGTGACCCAAGGGAGGGGGATGTTTCCATTGTGTGTGACAAATATTCAATTGTGTGCTCCCTTGATGTCTAAGGAGGCTTTGATGGTTGTCCATAGGTGGCTTCAAGTGTGAAATCATTTTCCTATAGTGTGCTTTTTGTGGTCCTAGAAAGTGACTTTCGCCACTCCTAGGATTGCGTGAATTTCAGGTTAAAAGGCATGCAAAGGTGCTCTTCTCGAAGGGTTATGCACACAAAAGAATTTATGACTTGCTTAAATTTTATTTTTCCTCAGACCTTAGAGATTTTTAAATACTTTCCAGATTCTCTAATGTCTTTCAGCCCTTTAAATACTTCTACCTGACATTCAATAACGTTGTCTTTTGCTTGTACGATTTTCCATTGTTAACAATTTCCCCCTAATGTATGAGGTCCAGGAAGAACTGTATAGCTGAAATACATTATAGTTTATTTTTTGGATATTGTACGTAGAGAGAGAGAGACCTAAGTGAAGCTTGGAATTGGAGACACCCTGCACTGTTTTGAAGAATGGCTATGTCCTATGGGACCCTTGTAAGCAAACATAATACAATATATATATAAATTTTCTATGAGGCAGGCATGTCCCATGCTCGTAATGCATTGGCTAGTTAAAAAAATCTATTTGACAGATGCATGTGTTTTTTGCGTCACTAATATGGTAGTGATCTGTTGGTTGATGACGACGACTATTGACATCCTCCAGGTCTTATTTTCTTTGATGATAGGTGGAATATGGTACCCATATGCGTAAACTTGGTATGACATATAACTGCACATTGTACGCATAAGTGTTGGCTAGGACCTTCTCATGTAAGCATTGCTAAAAGAGACGCTTTATACAGGCACGGGTCCTCGACAAATTTGATCAAAGTGTAATGGTTGTAAGGTACGACACCAACTTGACATGAAATCTTGTGTGGTAGTCAAACATTAGGAGGATCGATGAAATCTGTAGGCAATGATGTCTACCATAGTGCCACTCAAGGATGCCCCTTTTATGGAGAGGGGTGATCCAAGGTACTTCTTCCTTTTTGGAAAATAGGTGTTGGAGTCGACAAAAAGGAAGCCTCAACCAAATGAGGGGTTGATGATATGATGGGTCAGGGACTTGGATGCGATGGGTTTAACATAGGCATGGTGCCACTCAAGGATGCCCCTTTTATGGAGAGGGGTGACTAAAAATTAATAATGGGGATTTAGTGGCTCAAGGTAGGAGTATAATCAACATCTTGGTGGTAGTCATAACTATTTTTGGTGGGGAAATCCTTGAAATTGGTAGGAATTCCAGGGTGGGTATAGGCTGGCTATGAGTGTTATGGAGGCCTTTGCATGAGAGCATGATACTCTGACCAAGGGTGTTCAGGGACTACTGCCATGGTAGAAAATATGAATGAGTGGGTGGGGTACATATTGCACCATTTGAGGTCTTTGTACACTTACCAAAAGAATAGAATAATCATGTTTGGTTTGTACAAAACATAGAGACGGGTACCCCAAAACATAAAAGTGTTCACTCACTGATGATGTGAGGAAGGTGTTTTGCTGAGGGTGGGGGCCCCATTGGTTTGTATCATGTGTGAGGTTGATGAAGTAGATGAAAAAGTATCGCAGATGGGATTATTCTGATGGAGGTATGGTGGGCCAAACGCAAGGAGAGCTAGTACACTTTTGATCTGCTTGTACAACCTAATCATCTAGGAAAGGGGTTTTATTCTGTATGGTAAAACATGACCTTATGCATGGTGGATGGACAGTGATGAGGTGCTTCCTGGACTAAAGTGATATGGCCATGGCTTCACTTTTGCTGTGATATATGATCGACTGTGGGTGACAAGCGACATGGAGGGGAGGCTCTACCAATCAACGAAGTTTTTTATCATGTGCAGGGTGAAGTTATGATAAACACGGTCGGATATGTAGAGCCTATGGTTGATTTCTAATGGGGAAATGATGTGAGGATATGCAGAGTATTCTGGGACTCTATCATGCTGGGGGTAGAATAATACCTGCTCTGGAACTTTCAGTGGATGAATTTGTGGACGGTTTGTGATATTTCCTGCAAATACAACTACCTCAAGTAAAATCACTTCTTTATAAAATATTATTGAAAGTCGTGAGATTTAAAAAATAATATGAGAGAGGGCATAATTGTTGGCGCTGGAAAATCATTTTTTCAGGAGTGCGAATGTGTGGCATCACCTCTGTTCGTTATGGAGTGTTGATCACAACGTTGCTTATGGTTTGGAGAATGGACCCTTTTATCTCTCATTATGGTTCTCCAAAGTTTTTGAAAAGGGTGATATATTGGTGAATATGGCCCTAATTCAATTCATTTGTACTTGTTGAGTTCCTGAGAGGTCAGAGGCTTCTGCGGAGTAGTTCTTGCCGTTGCGGTCAGCCTGAGCACCAGGGATGAGCAATATCATGCCCAGATAACCTCCATGATGTCCTGCACTTTAATGTTTTCAGTCTAAGTGTGTCAAGATCCGTACAAACTTGGTTTGTTTGGATTCTGAGTGATTTTTTCCCTAGATTGCGCAGGAGATCATGGCAAGGGTGTGCCCTATGTGCTCATTTTAGCGGGATTAGCGTGCTCTAAGCGCTATGTTGCTTTGTTTTAGTGTTCCTTATGCACACCTGTGGAAAATAGAGTCGCGCCTTGAGCACACATGTCTAAGGGACAGGCGCGCAAAAGGTCGAGCAAAATGTTTTTGGATTTTTGCCTATTTTTTGATGTTTTTTTTTTTTGCTGATGGGTTCCTATTTACATGATAGGTTGTTGTGGAGAGAGTGGGATTGTCCCAAGCTCCAAACTACAATGGATGCTAATTCCGAGGTGCACCGTCAGCTGGCGCAATGGGAGCTCCTTAAGTTCGCAAAGAATGAGGTTTTTTGGTTGCAGGACCGATTTCTTAGTTACTTGATCCAAAATTGGCATAAGTCGCGCAATAGGTTTGTATTGTGTGGGCCTAACCTGGCGATCTTCCCTTAGATGGATGTGTACTTCGTGACAGGGTCATTGCCTCATGGTGAGGCGTTGAGGTATCCACTCACATCTGGGAGGGTGGATTTGGAGAGGTTCCGGGCACATCATTATGGCGGGGTGCCCCTTACAGAGGGGTGCATCAATATTTCTTTAGTGACAGATTTATTTCAGTGTTGTGCTCTGACAGTTACTTTGTGACTTGCAGGGTCTTCGGCTCCAAATCGGGCATATGGCCCGCAAGTTAGAGTCTTGTGCCAGTTGAGGTCCAGTCATTTCTTTGATTTTTCTCATTTTTGTTACGACGGGATGGTGATACAGCTCAACAAGGTCCGCAATGGATCAAAGTTGTTTTCCTGCACCAGTATTCTATGCAACATTATGTATGAGAGGGTAGTGCCACTAAGATCGGTGGTGGAAGTCCCTCCTGGGGGGCCATGAGAGCCTCGCATGAGGAGATGGGCTCCGGTGATGCCATGAGGTGGGGGGGGCATGGTGGGGCATTATTATAATGCCACGATGGAGGCCTATTTTGAGGTCAATCCTTAGATGTTTCTACCATTCCCATATTCAGAGATGGACTTCCGAGGGGATCCAGAGATGGGTCTCCCTCCTAGTTATGCTTGGGGGCCAACATATATGTTTTTTATAATTGTTGTGTTTCTTTGATTATATATGTTCTTATGTGTTTTGATGGTGACACTAACATAGTTTTAGTTACTCTTGCAGATGTTGGCAAGGTAGGTCGCCTCGTGGCTCGATTGGTTGGCTACGGTCCTCTTCGGAGACCTTGGGGCGGTCATGTAGGGCAGGGAGGAGGTGTTGCTAGAGGACCTGGTGGTGGTTCTAGCCTTTCCAGGGAGGGCAGCAGCTTGGCTGCTACATAGGTTGCAGCCGAGCGAGCTCGTGTTGATGTAGAAGCAGCACGTGTTGATGCGGTAGAGGCTCGCAATGCTGAGTTGACTACTCGGGTGTCAGTTCTAGAGGATGTCTGGGGTCGAGTGGAACTCTTGACCCAAGGGATGTCTTCTCAAGGCTTTTTGGATAACCTCGAGGAGGTCTAGATGGAGATGGTGATGGCCCGGGAGAGGGACTATCAGCCTATTTAACCTTGGGTGGCAGTTTCAATTTTTATGGTGGCTCCAGTGGTGGTAACGGGAGCAGTTATGGGTCCAGGTGCCCATCCTGAGGGGGCACCACCTTAAAGTATACATGTACACAGAGAAATCACCCATTATAAGAATGCTTCCCTTATTTTTGATGAATTTTTGTGTATCTTTGGGCTAGTTGATGGGTTAGCGACACTACTTTTGTACTCAAACATATACACCATGATGTGTGTATATATATATATATATATATATATATGAGAGATATTTTTTGTGGCTTGACATGTTGTGCCCCCTGTTTCTTGTTTATGGATGATGTTATACTGATGGATATCTATGTTTTCAGTTTTTTTATGTATAATGGTTAATCCGAGATGCATTCCAGTTTAGAATATTGTTAGTTATGTGATCAACTATTTGGTTTTGACTCCTTGGTACATGTGTAAATGTAATCTAGTCAAATTGTCTACTTAATCTTTTTTCACGTAAATATTCTCTAAATAGATGTGAATCTCTTGTCTCAAATGTTTGGTCTAACTGTGACACTACTAACTGGGAATCGAGGTAGACATGCATATGGTGTATGCCATGATGGAGGGCATCGTTCATAAGTCTGATGACAACATCATATCATCCCTAATTGTTTGTTGTTGAACCGATGCACACACCGTTTGTGTAGAGTGGTGATTGGGTAGGGTGATATATGACCCAAGCAGCTACTGCTAGACATTGAAACCATCTTGATGCTCCATCAGTAAATCTAAAGTAAGGTTCAGGTTGGTAATCCATGGCAGCACTTTGAGCACATTTCGTAATAAGTCTTTTGGTAAAAAATATAAGAGGGTTGGGTTTGTGTACGTTCACTCTAGGGCAGGGCTAGCTTGGCCCTCATGGGTAGAAATTATTGAGGTAAAGTCCGTTGATGGGGTTTTCGAGGCATGTTTCATCTAGTTTCATCAATATTTATGCCCCCTGACTGAGGCAATGTTTTATGATGTAGGGTCCTTTCTAAAAAGTTTCAAACTTTCCTAGCCCTAGGGCTTCTTTTGCGACATCATAGCGGAGGACTAGTTCTCCATTGGTGAATGAGTGAGGTTTGATGTGGCGGTCGAATGATTCTTTTAATCGTTTCTTGTGGCCCTCGTTGTGTTGCATTGACTATCGTCGACTTTCGTCGATGAGCTCTAGTTGTACTAGGCACTGCTCTAAAGGATGGGTATCATCAAGGAGTTCCATAGTAGCATCTAAATTCAATATCTCATGTTCTATGGGAATCACGACCTCGACCTCATATACCCAGTGGAAGGGAGTGAAACTAGTGGACGTCTTTACAGTCGTGTGGTATGCCCATAGGGCGAAAAAGAGAATGTGCTGCTGGTTGTTATGGTTATTCACCATGCGTTGTAACATAGTTTTTAGTAATTTGTTTACAGCTTCTACTTGTCTGTTGGACTAGGGGTAGTATGGTGAAGCGAATTCATGGGTGAACTCGAGGTGGTGAGATAGCTCCTCGAAAACTTCATTCTCGAATTTTTTCCCATGGCGAAGACTAACTCTTTGGGAACACCGAACCAGGCTATCATGTGGTTAAAAAGAAATTGGGAAGTGGTTTCTGCGGTGTTGTCATATGTGGGCATGGCCTTTGCCCACTTGGTCAAATAATTGACAGCCATGATGATATATTTATGGTTGCCCGAGGATGCGGGGTTACAATTCATGAAGTCAATTCCCCATTTACAAAATGGGTCGACGACAATGACAGGATGTGTTGGAAATATAATGAAGTATGTTGTCCTTGATGGCAACCTACTTGATGAAGTTGTCCTTGATGGAAACCAACTTGATGAGTTTCCTATGATAAGTAACCTATTTGTTAAAGATGTAAAAATGATGTTTCTACAGGTCAGTTAGGATGTGACAGAGAAAGGAATTCCTGTAAGTGCTAGAGAAATGAAATAGGAAATATTTCTCAATGTATACACAGGTTTGATGAAGGAAACCTGCGTATGGATGTAATTTATACACTACATTTATGAAGGCAACCCGCGTATACATCCAGAATTAGTATATATGTAGTTTTGTATGAAGAGAATCCATGTATACACGTCAGTACGAACAAGAAAAGTTGCATATTCCTTTTACGCTCTAAAATTATGATACCAAGGGGCATTACCATGGTATTAGCCCATAGTATTGAGCGTTGTATTGTCTATTTGATTCCATCCATGAATACCATCAGCAATTTTGTGGTTTTGATTCATGGTATTGGTAAAGGATAAATCTATATAAGGATAAGAAGATCATAGTGCAGAGGTTTGCATGTGTAAGGGCTATCACTAATATTTCTCTCTGAAGTATATCTGCATACGATGAAATCTGTTTTATTGATAAATCTGAAGTTATGATGCACCCTTGGATAGGTTGATGGATCAAGATCTCTAGACCTAAAATGACTATATTATTTCATGATCCATTGAAGAGATGATTAGATCTAAGACCTGGCGCATGTTTGTTGAAGTGGAGTGAAGAAATCTAGGTAAGTTTTATAGATCTAAAAACATTATGCCGAATTAATATTTACAAATCTATACACTAGTTTGTCTTAGTAAAAGCGCGTATATACGTGGATTTGCTTCAGAAAAGGCGTGTATGGAAGTTAGGTTTTAAAGAAGGTTATTGCAGAGGTTTTCTATTATTTCTGCTATTATTTATGTTGTCTGTCAATGAAGTCTTCATGAAAATCTATGTTACTTGAATAATATACATGCTGCTAAGTTGAATATGTCGAAATTTGATCAATAAGTGAGTAAACATGGTTAATGATGACTGATTGTTTAAAGGTTCTGCATTTCTGAAAACATTTCTAACTGAAAGCCTCAGATCTGGATCTGAGACAGATCATATTCTGGAAAATATTATTCTCAGATCTATAAACAGGTTGGTGTTAAGGAAAGCATGTATACAAGCAGGTTCAGTGAAGAAAAGTATCATATGAATTTTAAGATGATAAATGTTTAGGGTTAAGTTTTATTTTTCATATTGATTATGAAGTTTGGGTTATTTCTGAGATCGAGTTACAATGATCTTTCTATCTGGTTTGATGTATTGGGTGAATTTTATTATTGTTTATATCTGTGAAGGGTTGTGTTGAAGTAGTGTGATCTAGTGTGAAAATTTATGAAACGTGGTCTCCAGTGATTCTGAGTGATGTAGAACCTTCCTGCCAGTAGGAGCTGGTGTTCTGATCAGGCAGTTGAATTTCCCTTCTATTGGTGACTTGTAAATGAGATTAGGGGGTTGTAGCTCCCTTCTAGTACCAGCTAGAAAATGAGAGAAGGTTTCAGCCTTCTACAGGAATATGCCTACGTACTGATATGATTCTGCATCAGTACAAAATTGTAAATGGTTTTCATATAATAAATATTGAAGACATAGACGACAACAACGGTGTTTTCTCCCGAATTGGGTTTCCACCTTAAATATTGGTGTTCATGTGTGATTATCTTGTCTGATTTTTTATTCTAACTATCTAATAGGTGCATGAATGATAAACTGAGTTAAATGTTGTTTCTGAAAAGCATTTCTAAACAATAAAATTATAACAGTATACGCTAGTTTCTTTTGATATATGTGTGTGTATATGTGATTTGGGTTCATAAAATCTGTGTATGGAATTCAATAAAGAATAAGGAAAATATTTTAGTAAGATCTAAATACTGATTCACCCCCCCCTCTCAGTATTTTTCCCAACAATTGGTATCAGAGTAGGTCCTTATGAAGAAGCTTAATCTCTAGAAGGAATATCAGATAAGATGAGCAATCGAGATGGGAAAACATCTATCAGGCCTACTCTCTTCAACGGAAACAATGTAATCTTCTTGAAGACAAAGAAAAGATCCTATATTCAGTCTCTTGGAGCATATGTATGGGCTATACTTGAAGGATGTTATCAATATACACCATCAGTTCCAACAGATGCAACAAAAAGAAAGAAATATGAAACCAATGCAAGGGCAGTCAATGAATTATTGGGAAGTCTGACTGAATCATAATTTGTCAAAGTCATGCAGTTGAATATAGAAAAGGATATATGGGACAAAATAATTCTAAGCTATGAAGGTGATACCAAGGTAAAAGGTGCTAAACTACAAAATCTCAGAATTCAATATGAAAAACTCAGGATGCATAATGAGGAAAGCATTGCAAGTTTCTTTTTATGTCTAGATGATATTGTGAATCATATGAGAAATCTAGGTGAAACCATAACTAACACTACTCTTGTAGAAAAGGTTTTCAGATCTCTAACTCCCAAATTCGAGTCAAAAGTGTCTGCAATTGAAGAGAAGCAGGATCTACAAAATCTTCTTATTGCTCAACTTCATGGTATTTTGACTGCTTGTGAAATGAGAAAAGGAGGTCCATCTGAAGTTAAAGAATTTTTCTTTAGAGATACTGCAAAAGGAAAAGAAGTAGAAGAACAGGAAGGATCAAGGTATGTTTCAGAAGAAGATGAGATAAATTTTGTAAAGAAGCTACAACTTGGCACTAGAAGGTTCGGAGGTAAGCTTCCTTTTAAATGTTTTTCTCGTGGAAGAGTTGGTCATTTTTGCTACTAAGTGTCCCCATAAAGAAAAACATGAAAAAGGAAAGGAAGTGAACAAAGTAAATAAGAATCAGTTTATCAATAGAAAAAATTATTATACTCATGAAGATAGTGATGGGCTATGAAATAGTGAAGAAGGATAATCTGATCAAGATGTTAGACTACGCATGTATTTTGAAAAAAACTCTAATGAGGCTAAAGATACCTTTACGGATGCACTAGAAGAAAATGATTTTCTTGAAGAAATTAATCAGTTCAAAATATGTTTGGAAGAAAACAAAATTTCCATAGATACTCTAAAGAATCGGCTTATAGAAAAGGAGAAGCACAATGATAAATCATAATGTGAAATAGTAATTCTAAGAAAGGAAATTAAGAAAGAGAAAAAATTAAATCTTAGATTTGCTAAAAGAACTAAAACCTTAGATGAAATTATCAAGGTTCAACGCTCTCCTTTTGTAAATACAGGTCTTGGATATATCAGAGAATCCTCTCAGTCTTCAGCACCAAGCTATTTAAATGCAGCTAAAGCCAACCTACAACATTCCATCACTCGGCAAGAGAACAAAGAAACTTCACAGGAAAAGCATGACAACTTCAATAGTAGAAATATCAACCAGTGAAATACCAATAAGTAGGTAAACAAAAATAGAAGGTTTCATGATTGCAAAATTTCTTCTTTAATGGGCAATGTTTTTCATGTCATAATTTTGGTCATAAAGCTATTCAATGTGTTGCATAAAAAACCATCATGAACAGAGAAGCAAGAAAGAAAATAAATGAGATTGGAATAAAGAAGAATACTTATAACAACTTTTCTCCTCTTCAAAATGAAATTGAATGTGCTTATTGCAATAACTTTTGTCATGGAGAATTGGAATGCAGGAGAAAACTTCAACCAAAAGAGCATATACCTTTAACAAATTCCAATATATGGAGAAAGAAGGACTTACAAGTTGAGAGCTATGGCATAGAATTATTTTCATAAGGGGAATGAAATCAATGGTACATTGATAGAAGATGCTCAAAACACATGACGGGTGATAGAAATAAAATCCTTGTATACAATGCTCTAGAAAGAGAAAAGAATGTTACCTTTGGAAATAATACTCCTACTATCATTAAAGGAAAAGGTTCTGTTTTTATAAAATAAAAGGTAAAAGCTAACAATGTTATGTATGTGGATGGATTAAAACATAACCTATTAAGTGTGAGTCAAATGTGTGATCAAGGAAATGAAGTTGTCTTTATTTCAAAAGAATGTGTGGTACATTAACTTGACACAGGAAAAACAGTAATAAAAGGAACTAAAACACCAAGCAATATGTATGTATTGAAAGGTTGCAAAGAACAATGTTACTTTGGTAAATCTTCAGAAAATTGGTTATGGCACAGAATATTGGAGCACTTCAGATTCTCTCAAATCATCAAATCTAGCAGACTCAAAGCTGTTCATGATCTTCCTAGCATCACTCTGCCTGAAAATACCATATAAAAATCTTTCCAATTCGGTCAGAAAACCAGGTTGCAATTCAATGCCAAAGAAGGATCAGCAAGTAAGTCTCTTGAACTCATACATAATGACTTATGTGGACCTATGAAGAAAAATTCACCCGTGGAGAAAAATACTATATTCTATTTATTGATTACTTCTCTAGAATGTGTTGGATTGGGTTAATAAAACACAAAGATGAAGCATCTGAAAATTTTCAGATGTTCAAAGCCTTGATTGAAAATGAATTAGATATAAAAATAAAATGTCTTAGATATGACCGAGGAGGGGAATATATGTCAGATGAATTCCTTAATTTCTGTGAACAACATGGCATAAAAAGACAGTTTTCTATATCTAGAACCCCACAACAAAATAGTGTGGCAGAAATAATGAATAGAAAATTTCAACAAATAGCTCATGCTACGCTTGATGATTCTGGAACACCTGATACCTTTTGGGGAGAAGCAGCACATACTACAGTAAATATTCTTAACAACGCTTATGTTCCTATGAATAGTGATAAAACTCCTTATGAGCTCTGGTATGGTAATCTTCCAACTATAAAGCATTTTAGAGTTTTTAGAAGCAATTTTTTTATCAAGAACAATGATGAAAAACTTGGTAATTTTGAACCTAGAGCAGATGAAGGAATATTTCTTAGCTATTCTTCTAGAATTAAAGACTTTAAATGTTAAAATAAAAGACTTTAGAAGATTGTTGAATCCATTGATGTTGTAATTGATGAGTCTCTCTCAGCTCCTAAAAGGGAAATACCAACAACAAATGAAGATGATGATGTATATCCCCTACATAAAATAGCAACAAAATAGAAGGGGAACCCTATGAAGCAACAGAAGATAATCTATCTGAAAACGCTCCATCTAGGTATGTTCAAAAGAAACATACAGAATCTCAAATTTTTGGAGAAAAGGGATCAGGTGTCGAAAAAGAAGAACTCTTGTAGGATCTCCTAGCTATCTGGAATTTCTATCCACTATTGAACCAAAAAATCCCAATCAAGCTAGAAAAAATGAATGTTGGATTCAAGCCATGAATGAAGAACTCTATCATATTGAAAATAATCACACTTGGGAAATAGTTCCAAGACCTCATCATAAAAATATTATTGGAACAAAATGGATATTCAAAAAAAAGTTAAATGAAAATGGAGATGTTATTAGAAACAAAGCTAGACTTGTTTGTAAAGGGTATGCTCAACAGGAAGGTATAGACTTTGAAGAAACATTTTCTCTTGTAGCTAGACTTGAAGCCATAAGAGTGTTTCTTTCCTTTTCAAGCTTTCAAGTATTCAAATTTCATCAAATGGATGTTAAATCTGTTTTCCTTAATTGTGATCTAGAAGAAGAAGTTTATATAGAACAACCAGAAGGATTCATTTTAGGAAATGATGAAAAAATTGTTTGCAAACTTAAAAAGGCTTTATATGGTCACAAAAAATCTCCAAGGGCATGGTAATATCATCCTGACAATTATCTTCATCAACAAGGTTTTTGAAAGGGATCTGTTGATAACAACTTATACACAAAAATTGAAAATGATAAACCATTGATAGTAGTTGTACATGTTGATGACATCATTTTTGGGAGTAAATAAGAGTCCATGAGTCAGAAATTTTCTTCTGTTATGCAGCAAGAATTTGAAATGTCTTTTCTTGGGGAACATACATTTTTTCTTGGCTTACAAGTGCAACAAGCAACAAATGGCATATTTTTATCACAAGAAAAATATCTTAAGCAAATTCTGAAGAAGTATGAGATGGAAGACTACAAAACTGTAAGTACACCAGTGGTAACTGGGTGTAACCTCAGTTCTCATGATGATTCTCCCACGGTGAATCAACCAGAATACAAATCCATGATTGGAAGTCTGCTTTATCTAACCGGGACAAGACCTGACATTATGCATGTAGTTGGATTTTTGGACGATTCCAAGCTAATCCAAAAGAGTCACACCTTCTCGCTATAAAAAGAATATTCAAATATCTTCAAGGGACTCAAGACTTTGGTCTATGGTATCCAAATAATGTTGATCTCACTCTTCATGCTTACATAGTGTAGTGTTCCAAAATTTTAGCCTCAAAGCTAAATGGAACATTAGAGTTAGCAGCAACTCTAGTCAGTGAATAAATGGGTAGAAAAGCCCATAAGTCTCCTAATGAGGATAAAAAAACTCCATGTATGAAAGGAGACACTCTTTCTAGCTTAATAAAACACCTCCATGTGTGAACAGGGATAAAATCAAGCTGCTTTGACTAAGTCAACAGTGCAGTTGTGGAGGAGGAGGAATCCAAGAAGGAACAACACAGTCTTGGAGGGAGATGTATCTTTGGATAGAGATGACCTAATTGAGTGGGGCCAAGGGCAAGAAAAATCATATTTTATATAAGGAAGAGGATGGTAGAATTATTATTTATGTCTTATATTATTATTCATGTATGCTTAGAATTTTTCTTCCTCTTGCTGTTTAGCAGAGTAGCAGTCTTGTTTAGCACCAGGTGTTCCCAAGTGGGAATCCCACCTCTTTATTTTGAGGAACCTCACTGGGAGAGTTTGCATTCATCATTCCACATCATGTTTTCAGGCCAAGCTTTAGCTAACTTCATCAACACATTTTTACAAGAGATTGTGCAGTGTTGCTGGGTGCAACAATGGAAGGGATTGGAATCTCAGTTTCTGAGATAGTTTCTCATTGGAGGAAGGTTTCCTTCACTTGAGGGACCTTCTTTGAGAGATCGAAAGCTGATTTCAGATCTGTGGTATCAGACCACACATTTACCATACATTCCCAGCGTTGTTCCAGCTAGGCAATGTGTTATTTTTGAGGCAGTGCTCAGTGCATGGTTTGGTGGCTCTGTTGCAGAGTTTCCTTGTGATTGAGGGGTTCATCCTTTCATGGGAGGAAGTCCTTGAGGGATATACATCAGATCATACATATTCTAGCCTTATATACTCATGTGCTCCGGTGTTGTAGTGATGATTCAGTAATTTTTTGAATATCACATTTTGTATGCAGAATGTTTGATAAGAAATCTTTGTCGGGTTATCTTGTATTTTGTATAAGGAGACTAGATCTCATTTCTTAAAGCATATTTGATTAATTTATGAGTAGATATATTTTTCTCCTATTTTCTAAGTGTAAACCCTCTGTTAGACTGCGCAGTCCCTTATGCAACAACTCCAGTATTTTGCAGTCTTGGGGTTTTAGAACATTTTGGCAATCCTAGGTGTGGGAGATCGGTTTAACCCACCTATTTTTCTTTTTTTCAGATCTATTCTTGGATTTAGGTTGTATATTGATTTATTTATTGAATCCAATAGTTCATTTTACTATTTTATTTCATATGTTGCTAGAATTGTGTTTTTTTTGCATGATTCATGAGTTGTTCCTAATTTGGAATATTACAGTGGTATCAAAGCATGATCTCTGGCTCAGCCTATGATATCTAGCTATAAGAGGAAGGAGAGATGGACAGAAGCCATAAATATTTAGTATGTGAAAGGAAAAAGGTGGACAAGCTCACAAAGCTTCTTCCAAAATCTATGCGAAGCTTTCAAGGAGAGCTGAAGAAAATGAGATTGGAGATGGGATCTCCAAAGGAGGTTGAATCTAGAGCTGAATCTAGATTTTCACATGGTGAGAGTGAGCATGCAGCTACACACCATGATGCACAGCGCAGTCAAGTTCCTAGATATATCTTGAGATGGATGGGAGGAGGAGAAATGCCTAAGAGGAGAACTCTTAGTGGTTTTTTGCAGGAGTATGAATCTAAAACTGAGAGTTTTAGAGATCATACTGATTTCCAAGAGTTTTGGAAGATCCAAGTGGAGAAGAGAAAGCAGCAGGATGCACATATATTTCTTCTATCTACTTTTGCCGGATCACCTACATGTTCAACTGGAGCTTCGGTGAAGGAGCTAGATTCCTATTTGTAGCTGCACCATATTTCTGAAGATGAAGCCATCAAAGTTACAGCACTACATTTCAGAGGTAAGGCTCATGCATGGTGGATTTTTGAATCTTGTTCGTTAAATAATGAAAACACTTCCTCATATGCAAGATTCATAGAGACATTGTTGGGAAGATTTAGTGAAAAACTTCCTAAAACACATGAGCAAGGGAAACTTGAGAAAACAAAACCCTTGCATGTCATAGTGGAAACCCCATTTCATAAAGCCATGGGAAAACATGACATCTTGCATTACGCATTGTCGGAAGCAAGACCTCCAATTCATATTCTTGAACAACAGGGCATGGAGATCTCCTTTTCACAGGAGGATCCAACTATTGAGATATTGCCCATACACATTGATGAAGATGAGGGAAACAACACTATCACATCTAGAGCACATCCAGTACTTCATGTAGAGGAAGGAGGAGCACATGCTCCAACAAAAGGGATTCTTGCATCCTTGCTAGAAGTTCCCCAGGATCTCATACATGGAGGTCCAAGCACAATCAGTGAGAAACATGATTATGCAGCATTGCAGCTAGAAGGAGGAGGTAGGGAGGAAGAGCATCATCACTTGATGAGAGGCACACACTCTTCTCTATTTCAGAAAGCTAATGCAAGGAAGAGGTAGACTGATTTGCACTGTGAGAGCAGGGGAAAGGTTTCCCAACCATATGAGTAGTCTACTCTTGACAATGATGTCTCATTATTGGAGGCATTCCACCTGGGAGGCCACCTGATCTAGAGTTGATGGAAGACATCTTGTCTTTGGATTCACCACTATTTGATTTTGGAGAGGTGAAGAGTCTGGAGAAAGACTTTGGCATGGGGGATGTCAAAGTAGCAGGCAGAAGTATGAGGAGAGCTTCACATGCTATATCACCAACGTTGTCTCTTAGGAGGATTTATCCTTATTGGAGATCTCAGCTCTTTGTAGAGTACTCCAAGGATCTTGGTTCATGCATGATTCTTGATGACCCGGATCTAGATGACAGATACATGGTGGATGTTGTGCTCATCTATTCCTATGGCAGGATCTTCTTGACTAGATCTTCTATCATTAAGGAGAAGCTACTACATGCAACACATTAGGACTTATCTTTTATGCACTTTAATGCATATTTCCAGTTGATGGAGGAGTTCACTTGGGATGGCATTCAGCATGACATATTTAAGCATATGGAGAGATGTATAGCCTAGATGGTGATAGAAAATATGTCACAACCACCTTCCTACTGATTGGGAGTAAGGGAGAATTTCCAGTTGAGCCATTTCAGCTCAAGACCTCAAGTACATGATGGAGGAGGTATAATTTCACATTTTGTATTGTACTTATTTTCCTTGTTTGAGCAGCATGATGTAACAAGAAGAATTATCTCTTCTTGCATATTGTATGATGATGTACTTGTAGCTACTTGTAGCATTGATTATGGCTATCTTCTTGATGGTTTGTGGGGGAAGCCACATGATTCTTCGTGTGCAGCATTGACACCATATTGTAACTCCATGTTTTCATCTTATGAGATGACTGTGGAGGCAAACAAGTGGATGGTAAAGCACTTGTTAATTATTATTTTGATGCAGGAAAAGGTTGCACTACACTGGTTCCATGAGTGGAACTATGATTCACTCTCCGGTTGTCATGTGGCAACTTGTTTTTATTGTACCTTGCTTCCATGTATTGCTGGTATGTTTTTTCTCAACAGAAGCTTTGTATGGAGATAAAAACCAATTGGATGGCATGGCACCCATATGATAGAGCAGCAGAAGAATTGTTTATATGAGGCAGCATACAAGTTGACTATCATAATCTTACTTCATGGCTTGTATGAGGGAGAGATGAGGCAGCAACAAAAGTTTTTGTTGCTATGGTTACACTTGGGAGAGTATGGGAAAAATTCTTCCCATACTTTTCATGATATTTCTAAAGAGAAGGAAGGCACATTCATGGTGCAAGGAGGCTACCCTTCAACATTCAAGGATGATGAGAGACTTCCATGTCGGAAGAAGATATTCTCACTTAGCAGCATGATGGTGGATAGCTTTGGCATGTGGAATGTCAAAGGGAGAAGTCATGGAGTGACAAGAGCCTTGTTACTAAGGCCCACAACATTGTCACTTGAGAACATGTTTATATTGATGGAGTGTTCTAAAGGGAGTATGCACCCTCTCCTCTTGCAGATTTTAATGAGGGGATTCTCATGGGAAGACTCACTCATGGACCTCACTTCAGCTCACATATGCTGCATGGTAAGAAATACATATATGTGCTTGTTAATTACTCTATTGAGTATTTTTCCTTTCTCACCATGATCTGAAAATGACCTGAGTTACTTAGCTCTATGTCAGAGATCGACTGTAGGGGCATTTAATGGATATGTCACCCTTCAAAAAAGGATGAGATCCAAAGGCTACCTAGCCCTCCACAGACTCTGCCTATATAACTTTAAAACAATTAATACTCTGGTTACTTAACATGCAGAATTTTAACCAAGATCATTTCTAGTTCTTTCACAACATGTGATTGGAAACTTTAACTGAACAGTTACTATGTGAATTAACTATTAGGCATGAAATAAAGATTAAACCATTTCACATCAATCTCAAAAATCATACCATAGACAAAGATGTTTTGTGACAGAGTTCGTCCCACCTAGACTACATCTCCAGGTTCGCATGAGAATGGTGTGTCCGTTGTATTTTAAAAGCCGAGAGAAAATGTGCTACAAGGAATTATCAGTTTCACTACTGGTATTGCAGACATGGACCTTCTCTTGAAACAGGCTAACTGCTACAACTCCTTTCTTCAAACATAAGAAAGGACATGGATTGAATTGCACACTAACAACAACTGAGGACTGAAGCTATCAGGACCTTCGACATACTGATGGCTGAAAGAGTTTCTGCATGTTGAAGTTGAACTGGTCGATTATCAACGTATTTCGATCTTTATGCAAGTATGATGCTTTGCATCTTCAATAACCTGGAAAGAACAAACTCTCCACCAATACTTTATCTGACATCTGAAGAGGGCCTACTTCCTCTTGAAGTAGGGAAACCTCCTCTCTCGAGATCTCACTCTCAAAAACTTCTCTTCAAAAAGTGTTCACACTCTCCATTACTTACAAAGAATAATTCTCTTTTACACTCTCTCATGAAGTGCTCACATGCTCTTCATTACTTTAAAAAGAGAAATGTTCTCGTTTAAAAGTGCCTCTTACACTTTTATGAAGTGCTCCTACACTCTTCAAAAGTGCTGACTCGATTATTCAAAAAGTGTTCATACACACACTTCCTCATGAAGTGCTTACACACTTACTCACATGAAGTGCTCTTTCCATCACTTCCTCATGAAGTGCTTACACACCTTCACTTAACTTATGAAAATAAATGTGCTCTCCTTTTATACATAAGAGCTCATATTATCAAGGCCTTACAATCTGCCTCGAATCATCATTTGTTGTATTTGGAAATCCGTTGGAGTTTGTTTATTGGTGATAAGGTTCGAATCACATTATTCATGACCCTCTTAAACTTGATCATTCATTCAGTTCGAAAGCCATATGGAATCATTCCACCTCAAGGCTTGATCTTCGAACTTGGTTTCTGTATTTAGAAATCTATTTGGAGATTTTAGGTGATGATAAAACTTCGAATCACCATGCATAAACCTTTGGATTTGGTTGTTTTACATAGGATTAAATCCCATTACAATAGCACAGATATTACAATAATTCAAAACCCATTTTTAGACTTTATCATGAAGTCTTCTCCGGCGGTTATGCTAACCACGCGGAGTTCGTTACCTGCAACGTGTGAACAATTCGGTAGCTATCCCGGCTTTCAAGGTCTTCTTCGCTAGTATTTTCCTGACGTGGCTCTGCGCTGGTCACATGACATGGTTCTGCAAACCTCTAACAGTCACACTTCTCTGATGCGGTTTGTCATCTCGCGATTTGTTCACATTCCCAATGTGGTCTGTTCACATACAATCTTCAAAATAGTTTACAACTCCACTAGCATCTTCTCCGTTTCTGGTCACAAGCCTGTCTGCCTTCCGACATGGTTTTAACCCGCGGTTTGATAACATTGTGGGTTCAAATTCAATGTTTTAAATAAAACAAATAACTCGCGGCCCAAAATTTATAACAACAATTCTTTACAATGTGGATTTAATACATCTCCGAACCTTTGACATGCGACATAATGTTACATTGAACCTTGGACATAAGGTTTAAACCCGACCCATTACATAATGCATTTTATAATAAGGTTTATGGAAACCTATTCGAACTTTAAAAAATATTTTGAATATTTACAATGCAGATTTTGATATGACATTTCATCAAACCTTTGATATGCGCCATATGATTTCAATATGTTTCATCGAACCTTTAATAAAGGTTTTTGACCCGACTTCCCAACCTTACAATAAGGTTTGTGGCTATGGTTTTAAACTTGTACATAAAACCCCTTTATAAAAAACCTTTTACACTTAGGACTTTGACCCTAAAGGTTTTTCACCATAGAAATTTTCTGTCTAAGGGTTTTTGAAACCCATCCTCTGAACCTTTTAAAGGCGTATGGTTTTATTTTGATGCTAGGTACTTCTAAGTCCATAAGTCTAGAAAAGTTAGGAATAGGACTTAGTTTTAAAATTCGCCCTAGGAAGACATTTTGGCTTTTAAAAAAGCTGATATTAGACATTTTGGACCTTTAAGAAAAGACTTATAACAAGTTTTACTTACATAAGTCTTATAACAATCTCTGTTTTTTTCTGTCACAGGTCGCTTTGACGATGTCTTTGATCGGCGTTTTTGGACATTTGCTGGAGTTGCATCTGAAGTCGGTGTTGATCGTTCTCGCACATCTGAAATTTACAAATTTAATGATCATCTTGATTAATTATTAGATAATCGACAATTAAAATATTTCAACTAACCATCTTGGTTGACTAATTAATTTCGATACAACTTGTAATAATTCTAAAGTTGATCACACCTCCCAACTAAAAGAACTTTTCATTCTCCAAAATTTTTACTTACAATGCTTTTGAAAAACGATTCAATCCTAGAACCTAGTTACAATCTTACTACATCTAGATATTACAAAATCATTTAAGCATAAGGCATGAAATGGAACCAATTCCATTCAGTACTTGGTTGATCTTCAGAGGTGACTTGGGTTCTTCCCGAGCTGCTACTGTCGATACTGTTTCCTTCAGAAGCATTGGACAATTTTCTTGAACATGCCCTGGAAAATTACAACTTTGACAAGTTGAAAGCTGGCAAGGATTCTTGCCCATATTTTACCTGCAAGAACTAGCTTGCTCTGATACCACTTGATCTGAAAATGACCCGAGTTACTTAGCTCTGTGTCAAAGATCGACTGTAGGGGCGTTTACTGGATATGTCACCCTTCAGAAAAAGATGAGATCGAGAGGCTACCTAGCCCTCTATAGACTCTGGCTATAGAACTTTAAAACAATTAATACTCCAATTATTTAACATGCAGAATTTTAACCAATCGTTTCTAGTTCTTTTACAACATGTGATTGGCAACTTTAACTGAACAGTTACTATGTGAATTAACTGTTGGGCATGAAATAAATATTAAAACATTTCACATCAATCTCACAAATCATACCATAGACAAAGATGTTTTGTGATGGAGTGCGTCCCACCTGGACTACGTCTCCTGGTCTGCCTCAGAATGGTGCATCCGTTGTATTTTAAAAGCCGAGAGAAAATGTGCTACAAGGAATTATCAATTTCACTATGGATATTGCAGACATGGACCTTCTCTTGAAACTGGCTAACTGCTACAAATCCTTTCTTCAAACATAAGAAAGGACATGGATTTACTTGCACACTAACAACAACTAAGGACTAAAGCTATTAGGACCTTTGACATACTGATGGCTGAAAGAGTTTTTGCATGTTGAAGTTGAACTCATCGATTATCAACGTACTTCAGTCTTTATGCAAGTATGACGCTTTGCATATTCAATAACCTGGAAAGAACAAAATCTCCACCAATACTTTATCTGTCATCTGAAGAGGGCTTACTTCCTCCTGAAGTAGGGAAACCTCCTCTCTTGAGATCTCACTCTCAAAAAATTTTCTTAAAAAAGTGATCACACTCTCCATTAAATTACAAAGAAGAATGATCTCTTACACTCTCTCATGAAGTGCTCACATGCTCTTTATTACTTTACAAAGAGAAATTCTCTCATTTAAAAGTGCCTCTTACCCTTTTATTAAGTGCTCCTACACTCTTCAAAAGTGCTCACTCCATTGTTCAAAAAGTGTTCATACACACACTTCCTCATGAAGTGCTTACACACTTACTCTCATGAAGTGATCTTTCCATCACTTCCTCATGAAGTGCTCACACACCTTCACTTAACTTATGAAAAGAAATGTGCTCTCCTTTTATACATAAGAGCTCATATTATCAAGACCTTACAATCTACCTCAAATCAGCATTTGCTGTATTTGGAAATCTGTTGGAGTTTGTTTAGTGGTGATAAGGTTTGAATCACATTATTCATGAACCCCTTAAACTTGATCTTTCATTCAGTTCGAAAGCCATATGGAATCATTCCACCTCAAGGCTTGATCTTCGAACTTGGTTTCTGTATTTAGAAATCTGTTTGGAGATTTTAGGTGATGATAAAAATTCGAATCACCATGCATAAACCTTTGGATTTGGTTGCTTTACATCGGATTAAATCCCATTACAATAGCGCAGATATTACAATCATTCAAAACCCATTTTTAGACTTTATCATAAAGTATTCTCCGGTAGTTATGCTAACCACGTGGAGTTCGTTACCTACAACGTGTGAAAAATTCGGCAGCTATCCCGACTGTCAAGGTCTTCTTCGTTGGTAGTTTCCTGACATGGCTCTACGTTGGTCACATGACACGGTTCTGCAAACCTCTGACGGTCACACTTATCTGATGCAGTTTGTAATCTCCCAGTCTATTCACATACGATCTTTAAAACAATTTACAACTCTGCTGGTAGCTTCTTCGTTTCTGGTCACAAGCCTGTCTGCCTTCCGACGTGGTTTTAACCCGCGGTTTGATGACACTGTGGGTTCAAATTCATTATTGTAAATAAAAGAAATAACCTGCGGCCCGAACTTTATAATAACAGTTCTTTACAATGCGGATTTAAAACTTCTCCAAACCTTTGACATGCACCATAATGTTACATCGAACCTGTGACATAAGGTTTAAACCCAACCCATTACATAATGCGTTTTATAATAAGGTTTATGGAAACCTATTCGAACTTTACAAAATATTTCGAATATTTACAATGCAAATTTTGATATGACATTTCATCAAACCTTTGATATGTGCCATATGATTTCAATATATTTCATCGAACCTTTAATAAAGGTTTTTGACCCGACTTTGCAACCTTACAATAAGGTTTGTGGCTATGGTTTTAAACTTGTATATAAAACCCCTTTATAAAAAACCTTTTACACTTAGGACTTTGACCCTAAAGGTTTTTCACCATAGAAATTTTGTGTCCAAGGGTTTTTGAAATCCATCCTCCGAACCTTTTAAAGGTTTATGGCTTAATTTTGATGCTAGGGACTTCTAAGTCCATAAGTCTAGAAAACTTAGGAATAGGACTTAGTTTTACAATTTGCACTAGGAAGACATTTTGGCTTTTAAAAAAGTGGATATTAGACATTTTGGACCTTTATGAAAAGTCTTAGAACAAGTTTTACTTACATAAGTCTTATAACAATCTCTGTTGTTTTCAGTCGCAGGTCGCTTTGACGATGTCTTTGATTGGCGTTTTTGGACGTTTGCTGGTGTCGCATATGAATTCGATGTCGATCGTTGTCGCACATCTGAAATTTACAAATTGAATGATCATCTTGATCAATTATTACATAATCGACAATTACAATATTTCAAATAACCATCTTGGTTGACTAAATAATTTTGATACAACTTGTAATAATTCTAAAGTTGATCACACCTACCAACTAAAAGAACTTTTGTTTCTCCAAAAGTCTTATTTACAATCCTTTTGAAAAAAAATTCAATCCTAGAACCTAGTTACAATCTTACTACATCTAAATATTACAAAATAATTTAAACATACGGCATGAAATCGACCCAATTCCATTCAGTGCTTGCTTGATCTTCAGTAGGTGACTTGGGTTCTTCCCGAGCTGCTGGTGTCGGTAATATTTCCTTCAGAAGCATTGGACAATTTGATTGAACATGCCCTAGAAATTAACAACTTTCACAAGTCAACAGCTGGCGAGGATTCTTTCCCATATTGTACCTGCAATAACTAGCTTGCTCTAATACCACTTGATCTAAAAATGACCCGAGTTACTTAGCTCTATGTCAGAGATCGACTGTAGGGGCGTTTACTGGATATGTCACCCTTCAGAAAAGGATGAGATCCAGAGGCTACCTGGCCCTCTACAGACTCTGCCTATAGAACTTTAAAACAATTAATACTCTGGTTATTTAACATGCAAAATTTTAACCAAGATCGTTTCTAGTTCTTTTACAACATGTGATTGGAAAATTTAACTGAACAGTTACCATGTGAATTAACTGTTAGGCATGAAATAAAGATTAAACCATTTCACATCAATCTCACAAATCATACCATAGGCAAAGATGTTTTGTGACAGAGTTCGTCCCACCTGGACTACGTCTCTGGGTCCGCCTCAGAATGGTGCATCCGTTGTATTTAAAAGCTGAGAGAAAATGTGCTACAAGGAATTATCAGTTTCACTACTGATATTGCCGACATGGACCTTCTCTTGAAACAAGCTAACTGCTACAACTCCTTTCTTCAAACATAAGAAAGGACATGGATTGAATTGCACACTAACAACAACTGAGGACTGAAGCTATCAGGACCTTCGACATACTGATGGTGGAAAGAGTTTCTGCATGTTGAAGTTGAACTCGTTGATTATCAACATACTTCAATATTTATGCAAGTATGACGCTTTGCATCTTCAATAACCTGCAAAGAACAAATTCTCCACCAATACTTTATCTGTCGTCTGAAGAGGGCCTACTTCCTCCTGAGGTAGGGAAACCTCCTCTCTTGAGATCTCACTCTCAAAAACTTGTCTTCAAAAGGTGTTCACACTCTCCATTAAATTACAAAGAAGAATGCTCTTTTACACTCTCTCATGAAGTGCTCACATGCTCTTCATTACTTTACAAAGAGAAATGCTCGCATTTAAAAGTGCCTATTACACTTTTATGAAGTACTCCTACACTCTTCAAAAGTGCTCACTCCATTGTTAAAAAAGTGTTCATACACACACTTCCTCATGAAGTGCTTACACACTTACTCTCATGAAGTGCTCTTTCCATCACTTCCTCATGAAGTGCTAACACACCTTCACTTAACTTATGAAAATAAATGTGCTCTCCTTTTATACATAAGAGCTCATATTACCAAGGCCTTACAATCTGCCTCGAATCAGCATTTACTGTATTTGGCAATTTGTTGGAGTTTGTTTAGTGGTGGTTCGAATCACATTATTCATGAACCTCTTAAACTTGATCCTTCATTCAGTTTGAATGCCATATGGAATCATTCCACCTCAAGGCTTGATCTTCGAACTTGGTTTCTGTATTTAGAAATCTGTTTGGAGATTTTAGGTGACGATAAAACTTCGAATCACCATGCATAAACCTTTGGATTTGGTTTCTTTACATAGGATTAAATCCCATTACAATAGCGCAGATATTACAATCATTCAAAACCCATTTTTAGACTTTATCAGAAATTCTTCTCCGGCAGTTATTCTAACCGCGCGAATTTCGTTACCTGCAACGTGTGAACAATCCGACAGCTATCTCGGCGGTCAAGGTCTTCTTTGCTGGCAGTTTCCTGATGTGGCTCTGCGCTGGTCACATGACACGGCTCTGCAAACCTCTAACATTCACACTTCTCTGACGTGGTTTGTCATCTCGAGTTCTGTTCACATTGGTCTGTTCACATATGGTCTTCAAAACAGTTTACAACTCCGCTAGCAGCTTCTCCGTTTCTGGTCACTAGCCTGTCTGCCTTCCGACGCGGTCAATGTTTTAAATAAAACAAATAACCCGTGTCCCGAACATTATAACAACAGTTCTTTACAATGCGGATTTAATACTTCTCTGAAACTTTGACATGTGCCATAATGTTACATCGAACCTTTGACATAAGGTTTAAACCCGACCCATTACATAATGCGCTTTATAATAAGGTTTATGGAAACCTATTCGAACTTTATTGAATAGTTCGAATATTTACAATGTAGATTTTGATATGACATTTCATCAAACCTTTGATATGCACCATATGATTTCAATATATTTCATCGAACCTTTAATAAAGGTTTTTTACCCGACTTCCCAACCTTACAATAAGGTTTGTGGCTATGGTTTTAAACTTGTATATAATACCCCTTTATAAAAAACCTTTTACACTTAGGACTTTGACCCGAAAAATTTTTCACCATATAAATTTTGTGTCTAAGGGTTTTTGAAATCCATCCTCTGAACCTTTTAAAGGTTTATGGCTTGATTTTGATGCTAGGGACTTCTAAGTCCGTATGTCTAGAAAACTTAGGAATAGGACTTAGTTTTACAATTTTCCCTAGGAAGACATTTTGGCTTTTACAAAAGTGGATATTAGACATTTTGGACCTTTACGAAAAGACTTAGAACAAGTTTTGCTTACATAAGTCTTATAAAAATCTCTGTTGTTTTCTGTCGCAGGTCATTTTGACGATGTCCTTGATTGATGTTTTTGGATGTTTGCTGGAGTCGCATATGAAGTCGATGTCAATTGCTATCGCACATTTGAACTTTACAAATTGAATGATCATCTTGATCAATTATTACATAATCGACAATTACAATATTTCAACTAACCATCTTGGTTGACTAAGTAATTTCGATACAACTTGTAATAATTCTAAAGTTGGATCACACCATATGTAAACAGTGCATTGCTCCACATGAAAGCAAGATTATTTATGGGTTTCATGGTCACTTTAGGGCCAAATCTTGTAATATTGATGATCCATATCTACATGACTTTGGGCAAGTGTTGTATTTCTTTTATTGTACATAGCTGGTACATATGGAAGCTCACTGCTTTATAGTAGATAAGCTAACATGCATAGCTGCAAATTCTTTGAAGAACAGCTTGCCACTTGATACTCTGAATCAACAGTTGAAAGAACTGCGCTGCATCCCCCAAAGAGACCATATGTATTATCCAAACTTGCACATAACCTTTAGCCATTTTCTGATTTGGATGCCATGTGGTGATGATGTGCCATTCATATTGTATGGAATGGTTTGGGTTGGCAAGACTCATGACTTTAGAGGAAGGGTCTTTGGAGACTCAATCTTCTTCTTGCCATTGGAGGGCAATCATGTTGCAGCCCGATATCAGCATACCCTCTACACTTATCATCAGTGGAGAGGAGGACAGAATGGGATAGGCCCTCTTGCCTATCATGTTCATTTATTCATCCCACCTACATTTCCGGAGCACAAGGTGGAGG
Source organism: Pinus albicaulis (assembly GCA_034641835.2). NCBI lineage: Eukaryota > Viridiplantae > Streptophyta > Pinopsida > Pinales > Pinaceae > Pinus > Pinus albicaulis. Next base: position 1,893,249,639 of record CM076575.1, on the reverse strand, counting down.
ACATTTTTCATGAGTTACCATGTTGGAGGGTGACTCACTTTATTTGGATGATAGCATGGGTGAGGGAAGCACTCATTCACCATGATGATCATCATTCCTACTTTGTGGAGGCCATGAGATAGCAAGCAAGTTTCCATTCACACTTTCCACCTTTGATTGACGTAGACCATTTGGTTTTGCACACTTGGGAGGAAACATTGAACTACAGTTTATTGGCAGATTCTCTTGATGCAGTGATGGAGGCTATTGATGGGAGGCCACATGAGGAGGAGGGGAGGAATTTTCTCTCCTTATACATTTTCTTGAGTACAAGCAAATATTTTGGAGGGGAGGACTGAAATGTTCCAAAATTTTAGCCTCAAAGCTAAATGGAACATTAGAGTTAGCAACAGCTCTAGTCAGTGAATAAATGGGTAGAAAAGCCCATAAGACTCCTAAGGAGGATAAAAAAAATCCAAGCATGAAATAATACACTCTTTCTATCTTAATAAAACACCTCCATATTTGAACAGGGATAAAATCAAGCTGCTTTGACTAAGTCAACAACACAGTTGTGGAGGAGGAGGAATCCAAGGAGCAATACCGCAGTTTTGGAGGGAGATGTATCTTTGGATAGAGATGAACTAATTGAGTGGGGCCAAGGGCATGAAAACTCATATTTTATATAAGGAATATTGATGGCAGCATTATTCTTCATGTCTTAGATTATTGTTCATGTTTTCTTAGACTTTTGCTTCCTCTTGCTGTTTAGTAGAGTAGCAGTATTGTTTAGCACCGGGTGTTCCCGAGCAGGAATCCCACCTCTTTTCTTTGTTGAGCCTCATTGGGAGAGTTTGTATTCATCATTCCACATCAGGTTTTCGGGTCAAGCTTCATCCAACTTCATCAGCGCATTTTTTCAAGCGATTATGCAGTGTTGCTGGGTGCAGCAGTCGAAGGGATTGGAATCCGAGTTTCTGAGCTAGTTTCTCATTGGAGGAAGGTTTCCTTCACTTGAGGAACCTGTTTGGAGAGCTCCAGAGCTGATTTTAGATCTTTGGCATCAGACCACACATTTCCCATACATTCCCAGTGTTGTTCCAGCTAGGGAATGCATTATTTTGGAGGCAGTGCTCAGTGCATGGTTTGGTGGCTTCGTTGCAGAGTTTCCTTGTGATTGAGGGGTTCATCCTTTCATGGGAAGAATCCCTTGAGGGATATACATCAGATCATACATATTTAAACCTTCTACACTCATGTGCTTCTATTTTGCAGTGATGATTCAGTAATTTTCTGAATATCACATTTTGTATGTTGAATGTTTGAGAAGAAACCCTTGTCATGTTATCTTGTATTTTGTATAAGGAGACTAGATCTCAGTTCTTAAAGAATATTTGATTAATATATGAGTAGATATATTGTTCTCCTATTTTATGAGTGTAAACCCTCTCTTAGACTACGCAGTCCCTTAATCAGCAACTCTGATATTTTGCAGTCTTGGGGTTTTAGCACTTTTTGGCAATCCTAGGTGTGGAAGATCTGTTTAACCCACCTAGTTTTCTTTGTTTCAGATATATTCTTGGATTTAGGTTTTATATTGACTGATATATGGAATAAAAGAGTCCATGTCACTATTTTATTGCATATGTTTCTAGAATTGTGTTTTTTGTGCATGATTCATGAGTTGTTCCTAATTTTGAACATTACACACAGATGCAGATTATGCTGAAAATGTTGATGATTAAAAAAGCACTAGTGGTGGTGAATTTGATATGGGGCCCTAATTAGTATCTTGGTTTAGCAAGAAACAAAGTTCTATTTTCTTATCTACAACAGAAGCAGAATATGTGGCTGTCGCATCATGTTGCACACAACTACTTTGGATGATGCAGACTTTACAAGACATTCAAATTGAATGTTCACCTCCCATCTCCATTTTATGTGATAATACAAGTGCCATTAGTTTCTCAAAGAATCCTGTTATGCATTCCAAGACCAAGCACATTCCTAACAAGTATCACTTCCTACGTGAACAAGTGCTTGAACAAAAGGTTAAATTGGAGTATCTTCCCTCTAAAGAAAAAGTTGCTGATATATTTACTAAACCTCTTCCTAGGGAAGAATTCAAATATCTCAGACAAAAGTTGGGAGTTACCTTTGCCTCTTTGATCAAATATGCTTAATTTCATAATATTAAATTCAATATGCTAGTTTCATGCAGGTGAATCGCATATATACGCGAGTTTCTGTGCAAAAAAACCGCGTATGGGTTTTACTGACAGAAATTCTCTGGGTCAACATTCAGAAAAGATGTGGTACTGTTGGGTAATCTCTTTTTTGTTCCATTTTTCATCTTTCTGTATCATTCTCTGATATTTATCTCCTTGATGAATTGGTTGTTGAAAGTGTTTAGGATGCACAGGCATAGGGGGAGCAATAGCCTTGCTGTGAATAATGCATTGTTGGAATTATGATGGTTCTAAAATATGATCTCTCTCCTGAGGTATTTTGGTCTTGGTTATAAAAATTCATATCTGTAATTTTATGAAAAGGTCATGTTGAGACCTATGATGTAAAATTGTTATATAAAGTCATGTATGGACTTGTTTAAATTTGTAAACCCACTTGGTTGGGTAGTTGAGTCAAAATATGTAATTCCACTTGGTTGGATCATTGATGTAAGTATGAGTCCTTGGTTATAGGAAAATTCATACTCAGTTGACTTATAGAGTCATGTACTTCATTGAAAAATCTGTCTGAAGATTTAGCACGAACTCAGGCGGAGCATGGTCAATATAGTCCATAACAGATCTGCAGAGCTATTTTTTTTGTATACAAGGAAAGAGAAACCTTGTTTCAGTATTGATTTGCCATTTGCCCTTGATTTCAAAGGGGGAGAGTATTTTGGAGTTTGAATTTTGGTGTTTGCATAATGGTTATGATTAATGTATTATCTATTGTGGTGATCAAACACCATCATGGTTGCCATCATGTCCATAGGGGGAGATTGTTGGCAATATGATGAAATATGTTTTCCTTGATGGAAACCTACTTTATGAAGTTGTCCTTGATGGAAACCTACTTGATGAGTTGCCTATGATAAGCAACCTATGTGTTAAAGATGTAAAAATGATGTTTCTATAGGTCAGTTCAGCTGTGACAGAGAAAGGAATTCCAGTAAGTGCCAGAGAAGTGAAACAGGAAATATTCCCCAATGTATATGAAAGTTTGATGAAGGAAAACCGTGTATGGATGCAATGTATATGCTAATATTTTGAAGGAAACCCGCTTATACATCCAAAATTAGTATATACACATTTTTTATGAAGAGAATCCACGTATACATGCGAGTACGAAGAAGAAAATTCGTGTATTCCTTTTGTTCTCTAAAATTATGATACCAAGGGGCATTACCATGGTATTAGCCCACAGTATTGAGCCTTGTATTGTATATTTGATTCCGTCGAAGAATACCATAAAAAATTGTGTGGTTTTGACTCATGGTATTGGTAAAGGCTAAATCTATATAAGGAGAAGAAGATCATAGCGCAAAGGTGTGCATGTGTAAGAGCTATCACTAATATTTCTCTCTGAAGTATATCTGCATAGTATGAACTCTATTTTATTGATAGATTTGAAGTTATGATGCACCCTTGGATAGATTGATGGATCAAGATCTCTAGACCTGAAGTGACTATATTCGTGCATGATCTGTTGAAGAGATGATTAGATCTAATACCTGGCGCATGTTTGTTGAAGTGGAGTGAAGAAATATGGGTAAGTTCTATAGATCTGAAAAAATTATGCTGAATTAATATTTATAGATCTATACACTATTTCGTCTTAGTAAAAGCGTGTATATACGCGGGTTTGCTTCAGAAAATACGCGTATGGAAGTTAGGGTTTTTTGAAGCTTATTTTAGAGGTTTTCTATTATTGCTACTATTATTTATGTTGTTTGTCAATGAAGTCTTCATGAATATCTGGGTTTCTTGAATACTGTACATGGTGCTAAGTTGGATATTTCCAAATCTGATCAATAAGTGAGTAAACATGGTTAACGATGATTGATTATTTAAAGGTTCTGCATTTCTGAAAAGATGTTTGAATGAAAGCCTTAGATCTGGATCTGAGACAGATCATATTCTGAAAAACAGTATTTTCAGATCTATACGCAGGTTGGTGTTAAGGAAAGCATGTATACACAGAGGTTCAGTGAAGAAAAGTAGCCTATGCATTTTAAGATGCTAAACGTTCATGGTTAAGTTTGATTTTGCATATTCATTATGAAGTCTGGGTTATTTCTGAGATCTGGTTGTAGTGTTCTCAATGTCTGGTTTGATGTATTGGGTGAAGTTTATTATTTTTTATATTTGTGAAGGGTTGTGTTGAAACTATGTGATCCAGTGTGAAAATTAATGAAATGTGGTCTGCAGTGATTCTAAGGGAAGTAGAAGCTTCTTTCCAGTAGAAGCCGATGTTCTGATCAGGGAGTTGAAGCTCCCTTCTCGTAGTGACTAGTAAACAAGATTAGGGGGTTGTAGCTCCCTTCCAGTTGCAGCTGGAAAATGAGAGAAGGTTGTAGCCTTCTGTAGGAAGATGCCTGCGTACTGATATGAGTGCATCAATACAAAATTGTAAACAATTTTCATATAATAAATATTGAAGATAGAGATGACAGTAGTGGTGGTTTTCTCCCAAATTAGGTTTCCACCTTAATTATTGGTGTTCATGTGTGTTGATCTTGTGTGATGTTTTATTCTAATATTATTGCACATATTTTCTAAGTATCTAATAGATGCATGACTGATAAACTGAGTTAAATATTGTTTCTGAAAAGTGTTTCTAAACAATAAAATTGTATCATTATACGCTAGTTTATTTTGGTATATGGATGTGTATACGCGATTTGGGTTCATAAAAGTCGTGTATGGAATTCAGTAAAGAATAAGGAGAATATTTCAGTAAGCTCTAAATACTAATTCACCCCCCCTATCAGTATTTATCCCAACAGGATGCAGAGGAGCGTGAGGTGATCATGCTTTGTGGGTGAAGCATTGGTGTCGCTCACATCTCTTGACTGCAGTAATGCAATCGCAAAATAGGGAGGGCCAAAAGTATCCTACCCGTAGGATTTTTTGGGTGGTGGGAATTCCAGGCACCTTCGTGCAAGTCATTAAGCGCTTGTTACACTTGGCCGTGAGTGAGGCATCAACGTAAAATGGTGTCGACACCTCGTCGGTATAGAACATATCCCATGAGGAGATACCGAGGGGCTTGTTGGTGTATGCGCTGATGATCATCTCTAATGATATGAGGTTTGAAATTTTGAGTTCACAGGAACAAGAGAATGTCTCCATACCAAGGGTTTTCGGTCGGTACAAAGAAGAGGTGTTCATCTGGTAGCAAATCATTCACTGGTGATCCCTTGGTATCTTTTGGGAGATCTGTAATGAACTCTGCTAAGGTAAGTGCCTTTTTTATTTTAGGGGAGCGAAACTGAAATTCATATTCTTGAATAATGACTATCCAGTAGGCGTACTTATGGTTCATTAGGCAGCGTGTGAGGAGGTATTTGATGGGCTTAATATCTGCGATGACTGTAGTGGTTTTTAAGATAATGTAGTGTGGAAGTTTCTCGACTGCATGGATTAATGGTAGGGAAATATTTTCTTCAGTATCATATCTTAATGCTAGGCTCGATAAGGTTTTTTTGATGTAGTAGATTACATGCTCCTTCCCATATGGGCCTTTCTCGGTCAAAATACTAGCCAATGTGGACTTAGAAGTTGATAGATACAAGATATAATATTTGTCATAGTCTGGGGGACTGATGAGTGGCATTGAAGATAAAGTTTATTTCAGTGCATCTAACTCTTTCTGGGTGTAATTGTCCCATTTGAATGGGATTTCCTAGCGAAGGATGCACAGGAAACCTTGAGCACAGGTGGCATAATATGGGATGAAGCATCTTAGAAAATTATTCTTCCCCTGCAGTATTTGTAGTTACCTTAGGGTTTGAGGCAGAGGTACCTCTTTTATGTCTTGGACCTTGAGGGGGTCCACATGAATCCCTTGTTGGGACACAATAAAAACTAAGAGTCTTCCTATGCTGACACGGAAGACACACTTGAGGGGGTTCAAGCATAGGTTGTATTGATGGAATCCTAGGAATACCAATCGCAGATCCTCAAGATGGTATGAGCGCTTCTTGGAACAGACGATCAATTCATCCAAGTAAGTGAGGATAAGGTGTGCCAAGACAAGGAATGTATAATTCATGGCCTTTTGGAAGGTGGCTCCAGCATTTTTCAGGCTGAGTGGCATTACCTTCCATGAGAATGTGCCCCATAGGATGGTGAACGCAGTTTTGTACCAGTCTGTCTAGCGGATTTGAATTTGTTTCTACCCAGAGAATCCATCCATGAAGGATAGAGCCACGTGTCCCACACAAGCATCAATGACCTGGTCAATGAATGGGGTGGGATAATTTTCCTTGGGACAAGCTTTGTTTAAATCCAAAAAATCGGTGCAAACGCGTATAGTGCCCTATTTTTTCACAACGAGATAAGGGTTTGAAACCCAAGATGTATAGGCAATGGGGTAGATAAACCCGGCTTTGTGAAGATTATTGATTTCTCGTTTTGTTGCTTCTGCCTTTCATGGGTGCAGTTGATGTTTTTTCTGGCGTACTGGAGGTACATCAGGCCAAGTGTCAATATGGTTCTCTATGATAGTGGGACTAAACCCATGCATTTATGAGTAGTCCCATGCGAAGATATCTCAATACTCTTGTAGAAATTGGGTATAAGAGGCTATTTATTTTGGGGAGCATGCTGCCCCCACCGATATTTCTTTGAACTTTGCAGGACGTTGGGATATTTTCACCTTGATGTTAGGTGAGATGTTTGACATATTTCCTTCCTCAAATGCATCAGGTGGTGGAATGGGGTTTTTGAACTAATAAAATTTCCCTGATGGGAGGAAATATTTCAATTCGATCGCATAAATCTCTTGTATTTGTTCTTGTTGTGACTGAATGTATGTTTGAGGAGAAAGAGCGAACAATGATACATTGCATCCCATGGTTAATTTGGCTCTATCATAGCCTCTAGGATGTCTTCATCTGAGTGAAATAGGTACCCTAAGGGGTATTGATCCTGTGCAAGGTTATGGCGAATAGGTTCAATCGACATGGAGCTAGTTGAGAGACATGAGAAGGACTCCATCGTCGATGTGGTAGAACCAGATGCGGTTGACAGAGTGCAGACAAATTGGGTTTGCACTGTCATAGGTACAACTACTCTCGTAGTTGCAGCTGACTCAACACCTATGGTAGATGAGTATAAAGCTCTAGTCATAGTTCTGATACATGACAATATCAATCAGATATGGTGTATCGTGTTGTCAGCGTTGGGTGGGGGAAGAAACTCCCTGATTGGTTGCTCCTCAGCTGACAAGAATAGGATGGATCTTATCGTCACATCCTCTTGGGTTATCGAATTTTTCATGGATTCTGAGTCCGTGCCATATTCTTGGAAGAGGCAGACTATGGTTGGTCACATATAGGCTAATGCTACGCGAAATCTCAGTATGTAGTGACAACGATGTACTGGGTGGTTTTCACCGCATATCTGGCATGAATACTGGATGTCCATGTCGACGCGATATACTTTATGGCACTATATACTATTTTTCATCCTAAATTATGCATCTTTTGATTGGGGGAGGGGGTCTAGCAGGGAGCCTTTCAGACGATTGTCTTTCTCCTGTAGGTACAGGATGATACAAGGTTCAATTTTAGTAGACTAGTTGGAGGGATCCTCTTGATAGGATCACTCGATGGCATGAAGGGCGTCCCTATATCGCGGTATCTCTAGGAAATGATGAGTATAGTGCTCATAGTTGCTGCAGATGGAACATGCATTATTGGTATGCAATGCTTTGCCTTTACCTTTGGTGGAAGGTTCCTTTTTACGGGAACGCGACATCTCGATGTTTGCCTCAGAGCTGAGGAGTGGTTTTAATATGTCCAACTCTGGGCAGATATGGGTAGGGTGACCTATTACGTCATATATGCCGCAAGATGATGATTCCATTTGTATAGCGGGAGTCTCTATCTTATTCCCTCTCTTCTCGGTTTTCTTAGCCGCAACCATCATTTTTGCAATGGGAATTTCCTTTGTAGGGATGGTTTTGACTGTTTCATGAATGGGTGGGGTCTCCTCAATACTAAGAGGTTTTAACCCTGTGGCAGTGATGTATGTGGCTCATATCCCTGAAGAGGGGACAAGATACCAAACTAGTATAGCAAACAATCTATTTGGTAACACCATTGTTGTCAAAACCTGTTGGGAGACGAAACCAGTTGGGGGTAGAGGAAAGGGGTTTTGGAAGCAAAGTAGGCTAGAGAGGCTGCCGTGACCACAGACTAGGTGTCATTACTACTTGTGTCTATGTCCTGACTAGATTCAACACTTCATGTGGATATCATGCACATCAGAGCTCCTACGACATCAAGTGATGAGTCAGGTATCATGGGGAGATCACCTAGGAATGATCTTAGAACGGACGACTTTTTGAACTGACCAGGGCCATATTATTGGTGCCATGAAATAATATCTGAGGATGTGTGTACACAGGGTAGAAATAAATCAATATTTGTTAGGGGTCGTTTCTCGCTATGTGTTAGTTGGTCAACGGTAATGATGTGGTCCTCGTGGGGGAACATCATAATGTGAAAGACAAAGGAGGCTATGGCTAACATGGCGCACATATAATTTTGACCAAGGAGTATATTATAGTCCAAGTGAGTTTCCAAGACTTCGATGTCTATATGTACCATATTTCCCACTAAGTAGACTGGGACTTTTTGGTAGAGACCAACGGGGGTTGAGGGACGACCGTCGTATGCTCTAAGCGTGATGATTGATGGTTTTAGTTCAGGAGACCCTAAATTTTGCCAAACAGTTTTAGACCTGATGCACATGCATGCACCCTCTTCAATGACACATCGGTGAATGGTGATATTCTGGACTGACAATGGTATCTGAAAGGTGACCATTGAAGGGAGCCTAGGGGTGACTTTGTCTAAGTCAAAAGCCATTAGGCACGTATCGGCAGGGTTGATAGCGCCTAACACAGAAAGAAATGCTTTCTATTGCTTTGGGCATGACTACAATACTCTGAAAGCTAACATAGCTACGGGAGATTGGGTTAAATCTTTCATGATGCTATAATTATGGGTCGCTTTAGAGTAGTTTCATGCTCACCTATTCCGTCCCTTCGCCATCTTTGGAAATGGTTCAGTAGGCATATTTTAAATGGTCAAAGGTGCACTTGGTGTGCTAGTACTAGCCCCTATCGTGTTACTATCTAGCGGGGTGTCATAATTATGATTTTGTGTTTGGAAAAACATCTTTTCACAAATCATGTAGATTTTGTGGTTGTTTTTCCTGGAGTCGTCTGGATTTTGTTGTTGAGTGCTTACCGTCCCTTGATGGGGAAAGGTTCCTTCATCACAGTTGTTTGTTGGGAAGGTCCTCCTTGTCCTTGGTTACTCTGAAGCTTCTTCATCTTAGGGAGATCGGGAAGTGGTGAGTATAATGGTCGTGCTCACCACATATCGAATAAGAGTGGTTTGTTCAAAGAGGTTTCCTTTTTCTCTGCAGTTGGGAATTTCATCTCTCCTAGTTCTGATTCTGGTTGGAGTTACCTCTAGCCTGAGATCGTGGTGGGTGCTACTAATTATTTCACCCTATCTAGGATTCCCTTTGGGATTGTTTTTTCCCATTTTCTTCACCACGTTAGGAGGGTAGTTCTCCTGGTTATGTTGGTGTGGTTGGTTTTGGGAAGGCTGCACAAAGTTCACCTGTGCATTGGTCTACATAGGTGGGTCTTGTGCTAGGGACTAAGCATAACAAGGTCCCTAGTTTGCACCTGGCTGTTGGGGGGGAGCTCTTTTGTCAATATTTCACTCTGCATTCTAGGTCCCCTAAGCTAGAGGATAAGATCCTCGATGGTGATACGCTGGAACCTTATTGGTCAAATTTTTCTCAGGCATATGATGACTTTGAAAACCGGTTTATGGTATGTTCTGATTAGAACTATATGTATAACCGGGGTTTTGACTACTGCTGCCTAGGTAACTTTGGGTTCATGACCCAACGAGTCCATTTGCAGAGTTCAACGCTCCTAGTAATTATTGATAAGTTTGCAGGTGCAGGGCATTCGAAAAGATATTGTAAATATATCATGACTATGTATAAATCAAATCAAGCTGTTGGGATTTATGGATGGCGTCCTCTTCAGATGTGGGCCTTTGCTACGCCAAATCCTTTTAAATATGTGCAGTGAGAGTCTTCAGAAAAAGGTCTAATAGTACTCGATCATTGATTTTAGCTTTACATAAACTACGATTTCGCCTCCATTCGTGGAGATGGTCTAAGATGTGGACGGCAGGGGTTTGTCTAAAGTGTGTCAGTAATTCCATTCCAGAATCATGGTGAATGGGTAACTGAAAATATTTTAGGAACACAATGGTGAGGGAGCTAAGGGTTCCATGTGTAGCAAAGGGCTGCTCCACATACTACTTCACAGCTACTCCTCTCAGAGTGTGTTCAAATAGTGTCAATCGAATAGTGTCGTCAATTATATTGTTCGATGGGGACCACAGGTGGAAGGTCATGACATGATTAACTAGGTATTCCACTCGCTTTCCTTCAAATTTTGGAATATCTGAATGGAGCTTTGTGGGCATGGGGGGTCATGTAGGGTTGTGTGTGATGGGGTAATTCCTTAGCTTGGTTAAATCTCCTAGATTCAACGAAGCTAAGAAGGGTGACTGGGAGTTTTATGCCATTGCAACTTGCAAAAAAAAAAGTTCTGGTTAGGAAGAGGGTTAGTTTGTGACATACCCTTTTGTGTATTCGAATGGCTTCCCGAATGGGTCGCACTCGTCTGCCCTCTAGGGGTTGTGGGAAGAGTGGTGTGTGGTGTGACATTGAGAGACTAATTAGGGTTCCCAACTAAGGATGCCCCAATAAAGGATGAACCAATAATGGTGGCATCGTTCTGTCTTTGATGCCTAAATGATGAAAGACCTAGAACCCCTCCCTGCAATGGGGGGAGGTCCAAAATATGTCTAGATCGATGAGGTCCCGTTGGGTCCATTCTTGTGTTGACTAGATCTGGCTTTGGAAAAATTTGAGAGGATAGATAATATGATCACAACAAAACTCAGATCGCATACATAAAACAAAGAGAAAATAAAATGAATTTTCCCTTCAAATTAATCCTATGTGATGAGTCAATCAAAAAGTGGTTTTTGTTTTTTTGCATATGATACTCATATCCTAGAAGACCTACTTGTCCTCAAACACTCAAATGTAATTGGGCCTTGAGAATATATCATCCAAGTGCTGGCACAACGTCCCGTAAGAATTGGCAACGCTCCCAGTCAGCCGAATAAAATCCACCGAGGTAAGGGTAGAGGATCGATCGCTTGCGTGCACTGTTACCTATAGGGAAAGCATGCCATAGATTTGGCCACTAAGTACCACAATCCCACGTGAGAGTTCGAGTCTTAGGCTTCTTGGTAAATCAGTTAACAGTATCGAGTATCAGCCAAGTCAAGTAGCCGTGACCGATACATGCCCGCACTGCACCTAAGCCTAACCCCCTCTGAAATGGGTCACTGTTGCGCTCGGGTTTTCTTTTCCATGCGTTGATAGGTGGATTCAAAGCTCCCTAAATATTAAACTTCTATTTTTTAATATGAAAAATGATCAAGGTGGTTTATTGGATGCATACCCCCTTGATCCTAACTTAAGCTATAAATTCTTTTGTGGCCCTTGTGGGGAGAATTTAGTGAGTTTTTTAAAATTAGTTTTAGGTGTCTTTTCTTTGCTTAGTGTGTGGGTCTGTGTGAGAAAAAAGTGTACATGAACATATTTTGAATGTGTGGATATGCGATGATTGTTTTCAAAATCCCCTATTAAACTATGTTGTATTGTTCTTTTCTCAAAAGAAAAACATGTGCGGATATGGGCTGCTTTCTATTTTCCCTAGTTAATCTATGTGATCAACTAAAGGGAGATGGTGAGTTTTGAATAAAGAGTATTCATATGCTTGCCTAGGATCACCGAAGGGTGCAAAGGCAACAAATTTTACTTTCTCTTCTATCGACAATTCGATCCTGGTCCCGAAATCCCAGTGCAAAAATTGAACTAAACTAATAAATTTTACACTAGAAAAAAGAAACTAGCTAAGCATGTGTGGACTTGGGCCACTTACTTTGGATAATTATCTAGGTGTGTTGGTACCTAAATTTTCAAAACATAATTTTTTTTCAGAATGCAAGTTAATTTCCCCCCTACTTAAACTATGTGTGAACATTGCAAAAATCAACTTGAAATAAAAATGACACTAAGCCTACAAAAAGCAGCTAAGAGTGAGCTTTAGCAAGCTGTGGGGTACCTCAACCATTGATGGAAGATGTATTATGGGCTTCCAAGCACTTTCAAAGAAGGAAAAGGTATAAATGTGGGAGAAATTTTGCATTCTGTATTTTGCGCACAAAAGGATGCAATAGACACAATGTCTATGTGCAGGTCAACTCTGAATGCACGCCCTGGGTACGTCTGTTGGAGGAAAAACCACACAAATTCCTGTAAAAGTAATTTTTGGAATTTTTATGTTTCATTCTGTCACTTGGGATGAACTAGGGACTACAAGAGAAAAAGGGGGAAATTCAACTCCACTCCACAGCATAGATGGATCTCTTTGCAAAAAAGGCACAACCACAAAAACTTGGAAATAAACGTTAGTGGAGTCACCAATCGTGTGTTAGTGTGTTGGGTGCACGCATGTATGAAATCACACCAACTTAATGGATGTGGTTTACCCTCTTAAATTATTGGTCACAAGCAGAAAAAGAAGTGGAGATAAGCAAGTTAGTGGAACATGCTAGAACATAAACATACTAGATAGAGAAATAGCATGCATATTCAAACTAAACTAAATTAAAAACTAAAAAAAATAAACAAAAGCTCTAAATAGAGTCAAAAAACTGCAATAATCCAAACGGTGGCTCTTTCGGCCCCTTTTATTAAGTGCTGGTAGGAAATGAGGATGAAACTTTAACCCTCTTTCCAAAGGGCACTTAAAACTTGCGTTCTAAGTCCCGATACAAGGATGTCTTTACTTCGAAGCTTGCCTTGGTGCAAAGTCTCCCTCTCTCTATTGTGGTGGACTGAACTTTTTGGATGGCCAACAATTGAGTCCCCTCTATCTCAACTCTAGATCATACACTACATACACTACTAGTATTTCTTGGGACAATTTTGGTTAGCATAATAATGTGCTCTGAAGTTCTTCATCTCTTGGTAGCCTTATATAGGAGAATTCAAATCCTCCTTCCCTCCCTTGGTACATTTTTTATGGTGATGCAAGAGAGGGGGATGATTCCATTGTGTGAGAAAAATATTCCATTTTGTGCTCCCTTGATGTCTAAGGAGGCTATCATGGTTGTCCTTAGGCAACTTCAAGCGTGAAATCATTGTCCTGGAGTGTTATTTTTTTGGTCCTAGAAAGTGACTTTCGCCACTCCCAGGATTGTGCGCATTTCAAGTTAAAAGGCGCGCAAAGAAACTCTTCTCGAAGGATTATGCACGCAAAATCATTTATGACTTGCTTAAATTTATTTTTTCCTTAGACCTTAGAGATTTTTAAATACTTTCCAAATTCTATAATGTCTTTCAGCCCTATAAATCCTTCTACCTAACATTGAGTAATTTCATCTTCTACTTGTAGGATTTTCCAGTGTTAACATCGACTTTTAAAAAGAGACTTCCTCATCATATTTCTTTCCATATTAGGTCAACATATCAGAAATTTAATATTTTTCGAACATTTGTTGATGAGGGCACTTCCACGTGTGTAATGTCTCTTGCATGCTATAAGGCTATTGGATCTCCTTCAGCTGTTCCTTCAGCCACTCTTCTGACTACATTTGATGGTCATTCTCACAGGCTGCATGGCATTGTTCCAACTTTACCCATCTGTGTTGGGGGTAATATTGTCAATATCAAAGTTTAGATAGTTGATGAAACCTTAGACTATAACCTTCTGTTGGGGTGAAACTGGATCTATGAGATGGATTCTATTGCATCCTCATTATTTCATATTGTATGTTTCACTCACAAAGGGAGAATCGTCACAGTTGACCAACTGTATTGTTCTCTTGTAGATCCAAGTGCATCTTCTGACTCAACTATTCCCTTGGTGAATGATACCAACCAACCTGTTGAGAATTTGGGGGATGGAATGTATACATCCTTGATGGGTACTTTTGATTTTCTACCTCCTTCGGTTCATATCAATGCTAATTCATCCTCCAGGGTTCCTACTCAGAAAGAGTTATTCTGAACTCACTATTTTTCAAAACCTTGGACCTTACCCTCTCCTACCTCCACATTAGAAGAAGGCCAAGTGCGTGGAATGAAATTTCCTATGTCTGTAGCTGAGATTTCTTATAGATCTAATGTTGACTCTACAGATTCCATGCCAGTTTCTCTTTCACCGAAGGAATTGGATGGAAACTTGGCTCCAGCTTGGACTCTTATTTCATCTTCTTCTCAGGATTGCCTTGATACCACTCTTCCATATAAAGAAGCCATCCTCAAAGAAATGAGTGGTGTAGAGAGACCATGGGATGATTTGCATCATCGGTCTTATTTTCTACTAGACTTGCGAGAATTTGAATAAATTTTTCTAGCCTTCAATATTCTGGTCCTGTTTACCCAGTACTGAACCATTTAACACCAGCACATGTTTTTGTTAAAGGGAACATGGCTGTTATTTCTTCTATTACCCCATTGAACATCTCCAGAGATCCCAACATTATTAAGAATGTCCTCATTGGAGCCAAGTGTTTCGCTGAAGAAATTCAGACTTACACTGATCTCTTTCGAAAATTTAGGGATCTGTTTGCTTGGTCTTATGAGGAAATGCCTCGTATAGATCCATATATTGTCCAGCATGAGATCAAGACATAAAAAAACACTAAGCCTATCTGGGAAGCTTCATCCAGTCAACCTTATGAAGGCAGCAACTATCGAAGTCGAGGTGGAGAAGCTGGTTAAGGTGGGTTTCATTTTCCCTGTCCCATTCACTGAGTGCGTTGGAAATCCATTTCATGTGGACAAGAAACAAGGAATGATCCGAGTTTGCATGGATTTCAAGGACCTAAATAGTGGATGTCATAAAGATAATTACCCCACACCATTTATAGATCAGATCATCGACGAGTGTGTGGGGAATGAAATTTTCTCCTTCATGGACAGTTTCTTGGGATCTAATCAAATCACTATCCGTCCTGAACATCAGCAAAAGACTGCATTTATTTGTCCCTGGGGTACCTTTGCTTACAAGAATATGCCTTTTAGTGTTAAAAATGTTGGAGCTACCTTTCAGAAAGCCATGTATTACTCCTTCCATGACATCAAACATATTATCGAGGCATATTTGGATGATTTAGCTACTCGTTCTCATAAGAGAATTGATCATCCTTCTCAACTCCATTGAGTATATGAACAATCTCGTTATTATAAAATTTGGTTGAACCCTAATAAGTTCATTTTCGCTGTCGTATCCAGTCGGTTGTTGGGATTCATTGCGTCTATGGAAGGGATTTGGGTACATACATTCAAGGTTAAGGCAATACTTCATTTTCCTCCCCTGTCTTTGGTTCGTCAACTTCAAAATCTAGAAGGAAAAGCTAATTTCCTGCGGAGATTCATCATGAATTATGCCAAGATTACAAAGGGATTTATGAGGTTGTTAAAAAAAGGAGTTCCATTCTTTTGGGATGAATTTACTCCACATTCATTCGATGATTTAAAAAAATCATTGACCTCTGCTCCATTACTGAGTCCACTGATTATAACAGGGATTTCCTTTTGTATCTCGCCACAGTAGAATCTACCATTGGTATGTTTCTGATTTAGGAATATGATGCTCCTTCTAACAATTTTATATACTACCTTAGTCGAGGCTTGGTTGGTCTTGCACTCTGGTATTCTTGAATAGAGGAAATTTCTTTGACAATTGTTCACACTGTTTAGCTGCTCAAACATTACATTCTCCTTCGCAAAACATATGTTTTGGCAGCAATCAATCCATTTCAATTTTTTCTCAGTAGGAGAGTGATTGGGGGCAAATACAATCAATGGATTGTTATTTTTCAGGAATTTGATCTTGAATTTTTGTCTACCAAGTCCAAGAAATCATTAGTATTTGCGGAGTTGATTTCTGAGTTTCCCTATGCAAAAGAGATTGTTTATGAAGAATCATTTCCTGATGAACATATTTTTCTCATTTATTCATAGGATCCTTGGTAGGGAGATCTCATATTTTATCTCCAGACCGCGAAGTTTCCCTTAGCTTTTTCGAAAGATGAGCGCTGAAAGTTGAATCACTTAGCCAAAATTTATTTGATTATTGGTGACACTCTATATCATCATGGGGTTGATTCGATCCTTAGACGTTTCTTAAATCTCGAATAAGTTGACGTTGTGCTGAATGATTTCCACAGTGGAGCTTGTCGTGGTAATTTATCTGGGCTTGCTACAACCCAAAAAATATTGTGTGCATGATAATTTTTGCCTTTGATTTTCAAATATTTTATTGAAGCAGTTGAAAAGTGTGATCCTTGTTAGGTTTATACTCGAAATATGCATGCTCATCCAACTCCACTCTTTCCTGTCATCACTATCGATCCTTTCACAAATTTGGGTATTGATTATATTAATCATAACCCACCTTCAGCTAAAGTTCACAAGTCCATTATTGTAGTTGTAGACTACTTCATGAAGTGGGTTGAGGCTATGCCCACTTTTGGAAATGACGGTGATAAAATAGGCCTGTTCCTTTTCGATCAAGTAATTTTTCACTTTGGTATCCCCAAAGAGATTGTCACTAACCATGGTATTCATTTTCAGAACATCATGGTGGCTGAATTGGCTCTGAAATTAGGTTTTCGGAAGGAGCATTCATCTCCTTATTATGATCAAGCCGATGGGAAAGTTGAAGCTATTAAAAAATCCTTGAAGACAATTCTTTAATGAAAAATTTATCAAGACAGATCCAATTGGCATGTCATGATGTATCCTACACTTTAGGCATACCAAATGTTGGTAAAGTGTGTAACAAGTTTCACTCCGTTTCAACTAGCTTATGGATTGGATTATATATTTTACTATTGAATGCGAAATCCCTTCCCTTAAGTTAGCAGTTCATCTTCTTCTTGACATGTAGGTTTTAACCCCTAACAGAAACTATCTACACATGAATCTTATAACAGAAAATAAAAAATAGCGAGAGCATAAAACATAAAATAGATAAACACAGATATTTTCCCCTGGATCCCAAATCGGGACGACCAGCTTGATATTTCATTATATTCCTTTTAGTGTCACAACACATATATATACATGTCGAAGAATACATAAACCCTAATCCATTAACCCTGGATTAGAACATAACCGTAGTTCCCTTGACCGGATCTACAAAAATACTAGGGGTTGAAAACCATCGTACCCCAAACCATGTGCAAAACCATGCACAAAACCATGGGCACAGACTGCCCATCGGAAATTAAGGACCAAAAATTTTCACCGGGGCACTTCCCCGAACCCCGAGAGGGGGGGCTACCACCCCCCCTATGACCCCCCTATTGCGCCCAACGCAAAGGGGGGGCTATCGCCCCCCCTCTTACCCCCCCCGTGTGTGCTTAGTCGTGGAAATAATATAACACATACCCAACATTCTCCCACTTGTTGTTTTCTTTCTACAGGGGGCCACAGGAGAGCTTAGACATTGGCCCAATTCTTCAACACCCGTTGTTTCTCTACACCAAGAGAACTTCTGAGTGCTCACAGACTTCGTCAATGCATCGGCAACATTCTTCAAAGTGTCCACCTTTTCGAGCAACACCCTTTTAGCCTCAACCATATCTCTAACAAAATGATATTGAAAATCAATGTGCTTTGCCTTTGAATGATAAGCAGGGTTCTTAGCCAAGAAAATTTCATTTTAGCTATCAAAGTATATCCTTATAGCTTTTTGTACCAACCCCATACTTGAACACAATATTTGTAACCAAACTGCTTCCTTGTTTGCATGAGTGGCTGCCATGTATTCTGCCTCTATAGTTGAAAGAGCCACTAAAAACTATCTTTTACTCATCCAACTAACTGCACCTCCAAATAGGCTAAACACATACCCACTTGTAGATCTTATTTTTTCCAGATCTCCAGCCCAGTCTTCATAAAAAAAACCATGAATGTCCAACATTCTTTCCAATCCTAGTCTTCCTTAAGAGCAGAAGCCATAATCACTAGTTCCACGTAAATATCTGAAAAACCGCTTCACTGTTGTCCAATTCTCCTTCCCTGGGTTTGATATAAACCTGCTCAATAATCCCACTACATGTGCAATTTCTCGTCTAGTACAGACCATTGCATACATCAGGCTACCCACTGCACTTAAATATGGAACACGGGACATATTCTCCTCTTCTTCTTGTGTCTTGGGACATTGTTCAGTAGACAACTTTACACCTATAGGAATAGGACCATTCACTCGTTTACTATCCTTCATATTAAACCTCTGCAATATAGTCTCGACATAATTCCTCTAGTTTAACTAGAGCTTCCTCTTTGCTCAATCTCTCTTAATTTCGATGCCCAAAATATAGTTTGCAGCACCAAGATCCTTCATGTTGAATTTGGAGAACAGTTATGTCTTCAAATCTTGGATAATTTCTTTGTCATTTCCAATCAACAACATATCATCCACATACAAGACCAAATAAATAACACAATCACCAATTAATTTAAAATAAACACAGTGATCCTCTTTGCTTCTAGTGAAGCCAAGTCCCTGTATATAGGTATCAAATTTCTGATACCACATCCTTGATGATTGTTTTAACCCATACAGAGACTTCTTCAGCCTGCATACCAGTTATTTCTTACCCTTCACCATAAAGCCTTTAGGTTGCTTCATGTACATCTCCTCTTATAGATCCCCGTGAAGAAATGTTGTCTTCACATCCATCTGTTCTATCTCAAAATAAAATGCAACAACAACAAATAAAAGTAATCTAATAGAAGTAACATTGGCGACAAAAGAAAACATATCACCAAAATCAATTCTCGGCACCTGGGAATAACCTTTTGCTACCAATCGAGCTTTGTATTTCTCCACATTTCCTTCTACATTCATCTTCTTCATAAACACCCATTTTCTCCCGATGGGCTTCCTTCCAGCCAACAACTCCACCAGATCCCACGCCTCATTTTTGTGCAAGCATGCCATTTCATCAATCATGGCCTCCTTCCAGAGTTTTCCATCCTCTGAATCTACTGCCTCCGTGACAGTTTTGGGATCATCATCAGTTATAGATAAGGAAAAACCTGAACAGAAAGCAGATGGACTATACCTTTCTGGTTGCCTTCTTTCCTGAACTGATCTTCTAATAGATGGAGTTTGTGGCTCTTCATCTTCTGAGTCTTCTTCTGTTGTAGAGTCTGATTCATCCTCCTTTAGCTCAAAATCTATCTTCTCAAGTTCCTTTGGTAGGACTTCATGTTTAACAACATCTTTCACTTCTCTAAACACCACATCTCGGTTGTACACAACCTTCCTTGTTTCTGGGTTCCAAAGCTTGTAACCCTTTAAACCATCCTTATACCCAATAAAGATGCACCTTTCAGATTTATTATCTAACTTGGTCCTTTTCTCCTTTGGAACATGTACATATGCATCACATCCAAATACCCTTAGATGTGAAAGAGAGGGTTTCTTACCAGTCCATACCTCATGTGGAGTCTTATCCTCCAAAACTGATGAAGGTGATCTGTTAACCAGATAGCATGCAGTCTCCACTGCCTCTGCCCAGAATTCTTGTCCTAACCCAGTACCACTGAGCATGCTTCTTGCCTTTTCCATCAGTGTTCTATTCATTCTTTCTGCAACTCCATTTTGCTGAGGTGTGTATGGAGTAGTCTTCTTCCGTGCTATACCACACTTCTTACAGAACTCTTCAAATTCCTTCTTGCAGAACTCCCCACCATTATCTGTCCTCAGCGCCTTTATCTTCTTCTCTGTCTGGTTTTCCACTAGAGCCTTAAATTATTTAAATCTGTCAAAAGCTTCATATTTCTTCCTCAAGAAATATATCCATGTATTCCTTGAGAATTCATCTATGAATGAAACATAGTACACAGACTTTCCCAGTGATGGAACTAACACAGGTCCAAACACATTACTGTGCACAAGTTCTAATATCTTGTTCGCCCTCTTAGCACCAAAAGGAAAACTCACCCGATTCTACTTCCCATATACACAATGTTCACAGAAATTGAAATCTAGAGAGAAATTAGACATACCTTGTACCATGCCATTTCTATGTAGTATGCTAAGGCCCTTCTCTCCAATATGTCCAAGCCTTTGATGCCATAGCATGGTCTTTTCTCCAGAGACAACTAGGCTTTCTGCTCCACTTTCAGGAACCATAGAACTGTTACACCCATCAATAACAGTGCTACCTTGTAGCTTGTATAGAGTTCCAGTCCGAACTCCCCGCATTAATACCAGTGCTCCCCGAACCATCTTGTAGGAATCTTTCTCGAACACTGTTTTTACACCTGCATCATCCATCTTGCTTACAGAAATCAGATTTCTGGCCAATGCAGGAATATGCAGAACACCAGGAAGTGTTCTAATCCTTCCACCTTGCAGCTTCAGCTTGACCTTTCCATGTCCGACGATTCTGGCCTTCCTATCATCCCCTAGGAAGACATCACCACCATCATATTTCTCATATTCGCAAAACCACTCCCTATGGGGAGTGAAGTGAAAGGATGCACCTGAGTCAATCAACCATGACTCATGATCTACATGTGTATTTGAAGAAGAAGCCAAATACACATCCCCACCTTCATCCGAGGTGGTTTTTGCCTATGCAGAAGGAGCATCATCAAATCCCTTTCCTTTCTCAAGAGCTTTAGATCTGCACTCCCTTTTGTAGTGCCCTTCCTTTCCACATTTCCACCATACCTTTACAAACTTTCTAGGATATTTAGATCTCCCTCTAGATTTAGATCTCCTACTCAAAACCTTATTCTTGTTTCTGTTTTGGGACCTTCCTCATACATATAAGGCATCTCCATTCTGTCCCTCCATATTTCTTCGTCTCATTTCCTCCGATAGCAAGGCTAAGACAATGTCATCAAAATTCAAGGTATTTGTATTGCTACCTATTGCAATAACTAGACTGTCCCACGAGTCTGGTAGAGAACACAAAAAACTAATACACTTATCTTCATCTAAGATTTTAATATCAACAGATGACAGCTCACTTACCATAGTATTGAAGGTGTTCAGATGCTCTTTCGCCGAGTCTCCATCCTTCATCCTTAGGTTATAAATATTTTTTCATGGGAACAACTTATTCACCAGAGACTTAGATTGGTACAAAGTCCCAAGTTTTTCCCACAAATTCTTTGCTGTAGCTTCCCCAGATACATTCAACAATACCAAATTTGAGACACACAACCGTATTGTGCTCTTAGCCTTCCGATCCAGTTTCTTCCAGTCTTCATCTGACATTTCCGTTGGTTTAGTACCTGGATCTACCACAATCCACTAATCTTTATCCACCAGAAGATCCTCCATCTTGAGCTTCGTCAACTCAAAACACTGACTATTAAATTTCTCGATCTCTATCTTTTCGCCACTCGCCATCTTCTTTCACCGCAAGAATCGATCCCGTCGATCTCCCACTGAACAAGTTCTACCTCAGGCCTAAGCAAAAAACCCTCAGTAGCAAAGGTGTCCCCTTGAAGCCGAAACAACTCTGATACCAAATGTGCATTTTAACCGTGAACAGAAATTATCTACACATGAATCTCATAACATAAAATAAACAATAATGAGAGCATAAAACATAAAATAGATAAAAAAAATATTTTTCCCCGGATTCCAAATCGGGACGAACAGTTTGATATTTCATTATATTCCTTTTAGTGTTACAACACATATATATACATGTTGAAGCATACATAAACCCTAATCCATTAACCCTGGATTAGAACATAACCGTAGTTCCCTTGACCAGATCTAAAAAAATACCAGGGGCCAAAAACCATCATACCGCAAAACCATGTGCAAAACCATGCACAAAAACATGGGCGCAGACTACCCACCGGAAATTAAGGACGAAAAATTTTCGCCGGGGCGCTGCCCCGAACCCCGACAGGGGGGGATATCAACCCCCCTCTTACCCCCCCTGCATGTGCTTAGCCGTGGAAAGAATATAACACACACCCAACATGACATTGCGAGTCTCAAAGAATTCCTTATCCATCTAGAACATCTCGATGAGCAGTGCCAAGATGTAGCTATGATGAATGAGGTGCATAAGAAATGGGTGAAGGTTCAGTACGATAAGGTGGTCAAACCTAGGGTTTTCTCTGAAGCTGAACCTGTCTTGGTTTATGCCCTAGAGAAGGATGGTTTGGGGGCAGGAAAGTTAAAATCTATGTGGCATGGCCCTTTTATTGTAAAAAATGTCTTAAATAAAGGAGCTTATGCCTTGGTTGACTTTGATGGGAATAAGTTGGCAGGGCCTAGAAATGCACTCTATTTGAAAAAGTATTATGCTTAGGCTTATTCCTATCATTTTCTTTGTTGTATATATTGTATTTTTTTACATATCTGTGTTTTGATTTTCGGTGTGGTTTTGATGATTTTGATATTCTTTGGAAGGTAATATTGGATGAAATGTGTCACTTTGGCTTTGCCGATGGTGCTAGTAGACATACCCGGAACCTGGCTTCTGCGGCTTGGGTAATCCACTATCCATCCGGTCCAATGTTAGTTTCAAGAGGTGTCTACATTGGTCCTGCTTCGAACAATGTAGCAGAGTACACTGGAGTGGTCAACCTACTCTCCAAGGAAATATCTTTTGGTGTTGATTCATTAGTAGTTTACATGGATTCACAACTGGTGGTCTCGCAATTGAACAACACCTATTGTGTCAAAGACCCATTTTTTCATCGATTATTTTTTAGGGTACATTTTTTACAAAATTCATTTCAATTTATTACATTCTCTCATATTCCTCAATCTGATAATTGGTTGGTAGAATCATTAGCTAATCAAGCACTTAATTGGCATATTAATCATTCAATAATTTAAAAATATCCAAAACGTGATTTGAACATTTGATACATCACATCATATAAAATCGCTATGTATATATATATATATATCAAAGTGTTCACAATTTACAAAATCTAGACCATCATGTCCTACAAAATTGGGGCTTATGCCTGATCATGTCTATTGTCAAAAAATATTACAGTATTCTGATCAAATATAAGTCTACTCCTAAGGTCCCTGCCCAACATTTGTGTTCCAATAGAACACAATGGTAGTCACTACAAGACAGAATAACCACACTCAGTCTCATGGTACCCCTACCATCCACCTGTGGATAGCCTCCAATAGGTCCTCTATGGTGTCCATAGGTACTTGGCGATTCAAACTCTCCAGGTTTATTTTTTCTACATGGAGCGTCCTTCCTGGGTCTTCAGCATCCACTTCACCTCTCTGATGCTTGTGCATTGGGTAGCCCTCTGGCCTAACTGTTCCTATGTCTACATCATGATCATTAAAATTTTGTAATTCATATTGTCCTATCAAAAACATTTTCTCATTTTCCATATAATTTGAAAAGATAAAAAAATCATATAATCAAAAATCAAAAAATGAAATCTTACCAATTACACCCCATGCTGCTCCGGGTGGAAGAACTAAACCAGGATTCACTCAGAAATCCATCCAAGCATAGGGATATTCCTCCACTACAATGACTTGTTCTTCCCACCATTAAAAGAACTCATCATCCCAGGTGGTTTGAGGAAATTCACATCCCCCCATTCTCTTCACCAGATCTTCCCATCAATCTATTCTTGGACCTCTTGAGCTGTTGATAGTAGATATGACCTTGGGTCGAAGCCCTGGGACTCTCTCAAAGAAGAATGTCAGCAATATTATATCATATCCAAAGTGTTTAGTCTTTGTCTTCTGGATATAATTCAATTTTTTTTCATATTTCCCAGCAAGGCTGTGCACCAATCAAAAAGATGAATCAAGCATTCCATTGCTATACTCATGTGTGTGCATGAAGCCTGATGTAGATAAGTTGATCCTGCTACTCTACCAATGGTTAAAAGAAGGATTTTCATGTACAAATGCTTCATATCTTTGATGGGAATTTGATTTCCCACCTTCTTTGCATCATCTACGCACTAGACTTGGACACAATCCTCTATGTTGAGCCCTCCAATGGGCTTGCCATGAAAATCTATTGGGTCTCCCATTCGAAAAATTCCTGTAATAAAGTATATGTCTTCCACCACTATTCGTAGTGGCATCTGATCAATTATAAAGCAATAATTAGGGGAATTTTGAGGTCTAAAATGGGCCTCCTAAGGAAATTATAAAATAATAGTGGAAATCATAAAATAAATTTGATGAAATCATCAAAGTTTAGAGGGAAAAAAGAAAAAACTACTTTTCAACTTGTATTTTCAATTCATCTCGCAAATTGTTTACTCAAATTTCGAGTGGGAGTACTCGTTGGATGCAAAATTTAACTCCTCATCCAAGGAGAACCATGTTGCATACTTTCGATGGACCCTGCTACACGAAAAATGAGAAATACATGGAAAAGGTGATTGCAATCACGTTTTTTTTCATTTATTTCTCATTTTTTGCATAGCAGGATCCATCAAAAGCATGCAACATGGGTACTCCTTGGATGAGGAATTAAATTTTGAATCCAACGAGTGCTCCTTCTTGAAATTTGACTGAAAACTTCGGGAGATAAGTTGAAAATACAAGTTGAAAAAGTAGTTCTATTATTTTATTATTTTTTAATCTTTTAACCCTTTTACTTAAAAAATGGTGAATCATCCCCCATGGTTGACATCATAATCTTGAATCCTATTGGTTCTTATAAAGTTTATTTCGGTTGTACATTTTTCTTAGGAGGCCCATTTTAGACCTCAAAATTCCCCTAATGCTTCTTCCGGTTCCCAATGATCAACCAGCATCTGAAGCAAACAAACATTTCTTTTCATATTTGGCATTTTGAAAAATTTGAGTAACCCACAATTCCAAAGAATATCTAAGGATTTTTGGTCCTCCATCACTTCATTATCAATAACACTGTGCTCAAGCTCTCTCCAATTGATCAACATCTTGGGCACATTCATGAATTGACTAATTAAATACAATTTTTTGAATTATGCCCTACTCATGCATGACCCCATTTATACATAGTCGTGTATCATACACAGTCGTGTATCATACACAGTCGTGTATCATACACAGTCGTGTATCATACACAGTTTTCTTCTCACGAACTCGTGTATGCGTAGAGGGTTTCAATGAAAATCTATTTCCTATGGTAAAAAATCCAAAAATTTTCTTAAATATGAACGAAAGTAATAAATGAGATGATTACAAGGTTTACTAGACTTATTTAAGGCAATTTGGTGGCCGGTTGCTCCGTATTCGAGAAGAGGAGTTTTTTCCCCAGAGCTCCTTTTTCCACTTTTGCAATGCACAAATGATCAAAATGTGAGTCAAAATGCTTATTTATGCCCAGAATTTGAATTTTTTTCACAAGTTTCGTTTGTGTCTATTTTTTGAATTTGATTAACGTTGTTTAACCTTTTGGCTCATAAGCATTGGGAAAAGTATTTTTTTTCAGGTACATTCTACCGAATTTGAGATATTCTTAGTTTTCCTTCGGATCCATCACCACTGACCTATCATGGAAGGTATTTGATTTCAAACTGGCATATAGGTTAGGGAATCCACAACTTGTTGCATTATTGCATACTAGCCTCCATTATGGTTACTTGCCATAGGGTCGATCCCATCATTTCATGAGAATTTAACCCATTTCACTCGCCCATATTTTAATCGTGACCTGGTGGTAGAGCTATCCTTTACATGGGCTTCCTAGTTAGTTCCTCGCTAGCATTTATCGCCCATGCTACAAATTATGTAGGCTTGGGAGTCCTCTTTACTCCTGCCATGACTTATGCATTGAAGCTTCATTCTTCTTCTTCTCCTCTATCTTTATTCCGGCCATTTACCCTAGAGCCTCCTATATGTTGTCGAGTTGTATTACTACATTGCATATTGACTACTTGTTTATATTGGCCTATAGACGACTTCATTTGGACTCATGTTTTAAGCCCTCTTTTGACAGTGCCTTTCTATAAAAGTAAACCATGCAATCACTTAGCCTTTCCGACTTGATACCTTTAACCATGGATGGAACATTCCTTTCAGTGTCACTTACCCATTTCTGCCACTTTACATCAAGCATAGGATTTTTCCTATCCCAAGAACTAGTGCATATGTTTATCACGTCTCGTTCTATCCATTTTATTATAGGCATTCTTTTATTCCTTTTCAGGCTTTGAAATATGAAAAAAAAAAAAATGTTTCAAAAAGAGCAGGAATGGGATATTACTTCCATACTTCATGGCAACTACAGTGTCAGTTGTGTCACCCTTGAAAAAAACACAAAAAAGCTAATTATTTTCTCCATTTGGGATGATTTTAGCTTTTGACTTAGGAGAAGCCATAACCTTGTTTTTGAGTCAGTACTCCCTCAGTTGGTTTTCTCTTCCAATCATATGGAGGGTTTATTTATCCCTCCTACATGACAAACTTATATAAATTTATCATTTTCTACCATAGTCAACATGAGTCCTGCTTTTTTTCAAGGGAAGTTAACCTAAGTTGGCCTTTCTGCGGTGTCTCTTGACTCATTTTTCAGTCGGCCTTCCCGGTCTTGTTAGTATCTTGTTCTATCACATTAGTTATTTGGTCCTTTTCTCATGTTGGTTTGAGAAGGTATTCACTAAATTTTTTTGGCGAGTTTGTCTCCTATCGACTACGACATATTTCTCTAAGATTAAACCTAAAGCCGCACCCTGGCCCTATTTACATCATTGATAGGTGACCTTGTTCTCAGCATTTGATCAACATCATGGGTCTTTGAATGGGTGGTTTCCATTCTGTTCAACTTCAGCTTACATTATCACACTTGTGATTCTTGTCGTACCTTGATTTCCATTTGACCGTATCGTTGGATATCTCGCCTCTTTGTTAGCTTTCATTATTGGTTGGTTCAGAGGGTTTCTGCCATGCACTAGCTTCATCTTGTATATGCTAGAAATGTACTTCAGGTTGGTTACTTCACTTTACTTTGTCTGATTCCATCCAAATCTTGTCCTGATGGTTACACTCGTGCTAGAATGATGTGGGATACCTTAATTCCTTCCTTCCTGTTAGTATGAATCTTAATTCCAAGCATACGAAAAAAGACCACTTTAGCTGCACATAACAAACAACCCTAACAACAAAAATGACTTCTAATATATTTAGATCTATAGTTAGGTGATCGAGATAAATGCTTCAAAAATATAGATCTATGCATTAGAAGACATTAAATAGTAGAAAAAACAAGATTTTCTCCATGCAACCAATATATAAGACAAGAATATATCAAATGAATTTTGTATTAATGGCACCTGGGAGGAAAACACAAGAGGGTGTTCCCAGTTCTCCTCAATGGGATGGGTTCTTGTATGTCCTCAGCATTTCAGATTTAGAATTCCTCTCTCTTTATGGTTTATAAAACCCAGACAAAGAATGGAAAAGTATGGCTATGATGGTGGATCAATAGCCAAACCAAGAGTTGAGATCCAGAGTGATCTTTAGGCAATAAAAGGTGAAAAATAAATGGGAAAAACCTTCTATTTATAACAAAATATTGAGTTAGTCTAGATATTGGTGCATAATTAAAATATTATTAACCAAATCAAGATCCAACTTTTATGGAATATTTTATTATATTTGTTGGAGGGAAAAGGAATTTGACTTGAGTCAAATCCACTTATTTGTAAATAATAAATAAATAAATGATTTATTTATCATTTTAGGGATGTGATTAAGTAATAATAAATAAATAAATGATTTATTTATCATTTTAAGGATATGGTTGAGTAATAATCAAATAAATAATGATTTATTTAATTATTTAAGGGAGATGTAGTCATATTTAACAAAGAATATTATTTTAGTAATGTTTAAATAGCTATTCTTAGAAAATAATAAGATAAATAATGATTTATATAATTAATTTCCTTGTTTTGGGTTAAATATAACCAGGAATATTAATTAACTTGTTGTTTAACTAATTATTCCTTGAGGAAAAATCAAATAAATACAAATTTATTTAATTTTTCCCCACGGGGTTTCCTGTTTAGACCATAAACAACTTAATAAAGGTGGTTTAGTAAGTTATTTTTCATAGTGAATATGATTTTACTTGGGGTAAAATTGGTCTTACTTGGTGTACTTGGGTCCATCTAATAACAATGGGTTAAATAACCAAAAAATGGTGTAACAGATTTCCCCCCAGCGTGCGGGAGTAATCGTATGACCGAAGTACGTTGTAAGAACTTAATCACTAGACAACAACGAGGAATTCAAAGAGAGAGGATTGTAAGGTAGACCAAAGTGTTGAAAGAACTAGACCCTGAGGAAGTGACCTGCAGGTGCGACAAGTCTTTTCGATAAGTGAATACTTGCTATAGGCGGCGGGGGAGGCATACTTATGCCCACCGAGGCAATAGTACAAACAATAAGACGTCTGGAAAACCACGAGATGGCATAATGCTGGCATAAAAATGAGCCAGATAAAAAAAACGATAATGAATACCACATACATATTGTGCCTGGGATAATAGCCAAGACTTGTACAATGATATATGAGTACATGAGTTAAAAATGCAACCCAGATGCCACTGAAAACAGGAAAGATCTCTAAAAATCTGACTGATACATGCAAACAAAAAGGCGCTGCAAGTGGCTAAGACCGAAATCATCAAATGTATGGAGGTGCATCGAAGGCTGTAATGAAGAGGTCATCCAAGTGTGTGGGGGGCTACCTGTAGGGCCACCCCCTCATGAGGGCTGAGACATCTCACACACACCCAGGAATCACCGTTGTCAGTTTTTGCATCACTAGACCATCGAGTATATGGATCTCGATCATGCTGAAAAGGAGTTGGAGCTGAGAAACAATCAAGTCAAAGGGCCATGAGGAGTCCCTTTGCCTGATCCGAGGTATCGAACAAGAGTGGAAGTTGGAACCAAGGTACAATGCCCTCTAGACCTGTCTTCTGGAATGAATGAGCTGATGTCGACAGAAGGAGGTCTACCATAGGTGAGGCAATAACAGATCCTCAACTAAGGCATGAGTGAAAATAGTAGAGTGACTGAAATACTGAAACCAATGATTATGATAAAATGGGGGAAACTGAGTAGCGAACGAACGACTTCCCTTGTTGGAACATAAATGGCATGGATGACCTCGCAGCAACTGACACAATATCATGAGGGATAGGGGACAGTGGGACTGAAGGCCATAATGATCGACACGAGAGGGGGACCAAGAAATGAAGGATGGAGGACTATAGCAGGGTGCGAAGGGACTCGTGATAGACTCCATGAAAGGAATGATGACTCAACTCGGATGCTCTAAATAAGGGTGAATCGATGGTGCTTCCACATAGGAAAAGGGTCCAATGGGGACGATAAAAGCATGAGTACAAGATGGTAACTCATGACAAAAGTCAACATGAGCATGGACAAGTATGGAGGCAACATGGTGCCCCTGGTACGAGTGTTGCAAGTGAAGAAATTCGACTTTTAGGAAGGGTGAGGTGGTGCTTCTTGGACAAAATGTGTCCTGGTGAAGTATCAAATCACAAAAAGCTAATAGATACCCATTTCAGAGCTTGGTGGGATCCTTCCAATGGTATAGACGTTTCGTCAAACTGAGCTACGGTTTGGTTGCAATGAACAAAAGAAAAATCAGGGGTTTTCTTTTAATAAGGCATTTTCCTTCCATATTCACTTATTTGCTAGTGGAGTTGTGGTGAATATCGTGAGGAGAGGAGGCCTTAAATCTTGCAGGGGTTGTAGCAGATAAACCGACTATTGGAATTTAAGATCCAATATTTGTAGGTAAGATGTCTCATCCTACTTTTCATTGAAAGTTTAGATTAGGTACCCAGAGCTCATGAACAGGCTAGGTCGTACTTTTCTTGGGGTCTATTCTGTGACCTGGGTAGGAGGTACTGGGCAGAAAACTGCTACCTGTCCTAGGGAAGGACCTGAAAAGTGTGACTGTCAGAGAAAGGGGGTTTCAGTGCTGTTATGGGTTGAGATTCGAGATTTTCTAGTTGAGGGGCATGGGTGCCCCCGGGCATGTTATGTACATGCCAAAATGTATTTAGAAAAAGGGAAATCTAAACACATTTTAATGATGTGGTGTGCCACTTGTTTTCGGTATGGTTATGTAGTTTGAGAAAGGAAATAGATGATTACCAATCTCTTTTGGTACTACATATATGAATCAAATGGACTTTAATTTTCTGGGTTGGCATACATGGTGTTGCTATCCCAAAGGTAGGACTTGGGGATAATGAACTGATGTTCTCCCAGAAAACTCATAGTTTGGTCAACCACAATGTCTATGAGACTGGGTTGTTGACGAGATATGAAGGAATTATGAGGGGTATCATCCCTATAGCAATCTTGAAGTGATATGGGACTCCATAGGTTCTTATAAATGTGGAAGAATAATGGGACTAGAGTCAACATGACTATATTCACTAAGAGAGCAGTGGAGAACTGCTTCTCCTAGTCTCTCAAATATGGGTGCCCCCTTACCCAAATATTGGGTGTCAATGTAATGGTCACAAGGTGCATGTGTTTCAAATGCATGAGTTCGATGTAAGGAGGGATAGATAAAGTCAAGGGTGGTGACTGCTTCCACAATGTTGTCATCATAATAGAGGATGGAGAAACTGGTTAAAGGAATACCATATGATGTGGCGAAGCTACCTGACTCATCATCATGAGAAGAGAGGTTCACATGTGCATCATCACAAGTGGTGACAGATGAATAATCAGATAAAGGATCTACCAATGTTGAGCCCAGGGTGATCGCTGAAGGGAGGTCAAGCGAAACATCAAGGGAAGTCTCAAAGGGGACTTCTACTGAGGGTCTCATGGTTGATGATAGGTAGAAAATGATGGTCGAAGGCCCCATCATCTCAACATCAGTAGGGGGAATTTCAATGGAATCATTTCTATCCTCTGGTTTTGCTGAAGAAAAACGCGCAAATAAGGGAGTAGTGGACTTGTTGCGCTTGGCCACAAATTGGCAAACTACTTCCAAAGAGGAGCAGTACTCTTGAAGGCGGGGATAGAGGTAAGTATAGTGGCCATGGAAATCACACAAAGTGCAAGGGTGATTTGCGAGCAAAGACTTGAGTTTCGGGACTGAATCCGGTATATTGACATATACCTCTGTGATATCAGACTCCGGAAACATCTCATTGACCATGGAGTTAAGGTAAGGAAACTTTGGACAAGTCTGGGTGGTGTGGCCGACGACATCACACAAAGCACACTGGATGGTACGCTTTGGAGGCTGAAAAGGAGCATGGTTTGTCGAGGTAGCCTTGTCCTTTGATTCCCCCTTGAGAGGTTTACCCTTCTTACATGAACTGGTTGCAACGGGAGGTGGTTCCTGTTGAGGTGAATGAGGCACTGTTGCAGTGGGAGAAGTCATAGGGACCAGTTGGACCGGGGTCAAAGAAAGATAAGGTTTGGGTTGAACAGGCGGGGTAGTGGCTAGAGGATTGAGGTACCAGATGGGAATCCCAAGGGTTAGGTTAGGAAGAGAGAGGGTGGCCATAACAGGTACTGTGTACACTCCTAGTGGGGGAGCTAGGAACGGTATCTGACCAGAGGGGTAATGACCAAGCGGGACGGCTCTAGGATGGTTAAGGCCTAGAGGAACTATTCCAGGAGGGTAAAGAGGGTCATGAGTACCAGCTGAAGGTGAAGGGCCAGGAGAGGAAGGTTCAAGAGGCTTAGCAAAGGACATCAAGAGAATCTGGTAGTTAGGGGAACCAAATGGAAGAGGTTGAGTGGCCACCTGACCTTCAGGTGGTTGGGTAGTCACAAATCCCTGATGTGCATCCACCTGCACCTGATGGGGTAGTGACTGTTGTTGCAGTGGTTGAGAAGGTGAGGGAGGTAGAGGTGCTGATGCTGGAGGAGCTGGAGCACCAAGCTGCGGGTAGAGATAATAAGGGGGTTGGGTAACAGTGTGGTAAACAAGAGGTTGGGCCAAAAGAGGAGGCATGTCGTATCCTAGATACATGCTACCAGGAGGGGGAAAAGTGTGGGAGGTGCTACCCCCCCTCCAAGAAAACCTTAACCCATGGGAGGTTGAGCGTAGGGATGAGAGAGAGCTCCAACGATACCATCCGTAGCATGAGGTGCCCCTGATGCGTTGGCACCACTGGGTCTGGGGAGATCAGGTAGAATGGTATAAACATAACCCATATGAGCATAGATCAGGTCATATTTTAACTCCATTTGGAGGGTGGCTTCTTTGATTCGAGGAAAATGAGATGCGACATCTTTCCCGATAGGAGGCAAGCGAGATCTAAGGAACCAGTCCATGTAGACATGGTCTTTGAAGGTAGGGGATTGACATAAGCTCTTTCTTCTCTGCCATTCCCAGACATGATTGGATAGGCAGGTCACAGATGATTGATGGAAAGAAGTCAAAAGTTCGATACCAGTGTCATAACGAAGGGGAAGTTGGAAATAAGATAAAAAATCCCAGGCAAGAGTTGTAAAGGTGGTATGAGAAGAAGTGGCCTGATCAACATACCACTTAGAAGCTTCACCCGTAAGCATTCGTTGGAACAACCGAAGATGGACAGAGTCATCAGTAATGGAGTTATATGAACACCACATGTGGAAATATTGAACATGATTTGAAGGATATTCTCCAGCAAGGCCTTCAAACTTTGGGATGTTTGAAGGGTGCTTTGTCGGCATAGTAGGCCAACTAGCATCATGGTGTATAGGGTCGTTTATCAACCGGTCCAAATCGGGGAGGCTGAGGCCTACCATGAAGGGGAGTAAGGGCACAACCGGGGTAGCGTCTGTAGCAGTCCCACTAGTGGTATTCCTAGCCTGAGGGCCAGGGTTGCCACCAGCATAAGGTCCTACACCAGACATGGCGAAGGTGTTAGGGGGAGAGCCAAAGGAAGAAGGAGAAGGAGAACCCAAAGGACCAGAAGAAGAGTCGGTGTGCAGACTCAGTGGAGGACTAACTTGAATCCTATGCAGAGGAGTAAGTCTTCCTACCGGAAACTGAGGATGAAGGCCAAGAAGTCTCCAGGAAAAATTCCTTGGTGGTGCAATGGTGATGACACAAACATGGCACAAAGGAAAAAGAGACCGATAAGGGCAGGGAGGTGTAGGATCAACTAATTACAGTGTCGAAACAAGGGCAGAAAGGTGCAGGATCAATTGATTTCAATGTTTTAGAGTATTTTCTTGGCGGTGTTAACCAAGCCCTTTTTCACTCAGGGCGTGTGTGTAAAAGTGTGTTAATTTTAATTTTTAAACCTAGAAGTTTGTAGAGAAAAATAAAAGGTGTGTTGTATGGCTGTAAATAAATCTGCAAATGACAGTATATAGGCCTGCAAAAACAAAAAATAAACAACTAATAATGCAATAATCTAAACCCAAGGAGGTGGGCCTCTCAACAACTAGTCTATAGGTGAGTAAAAAAATTAATCAAAACACACTAACAAAAACCTAATAGATCTAAGGTCAAGAGGGACAGGGATCTAAAAGACAAAATCTGCTGGAAAGTGGTGCAGAAAACAACAACAAATTAGAGGAAAATTTGCTATAAAAACTGTGGCGAAAGGCCATCTCCTGAAGGGAAACGTAGTGAACCCTAGAGGAAAACCCAAAAAAATATATATGTGGTGATTTGGATGGATAACAAGCCGATCTGAAGTAGATCTGAAGGTGAGGTATCAGATATGTAGAAATGGCTGAAGAATCTAAAATTTTAGACAACCTGTAACAACAAAAATTATTCCACAAAAAGTGGAGGGTACTGAAGCCCTAGGGGGCTAGGTTCCCACTTATTTGAGAAAAACAGAATAGATACAGGTCCAAAACGGGCGAAGATGTAGGTCAGAGCCCTGAACAAAGGCTCAGAGAAACCTAGAAAACTTTTAGAAAAATCCCTGCAAAAAGTCCAGGTCACAGTTTATGACCTATTTTCAGCAGAGGTCACACTTTTTGGGCTGTAAAGTGCACCTTGAAGGTCCAGGTCGCAGCTTTTGGGCAAAAAAGTGTGACCTGCACTTCTAACACTCTTGGGAGTAGGTTTCGGAAAAATTTACCGTCTCAGCTGTGGCTGATGTCTGTCACCTAGCAATACATCTGAAAAAACACAGAAGTCGGAATTTTTATTGTTTTAGGGTTTAATGGGTTAAAAAAACATCAAGAAAAGTAAAAACAAGGGGCTAAAGAGAAATCCTAGGGTTTGAAGCATCTGGATATGCAAGGATCAGAAAAATGACAGCGGTCGTAATCGTAAACCTGTGTGGAGTTGCCAGTTGTTAGTATGAATCTTAATTCCAAGTGTATGAAAAAATACCACTTTAGCTGTGCATAACAAACATCCCTAACAGCAGAAATGACTGCTAATATCTTCAGATATGTAGTAGGTGATCAAGATGAATGCTGCAAAAATCTACATCTATGCATTATAAGACATTAAAAAGTAGAAAAAACAAGATTTACTCCATGCATCCAATAGAGAAGACAAGAATATATCAAATGAATTTTGTATTAATGGCACCTAGGAGGAAAACACAAGAGGGTGTTCCTGGTTCTCCTCAATGGGATGGGTTCTTGTAAGTCCTCAACACCTCAGATTTAGAATTCCTCTCTCTCGATGGTGTAGAAAACCCAAAAAAAAATGGAAAAATATGGCTATGATGGTGGATCAATAGCTAGTCCAAGAGTTGAGATCCAGAGTGATCTTTAGGCAACAAAAGGTGAAAAATGAATGGGAAAACATTTCTATTTATAACAAAATATTGAGTTAGTCTAGATATTGGTGCATAATTAAAATATTATTAACCAAATCAAGATCCAACTTTTATGGAATATTTTATTATATTTTTTGGAGGGAAAAGGAATTTGACTTGAGTGAAATCCCCTTATTTGTAAATAACAAATAAATAAATGATTTATTTATCATTTTATGGATGTGATTAAGTAATAAAAAATAAATAAATGATTTATTTATCATTTCAAGGATATGGTTGAGTAATAATCAAATAAATAATGAATTATTTAATTATTTAAGGGAGATGTAGTCATATTTAACAAAGAATATTATTTAAGTAATGTTTAAATAGTTATTCTTAGAAAATAATAAGATAAATAATGATTTATCTAATTAATTTCCTTGTTTTGGGTTAAATATAACAAGAAATATTAATTAAATTGTTGTTTAACTAATTATTCCTTGAGGAAAAATCAAATAAATATGGATTTATTTAATGTTTCCCCATGGAGTCTCCTGTTTAGACCATAAACAACTTAATAAAGGTGGTTTACTAAGTTATTTTTCATAATGAATGCGATTTTACTTGGGGTAAAATTGGTCTTACTTGGTGTACTTGGATCCATCTAATAACAATGGGTTAGATGACCAAAAAATGGTGTAACACTTCCAATAGATATTTTCCCATCGACTCTGACTCATTGCTCTGGTAATAAGGTCTAGAGTCCTTTTGTCAGTACCTTAGGGTTTACAGTCATCAGTGGTAGACTCTTCACTATCGACAGTGAGAATACATCATTGTCTCTTGATTGATAGATTATTTCAAGTGTTCGAATTCAACTCATTCATTTTCACTTTCTAGATTCTACTGGGGTACCTTGAGACTCATTATCATTGTCGGTGGGTTGTCTCGCGTTTGTTAACGATATACATCAATGACTAGTAATCAAATGATTTCTCACATGGTCGACCTCAACTCATTTATTCCCATTGTGTAGAATTGTGCCATGGTGATCAGTGAAGACCTCGGGTTAGCATCAACATGTTTTGGTTCACTTTGATAGCTCCTTCAGTTTTCTTCCAGTGGCACCATCCACCCTTATATGTTGTAGCTTCATCACAGCAGCATCTTATATGTTGGCTCCCGAGTTGCGTGTTGTACGATTTGTTCCACCACTTATGATTTGGTACTTGGAGATTCAGTTGTAACTACAATGATTAGATATCTTTGCAGCATCATTGATCAGTATTCTATATGTGATACTTGGACATGATTCTGACTTATGCTTCTAGGCAGTGATCAGATGATTCACTATGTACTTTACATTTCAGCTATACTTGTATAAATATTAGATCTGCTCCATACTTCATATGTGGACATGATTTTATTTCACTGATCATGGGTATGCCATCCTCAAACATGAGCTATCTTTCTGATTTCTATCATTGGTTTTTTGGCAGGCTAAAATTTGGTGAAGTCCTCTCTAGTCCTCGCAAGGTCCTTTCTATGCACATAATAAATTTCGGCCAGCATGAACCCCTTATGACCCCACATATTAGTGGGCATCTATTATAGCATCATTTATCACCATTATATACTTGATGACTAACGCATTTGCCTTGGGTAGCCCTTCCATTCAGAATTGGTCATATTTCTCAAAAAACAGTATTTCAAAACCCATACATGACTCTGCCTAGAATTTTCTACGTATACATGCAATTCCATACATAATGAACCCATGTATGATGTTTAAAATATTAAAAAATATAAAATTTCCCTATTTTGGAGGTGGGGTTTACGGTTGTTCCTGTATCTTAACTACCCCAACCCGTGGCCTAACTGTTCCCCAAATGAAAAAACTAATTTGAGGGAGTATAAAAACCCCTCAAGGGAATGACCTGAGGGAAAAAGAGAGATAATTATAGATATTATACCCCGTTATAGCCCTAACCAAGTCTAATATTTACCCTGTGCCTCCTGCACTTCCCAGATTTTTAGGAAACCCTTGTTTCCTTAAGACGTTCACTTTCATCCTCTGTGACATCCATTGTGCACTATTCTTGGAAGACGTTTTGCGATGCTAGGGCTGTATGGATCTAAAGGATGGTTTACTCAAGGCCATGGAAGATTTCAGGTGATCTCTCAACTATTTATTTACTGCACATGTTATCAATAAAATAAGTTCCATCTTGTTCCTGATGTTCATGTGTCATATATCTCTTATACATTCTTAATGATCTTAAATATTTCATTTACTGTTATTTTCTATGAGATTATGTATGATTTTTTCTAACATCAAGAACATATATATGCTGTAATACTAGGTTGTTGTGCTTGTTCTTTGCTTATTTGCAGGTTCTGGACCAGAAGGAGTTGCAGGGGGTTTGAACCCTGCGGGATCTGCTACAACCAAAGGAGAAACATGTAATATCTGCAATCCTTATTTTCTAGTTTAAAGTATAAAAGTTGGTTAATTGAGTCCTTCTTGTGATGACATGCCCCTAATCTGTGAAGGTTTATCAACCTAAGACCTTAGGCTAAAATTTCCCACAAAAATGAAGATATCTATTATGATTGGTTATGCATGATCGATAAATCTAGTTAAGAGATTGCACATTGTTTAGATCTGGATCTAGTTATGTTATTCTTTACTTGCACTAAAGCGGTCTACAAACTCTGTTATTCTATTAAGGATTGAAAACTCTGTATGATTATGCTTTATTCTGTTGTGTGCATCTTTTAATGGTTGACATAAGTTTGTATTCAATTTTCTTATGACTGCTTCATTATTTTATCCCTCAGGGTTGATAAACCTAGTTCCAACACCCCCCCATACTGCTTTAGGTGAGACTTTAATATATGCAAGTAGGTCATTGCTGAAAGGGCCACTAGTTCAAGGGTGTTAGTGTGCCATGATTTGACAGATTGGCAAACCAAATGATAGGGTAACATGGAACCAAGCTTTGGAGTCCGAGGACCTCGCCCTCTTGGACTCAGAGAGGGATCTATCTATTGTGTGCAAAGGATGTGTTCTTTTTACTCTATGATTTTGATTTTAGGCTAGTTGTTAAGTGTAGGGTTTTTTTATTGTTTTGGTTGGGTAAGATGGTCAAAAGGAATAGCTAGAGTGAGATTTGGTCAAAGCCAATGGGCTATGGAGTCAAATGAAGTCAAGAGTGTCTAAATAATGAAACAGAGTGTGTTGCAGAGCCGATTTAGCAAGGTTAATGGATCCTTAAGGTGATGTATGTGGTGTAGTGAACATTAAGTTTGGGAAAGACTAAGAGGTATTAAACATATATAGTTTAAAAGTTACAATTCATTAGGTAGGGAAAACCATTAAGCTCAATAAAATTTACTCTAAACTAATAAACATCCAAGAGAAACATTCCAGTGAAACATAGAGAGCATAACAGCTTCTAAATTTAGAAATTCACCTTCAAATTTTGGGAAAAACATATATGATGAAACAAATAACTCAATTTATGAAGAGGGAACTCCTAAACATCTTATTTCAACCTATTGGGAACTCTAAAACAAGTTGGTAAGCATGGACAAAGGGCAAGATCGAATGAGACCTCTTTGAATTAACCTAGCAATCAATATTCCACAGAAAATCTTCAAGATAGGGTTTTGAAAGCTTCAAATAAGCAGGGCATACCATGAATCATAATTTTAAACTATCATACTAACCATACATGAAACAAAAACAAGTTTTGGTGGACTTAAGGAGCAATCAAGAATTCCTTAAGATGCCCAAAAGAGGAAAACATCAAAGCTATAACAAACAGGAGGACTGAGGTGCCTCAGAGAACATGTATCAACCTATACTTTTCTGATTTATAGCAGCCAAGAATAATTAAACAAAATGAGAAAAAGAAAACATTAACAATTTAAGAAAACATCACCATTCACCAAGCTATGGAATCCTACAAACAAGCTTCTCCATCATCAAGCCAAACAAGCCATTCATCCACTTCACAAAACCAATTTCTTCTCCAAGCTCATAAAACCATGTATATTGCTCTTCACGCTCATCAAATGCTGACAAAATACATAGGGGTGTCATGCTCTATTTATGGAAAAAATGAGGACTAAAACCCTAAATGTGGTAGGAAAATGTCAAATATAGTCATAAATATCATTTATGGCCAAGAGACCATGCAAGGCCCAAGGCACATATTATCCCAAGAAATAAATGACAAAATAACTATTTGCACCTATTTCTAGCTTAATTTTCCATAAAAAATTCAAAAATATATATTTGCAA
Source organism: Pinus albicaulis (assembly GCA_034641835.2). NCBI lineage: Eukaryota > Viridiplantae > Streptophyta > Pinopsida > Pinales > Pinaceae > Pinus > Pinus albicaulis. Next base: position 1,893,210,252 of record CM076575.1, on the reverse strand, counting down.
TAAACGAGTGTGTTTTGTTTACTTTTGGTCCAAAACACACTAGGCAGCCTTTGTGCGTAGCGCCACTTCAGCAGAAAATAGGGTTTCTTGCAGTTGAGTTTTGGATCCCTTCCCGACACCAGATTTGGCTCTGTGATGGTCCGTTGGAAAGCCTGATGAGTCTAATTTCTAGAAATTAATAAGCTATGCTAAGTGGATTCCATTTACCTATACAAAAATAAAATCTCCCAAAAAATCTATGTCCACATCGCCTGGTCTGAAAATGAGGCAGAAAGGTCAAATTTTTTATTTTTTTGACCTTTTGAGGGGGTAAAAATGCTCCAAATGATCTAAAAATTGGTGTGAAGACTACTGATGATGCGAGAAATTCAAAAATGTAAACTTTGAGAGTTGAGGATGTACCAATATTTTGCATAGCGCCTAGGGTGTTGCGCACAGAGGGGTCAAAATTTGGAAAAAAAACAAAATTGTCCAATTTGCCTCAAAATATGTGGAGAGGTCTTGGACACCTGTTGAGAAGCCTCACCCAATATTCCAAGGCTGTCCTACACTTTGGATCTTTTCAGTTATTCAATCTCCATGAGGGCCTTCCTCAGTTTGGCACAAGCAAGCATGTTCTTCCTTGCATAATGCTTTGTCATATTCTTTTGTAGGCCAGGGCCTCTCTTCACCTCCTTGAAATGCTTATGCTCCTCTTTGTAATAGTGGATCACACGTTGTGCCATCTCAAAGTCTCTTTCCCACTCCTGAAGATGATATTTATCCAAGAGAAGCACTCTTGTGTTCATCTCCTTTTCCTCACTATCACTGTCTAAATCAATGAATTGAGGCCCTTGAGAATTCCTCTTGACCTATTGTTCGCCTTTGTCCATATTTTCTTTTCCTTTGTATTTGTACTTGATAGCTGGAGGAGAGATGGACCTTTACCTTTTTGAGGTAGGAAACACATCTCTTTTGCCTTTGTTGTAGGTGCATGTGAGAGGACTGATGAGGGTGCCTTAATCCTTGATTAAGTCACAAGCCTCTTCATTTTTTTCATGGCTTTCATGAGTGACCTCATACTCCATTGGGCCATTGACTTCTTGAATTTTAACCTCATTATCATCCTTTCTTTCCTCACTATTTTCTTCCCTATCATCTTGGCTCTGAAGCTGATCACTACTCTCCTCACTTGCTTCATGTTGGCTCTGTCCTTCACTGAGGTCTTCTTCTCTATCACTTTCTGCACTGTCACTTTAGATTTATTGGTCATTTAGAGGTTGATTAGTGTCATGACAATCATGACAGTTTTCATGACTATCATGACTATTTCATTGCTTTTCACTGACTGTCTTATTTGTACCACTGTCTTGGTCAATGCCTTCATCTTCAAATTCTATTTCAGCCTCATCAGTTATCTTCTCTTGGTCTTCAGTTTCTTCATCCTCTCCCCCCATCTCTTTATTTTCATTGCCTTCATTGTTTCAGCACCTTTTTCATTTTCATTGGGTTCACTGTCATGCTCAAAAGCATCTTCCTCTTGGTTGTCTTGTGCACTCTCCTGCTAACTGTCATCTTCATTATTCTCTTCATAATCCCCGTGGTTGTCATCTTTCTCATCATAAACACTCCTTTTTGCATGTGATACTCTTTTATGAGTGTCATCACTATCAGTGTTTTTCTTCTCCTCATCACCATCTTTCTCTTCACGGTTGCCATGTTCATCCTCTTCCTCGATGTCATCATAATTTTCTTCATCGTTAGGCATTGTTTCTTCCCCACTGTCTTCTTCACTTTCCTCATCATCTTCTTCCTCATTATTGCTGTTGTCATCATTTGTTTCTTTATTACTGTTGTCCTCTTCTTTGTTTTCTTCATTTACCTCAGTTTCTACCTCACTGTCCTCTTCCTCATCATTGTCATCTGTTTGCTCCTCATTAGAGCTACTGTCAGCTCCTTCGTTTGATGCATTAGGTGAAGAGATAAGAGGTGAGTTTCCTTGTGGATAAGGCATATGTGGAGATGGTGGAGGAGTGGAGGTAGGTGGATCTAAAGTGGAAGGTAAATGTTAAGTCCCTATATTAAATAGTATAGCCCCTTATTATGTTAGTGTAGCCTCCCTTATTGTTATTATTGTACCCCTGTAACCCCCATATTGTTATTATTGTGCCCTTAAATTATTATTGTTAGGTCGGCTAGGATTACATTGTGGCCCACTAGGATTACATTATGGCCCCATGGACTCCTATATATAGAAAGGAGGTTTTGTAAATTGTATCATCCAAGAATTGTTCATTTGTGTAATGTATTGGAGGTTGCCCCCTTGAAGTGGCTTATTTCTAAGGCGTTGATATCTTTTTTCTTCTATTTTTGGAGCTGGTTACACAACATTTGGTATCAGAGGTTTGGATTCTAGGGTTTCACTGCTCCAAACAGGTCATCGTGGAATTTTCGCTATAACTTTTTTTCTACGAAGTTTCAGAAGCTGAAATTTTTAGGGTGCGAAGAAACAATCTTGAGGAAGCCTGTGTAAAAATTTCAGAGTTTGGTTCGCAATAATTTCGGAGATATCATCTGTGGAAGTCAGGTATTTGTTCAGGCTCCTAAACAGGTCATCGTGGAATTTGCGCTATAAATTTTTTTCTACGAAGGTTCAGAATCTGAAATTCATATGGTGCGAAGCTGAAATCCTGAGGAAATTCATCAAAAAATTTCAGAGCTTGGTTCACAATATTTTTAGAGATATGATCTGTGGAAGGTAGTGCTTTTTCAGGCTCCTGAATTTCATCTTAAAGAGGTGATCGTGGGAAAAGTTCAATAACTCTCTCTCTGGAGATTGGATTGGAGTGCCGTCAAAATTGGTTGCAATTACACGGCCTTTAGTTTCTTGGATATCAATTTCAGAGACAAAGAACAAAACAGTGACACGTGGCAAGTCGTACAAGTTCGCTCTACTGAACCAGTCCAAAATTAGGTCATTGTGGGAGATTGGACACAAATTTGTCTTGGAGAATCCAAATCAGGTCAGACCAGTGGCATTAGAAATATAATTCAGAGGGCTAAGTTGGTACTGAAATTCAAATATTGAAGTGCTACAATCGTAGAGATAATCCAATTTCAATATCGAGCTCCTCAAAAGCAAGAAAAAGGTGTGTATTTTTCCGAATTGCATAAGTCTTGTTTGAAGAATCAATTTGAATTGATTCCAAGGGAATATTTTAGAATTTTTATCAGTATTGGGTTCTATAATGCCTCCAAAAAATAATTCCATACGCATTAATCCCTCAAAAAGCTATACTATGACGCATGAAGAGGAAGAGTTGCAGTATGAGATATCAAAATTACGGTACCAAGTGCAACAAGTTTCAATCTTACGAAGATCAATTGAAGATGAAATAGATGGTTTAAAAGCAGAAATGGAGGCTAATTTGGATGGTTTTAAGGATCAAATAATAGCAAATATGGATGATAAATTAATGGAAGGTCACATCGAGCATCAACAACAAGTTCTCCAACTCTCAAAGGATAACCCAACTTTGGTGCAGAATCTAATGAAACAACAGGAAGATCAACATCACATCGAAAGAAGTTATGAAGTAGTCATAGAAAAAAGAACTCGACAAGTACGATCAATTTCAGAGTATCTCAGCAAGTGGAAGAACTTTCCTGTAGAATATTTCACATGGGAGGATGAGAATTTTATACAGAAGCATCAAGAAATAATCAAGCGTTGAGGACAACACTTGTTTGAAGGAGAGGGGCATGTTAAGTCCCTATATTAATAGTGTAGCCCCTTATTATGTGAGTGTAGCCCCCCTTATTGTTATTATTGTACCCCTGTAACCCCCATATTGTTATTATTGTGCCCTTACATTATTATTGTTAGGTCGGCTAGGATTACATTGTGGCCCCACTAGGATTATATTGTGGCCCCATGGACTCCTATATATAGAAGGAGGTTTTGTTCATTTGTATCATCCAAGAATTTTTCATTTATGTAATGTATTGGAGGTTGCCCCCTCGAAGTGGCTTATTTCTAAGGCGTTTATATCTCTTTTCTTCTATTTTTGAAGCTGGTTACACAACAGTAAATTTTGATGAATGAAGGCTTGGGGATTGGAAAATACATCATGAGAGATAAAAAATATCCAAGGGATTACTTGCTCCTCTAGTTGGTGTAAAATAATCATCTTGACCAAGGAGTGGTGAAAAAGGCTCTACATTTGGTGGGCATAACTCCTATTTTTTACCACTGAAGCCATTTTGTCAGTGCTCCGGTAGAGGTAGTATGGTAGGTTTAGTAATTTAACCCTGGTGAAGTGCATCAGAAGCCTTATGTGATAACAGTAAACCCTGGAGTACCTCCCCTCATAGGTGAAGTACTTGATAATCTGCCTCATCAACAAGGCATACCTCTCTAGCAGGTGGAAAAAGTGGAAGACAGCCTTGCAGCCTTATTGACAACTAGGTTTGAGGTAGGGATCATAATAGCTCAAGTCCAATTTCTTTTGTTTAAACCATCTCTCAACAATATTTGGAATTCCTGTGGCTTTAGCAATGGATTCAGATGAGAGTTCAAAATTCACTCCTGCAAGGTGGACTTGGTGATTTTGTAAACTGAGGATGAACAACCTAGTCAAGTTTGAGTGGCTTTGGACTTGTTTAATTTTCTCACAAAACCGATAACACCCAACATCCTGAAAACGTGCAAGGATCATGGGAGAAGAAGTGATTTGAATGGTGTCTAAGTGCTCAAACCTATTTACCCTTCATCCCTTGTGTTTTGGCTTGGTAGGCCTTTGGCCTTCATCACCGCTGGTATGAATCTCTTCTTCAGACATGGTGATTGGTCTTAGCACAGAAGGATTTAGCTTGTTTGAGAGTTTTTAGGTCTACGATGGCAAATGAGTGATGTGAGGGAAAATTTTTGCAAATGAGGGCCAAATGAAGTATGTGTAGGAAAAATTGAGATTTTAGGAGGAGGGTTATTTGTACTGAGTATCTTTGGGCTAAGGACAACCTTTAATTTATAAATTTTTCCTTGGAAAGGTCAAAATTTTGATCTTTATGGAGATTAGAGTTTGGCCACCTTAGGCCAAAAATGCCTTCCTAGATTATGAAAATAACACTTGGAAAGTGATGAAAAAGAGTCACCAACCTTATTTGATTGATTGTAGGAAAGTTGGAGGTAAAAAATCGAATTTTTGGCTCTTTTTGAGCAATTTGGAACAAACTCTGTCTGTGCGTAGCAACTGCTTGATTGCACATTTAGGTCGGGTCGAGCTGGCCTGTCGGAGGGCGAAATTGGGTCAATTCATGCCAGAAGGGCCTATCAGGCCTGTCAGAGTGCAGCATCAGGCCAATTTGGGCCGAGGAAGGGCCTCTCGTGCCTATCGGAGTGCAGGGCCTAGTGGATGGTAGGCAGGTTGGGCTTTTCATGTGCTAGTGCGTAGCACTCGCTCAGGTGCGTAGCACCACCCTCCTGGTGCACAGCGCAGTGTTAAATAACACTACCTATGCCTAATTTGTGCACAATATCGATCGCTAGGTGTGTATCACTAGCCTCGGTACGCACCGCCTGAAAAGTTTCTCAAATTTTCACAAAACCCTCAAAAATTCTCTCCAAAAGTTTGCTTCTACTTTGTAGGGGTAAATTCGGTTGGGAAGAGGTCGAGGATACTTTATACTCCTTTTTGAAAAATTATTCGATGCGAATAACCCACTTTATAAAGTTTTTTTCCCTCTTTATATTTCTCACTTTCTTTTTGGCCTTTTGGTCCTGTAGGTGGCAGTTTGACATAAAAATGTTTCTTTTTTTTGCTGGGAGCCTCTTGATGTCTTCCTTATGTTCAAAAAACTTTTATCAAGTTTAAGTAGGTGCCCTCAAACCACTTTGGACAATGAAACCTCTTTAGGATATTTAACACTTGCAAAATAGCAGATTTTGTGATCTTTTGAAATATTTCCTTTCACTGACATTTTTTCAGGTTTTCTCTCTAAAATAGTGAACAACCTCTCAGCGTAACAAAACCTAATATCAAACATTAATAGCCCCTTTAGTATTTATGTGGGTAGACATTGTGAAAAACACTTGGTCTATTTATCCTCACCAACATTCCTTTAGGTAGCTTATCTTAACAGTTCTGCAAAAGAGTCATTTTATGGCTAACCTATCTCTTTGTAGGATATACTTTTGATCATGAAACTTTTGGAGGCTATACTTCTCTTATACCAGCTACATGTTTGTTCCTAGTTTGCAAATGATGTATGTCAGTGAGGGAGGTGAGCTTTCTAAACCTTTTTTTGTGCTTTTCTTGGCCACTTCTGTTCTTTCAGGTGCCTACACAATTTCTTCCTTTGATCACTGTCTCTTTTGAATTTGGACAACTCATTTTATTAGTAATGACCTATGCTTGTCATTGTTACCTCCTTTGGAAATTTCTTCCCTCATGCTTACCTCCTTGACTCTTTAAAAATGTTTGTGTCCATTCTTTGTGAAGAAAATCCTTGAACTGATATTTCTGTCTCTTTTTGTCCCTTTGGTGAATTGGGGTACTAGTGTTTAGGTTTGCCTCCTTGGATCCTTTTATTTCTCTGATTTTACCTTTTGATGAGGTGGATTTAGTGCCTCTTGGCCAAACCTAAGAGGATTAGTGTGAAACCCCATTGAAACCCTTTTCTTTTTGTACCAATACTCTTTATCCTTTCAACCTTTGATGATTTGGAGTCCATGCCTCTTTGCAAAATCTTAGAGGGTAGCTTGAAACCCTCTACTGTTATGGAGGTTCTGTTATCACTCTCTAATCAGTTTTGTCAACTTTCCCAAACTGTTAGGTTTTAGGGCTGCTTAGGAAAAAGTATATAGTGTTGTCTTCTAAGTTCTCTGAAACTTCTCAAAACTCATTAATTATTCCTAAACTCCTTCAATGTGCACTTGACATATTTGAGGTGACCTTTGCCCTTGTAACCCTAGTACTAATTCCGGCTTGGTCAAAACATTCATAAACCTTGAATTTCATCAAACATATGCTTGCTACTTTCTTCTTGCTATGAATGGTCTTCTTATGATGATTTTCCTCTTTACCTTACCTATTGCTAGTCTGGTGGCTATTTGATCCTCTTGCATAAATGTGAACAAAGGGCAACTGTTCCTTTGCAAGATTCATGATTTTTAGGCCAAAAACCTTCCTTGAATAAACTTTTTGATCGTTTTGACAAGATCACCTGTCCTTTTCTCTTTTGAATGTAGTTTCTTCATACATGAACAACAGAGTTTTTAGGGCACCAAATCCACCGTATGACTTTGTGATACCCTAGGTGACCTAGTGGAAGCTTCCTTGGACTTGGTTTTTCGACTGAGACCTATAATTTGGGATTATCAAGTGTAATATAGAGTTTATGATAGACTAGTGTATTGGAGATCCAAAATCCAATGTACTTGATATATCTAAAGAGTCTACATATATAGTTTGAGACCATCAGTGTTTGAGAGTATTTTGGGAGACACAACAAAGATGTTTGATTGGTGGGCTTAGGTAGCAGTGGGAGGTTTTTTAGGCAAAACAAAAAAGAGGATTTGGGACAAAGGTGAAAGCATATAGACAAGAAGAGTGACATAAGCCACTAATGGGTTTTCTAGGACTGATAAATAATGCTAGACATGATGGAAAGATGAAATAGTGAAAAACTATTTTTAAGGATGATTAAGGCAGTGAGATTTCTAGAACTCAAAATGTTCTTGAACTTTGTTTATATAAATCTAGGGAAATCATTTAGTCATATATGAAGGAAAATATTACTAATGACTAACAGTGGCTTGACTTGGGGAGGACAAATCCTTTTCAGGAGGTGTATAACACTTGAGATTTTTGGCTTTATGAAGACGAGTGGCTCATCCATTGGGAAAATTTTTACCTTTTTCTCTTGTTGATGCTTTCTTAAAGCTTATGATCTCAATAATCTAAAAGACATGATTAGCTCAAATCCATGTCTACCTACCCAACCTACTTGCCTAACATTTTTTCTTCTATAGGTGCATTTGGACTAGCAACCTTGACATTTTTTGTTTCGGAAAGCAAAATAAACTATGTACTTCTACCTTATGTCCTCCTAAAGCTCAGATTAGGCTAATGAACTCCTTTGATTCTATACCTATACTATTCAACTGTGAAGGTTAAACTATTTGACAGGGTTTATTCACTAGGCTATAGACATGAAATTGAAAACATGGCTTAATCAGAATTAGAAAATCTGATTTACCATGGGTTTGTGGCATAAAAACAAGCTACACAAAAATGTTGTTTTTGTACAAAACAAGACTAGAAAAATCAGGGTTAGGATACATTGTTTTCTACTAATCCCTATTTTTCTCTTTGGTTCTATTTTAGGCATGTGGAACCAATATATTTCTATCTAATCTATCTTTTGACAAGTCAAGCTTGAATAATTTGACCCACTATCTTTCACTAACTTATCAACAATAAATTTTAAACATGCTTCGGCCATGATTAGGCTTGATGACTGAAGCAAGACTCCTTTATGCACTAATAGTGGTATTTAGACTTACACACTTTCAGTAGTTCTATTTTTTGGGTATGGGGCTTTAGCTCTTTTCAAATCTTCCCTCTTTCCCATCGTTTTTTTTTTGTTTTCTACTTTTTTGTGATTTGTCTCAATATATTTTTATCAAACAATGATATGTACAATGAATGAGAAATTCCAACTAAGACTCTAGGAATCTTGGTATAAATAGTGCTTGAGCATCCTGCCATTTACAAGACCTCCAAAAAATTCTTCTCCATTAAGCCCTTGTAAAAGGAAAGCATTATGACCTCTAATTGACTGAATAAGGTAAAGGCCCTTCCACAAATTCTCAAATTTACAATGTTTACCTTTGTCTTCCCTCCTAGAATCCCACTTTAGTACAGTGTCTCCAATGTGGAAATTACTAGCTTTAGTTCTTTCGTCAAAGATTTTCTTTATGCTTTTCTGCATTGCCTGAGTTTTGTCATACACTTCTTCCCTTGTCTTCTGTAAATTAATGGTTTGGTTCAGCTTTCTTTGTATGTCATTTTCTTCTGATTGTACCTCTTGGAGAAGTCTTACCACCGGAACTCCAAAAGATGTTGGAAAAATGCCATCCATGCCATATACTAGTTGATAGGGAGACATGCCAATTGATTTCTTGGTGGTTATTCTATCAGCCCATAGTGCATGTATAAGCTTGCCATGCCATGCCTTTTGATTTTGTTCTAGGAGCTTCTTGATGATATTGGCTAAGATTTTGTTAGAAGATTCAACTAGCCCATTACCCTAAGGGTAATAAGCTGTAGAATGTCCTAGTGTGATGTGGTATTTATGAAAAAATTCAATCATATTTTTGGATGAAAAGGCATCAGCATTATCCGTGATGATCTTTATGGGGAAACCAAATCTAGACAGGATGTTTGTTTCGAGAAATTTGATAATGACTGAATCAGTGGCATTTCTGGAGGAGATGGCTTCTATCCACTTGGTCAAGTAATCAGTGGTGGTGAGGATCCACTTATGTTGTGCAGATGCGGTGGGGTGAATTTCTCCAATAAATTCTAAACCCCATTGTTGAAAAGGAGCTTCAACAGTAATGGGATGTAAAGGTAAAGGTAGGAGTTTTATCTTGCCATCAAATATTTGACATTTATGGAAATTCATGACTAGTTTGTGGGTATCAAGGAAAAGAGTGGGCCAATAGTAACCATCTCTAAGGATTTTGTTGGCTGTGGTTTTCCAGTAAATATGGCCTCCACACTCTCCTTCATGCAGTTCATGTATGATCTTACCTGCATCATCCTCAAGCAAACATTTAAGTAGTATACCAACATGATTCTTCCAATATAATACCCCATCTAAAATATAGAACTTCAAAGTTTTTTTTTTTAAGAATCTAGCTTTTGTCTTTGATAATGTAGGGGGAGCATTAAGATAAAAAAGAACATAGATAATATTAGCATACCAAGATGAATTCATAAAGGCTTCTTCAACATGGGGAGTAGGGCATTCTTCTTGTTCTTGTAAGACATCAACCATGTTCATATCTAAAACCTTGAAATTTGACTCAGCCATAAGCTTTGCAAGTCCATGTCCTTTAACTAGTCTTGTGGGCCTAATTTCTATGTCATATTCTAATATAATGGAAATCCACTTTCCTCTTTTACCATTAGGGTCCTGATTTAAAATATCCTTGACAACTAAGTGTGGGACAAAAGAAATGACATGAGAATGTAGGATATATACTCTAAATTCTTTCAATTCTTTGATCAAGGCAAAGGCTTGTTTCTCCATGATGTTGTATTTTAAAGGAGCATCTCTAAGGGCCTTGCTGAAGAATGCTATGGGTTGTTCTTGTCCCATTGTTTTCTTTTGCAATAATACTATAACAATGGTATTTTCAGAGGCAAATAAGAAAATGTAGAAGTCTTTGGTAAAATCGGGACTGATCAAAACTAGTGTTTGAGTAAGGGCTAATTTGACCCGATCAAAAGATTGTTTGGCTTCTAAGGTACATTTAACCCCTATCTCATTTTTAAGCATGTTTTTAATATTCCTCAAAATTTCAGCAAGATTAGGGATGAATCTTCTTAGAAATTTTATCTTCCCGATGAAAGACTATAGCTCTTTAATGTTTCTAGGATGAATTATTTGTAATATGCCCTCGATCCTTTTGGGGTCTATTTTTATTCCTTCTTCTCGGATGATGTGACCTAGGAGTTTTCCTTCCTAGAGGCCCAACAATTTTTTCTTAGGATTCAAGGAAAGGCCATATTTTCTACATTTTTCAAAAACTTTCCTTAAGTGGATTAAGTGTTCTTCATCAGTATTAGAGTAAAAAATGATGTCATCAAGGTAAATGACTATGAAGTAGCCTATGTATTCGGAAAAATATATATCCATGGCCCTTTGGAAAGTGGCCTCTGCATTCATTAATCCAAATGGAATTTTAACATACATGAATGTACCCCAAGGGGTAGTGAAAGCCGTTTTGTGTTGATCACTTGAGAACATATAACTTGGTTGTAGTTGGAAAAACCATCAAGTAAGGAAATCCTCTTAGAACCAACCACCCTTTGAAGAATGTGATCCATCTTAGGCAATGGGTAGTTATCCTTTAAGGAGGCTCTGTTCAAATTTCTAAAGTTAATGGAAAGCATAATCTCCTCAATCTTCTTCCTAACTGATACAAGGTTTGAAACCCACTTTGAGTATCTAAGGGAAACTATGATCCCAGCATCACACATCCTTTTGATTTCCTTCTCAACTAAAGGTAAAATAATAGGGTTGATTCTTCTCAATTTTTGTTTGAAGGGTTTCTGATTTTCTTAAAGAGGAATTTTATGTTGAATAATGCTTGTGTCATATGATTTTAAATCCTCATATCCCCATGAAAAAACATCTCTAAATTCTTGGAAAAGCTCAATATATATATTTTTTCATCTGAGGAGGAAGAGTTCTGGAGAGTTTGATGATTTTTGGTTCCTTTAGGCACGCAACGTTACATTCCTCTACATTATTTTCTGTGGGTTCCAATTTTGGTTTCTTAGCTACATCATTAAAATAAAAAATTTCTTCTAACGGTGTTAGTCCTCTTGGTAAGGTATCATCATTGCACTCTAAAACCTCAAGGTCCCTTCGGTCTGGATCCTCAAATATTTCTACCTCGTTAGTATGTGTAAGAAGGTTTATATCAGTAAGAGGTAGCAGCTCTATTTCTAAGTTTTTTTCTTTTGTAGAAAAATATTCCTTATGTCCTAAAATTGGTTTTGTCAATGTAAATTCATTCCTATATTGGAAAAAAAACATCAATTTTTTCATCACCCTCAGACACTTGCCAGTATTCAATGTTATCAAGCATTGTAGGTCGGTGTTTGAATTTCACAATGTATTTTTCACTTGCAAGTTGTATTTGATAGGTGCTAGCAAAAAAAGAAAGTTCGTTTGCAAGACCATTTGAGCTCTAGGAATGTAAACTAATTCATATTTCTCAAAGGTTTTGAGGAGATCCAAAGATGCATTTTTATACTCTCTTAATATTGGATTCTTAGCTGAATACTCACCTCTAATTTGTTTAATGATTAGTTCGGAATCCCCTTGAGCAGAGATTTTCTTAGCTCCTAAGTCTTTGAGTAGGTGTAGGCCAAGGAAGAGAGCCTCATACTCTGCAATGTTATTAGTACATTGAAAGTCTAGTTTTTAAGAATGGGCCTCATTGGTGTTATGTATCCAGACACCAACCCCTGACCCAGCATTTCCACAAGATCCATCAAAGGTCATGTTCCAAATTTTTTCTATTTCACCACTTTGTTGTGCTTCAGGGCTGCTAGAGTTTGGGATGCTATTTTCTTCAATTGAGGGTATGCTTGGTCATTTTGGTGGCACTATGTCTTTTTTATTTTCACTCACTTGATCATTAATGTAATTTTCATTATATAAGATGAACGAATCCAAGCTTGAATGAATAGAATAGAAAGGGGTGTTTTTTGGCCTATCCAAGTTACTCACTGTATACTTCATGTGTGACTCTCCGTAAAGCTTTCTTTTCTGGTTGAAAACAGGGATAGTAGCATAGGACATATCTAGTTGAGTTTTCACTGAAGTTTGGCTTCCCAAGATCTAGACAAAATCATGCCATACATAGGGGGAATGTCTGCAACTACTATGTCCATGACAAGATTTTTAGCAGGAATCTATGCTAAATTAACACAAATATCTTTGATTAGGCACAAACACTTAAATATACTTGAATCAAATGAGTACAAGTCTTTGTAGGGTTTAGTGATTTCCAGGCCTAAACTCTCCATCACAACTCTAGGCATGAGGTTGTGTGAGGCTCTAGAGTCCATCATAGTATTGTGTAATATTTTGGCATGTATGTTTAAACTGACATAGAAAGGAAGGAAAACTCCTTCTTGACATTTTCCTTCAACCTTTGGTCCAAATAAAAATTCAGGACCATCATAAGTTAAATTTAGTGTGTCAGTATCATTTCCTAAGTTTAAGACCTTCAGCACTTGGGATTTATACACTCCTTGGGTTACTAGTTCAGTCAAAGGCATGGTTATCTTAATTTTAGCAATCTCCCCTTCAAAGCTGACAGGGGCTTTCATCTTAGATATACTTACATCATTTTTGTCAACTATAGCCTTCTCGATGAGTTTGATTTTCTGATTTTGATTAGGGGTTCTAGATAACAGGAATTTTTTAGTGCCACTAGTAGAGGTACTAGGATAGTTTATTTCACTACTCTGATGGCTGATTCTTTCCTTGTTTGGGTGAATTTTCTTAGTTATGACATTTATATTTTCTGATGTTCCCTTAGAACTGTTTTCTGGAGCTTTCTTAGCAATAGTACCAATTGGGTGTTTCTTCGAGGCTTCTAGGTTTCTTTTATTCCTAAGGTCATACTGCCTATGGACTTTCATAATGGCATTTTCCATTCTTGTTCGGTACTCTTCAGATTTTTCACCACCTGTGTGAGTTTTATCAAAAGAAAAAAATACCTTGTTCTTCTTCTATGAGAAAAAAATCATTTTCATCATCAGAGCTTATTAGGTTTACATTGTTCTCTTCAGGTTCTATCATTTCTCCTTCTTTATCTACACAGTTTTGTTGAAAGGGAGGTCTGATTTGTTGGTCATTTTCCATTCGTTTGATTTGGGGAGTATCTCTTCTGAAGTTTTGAGTTCTGTTTTAGTTTTGGGAATTGTTTTGATTGTCCCTAGGAGGTGCCCTTTCATTTAGATTTATTTTTTCTATCATTCTCTCCATATTCCGCATTAAGCTGTCTAATTTAGAATCAGAGGAGGAGGTTGAAGGCATAGTTTCATCCTTATAGGTTACTCTTTTCTCTGATTTCAATCTAGATATTTTTTTAATTAAGTTTACCTTTGCACTAATTGCTGCTTCTTGCATTTCTTCTAAGGTTTCATGGTCTCTTTCTCTTAATTGGAAAGTCATGTCTGGGTCAAAACCTTCAGGAAATTTCACCAGTGCTAGGCCTTGTGGGGGTTTCATGTGAGGCGGGAGGGCATTATACACACTGTTAAACCTGGTGCAATATTCTTGCACACTTTCCCCTACATTCCTCTTAAGGTTGTTGTATTTAGACAAGATTTGAAGGGGGTTTTTCTTGATTTCCCATTTTTTTATAAAAGTTTTGTAGAGGGAAGGGAGGTTATGTATTGAATTAGGAGTTAATGCTTTGAACCATTTTTTGGCCTCTCCTCCTAGGCTTTGTGCAAAGACTCTCATCTTAATGGTTTCTTCCTCTATTTCCATGTAATCAAAAGCATCACTGATTCTATCTACATGCTATTGGGCAGTCATGGATTCAACCCCGGTGAAATGAGGGATCTTAGATTGATATTCATTTGGTAAATGTATTAGGGGTTGTCGTAAGACCAAAGGTGCATACCAAAATGTCATGATGGGAGCTAATGGAGGATTTAAAAGAGGTGGATTTCTGATAGGGGGTGTAGGATGAAGTGGAGTGGTTTTCACAGTAGTGGTATGGATGGGTGTGGTGGAAGTACTTGGACCAACAAACTGATTTTAAGTAGACTTGGTATGGAAAGAGTTGAAGTGATGAAGAAGCTGAAGTTAGGTGGTGTGGAAGGAGAGGCTTATCTACTCAAACTCTGGTGAAAATCTAAGGGTTCAATGTCAGTTTGGTCAATATCAGTTTGAGACCTGTTTCTGAAAAGGTTCCTGGTATGGTGCAAGTCAAACTGGGGATCTTGCAAAGCTGTGATATTTTCAGGTAAAAATATTGTTCTATGAATGGTCTTAACAGTGGTTAAGTTTCCAGATCTAGAAGTTTGCCACAAAATATTCTTTGGGTCGTCAACTATGTTGGGAGGGTTTGGGTTCGGATGAGATCTAGTACTGATCCTATGTGAAGCCAGATTTCAAATTTCAAAATTTAGAGAGGCTGAAAGTTTTAGTAGTATTTCTTAAGGTTGACCTCTCTTAATTCTTGGTACTTAATACAGTATATGAATGGGTTCATAATTTTCTTAGGGTTGGTGTGAAACAAATCTAGAAAGTAAAATGAGTGCTAATGAAGTAATAGGCCTACTGGAGGCTAGTGGAGTCACCAAGTGCATATTTTTTGTTGTTTTTAAGGATGTATTTTTATGGTCCACCACCAATAACTAACAAAAGACCAATCTAAGGGAGTTTTGGGGTTTTCTGAGTCTCTTAAAGTTTGTGAGAGTGTCCTATAATTGAGTCATCATTTTTTTAGGATGATTAAACAAATAGAGTCTACTCTTTAGCTGATAGTGTGTGTTCTTAATGATTTTATGAGGGTATCTGAAGTCCTAAGGGTTACTTAGTTTGTCACTGACTCAAAAACTCCCATCATGATCACCATTGCGTTAGTGTGGTGATGAGGTAGCAGATGAGCCACCAAAAAATATCAGTTGATTTTCTAAGCTGAATAGAAGGTTTAAATGAGTCTATAAGAGTTTTCTAAGCAACAATATACTCAGAACGTCCCACTGTGATCGCCAGAATGTTAGTGTGGTGATGAGGTGGCAGATTAATCACTGGATACTCTTTAACAAGGGATTCTAGAGTCTTAAGGGATACTTAGATTGTCACTAACTCAAAAAGTCCCATCGTGATCACCAGAATGTTAGTGTGGCGATGAGGTGGCAGATTCACGGGATTTTCTAAGTTTAACTGAGGGTCAAATGAGTCTTAAGATATATTCAGGCTATTAGATACTCAGAAGGTCCCACCGTGATCGCCAAAATGTTAGTGTCCCATGATTTGGAAAATTGGTAGACCAAATGACAAGGTAACATGGAACCAAGCTTTAGAGTCCAAGGACCTAGCCTTCCTGGACTCAGAGAGGCATATCTTTATTGTGTGCAAAGGATGTGTTCCTTTTGCTCTAGGGTTTTGATTTTAGGCTAGTTGTTAAGTGTAGGGTTTTTTTATTGTTTTGGTTGGGTAAGATGGTCAAATGGAATAGGTGGAGTGAGAGTTTGTCAAAGCCATTGGGCTATGGAGTCAAATGAAGTCAAGGATTTCTAAATGATGAAATAGAGTGTGTTTCCGTGCTGATTTAGCAAGGTTAGCGGATCCTTAAGGTGATGTATGAGGTGTAGTGAACATTAAGTTTGGGAAATACTAAGAGGTCTTAAACATATATAGTTTAAAAGTTACAATTCATGAGGTAGGGAAAACCATTAAGGTCAATAAACAATACTCTAAACTAATAAACATCCAAGATAGACATTCCAGTGAAACATAGAGAGCATAAGAGCTACTAACTTTAGAAATTCACATTCATATTTTGGGAAAAACATATAAGATAAAACAAATAGATCAATTTATGAAGGGGAACTACTAAACATCATATTTCAAACAATTGGAAACTCTGAAACAAGTTGGTAAGCATGGACAAAGGGCAAGATCGAACGAGACCTCTTTGACTTAACCTAGCAATCAATATTCCACAGAAAGGCTTCAAGGTAGGGTTTTGAAAGCTTCAAATAAGCAGGGAATACCATGAATCATACTTGTAAACTAGCATACTAACCAAAAATGAAACAAAAACAAGTTTTGGTTGACTTAAGGAGCAATCAAGAATTCCTTAAGATGGCCAAAAGAGGAAAACATCAAATCTATAACAAACAAGAGGACTAAGGTGCCTCAAAGAACATGTCTCAACCTATAGTTTTCTGATTTATAGCAGCCAAGAAGAATGAAACAAAATGAGAACAAGAAAACTTTAAAAAATTAAGAAAACATCACCATTCAACAAGCTATGGAATCCTGCAAACATGCTTCTCCATCATGAAGCCAAATAAGCCATTCATCCACTTCACAAAACAAATTTCTTCTCCAAGCTCATAAAACCATGTATGTTGCTCTTCAAGCTCATAAAATGCCGACAAAATACATAGGGGTCTCATGCTCTATTTATGGAGAAAATGAGGACTAAAACCCTAAATGTGGTAGGAAAATGTCAAATATAGTCATAAATATCATTTGTGGCCAAGAGACCATGCAAGGCCCAAGGCACATAATATCCCAAGAAATAAATGCTAAAATAAATATTTGCACCTAATTCTAGCTTAATTTTCCTTAAAAAAATCAAAAATATCTATTTGCAATAAATGAGTGTGTTTTGTTGACTTTTGGCCCAACAAAACACTTTAGGCAGCCTTTTTTGCGTAGCGCCACTTCAACACAAAATAGGGTCTCTTGCAGTTGAGTTTTGGACCCCTTCTTGACACCGGATTTGGCTCCATCATGGCCCGTTGGAAACCCTGATGAGTCTACTTTCCAAAAATTCTTGATTTGGTCTTATTGGATGCCATTTTCTAGCCCAAAAATAAAATCTCCCAAAACTGCTATGTGCGCATCCCCTGGTCTGAAAATGAGGCAGAAAGGTCAAAGTTTTAATGTTTTTTGACCTTTTGAGGGGGTAAAAATGCTCCAAATGATCTGAAAATTGGTGAGAAGACTGTTGGTGATGTGAGAAATCCAGAAATGTAAACTTTGAGAGCTGAGTATGCACCAATGTTGTGTGTAACTCCTAGGGTGTTGCGCATAGAGGGGTCAAAATTTGGAAAAAACAAAAATTTGTCCAATTTGCCTCAAAATTTGTGGAGAGGTCCCTCAAGAGGTCTTGGAAATCTGTTGAGAAGCCTCAGCAAAAATTCCAAGGCTTTCCTACACTTTGGATCTTTTTAGGTCTTCAAGCTCCATGAGGGCCTTCCTCAGTTTGGCACAAGCAAGCATGTTCTTCCTTTCATAATGATTTGTCAATTTATTTTGTAGGGCAAGGCCTCTCTTCACCTCCTTGAAATGATTACGCTCCTCTTTGTAATAGCAGCTAACACATTGTGCCATCTCAAAGTCTCTTTATCACTCCTGAATCTGAGGATATTTCTCCAAGAGAAGCAACCTTGTGTTCATCTCCTTTTCCTCATTGTCACTGTCTAAATCAATGAATTGAGTCCCTTGAGAAGTCCTCTTGATCCTTTTGCTTCTCCTTACCTTGACCTGTTTCTCACTTTGTCCATATTTTCCTTACCTTTATCTTTGTTCTTGATAGCTGGAGGAGAGATGGCCCCTTGCCTTTTTGAGGCAGCAAACACATCTCTTTCGCCTCTGTGGCAGGTGTATGTGAGAGGAGTGATGAGGGTGCCTTTATCCTTGATGAAGTCACAAGCCTCTTCATCTTTGTCATGGATTTGATGAGTGACCTCATGCTCCATTGGGTCACTAATTTCTTGAATTTTAACTCATTATCATCATTTCTTTCCTCACTTTTTTCTTCCCTGTCATCTTGGCTCTCAAACTGATCACTACCCTCCTCACTTGCGTCATGTTGGCCCTGTCCTTCACTGACGTATTCTTCTCTGTCACATTTTCCACTGTCACTTTGGATTTCTTGGTCATTTAGAGGCTGATTAGTGTCATGACCGTCATGACGTCTATCATGACTATTATGACTATTTCCATGCTTGTTAGTGACTATCTCATTTATAACACTGTCTTGGTCAATGCCTTCATCTTCAAATTTGGTTTCAGCCTCATCAGTTATCTGCTCTTGGTTTTTAGTTTCTTCATCCTCTCCCTCCATCTCTTTATTTTCATTTCCTTCATTGTTTTCAACACCTTTTTCACTGTCATTGGGCTCACTGTCATGCTCAAAACCATCTTCCTCTTGGCTATCTTGTGCACTCTCCTGCTGACTATCATCTTCATTGTTCTTTTCATAATCCCCTTGGCTTTCGTCTTTCTCATTATCAACACTCCTTTCTCCATGTGAGATTGCTTTATGAGTGTCATCACTATCACTACTTTTCTTCCTTTCATCATTGTCTCTCTCTTCAGGGCTGCCATGTTCATCCTCTTCCTCGATGTCATCATCATTTTCTTCATCATTAGGCATTATTTCTGCCCAACTATCTTCTTCAGTTTCCTCATCATCTTCTTCCTCATTATTTGTGCTGTCATGATTTATTTCTTTAGTACTTTTGTCCTCTTCTTTGTTTCCTTCATTTACCTCAGTTTCTGCCTCACTGTCCTCTTCCTCATCATTGTCATATGTTTTCTCCGCATTAGAGCTACTGTCAGCTCCTTCATTTGATGCATTAGATGAAGAGATAGGAGGTGAGTTTCCTTGTGGAGAAGGCATATGTGGAGATGGTGGAGGAGTGGAGGTCGGTGGATGTGAAGTGGAAAGTAAATTTTTTTGAATGAAGGCTTGGGGATTGGAAAATACATCATGAGAGATAAAAACTTCCCAAGGGAGTCCTTACTCCTCTAGCTCGCGTAAAACAATCATCTTAACCAACGATTGGTGAAAAAGGCTTTGCATTTGGTGGGCATAGCTCCTCTTTTTTACCACTGAAGCCATTTTGTCAATACTCAAGTAGAGGTAGTATGGTTAGTTTAGTAATTTAACACTGGTGAAGTGCATCAGAAACCTTTTGTGATAAGATTATACCCTAGAGTACCTCCCCTCACAGGTGAAGTACTTGATAATCTGCCTCATCAACAGGGCTTACCTCTCTAGCAGGTGGGAAAAGGGGAGGACAACCTTGCAGCCTTATTGACAGCCAGGTTTGAGGTAGGGCTCATAATAGCTCAAGTCCAATTTCTTTTGTTTAAACCATCTCTCACCAATATTTGGAATTCCTATGGCTTTAGAAATGGATTTAGATGAGAGTTCAAAATTCACTCCTGCAAGGTGGACTTGTTGATTTTGTAAACTAAGGATGAACAACCTAGTCAAGTCTGAGTGGCTTTGGACTTGTTTAATTTTCTCACAAAAATTATAACACCGAACATCCTGAAAACATGCAAGGATCTTGGGAGAAGAAGTGATTTGAACGGTGTCTAAGTGCTCAAACCTATTTACCCTTCTTCCCTTGTGTTTTGGCTTGGTAGGCCTTTGGCCTTCATCACTGTTGGTATGAATCTCTTCTTCCAACATGGTGACTGGTTTTATCAAAGAAGGATTTAACTTGTTCAATATTTTTTAGGTATAGGATGGAAAATGAGTGATGTGATGGAAATTTTTTGCAAATGAGAGCCAAATGAAGTATGTGTGGGACAAATTGAGAGTTTATAAGGAGGGTTGTTTGTACTAAGTATCTTTAGGCTAAGGACAACCTTCAATTTATAAGTTTTGCCTTGGAAAGGTCAAAAATTTGATCTTTATGGAGATTAGGGTTTGGTCACCTTAGGCCAAAAATGCCTTCCTAGATTATGAAAAGAACACTTGGAAAGTGAGGAAAAAGAGTAACCAACCTTATTTTACTGATTGTAGGAGAGTTGGAGGTAAAAACTCGAATTTTTGGCTCTTTTTGAGCAATTTGGAACAAACTTTTTCTGTGCGTAGCGCCTGCCTGACTACATGTTTTAGGTGGGTCGGGTTGGCCTGTCGAAGCACAGTGCCAGGTCAATTCAGGCCAGAAGGGCCTGTCAGGCCTATTGGAGCACAGCACCGGGTCAACTCGGGCTGGAGAAGGGCCTGTCGGGCCTGTCAAAGCGTAGCGCTGGATGGACGGTAGACAAGTTGGGCTTTTCCTGTGCCTGTGCGTAGCGCTCGCTCAGGTACGTAGCACCGTCCTCACTGTGTGCAGCACTGTGTTAAATAAAATTGCCGTTGCCTCCTCTGTACGTATCGCCAATGGCTAGGTGCGTAGCACCGGCCTCGGTGCATAGCACCTAAAATTTTTCTCAAACTTGCACAAAACCCTCAAAAATTCTCTCCAACAGTTTGCTGCTACTTTGTAGGGGTAAATGAGGTGGGGAAGAGGTCGAGGATACTTTATACTTATTTTTGAAAAATGATTTGATACCAATAACCCACTTTATAAGGTTTATTTCCCTCTTTATTTTTCTCACTGTCTTTTTGGCCTTTTGGTTCCGTAGGTAGTAGTTTGACATAAAAATGTTTCTTTTCTTTGCTGGGAGCCTCTTGATGTCTCCCTTGTGTTCACAAAACTTTCATCAAGTTTAAGCAGGTGCCCTCAAACAACTTTGGACAATGAAACCTCTTTAGGATATTTAACACTTGCAAAGTAGCAGATTTTGTGATCCTTTGACATATTTCATTTTACTGACATTTTGTCCGGTTTTCTCTCTAAAACAGTGAACAACCTCTCAGTGTAAAAAACCATAATATCAAGCATCAATAGCCCCTTTAGTCTTTATGTGGGAAAACATTGTGAAAAGCAATTGGTCTATTTATCCTCACCAACTTTCCTATAGGTGGCTTATCTTAACAGTTCTGCAGAAGTGTCATTTTACGGCTAACCTATATCTTTGCAGGATATACTTTTGATCATGAAAATTTTGGAGGCTATACTGCTCTTAAACCAACTACATGTTTGTTCCTAGTTTGCAAATGATATATGTCAGTGAGGGAGGTGTGATTTCTAAACCATTTTTTGTGCTTTTGCTGGCCACTTCTGTTCGTGCATGTTCCTATACAATTTCTTCCTTTGATCACTCTCTTTTGAATTTGGATAGCTCATTTTATCAATAATTACCTATGCTTTTCATAGTTACCTCCTTTGGAAATTTCTTCCCTCATGCTTGCCTCCTTGACTCTTTAAAAATGTTTTGTCCTTTCTTTGAGAAGACAAGCCTTGAACTGATATTTCTGTCCTTTTTTGTCCCTTTGGTGAAGTGGGGTATTGGTGTTTAGGTTTTCCTCCTTAGATCCTTTTAGTTCTTTGATTTTACCTTTTGATGAGGTCGAGTTAGTGCCTCTTGGCAAAACCTTAGAGGATTAGTTTAAAACCCTTGAAACCCTTTTCTTTTTGTACCAATACTCTTTATCCTTTCAACCTTTAATGATGTGGAGTCAATGCCTCTTTGCCAAATTTTAGAGGGAAAATTGAAACCGTCTGAAACCCTCTACTGTTATGAAGGAGGTTCTGTTATCACTCTTAGAACAGTCTTGTAAACTTTCCCAAACTGTTAGGTTTTAGGGTTGCTTAGGAAAAATTATATAGTGTTGTCTTCTAGGTTCTCTGAAACTTCTCAAAACTCATTAATTATTCCTAAAGTCCTTCAATGTGCACTTGAAAGATTTGAGGTGACCTTTTCCCTTGTAACTCTAGTATTGATTCCTGCTTGGTCAAAGAAGTCATAAACCCTAAATTTCATCAAACATATGCTTTCTTCTTTCTTCTTGCTATGAATGGTCTTCTTATGATGATTTTCCTCTTTACCGTACCTATTGCTAGTCTGATGGCTATTTGATCCTATTGCATAAATGTGAGCAAAGGGCAGTTGTCCCTTTGCAATATTTATACTTTTTAGGCCAAAAACCTTTCTTGAATCACCTTTTATATCAGTTTGGAAAATATCACCTATCCTTTTATCTTTTGATGTAGTTTCTTCATACAGGAGCAATAGAATTTGTAGGGCACCAAATCCACCCTATGACTTTGTGAAACCCTGGGTGACCTAGTGGAGGCTTCCTTGGAATTGGTTTTTGGACTGAGGCCTATAATTTGGGATTATCAACTGTAATATAGATATTTTGAGACCGTCATTGTTTGAGAGTATTTTGGGAGACACAACAAATATTTTTATTGGTGGGATTATGTAGTAGTGGGGGGTTTTTTAGGCAAAACAAAACAGAGGATTTGGGCCAAAGGTGAAAGCATATAGACTGGAAGAGTGACATAAGCCATTAACGGGTTTTCTGGGACTGGTAAACAATGCTAGACATGATAGAAAGATGAAATAGTGAAAAAATATTTTTAAGGATGATGAAGGCAGTGATATTTCTAGAACTCACAATGTTCATGAACTTTGTTTCTAGAAATCTAGGGAAATCATTTAGTCATCTATGAAGGAAAAAATTATTGACGACTAATAGAGGGTTTGTTGGTTTATCGATAAACTTTGAACCTAGATCAAGATGCCTCAAGCCAAAAATTTGTTCCATTGTCGGGATCAGGATCATTTTGAGGGAGATTCGATGTTGTGGCATCCTTCATGAAATGAATTGGAAGATTGGATTGATACAAAGACCCTTGAATTCACACTAAAAGATAATAGAAGTACTAATTTTTTGGAAGAACTGTGGGTACAAAAATATATTTATACAAAAGTACATGAAATATTCTTTTTTTCATTTGTGCACAAGCTACAAGAGTGGTTGTTGTGCATAGCTCAATTCCATCGCTACATAAAAGATGATGCAGTCACTGAGTGGACTCCTGAATTGATCCAACAAATAGGTAATTTTGACAATAAGATCACCCATGTGATAGATGATTAGATCGATCACCTCTTGGGAGGATTTGTGGTTGAAATTTCCATTGATCTTTTGTGTCATATTCTGAAGCAAAAAGAAGGTTTTTCAAAGGCCCTAGAAATAAGTTCCTATGCTCATTGATTTTTTTGCTGAAAATTCTATTATGTGAATGGTGTTGTCTGTGTGAACATACTTCTTGAATGCATAAAAGAGGTCCAACTATGTGCAGTGGAAAAATTTTCGCGAAGATTCTGAAGTTTTATGTATAGCCCTCTAAAACCTAGATCTGATAGTGAGGTTGAACCAGAAACTAGTAGCTCAAGTGACTCTGGAGAAGAAATCTCATCACACCAGAAACCCTTGATTTTGTTTCCAACTCCATCTAGTCCACTTCTTCACTCACATCATAGATCACCTACTCCACCACGCAGTCCACGTCAACCACCACCTCCATCTTCCCCTGAAGTATATATGGTTGCATCAATGAAGTTACCTAATTTTAGAGGCATTGGAAATGAGGATACTAATCACTTATGGTTTGTGACTGAGGTCATATGGTAGGCTAAGCAAATTAACAATATTGGCATTAGGAAGGCATAGTTGGCTACTACTTTCCAAGATCACACATTATATTGGTACATCAGGTACACTCAAGCAAACCCTAATGCTACATTGGAACAAATCATACGCACAATAGTTAAGAAGCCTAAGCCATACACACATATGCTGAAAGAAATGAATTAGATTCGTCAGGAGGCTAATGTATGGGAGGCCAATCTTAGGTTTAAGCGAACCATCAAAGATGGTGGATTTGTTATTGATGATACTCAACATGAGGAATGGTCCATTGATATGTTTCTCCCACACCTGCGTCAGCCATTAGGTTAGAAAAATATTGCCACACAAGCTGGGGCTGTGGAAGTTACAATGAAATTGGAGGCTACCCCAAAAACTATTGCACTAGAAACTCAACATATTCAGAATCATTTGCAAGAAATGCATAAAAAATCTAAAGCCTACACAAGGACAAAGGCAAGGAGGTTTATGAAGAGGTTTGGTGCATAAGATGTAAATTTTCTCGACACCATAAATGCCAGTGGCCTATCTTCAACAATTATCTGAGTGCTGGAGGTCCTAGTCCATTGAAGATTCTAGTGTGGTGCACAATTTGTCAAATTGTTGGATTACATGACATAGATTCTTGCCAAACGATCATAAATTATCAACCTAACTTGAAGCAGTTTTTTTTGTAGATTTTGTTCATCATTAGGTCATGATGAGCAACATTGTCTCACTTTTGGTATGATGTTAGATACAGATGAAACATATAGAATGCAGGTTGTGCATACATTACCAGCATCCCCTTCTAGGCATTGAGGGTTTCAAGGCAGAGTAAGAGGCCAAGGAGGTGGATTAGCTGGTCTAAGAAGAGGACAAATCATTTTCTATAATTGTGGAGATGTTGGGCATTATGTGCGTGACTATCCAAATATAGCACGACAGTCCTGCAGGTACTATAGACAATTTGATCATGCCATAGAATTTTGTCCTGTATTCATTGCTAAAATGTAGGAAAATAAGATGCAAGCTCCAGCAAAAAATATTCATATGCTTTACATAGAAACTCGTGAAGAAGATCCTAGTGTGAATGTGGTTATGAGGAGTGGTGTAGCCACCAATGAAGATAAATGAAGGAAACCAACCACTCATCTATGGATCTGTAAATCACCAGGAAACAAAGAAGGCTTTAATACTCAGTGCGCAAAGGAGACCTTTATTAAATAAAGAAAGAATTTACAGAAGGAAGTGGATTAACATAATGAAGAATGATGAAGGAAGTAGGAGGAGATGAAGAGATCAAACCATTTCTAAAATCATGTATAAAGTTGTTGTGGAACAATAAGGTAGTATAAATTCTATAGGCTTTGATAGATAATTATATATAGAAAGTACAACTAATGATAGAACAATGTGCGGTCAACAAAATATACAAGAACGAGAAGAGAATGGATATGGAGATGCATATGACCGTACAGATCGGTGCTTATGAAATGGAGCAAGTTATTCTATATCTGGGATCAGATGCTAATTTTCTACCAAGGAAAACATGGCAGTGCATGGGAGAGCTAAAGCTAGAGTGGTCTACCATTCAACTGCGCATGGCCAATCAGCATAAGATCATTCCATTAGGGAGGTTTTCACAAGTTATGGTCAGTATAAAAGGTGTTAATTTGATGGCAGACTTTGAAGTCATCCAAATTATACATGATACAAATCTCTATCCTACGCTGCTAGGATTAGAGTCGGACATTGACATGGATGGTGTTATGAATCTGAAGAAAAGGAGGATGGAATTTGAAAGAAATGGAGTCAAGGTCATCATTCCTTTGGATCCTATAAAAAGCCAAATACATACTAAGCCATTCCATGTTGAGGATGAGATCAATCAAATTTATAAGTTGGATTTGCACAAAGAATAATGGATTAATCCAACAACAAATGGAAATGTAAAGTGGGAGAAGGATAGATATTTTTTTTCAGACTCTAATGAAGAACTAGAAAATAGATAGAATCGATTGCATGAGGTTTCTGGGTTGCGTTGTAATCACGTGACCCGATCTATGCGATGTCCGACCTCTGAGGTGCATTATTTCTCGCACTATGATTGATTAGGTGATATAAACATGATTATATGAGACCTTGAAAGGATCATACCTGAAGGCCAAAGATTTCATTCTTTGGATCTTCACTTGTGTGCTACTCCAGCAAGGTTGTGGGAAAATCATAAGGAGAATGTGGGTAAGTGGGAGGAATGTGCATGCGTGATGAGGTTGTGGTTTCAATGTCTAGTCATTAAAATGGAATATGTATACTCTGGAAAAGAGGATCTGCGCAGAAATTTGGTGAGATGGAATCAAGTATGGGGCATATAACCAAGACCTGAATGGGTCCATATGTTTATTCACATGTTGGGAAAGGTGCCTACTGAATGTTATTTGGAGACATAGTTGTGCAGAGGAACTAGTGAATGGTCTGTGTTGACAGAGTGTTAGGTCCATATAGGACTATTATAGTCCCTTATTGTTGTTAGTGTAACCCCATTATTGTTATTATTGTACCCTTGTAACCCCCATTTTGTTATTATTGTGTCCTTAAATTATTATTGTTAGGTCAGCTAGGATTACATTGTGGCCCACTAGGATTACATTATGGCCCCATGGACTCCTATATATAGAAAGGAGGTTTTGTAAATTGTAGAATCCAAGAATTGTTCATTTATTTAATATATTAGAGGTTTCCCCCTCGAAGTGGATCATTTATAAGGCGTTGATATCTATTTTCTTCTATTTTTGGAGCTGGTTACACAACATTTGGTATCAGAGCTTTGGATTCTAGGGTTTCACTACTCCAAAGAGGTCATCGTAGAATTTTCACTATAACTTTTTTTCTACGACGTTTCAGAAGCTGAAATTTTTAGGGTGCAAAGCCGAAATCCTAAGGAATATTTTATGAACATTTCAGAGCTTGGTTCACAATATTTTCAGAGATATGATCTGTGGAAGTTAGGTATTTGTTTAGGCTCCTAAATAGGTCATCGTGGCATTTGCGCTATAACTTGTTTTCTACGAAGGTTCAGAATCGGAAATTCTTATGGTGTGAAATTCAAATCCTGAAGAAATTATTCAAACAATTTCAGAGCCTGGTTCGCAATATTTTTGGAGATATGATCTGTGGAAGGTAGTACTTTTTCAAGCTCCTGAATTTCATCTCAAAGAGGTGATCGTGGGAAAAGTTCAATAACTCTCTCTCTGGGCATCGGATTGGAGTGCCATAAAAAGTGGTCGCAAGTACACAGACTGTAGTTTCTTTGCTATCAATTTCAGAGAGGAAGGATGAAACAATGACACGTGGCAAGTCTTACAAGTTTGCTCTACTGAACCAGTCCATAATTAGGGAATTGTGGGAGATTGGACACAAATTTGTCTTGGAGAATCAAAATTAGGTTAGATCTGTGGAATTTGAAAGATAATTCATAGGGATACGTTGGTACTGAAAATCAAATATTTAAATGCTATAATCACAAATATAATCCAATTTCAATATCGAGCTCCTCAAAAGCAAGAAAAAGGTGTGTATTTTTTTCTGAATTGCATAAGTCTTGTTTGAAGAATCAATTTGAATTGATTCCAAGGGCATATTGTAGAATAGATATCATTATTGGGTTCTAAAGATGCCCCATAAAAATAATTCAATACCCATTGAGCCTTCAGAAGGCTCTATTATGACTCATGAAGATGAAGAATTGCAACATGATCTATCAAAATTACAAGAGCAAGTGCAACAAATTTCACTCTCGCAAAGAGCAACAAAAAATGAATTGGAAGTTTTGAAGAAAGGCGTGGAAGCTAAGATGGATGGTGTGCAAGCTAAGATGGATGGTGTGCAAGCTAAGATGGATGGCATGGAAGCTGGCATGGAAGCTAAGATGGATGACATGAAATACAACATGGAAAACATGAAGAATAATCTAAAAACATACATCGAAGGTTTGACAAAGTTGATACAAGAAATGTTTCCTAATGGTGAAAAGATAGTAGAAGAACCTCATGATGAGAACAAAATCAATGTTAATCATGATTTCATAAACTCTAATGTTTGCAGGAAGAACCACCATATTCCAAAAATGGATATGAGGAAGTTTGATCGAAAGGATCCTGTAACATGGATACTACAGATGGAACAATATTTTGATCTCCATAACGTGCAAAACACACAAAAGGTATGCATTGCAACTTTACATTTAGAACAAAATATATTTGTATGGTATCGATGGCTTTTATCCTGTTAAAAAATTGTCACTTGGTCAATTTTTACGGAAGAAATGATAGCACATTATGAGGATACAAAGAGCAACACCTTCTTTAGCCAATTGATAAATCTCAAACAAAAGGGTTTAGTGTGGCAGCACATTGAGGAATTCCAAAAATTGAATATAAGGGTAACTGATATTCCAAAGGAACACAGGATCAATCTCTTCATAGGCACTTTAAAGGATAATATCCAACATGAAGTTCACGTTTTTGAACTAGATTCATTGGAGAAGGCATTCAGGTTGGCAAGAAAAGTTGAATGTAAAATAATGGTGACAAGGAAGCCTACCACTCAATTCTATAAAGAAGGAAGTGTTGCTACGCCTATATTTCCACAACCTACAATGTTGACACCACAACAATTGGAAGAAAAAAGAGCAAAAGTGCTTTGCTATAGTTGTGATAGAAAATACACAAAAGGTCATAAGTGTGCTGAGAAGAAATTATTTTACATAGATTGTGAAGAGGAAGAAGAAAATAAACAAGAAGAGGATATATACCAGGAACCAGCCCTAGAAGAGGAAGAAATGAATCCGACCATATCATGTAATGCACTGGCAGGAATTACCACTCCTCAAACTCTCGAGATAGAAGGACAAATCAAGAAGAAAAAGGTAATAGTGTTGATTGATTCAGGTAGCACCCATAATTTTATTCATTGTAAGGTAGCCAAGGAATTAAATTGTTTCCTATACCCAGCACCAGAATGTCAACTAATGGTTGCAAATGGAGGAACTATAAATTGCTCTGGAAAATGCCATAATATCAAGCTAACCATGGGGGAATATGTATTGACTAGTCTAATGCTTTCCATTCCTATGGGAGGTGCTGATGTTGTACTAGGAGTACAATGGTTACAATCTTTGGGGACGGTAGCTTTTAATTTTCAAGAACTTTTCTTGAAATTTTTTTCAGAAGGAAAGGAAGTCGAATTACGGGGTATTGAAGGGAAGCCGGGAAGGATAATAAACTCTAATGTCATGAAAAAGCTTCTAAATAAATAAAAACGAGGCATAATTGCACAATTATGCTCACTAGAAGCTCCGACATCAAAATCATCTATTTCTGCAGATCTCCAACAAGTCTTGGACAATCATTCCAAGGTGTTTGAAACTCCCAAAGGACTCCCACCTATTCGTGATCATGATCATACTATTCATTTGATTCCAGGAAGTGTTCCTCCAAACATCAGGCCTTATAGATATCCTTACTTCCAAAAGAGCGAAATTGAACGTATGATTGCAGAAATGTTAGAGGCGGGTATAATTCAACCTAGTCAAAGTTATTTCTCTGCTCCTGTAGTATTGGTACAAAAGAAGGATGGATCATGGTGAATGTGTCCGGATTATAGGGAGCTCAATAAGCTCACCATTAAAGATAAATTTCCCATTCCTGTGATTGATGAATTATTGGATGAATTACATGGAGCAATTTATTTTACCAAGTTGGATCTTCGTTCGGGATATCATCAAATTAGAATGAAGACTGAAGATATTCCAAAAACAACATTTCGAACTCATGAGGGTCATTATGAATTTTTGGTCATGCCTTTTGGCCTTACCGATGCACCTTCTACATTTCAAGGGTTGATGAATTCCATTTTCAAACCCTTCCTTAGAAAATTTGTGCTAGTATTTTTTGATGATATACTAATCTATAGCAGGTCTTGGAGGGATCATGTTGAACATGTTGACAGGGTGCTCAAACTATTGCAGGAGAAACAATTATATGCAAAAACATCCAAATGTTTCTTTGGAATACAAGAGGTGGAATATCTGGGTCATATTGTATCTCACGAGGGTGTTAAAGTAGACCCTAACAAAATTAAAGCCATTAAGGAATGGAAAGTCCCCACAACCATAAAGAAGTTGCGAGGATTTCTCGGGTTAACAGGGTATTATCGCAAGTTTGTTAAGAATTATGGGAGAATAGCAGCACCTCTAACAACATTATTGAAGAAAGATGCATTTTCATGGACTCCTGAAGCAACTAAGGCCTTTGAACATCTTAAAGAGGCAATGTGCCTAGCACCAGTCTTAGCTATGCCGGACTTCACAAAAACCTTTATTGTGGAATGTGATGCCTCAGGAAATGGAATTGGTGTTGTTTTAATGCAATAAGGAAGACCCATTGCTTTTGAAAGTCATCCAATCAAAGGAAAGTATTTACAGAAACCTATTTATGGGAAGGAAATGTTAGCAATACTGCATGCACTAAAGAAATGGCGAACTTACCTAATGGGAAGACACTTCAAGGTAAAAACTGATCATGATAGTCTTAAACACTTTTTGGAACAATGACTATCTTCAGAAGAGAAGCAAAAATGGGTCACAAAGATGTTGGGTTATGACTTTGAAATAATCTACAAAAAAAGAAAGCTTAATGTTGTTGCAGATGCGCTCTCAAGAAAGAATGAAGAGGTGGAAGCATTGCTTTGTGTCATTTCTATTATCCAACCAGATTGGATAACTGAAGTAAGAGATGAATGGAAGAAGGACCAAGATGTATGGACACTCATTCAAAAGTTGCAGCAAGATCCTAGTACATCTGATACATTTAGTTGGAAAAATGATTCCTTATGGTACAAAGATCGCTTATATCTTTGTAAGAATTCCAACTAAAACAAAAGATTCTTCTGGAATTGCACACTTCTCCTTTAGGAGGACACTCAGGATTTTTAAAAACTTACCACAGGGTGAAGAAAGAATTTTTTTGGGATGGCCTTAAATCTGATATTCAAAAGTTTGTGGCGGAATGTTTGGTTTGCCAGCGGAATAAAGTGGAGACAATTAAGACCTAGGGACTTCTACAACCTTTATCCATTCCAAGTCAACGTTGGGAGGAGATTTCAATGGATTTTATCACAGGTTTACCTAAGTCCGAAGGAAAGAATGTCATCATGGTGGTAGTTGATAGACTTACCAAGTATGCACACTTTTGTGCATTATCTCATCCATTTAAAGCAAGTACAGTTGCTACTACATTTATGGACGGAATTCAAAAGCTACATGGAAGCCCAAGGGTTATTGTGAGCGACAGAGATCCCATTTTTACTGGAAATTTTTGGACGGAGTTATTTTCTTGTTTGGGTACTCAATTAGCTCATAGCTCATCTTGTCATCCTCAATCTGATGGTCAAACTGAGATAGTAAATAAATGTTTGGAAGGATATCTTCGTTGTTTTGTATCTGATAAACAAACACAATGGGTCAAGTGGTTACCTCTTGCTGAATGGTGGAATAACACTTCCTTCCATACTGCAGCAAAAATGACCCCATTTATGGCACTTTATGGATATCATCCACCATCCATCACATCATCTTTAAGGGAAAATTCGAAGGTTGAAGCAGTGGAAGATCACATCGAGCATCAGCAAGAAGTTCTCCAACTCTTAAAGGATAACCTGAATTTGGCACAAAATCGAATGAAACAACAGGCAGATCAACATCGTAGCGAGAGAAATTTTGATGTAGGAGATTGGGTATTTTTACGGCTACAACCATACAAACAAATGTCCCTCAAGCAAGCAAAGAAGGATAATAAATTATCGCCAAAGTACTATGGTCCTTACGAGGTGTTGCAAAAGATTGGTACTATGGCATACAAATTGGAGCTTCCTGCTTCTTCGCGAGTACATCCAGTTTTCCATGTTTCATGCTTAAAGAAGGTTATAGGTGAAAATCTTCCAGTTCAAACAATATTTCCAGAACTTGATGAGGAAGGAAAAATCATATTGGAACCTGAAGCATTCACGAAAACAAGAACTCGACAACTACAGAATCGATCAATTTCAGAGTATCTCTTCAAGTGGAAGAACTTACCCACTAAATATTCTACATGGGAGGATGAGGATTTTATACAGAAGCACCCAGAGCTACTCAAGCGTTGAGGAAAACACTTTTTTGAAGTAAAGGGGCATGTTAGGTCCCTATATGACTAGTATAGTCCCTTATTGTTGTTAGTGTAACCCCCTTATTGTTATTATTGTACCCTTGCAACCCCCATTTTGTTATTATTGTGCCCTTAAATTATTATTGTTAGGTCGGCTAGGATTACATTGTGGCCCACTAGGATTACATTATGGCCCCATGGACTCCTATATGTAGAAAGGAGGTTTTGTAAACTGTAGCATCCAAAAATTGTTCATTTATGTAATGTATTGGAGGTTGCCCCCTCGAAGTGTCTCATTTCTAAGGCGTTGATATCTCTTTTCTTCTATTTTTGGAGCTGGTTACACAACACAAAGATTTATACTCTTAGGTTTATCTTTGAGAGTGGATTTGATACAGTTGGCAAAGATTTTCATAACGTTCAATAATTAGTATTTGATACAACCAAGCCTACAATTGAGTGTGCTCCACTAACCCGGGATGTACAGATGAAAGCTATTGTGAATTTTAGGAACATGACACTGGAAGAAAGTGAATAGAATCCATGGAATATTATGATAATCGAATCTTAGGGACAACATAGTGGATCGGCCCTCAATCACCTCACTAGATGTGACAAAGCCCCTAAAACTCAGACAAGTGAATATTGGCTCTGAAGAACAACCTAAGTTGGCAAACATTTGATACTACTAGGATGATGATATAGTAGGCGAGGTTATTGAGTTTCTCACAGAATATCAAGACTTGTTCCCTACAATTTTTTTCAAGCTGAAAGGAATCATTGGGGAACTTGGAGTTATGAATATCACATTGAAACCTGATGCGTGCCCAGTGAAATAGCGCCCATATAGGTTGAACCCAAGATATAAGCAGAAGGTGAAAGAAGAGTTGGAAAAAGTGGTTGCAGTAGGCATCATTGAACTTGTAGAAGAGTTTGACTGGGTAAGTCCCATGGTTGTGCAAGATAGTAAGACCAAGGGAGAAATGAGGATCTGCGTAGATCTGCACAAATCGAATGATGCTTGTGTGCATGATCCATTCCTGAATCCATTCTATGATAAAATTTTGTATAATGTTGAAGGTCAAGAAGAATATTCCTTCACATATGGGTTTTCAAGATATCATCAGATCTGGGTTGCACCTAAATATAGGAGTAATGCCACCTTTGCTACTAAATGTGGATCCTTACAATATAGAGTTATGTCCTTTGGATTGAAGAATTCTCTTTCCATTTTCTCATGCATAGTGGTTTCTTCTTTTAAAGTATACATCCAAAGGTTCTTAGAAGTCTATTTTGATGATTGAACTGTATTTGGGCTATTAAAGAAGCATGTGTCAAATTTGTGCCTAATACTAGATACTTGTAGGAAGTATCAGACCTCCTTGAATTTTAAGAAGTCTATATTCTGTGTACCATTTGGGATACTATTGGGATACATTGTCTGCCAGTAGTGATTGATGGTAGATCCTACAAAGATCACAGTCATAGTTAATTTGGAGGTACCTGAGAATGTTAAGCAGTTGCGCTCAATATTGGGGCATACTGATTATTATAGGAAGTTTATTCAGGGCTATTCCTTGATAATCACGCCCATGGAAAAGCTTCTCAAGAAGGATGCAACATTCTGCTGGGATGAGGATTTTCAGAAGAGTTTTGAGCTGCTGAAAGAAAAGATGGTCACAACACCCATCCTAGTCTTCCCAGATTGGTCAAAAGCATTTCATGTACATGTGGATGCCTCCTGCATTGCGCTCAAATATATCTTAGCACATCCAGGAGTGTTTGAAATTTATCATCCTAATTCTTATGCAAGTCGAAAATTTTCAAGCGCAGAGAAGAATTACTCAACCACAGAAAAGGAAGGGCTAGAAATGGTTTACGCGCTATAGAAATTCCACCACTATCTGGTAGGAGGTCACTTTAAGATGTTCACTAATAATTCTGATTTAAAGTAGTTGGTCAATAAGCATGTGTTGGGGGACAAGATCTGCATGTGGTTGTTATTATTCCAAGAATATTATTTTGAGATTATGGTAAAACTTGGACAATTGAATGCTAGCCGAGACCATCTATCGCGCATTAAAACGGGTGAGCAACCTACAAAATTAGAATATGGATTTCTAGATGGGAAGTTATTTGTGATAAAGGTGGTTGATGAGAATTTCCCTAATATCATTCAGTTTCTAACTACTGGACACATGCCTAATGAATATAATGTTCAACAGAAGAAATAACTCATGGTGCGTGAAGTAGACTTGACCATTATTTCTGGATAGTTGTATAAAATGGGTGTAGATGAGGTTTTATGAAGATATGTCCTGGAGTATGAGAGATGTAAAATCATAAATGAAGGTGATGGTGGGGTTTTTGGTGGCCATTATGTAGGTAAGGCTGCTGCAGAGAAGATTTTGTGAGCTGGGTTATGGTGGCTCACCCTACAAATGATGCCTATGAGCACAGTCGCACATGTGATGTATGCCAGAGGAAAACGAAGCCTTCGTGCAGAGACAAGATGCCCTTGAATTCACAGATCACACTGCAAGATTTTCAAAAATAAGCTACAAATTTTGTGGGAGCTATTAATCCTCCAAGAAGGAAGAGTGGTGTGCGCTACATTATCACTATGAAAGATTATGTAATCAGATGGGCTAAAGCCAAATCGGTGAAGGATTGTACTGCTAATATAGCTATGCAATTTATATTTGAGAATATTGTGACTCAGTTTGGTTTTCATAAGATTCTGATAAGAAATCAGGGTATGCATTTTGTAAATGATCCATTGAAGCCTTGACAAAAGAATTTAAGATGCGTCATCTGAAGAGCTTCCCCTATCACCCTTAGGAAAATGGCATGACTGAAGCATTCAATAAGATACTGGATAATACGTTGACCAAAGTGTGTAATGATAACATACATGATTGGGATGAGAAAGTGCGAGGAGTTCTCTGAAGATATAGGACTACTTGCAAGAAGTTGACTGGAAGGCCATGTTTCAGAATGGTATATGGGCAGGAAATTGTGTCGTCAATGGAGCTCATTGTTCCTTGTATATGAATTGCAACATTTACTAATATGGATTAAGAAGATGTTGTGGAAGACCGATTGTCATAGTTGGTTTCTCTGGATGAAGATCACTTTATTGCAAATTATCAGTAGCAGGTTCAAAATTGGGTGGAAAAGCATGGCATGACAGGCATATCAGGAAAAAGGTGTTCAAGGAAGATGATTTGGTCTTACTTTATCACATCAAGTTTGAATGCTAGCCAGGGAAATTAGGGTATGCATTTTTGTAAATGATCCATTGAAGCCTTGATAGAAGAATTTAAGATGCGTTATCTGAAGAGCTTCCCCTATCACCCTTAGGAAAATGGCACAGCTGAAGCATTCAATAAGATACTGGATACTATTTTGACCAAGGTGTGTAATGATAACATACATGATTGGGATGAGGAAGTGCGAGGAGTTCTCTGAGCATATAGGACTACTTGCAAGAAGTTGACTGGAAGGCCACCTTTCAGGATGGTATATGGGAAGGAAGTTGTGTTGTCAATGGAGCTCATTGTTCCTTGTATATGCATTGCAGCATTTACTAATATGGATTAAGAAGATGTTGTGGAAGACCGATTGTCGTAGTTGGTTTCTCTGGATGAAGATCGATTTATTGAAAATTATCAGTAGCAGGTTCAAAATTGGGTGAAAAAGCATGGCATGATAGGCATATAAAAAAAAAGGTGTTCAAGGAAGATGATTTGGTCTTACTTTATCACATCAAGTTTGAACACTAGCCAGGGAAATTAAAGATGCATTTTTTAGGGCCTTATGTTGTTAAGGACATCAGTGATGGAGGAGTGGTACACCTCACCACGTTGAGCAGCGAATACCTTCCTAGGCATGTCAACGAGAGTCATACAAGGATGACCCTATGCCTATCAAATTACTATATGGCCGGAGTATTAGTCCTACACAGATGGGATGGCAGATGCGCAGTAAGCTGCAACGTGCACATGTTATCTTCATGAGGAGGTTGACTGGGTCACAAAGGTGCCAAAAACTAGTCGTTGGAACAGTAAAACTAGAAAAGGGAGGTTTATACCATTTATTGGAGTGTCTAGGTCGTAGTTAATGAGAGAATTTTTCCAGATTTGAGAGGATTTTTCTGTAGCGGAGACTCGTTAATGCACAAGGAGCCATTTAAGACACGCCACAAGTATAAATATGCCCTTTAGGGTTGCAATAGTTCCCTTTTCTTTCTGAGTGAATTATTTTGCTTGATCTCCTTGATTTTCATTGCATTCGCTTTGTCTATGTCTTATTTGGATCTGAGGTTTGAGGATGTGTTGCACCAAGAAAGGTTGGGCTATGCTATTCTTGACATTATGATAGCCACAAGACCTATAGATGACCTTGTTGTGCCTGAGCTCCCCATTGTTGAAACACCTGCACCCTCCAAGTCTAAGAAGGGGCAGTATTCTGGTACGTGCAAATATCCGAGAGAAAAGACCCCAAAGTCGTGTTTTACTATGGTTGAGAAGCTAAAAAGGCCTATGTTTGAGGTCCCTGAAACCATTGATGAAGGAGATGAGGATGTGGTCAAAGTGGCCCCATTCTAGTGGTTGGAAAGTTATGTTTCACCGCGCAAACCATCAGTTATAATTCTCTAAGACCTGGAAAAGTTGCGCACAGGCATCAAAATGCCATTGATCACTAAGAATGTCCCAATGGAAGGGGACATGTTTGCTAAAATTCCACATCTCAGATTCAATTATTGGGACATTGTAGATGTCGATAAATTTCTAGATCTTGCACCAAAGTTCTACCTTGATCTGATTACATATGAAGGAAGCATTGCCCACCTTGAGCAAAAACGATAGATTCTATGTCTGCACAAGGCAAGCCTGTTCAACTTGCTCTAGATCCCTCATTTTTGGCGCAACCCCATAAATGATATCTTTGTCAGACATTTTCTCACATTAGCACATGATGATGTGCTATGGTTGGGAGAGAGCATCCCTATTGATATTGCATTGATCCATAGGATCACGGGTCTTCCTGCTAAAGGGTCGACCCTATTATTGATTTTGGCTGTAAGGTACAAGAGAAGACCATCGCAGACCAAATCAAGAAAAAGTACCAAGTCATAAGGAAGAGTTTGGGTTTTGTGGTCGATGAAATCAATGACCCAATAGTTTGCTTTGATACAATCATCTTGGCTTGTAATATGATGCACAAGTAAAGACCAAAATATGTGCCCACGCACATCATTACACTTGCTAGCTGGTGTGAGAAGGGTGTCATGTACAACTATTCCAACTATATCTGCAATTATTTTTTAGAAAATGTGCGGGAGGCATAGGAGGAAGGCGAGAATTTTCACTATGCTTCACTCTTATTATTGATCACGGTGATTTGGTGGAAGACCCTCGAAGACACTCAGTTCATAGAGATTGAGCCATAGATGTGCGAGATTGTGTTCTATGCCACATTATGGAACTGTTTTGACCTAGTGTGTGCCACAGAAAACAATATTTTTTGGGTTGTCTATGATAATACTCTGTATCAAGAGGTACAGTCAAAGTCGAGATTGTCACCCACATTATATGATAAGCATATGATGGTAGATATTTTCAATGCTACCTTTCAGAACATGGACATCTATGCAAAAGGAGATGTAGAAGAAGTGTGGTATGAGTTACCATACCTCATAAAAGAAGATTATTTTCTTAGAGTAATGGTTGTATGGCTGCCAGCCAGGTTGACACCGATCACACCAACAAAGCTGTGTAGTGGCAGCCAGACAACGAAACCCATAGAGAAAGTGACAGAGAAAGAAGCAACACCAATGACCACTAGTGGAACCATAGACCTTGAAACAGAAACCCAACCAAAAAAGAATGGGTCTGCGCTAAAGGATACAATAGAAGCACATACCTCTAAGGGAACCAAGCACGTCTCTCAAGTTTTTGGGGGATTGAGAAAGAAGCAAAAGTGTTCCAAAGATTTCAGGAAGGAGGTCCTAAATGAAGCTCATACTCAGAGGGATGCAATGATGATGTTTTCAGTGCATGACAGTGTTCACAGGTCACGTTATGGGTCCTCCATTGTGCGGGACGGGGAATGGTAGGGACGGTGACAAATTACTGTGTAACACTAACGTTGACAAAAGATGATATACATGAGATAGCCAACAATGTCATGTCTGCGACTGAGGTTTGCTGGAGCGACATGGAGGTGCAATACAAATCTACACTGGAACTTGTTCAATTTGGAATTCAGGACCTAAAGATGTAGGTGAGCATGATTCAAGTGAGCGTAGCTTAGGCGAGCCTTAACAATGCAAAATTCATGAGCATGCAACCATTAGGCATTTCTTTGCTGATCATTGGGGATTCTCATCTTGTCCAAATCCCTATGCCAAAAATTCAAATGGATGCCAGCCGACATGCACAATTCAGGGGAACATGTGATATCAATATTAAAATTTCTTTGTTACCTCCAGGGAAGTTTCACTTAATGCACACGACGATCTCAGATGAGATTCAGTACATAGAGTCTGCTGTTCACACTCATACCATGGAAACCTAGCAGGAGGTAGAAAAAGCACACCAATAGTAAAAAATAATAGAAGCAGCATGTCGAGAAGTCGGAACCTAGTGAACTGCACTATAGGAAAAGATCCACTGAGTATGCCGAGTTATTCCCAATTTCCTGGCCACAGCTGCACCCAAGGAGAAATTAGAAGGATTCACTGCCATGTTGAAAGCATCATGCACTAAGGTACAGATTGTCATAACATAATATGTGCAACAAATTTCAAATCTATAGAAAAAATTTTAGACTGAGAATCCACTAGAGGTTTGTGCAAAAAGAGTAGCTGAAGTCAAACAAGCCCAAGATAGTATTATTGTTGCGGTCACTGTTGGGCTCCATTAATCACTATTGAATGACTAAAAAATACACATAAATTATCAATCCAGGGACGCCTTTTATTTCAATGATAGTTGCACTATCTGTGCCGATACACTCAACCAGAAGCAATTCTAAATAAAATAAATTGTTGCTAAAGTAAATGTTGGAAGTAAATCACTCATGTAGAAATAAAATGATCTATAAGGCTGGAATCACACTTCAATTAATCTGTTCTAGCATGCCACACAACAAGTACCCCAGCTGGTGTCTCTAATATCATCTGTGTAACAACATACAAAGTATTGAAATTGAAGCAGATATATTCACAGCTGAAAAAACAACAACACCTCTACTGATAGGTAAAACAAAATAAAAAACACATATACATAGCTACCTTAGTCATTGCAATCCATGCTAATGAGGGCCCTTCCTCCCTAGCAGGGCACAAGTAGAGAAAATAACTTAACGTAAACTAAACTAAATAATGCATGTAACAACAATAAGACGATAATCTGTATTAATATGAGCAAAATTACAGAGCCAAAATAATGTTGTTCTCCGCTAACCTTTCGACCTCTAGGGCCAAGAAATATATAGTGGTTACATCTCATCAAATCAAGGGATATATCAGTCATGAGAATCTTATGATTCTCATGATGATCAAAATAGAATACATATAGTTATAACCACTTCTTAATAAAAGTCCAACTAGAAAATTATAGATTACAATCAAAAGCAGCCATAGGCTGTTATCCAAAAATACAATGCTAAAAAACTTCTACAACTATCTTAATAAAACCACAGTTGTAGTGTAACAGCTGAAGGACATGTCAGAAATAAGTGTTGACAAGATCCAGTCAGTGGTACAGTTGTATCAGCAGTTCGCCAGCGGGTCTGTAACAACAGAGTGTAACAATAGTTTTCCGGTAGGTCTATAACAGCAAGGTGTAACAGCATCGCTCACTGTAATAACACACCCTTAATTACTCTTGTGTACCTCATGCTCGGGATCTTTGGTGCTACAAATGACATCAGGAAAGACAACACAAATACCATATATCTTCTCCAAACATTCATCTGTGATTAGTC
Source organism: Pinus albicaulis (assembly GCA_034641835.2). Taxonomy (NCBI): domain Eukaryota; kingdom Viridiplantae; phylum Streptophyta; class Pinopsida; order Pinales; family Pinaceae; genus Pinus; species Pinus albicaulis. The sequence continues at coordinate 1,893,170,232 of CM076575.1, read as the reverse complement.
ACAAAAAGGCATGATATATCATAATAATTGATGAAATCGTAGAGTAATGAAAGTAAGGTGAAACAACACAAGTTAGGATAGAAAGGTAGGAAAAAGAGGCAAAGATAGTCCCATTGGCTATAGTCATGAGGCAAAATATGGAAAACAAATGTAGGAAAAGTGTGCAAAACTGGTACCCAACATCTCCCCCCAACAGAAACACTTGCATTTCCTCATGCAAACTCATCTCTCATGGGAATATCTCTGGTGTAGGTCCATGAGATCATAAGCACAAGCTATACCTTCGTGTGAAAACATGTACCCCTTATTGGCCATCAGTTGTCGTACCCATGATTCTGACTCATACTTACTCAATTCATAATTACTCTAATAATCCTCAATTGGCAGCCAAATAAAAGGAAACTTGAATCTCAATCCGAGCCACAAAGCACCAAGGGATTGTACGATATGTGCATAAACTTGTTCATGTGTAACATCCACCACAAAATTATAGAATGAGAATGGGTCCCCCTTTAGTAGCTTTGCACTGCTAGCTTCCGTTCATTTCAAGCCCCCAGTTAAGGCTCGGCTCTTCATCATTGAGAACTGATTGAGACAGAAGTTAACAATCCTTCTTCTATAAGTGGCAGTCAGTTCCTTTATCCCAAGAGTACTCAACATTCTCCTGAATTTTCACCTTAACTCATCAACCCATCCCAGTTCTGCCCAAACCCATAATGCCATATTCTCCTCATTAGCATCCATAGATTTGATGGCCAAATGCCACTCAATCTAATTCTCCATGAAGGACACAAAATATCACAACTAAAGGTCCCCCATATAGGAGAATACTGTCAAAAACATCTACATACTCACATGCTCACATATGATACTGTGTAAGAATAACTCACACAACAGGCTTTTCTCATTGAAATCGGAGGCACGGAACACAAATAAAAATGTGTGAGTCGAAGAACATAAATAAGGTCTATCCTCCATAATGGATTTCATCTGGAACAAGAAGTAACATTCCAAAAGAAAAATATGATAGGATCGGGAAGGTTGCCTATACCCTTGCAAATTGAGGGCGAGATCATGAATTTTTTGCTTGTCTCTGGCAAGATCCTGAACCTGCTGCTGTAACAGCAACATTTGTTCCTCCTGTTTCTTTAGAGCTTCCTTCTTCTTATAATTCTCCCATCCTTTCTTCAACTATTCTTTCATCCATATTTCATGTAAGGTGCCTATCTCTCTCCGATGTTCTTTCAGTGAAATTGACCCCTCCTAACGGGAGATTGCTTCCTATTTCCACTTTTCTAATTCAGAAATTAACAAGATTTTTTTAGAACTCCATCCTGAGACCTATCATTCTTCTGCATTCAATATCCACATTAATAATGGGTGTAACAGCCTCTGCTAAATGGTTTTTTTCCACCTCTTCTGTTGGTTCTTGTGTAACAGCAACTTCCTTGGTGGGTTCTTCTGTGTCAGCCCCTTCGTTTCCACCTAGAGTAGCCTCTGTGTCCATTGTTGTTTCTTCTAAAATAGGAGTTGCCTCCATAGGTTCTTGTGGGTTGGCTTCAAGGTTAGTTATTACAAGAGGCTTTGCTTTAACTATTGGTTCTTGTGTAACAGCAGTATCCTCATCAGGTTGTTGTGTAATGGCCTCCTATTGTTCTGTTTCTATTTCCATTGGGATGATGTTTTGTCTACAGGGCTTATATCTCGCTACTATTAATTCTTGAAAACATGTCGTGCATACAAACACCAGGATTTCCTTCCCCTCAGATAATTTTCATTTTAATTCTTCATTTTCCTTTCTTAGATTTTTGAGTTCTAGAAATAGGACATGAGTTTCTTCCTTACCTGATGAGGAGGGTTGCCTTTCTTCTTCTAATAATTCTTCTTCTTATGTCCACTTTCTAGCCATAGGAAAAGGTTCTGTAGGTATGCTAACTTTCACCCTTTTTTTTGGTCTTCTATCCCCAATTGGTTCATCAGTAGGGTCTTTCCCAATTTTAAATTGAGCAGGTCGAGTCTAGGTTTCTTCTTCTCCCTGACTTCATCCTAAAGTCGTGGTATGTTTCTCCCAGCTTGTCCTCAGCCTATTTCGCTTGAATTATTCCCAAGTTTTTCCTTGCAGGCATAGGGCATCCAACACAATTCATTTGATGATTCCGTGATTGGTCACACATGCTTTTGGGTGTGTTGCTACCTCCATATGCTTGATGTTCCCTAATAGGTAGAATGGAATATTAATTTGTTGGTTCCGGATGCGATTAAGTAGAGGAAAGTGATAGTTAAAAACTATCATGGATCTTCCCTCACAAGTGATATATTTAATTAAAGCCAGGGAGATATCTCCCTAAGGATGAGGAAGCGAAAACTTGTCAATTCCTTTCCCTTTCTTCTCCAATTTTTCTTCTCCTTCTAGGAAGTATTATTTCAAGGAGGGGTCATTGATTTTTCTGTTAAACCACCTATGTCCCACTACTAGCAATGTAGTTACCCGGGCAGTTACCTCTTCAATCACCTCAACTTGCAAACCCCTAATTCGGGTCTGATTGTTGTTCAAATTCTGAGCGAATTTGATTGCCACAGCATTGTCTAAGCCTTCTAGCTTATGGAAACACTCAATCCATCTAGTGTCTCTGGATATATGGTATGCTTCTAGAAAATTCTGCAAGGTTTCCATAGAATCCGGCTCGTGCCTGACCGCTACTCCACCCATCTTGTTGTTTGTTTCTAAATTCTCTTCTTTTTTCTCAGCCCCACTGTAATACCACTGCACTGCTCACTACTTCTCGGGGTATCTTCATATCCCAATTCATGATTTTTCAATGAGGATGCAAGGTTTCAGTCAAGGAGGTTGATGGTAAGTGACAGATTTATGGATTACTAAATCATACCTCACACAAATCTTCATAAATGTCTCGTTATGGAAAATAATGGGATCTAGTACACATGCTCTTCTCCAACTGGATTTAGTCATCATTGGAAATTGTGTTATTAATTGGGTGCATGTGGATTTGATAGAGGCTAATGACTACGAATTTTTTCGATGATTCAAAGACATATCCCCTCGCCCACCTTAATGGTGATGACCACCCATGACTGCCACGAGAATATCATTACTTCTTCCAATAATCACCAAATCATAAATGATAACGTTACCTTTTGAATGACATACATGAGGTGACGTGCAGGAATATTTTGAATTGGTGGTGTTCTGCTTGCAGCGCTCGTGTTCTTGCGTTTGGCTGGCATGATTATTTCTGGTATGGAATGAAACATAAGAAACAGTGCTCATGGCTGTCATCTGTTACATGTGTAATAGCCAAGACAACCCTTAGATTATTCTTCAAAAAACATAATAATTAGGAGAAATTGGTACATAAAAGAAAATTACATGAATACCATCATCCTTTAAAATGGATCATGAAGGGAAGATGATGTTTCGAGGAGAAAAAAATGGGTGTAACAGCCACCACAAGAGTGGGTTTCAGCTATTACCAATTGTTTGACTGTGCCCCAGAAAGGGGTTTTCACAGTTAGATTTATTATTTTTGTTTTATTTTCTTTTTATTTTGTTATCATTATCATTATTATTATTTATTTATTTATTTTTTATTTTTAAACAGCTTTAACAACTGCCACAAGGGTGGTTTTCAACTGCTGGACTTATTGGAATTTCAATTTTCAGGCTGCACAGGAGAATGTTCCCCTGCTATCGTAATATGAAGATTAGAGTCTGTGACAATGTTGAAAAATGATTCCTTCGAAGCGGGTTGATGATATAAACTTAGACGGTGCCCATTAACTAGTAACAGTATCTTAGCACTATCAATGGTGACCAATTATATAGTCCCATTGTCAAAGACTGTTTCCACTTCGTAATGATCTAGCCATCTGGTGTAGAGCTTTCCTTTGAAATTGTTGAACCTTGACTCATACAAAAGAGCCCAATCTCCTTTCTAGAAATTTTTCTTCTTAATAAACCCATGATGTCATCTAGCTCTTTGTTTCTGAGTGATCTTCGTCTGTTGAGTAGCACCCAGTCGTTTCTCTTCCAATTCATTGAGCTAGTTCAGTCTTTGTGTCTATGCCGTACTCAAATCCAAATCGACCCACAATATTTTTCTTAATGTCTTTAATTCAAACTCTATGGGAAATAGAGGATTCTTACCGTACACCAATTCATATGGTGAGAAGCCTTTATTATTCCTCCATTTTGTCCTATAAGCCCACAATACCTCTAGAATTTTTTCGGCCCAATTTCTTCGTTGGCTGGCTACTGTCTTTGTTAAGATTCCCTCAATGAATTTATTGGTGCTTTCCACTTGACCATTTTCTTGTGGGTGATATGGTGAAGTGATTATGTGATTAATTCCATACTCTTCAACCAACTTATTTATCAAATGAGATGTGAATTGAGGCCCCCCATCTGTGACTATCTCTCTGGGTATCCCGAAGTGAAAAAAATACCTTCAAATAGGAATTCTAAAACAGCCTGCTCTATTGCTCTAGTTAGTGCCTTTGCTTCAACCCATTTTGTGACATAATTATTGCAGACCAATATGTATGATTTTTTTTATGATAAAGGATTAATTGGCCCCAAAAAGTCTAGGGCCAATTTCTCAAATGGTTCTATCATTATCTAAGGCTGTAATGACATCTCATCTGATTTCAGAGGCTAGCCCATCATTTGGCGGATATCACATCCTTTCACAAAATTTTTGGCATCCTGGAATATAGTTAGCCAGTAGTACCCCGTTGAGAATACTTTATGTCCTACCCTCTTGTCAGCGAAGTGTCCTCCACAATGTTCCTCATGAAAATCCTTCAAGATCTCAAATACCTCATCTTCTTTAACACATTGCCTAATTTGAAAATCTGGTCTGGTGTGATAGAGATTGTGTTCTATCCAGGAGTAGGTAGCACTCTGTTGTATAATCTTCCTCCTTTCCTTGGAAGAAAATTGGTGTGGGAATTTTCATGCATCAAGGAAAATGGCTATATCTACATTCCATGGTGAGTGAGTAGAGATGGAAAAAATATATTCATCTAGAAAATAATCCTCAGTGGCAGTGAAGTCATCACTTATAGTTAATCTAGAAAGAAAATCAGCAACTAAATTATCTTTTCCGGGTTTATCTAAAATAGTAATATCAAATTCTTGTAGCAGCAATAACCATCGTGTAACTCTACCATTAGTAATAGGCTTTTTCATCAAAAATCAAATTACAGCATGGTCAGTGTGTACAAATACTTGGTACCCGATGATGTAGTGCCAAAATTTGTTGATAGCATGCACTACTGCTAGGAATTTCTTCTTAGTAATAGTGTAGTTGAGTTCTGCTAGAGTTAAGTTATTACTGATGTAATAAATGATGTAAGGTTTCTTCTCCTCCAGCTACCTCAGAACAACACCCACAACCATGTCAGATGCGTCGATAGCAATATTAAATGGAATTTCCCGGTTTGGTCGTCGTAAAACAAGTGCTGCTATTACACATTTTTTCAACTTTAAAAAGGCCTGCTCACACTTCCTTGTCCACACAAATTCCGCATCTTTCATGAGTAATGAAAATAGAGGAGATGAAATATTTGAAAATTTCTCTATAAATCTCCTATACTATTCTACATGTCCCAAAAAACTACGTACCTATTTTGGAGTTTTAGGGGTCGGGATTTTTGAGATTACCTCAACTTTTGTAGGATCTACCTTGATTCCATTTGCAGAAATGAAATGTCCCTGCACAATTCTCTTGGCCATCATCATGTGCCATTTTTCCATGCTCAAAGCAACATTAGCTTGTTCACAATGTTCCAACAATTTTTCCAAGTTAGCTAATGATGTCTCAAAGGAATCCTCGTAGGGTGTAAAATCATCCATAAAGATTTCAAGACAGTCATTCAAAAGATCTGAAAAGGTACCCAATATTGCCCTCTGAAAGGTTTCTGGTGCATTACAGAGGCCAAAAGGAAGGAATTTGTATGCAAAAATACCCCATGGGCAAGTGAAGGTTATCCTGTCTTGGTATTCTGGGGCAATCTGTATTTGATTACAGCCAATAAACCCATCTAGAAACGAAAATATTTTTTTTCCAGAGAGAGTATCCAAGACCTGATAAATGAATGGTAAAGGAAAATGGTCCTTTTGAGTGGCCTTGTTAAGTTCTCTATAGTAAAAACAAACTATCCATTTGCAATTCTTTTTCGTAACTATGACAAGTGGAGGCACCCACTGGCTATCAAAAATGGGGTAGATGAAATTAGCATTAAGGAGTTTCTACAATTCTTCTTTCAACATCTCCTTAAGTGCGGGGTTCATTCGGCTCTGCAGTTGTCTAATTGGTTTGTAGTCCTCTTTAAGGTAAATACAGTGAGTGCATAGTCCATGATGGATTCCTTTCATATCCATATAGTCCCATGCAAATAACTTTTTTTATTTCTATAAGAGTTGTATGAGAAATTTGTTTTTTTCAGCAGTCAAGTTAGGATTGATGTTTAAACATTTCCTAGGTTCAATTTCAATGGGACCGTTGATAGTATGCAGAGTTGTTTTCAAATGTTCAATAATTTCATCATCTACCTCATCTTTTTCCTCCAAATCTCTAATGGAGGCAACATACAATGAATTAATAATAAAACCATTAATGATATCGTCCTCTATTTCATCCTTAGAGTATTGTGCTTTCTCAAGTGTGAGAAGAGGTAGGGAAAGACCAGATTCAGGTGAAAATTCGTCCCACCAAGGACTAATCGAATCCATATGAGGTTTTTCTGGGCGATAAATGTTCAGGTTCTGAGTGGCCTGTCCATATGATATCACCATAGATCCAGACCTACATCTGATATATACATCTGGAGTGGCCAACCACGGTCTTCCCAAGATTAAAGGATGACCCCCCAGGTTGGATTTGGTTTGTAAAATGAGAAGATCAACCGGATAATTCCAGGAAGCCACAGTGATGACCACATCTTCTATCATTCCCTTGGGCTTGACATGGGACCTATCTACTAATTCAAGCACTGTGGGTGTAGGTCTAAGTCCATGAAGTCGTAGAGATATGAAGAGGTCTTTATTCATGACATTAATAAATGCCCCTATATTAATCAAATTATTGGTTATAGACTGATTTTCAATATGGAGAGTCACTGTATCATTCCCTAGGTCATTATATTTATTCAACAAAGGCTGATAAATCATAAGATCAAATAATTTCCCCATGACATGGATAGTAATAGGGCATTTAGGTTTCCTTCTAGGTCTTTTGACACATAGATCCCTCACTGTTTTAGCATAGATAGGTACTTCCTTAAGATCTTGTAACAGCAGAATCCACTCCTACAAATTTTTCATTTCCTTGAGGAATTCGTATTTAGGTTGTGAGACCAGCCCAGTTTCAGTTAATCATTGAGGGTATGGAGGATTCTAAATGCTAACAGTTGAGCCAGGTATCACAGATGCACCAGCGTTGATTAGATTGGCTACTATAGAAACAACAGATCCTCCCGAGTTGGCTGCTACAGAAGTAACAGCAAGTGCTATATCAGTTGTTACATGTGTAAAAACTTCCTCAAAATCACCCATGTCCCTTCTAGGTGACTCACATTCTTCAGTAATAATGGGAGTATACTTAGATCTAATGACTTTCCCTGATCGAAGTTGAACCTCATTAAGTCCAATAGGATTAATAAGATAATTCTGGAGGGTAACTGGAGCATCCATGATTTGGGTTACCTTTTTTTTTGGATTGGGGTTAGGTTGTACAAGTAATTGGGGTCAAACAGAAGGTGTAGGATTTTGAATATAAGGCACTTGTAACTACTACTATATTGGTATTGGAGAGGGTATTGGACCTTGGCCATTACTTCTCCAGTTCTGACCCCAAGGATTGGGTTGTGATGGAGGATATTTCATTGCTGGAGGAGACGATCACTAGTTCCATGGTGAAGGGAATTGCATTGAGGAATGAGTAGGATAGTGCCATGGATATTTCTTACTATTATAAACATTATTCCAAGGATAAAAAGAGGAAAATTTGAGGTCATACCTGTAGGTCGCGGCTACCATGGTATTTTTGATCCAATGAAATAAGAAGATTGAACATCATCACTTGATTCTTGAAATACCGCCTTCAGTTTGGGCAGTTTAGGAAACTGATTCATAGAATGCGTCAACTCATAGATGTTGCACAGGCTAACACTATTCAGTCCACATTCTCTTTCTAAATGTTTCTTTTTGCATCGGGGACAGAATATTGCTAAGGCTTCTTCAGCCTCTCCTTGTGCTTTATTGACTTATAATTTAGTGATCTGGGAAGAGAGAGTGCGAAGGAGATTGGTTTTAAACTCCTCAAATAAGTTCTCGATCTATGCTCTGGTTACTCCTCTACTCGTGGACTTCTGTACCTGGACTGAAGGATCTCGAACTGAAACCTTCCCTTTAATCGATCCTCTTGAGCTACATAGGCAAAGCTTCATTATTTCATCAAGCGGTTCTTGCTATATGTCTCCTTAGGTTCAGATGCTCCATAAAATCATCTCTTATACCTCTTAAAAATATTGGCTTTAGAATTTATAGGTCTAAGTTACTGAACTTAGACCTTTCTAAATTGTAGTGAAATCACTCCATATAGTCCTCCAGGCTTTACTCCTCCTTTTGTGCAATTCTGAAAATCTCGTCCTTCAAATCCTTAGTTTGACAGTAATCCTGATACTTAAAGAGGAAGGCCTCCCTCATGTCATTCCAAGTTTGAATCATGCCAACACCTAGTCTCATGAACCATCTTAATGTTTCTCCTTTCAGATTAGAAAGGAATAATTTTAGCGTAAGGGCATCTGAAGTGTAGTCATAACCTCTACACAGCACAACGAATTCAAACAGAAAGGTATCAGCGTCTTCAAAAACCATCCCTTGAAAGGATGGTAGGGATGATAAAGGAATATTTTTCATAGGAGCCTTATCTTGTGTTACTACTATTGTGAATTCAAAAGTAACAGAGCTATCTATCTTGACATTCTCGTCCTCCGTGGTTGATTCTTCATGATGGGAAACTAACCTCGGAGTGTAATCAAGATTGAAAAATAAAAGGATCAGGCTGCTCTAGGACAAACTATTTAACAACACTACCAGCATCCAAATGATGATAAATTGAATGTTGTTCCTTAGGACCCTGATGCTCCCCACTGGTCTCTCTATGTCCTTCAATTCTGAGATCCTGATCAATGATTCTCCATTTTTGTTTTGAATCTGCATTCTTAGTATCAGGAGTGGATATGATGCTTGAAGAGTAGTGAGGTCCAGACATGGAAGACATCGATGGTCCAGGATTTGATATGGTAGCTTCTTTCTGTGGTCCTGTCTTCCTACTATCTCTATATGATGTGGATTGTTCCTTTTCTTCCCTTGAGATCAGATCTCCAAAGAATGTCTTTCCTCCCAAATCTGTAATCTTCTTTTCCTTCTTATGACCCATCTTTCCCATATTCAGTAGAGTGAGGGGTGTTTGTAGATGTTGATGTTTTCCTACCAACACACATGGGCTCTATGTGTATCAATTCATCCTATAAGTGCTTCATTTTATATAGTAGTGAGCTTGCTCAAGTTTGTTAGAGCGATGCACAAGTTCTTACCTCTCGTCTAACCACCCAATGATTGTAGAGCTGAAGACACCCCAAAAGAATACCCAAAACTTCAAATTCTAAGTGTCCCAGCAAGACATTCGTGATCCCACTCAAGTTTGTTAGAGATATGCACAAGTTCTTACCTCTCATCTTACCGCCCGGTAATTGTGTCATTGGAGACAATAAAAAAACAAATGAAATGCTCAGAAATTCACTCTCCTAAGTGTCCTAACAAGAAATTGGTGAGCCCGCTCAAGTTCTTTAGAGCACTGTGTAGGTTCTTACCTCTTGCCTTACTTCCTGAAAATTATGTTGCTGGAGACACTCTAAAAACACATGGAAATTTCAATTCTAAGAAAGAACTCTGATTGATTGGATCATCACTGCTATCCCTGAAAAAGACGTGAAAATGTTGGGATGTATTAAGAAATATTGAATGACTAAACAGTACACATAAATTATCAATCCAGGGACGTCTTTTATTTCAATGACAGTTGCACTGTCTGTGCTGATACACTCAACTAGAAGCAATTCTAAATAAAAGAAATCGTTGTTGAAGTAAATATTGGAAGTAAATAACTCATAAAGAGATAAAATAATCTACAAAACTAGAATCACACTTCAATTAATCTGTTCTAGCACGCCACACAACGAGTACCCAGCTGGTGTCTCTAATATGATATGTGTAACAACAGAAAAAGTATTGAAATTGAAGTGGATATATTCACAGCTGAAACAACAACAACAACACCTCTAGTAATACATAAACCAAAATAAAAACACATATACATAGCTACCGTAATCACTGCAATCCCTTCTAAGAAGGAGGGCCCTTCCTCCCTAGTAGGGCACAGGTAGAGAAAATAACTTAATGTAAACTGAACTGAATAACGGAAGTAACAACAATAATAGTATAATCTATTTTAATATGAGAAAAATTACAGAGCCAAAATAATTATTTTTTCCACTAACCTTTCAACCTCTAGGGCCGAGAACTATATAATGGTCACATCTCACAAAATCAAGGGATAGATCAGTCATGAGAATCTTATGATTCTCATGCTGATCGAAATAGAGTACACATAGTTATAACCACTTCTTAATAAAAATCTGACTGGAAAATTATAGATTACAATCAAAACCACCCACAGGTTGTTATCGAAAAATAAAATGCTAAACAACTTCTACAGCTATCACAATAAAACCATAGCTGTAGTGTAACAGCTAAGGGACAAGTTAGCAACAGGTGTTGACAAGATCCAGTCAGCAGTACAACTGTATCAACGGTTTTCCGGTGGGGGTTTAACAACAAAGTGTAATAGCAGTTTGCCAGCACGTCTGTAATAGCAAGGTGTAATAACATCTATCACTGTAACAAAAAACCCTTAACTGCTCCTATGTACCTCATGCTCGAGATCTTTGGTGCTACAAATATATCTAGAAAGACAACACAAATACTGTAGATCTTCTCAAAACATTCATCCTCTATTTGTCATAAAAAAGCATGATATATCATAATAATTGATGAAATGGTAGAGTAATGAAAATAAGGTGAAACAACACAAGTTAGGATATAAAGGTAGGAAAAAGAGGAAAAGATAGTCCCATTGGCTATATTCATGAGGCAAAATAGGGAAAACAAATGGATGAAAAGTGTGAAAAACTGGCACCCAACAGCCACCCAGTGTGACAATCTGCTTGATGAAGCTATGAGTGTATGGACCTCAGTACAAAATGATCGATTAGTTCAGCAGCTACGCAACGCACTCCATCATAAGGAGCAGCAACTTCAAGAGATTAGGACAGTGATGCCTACCTTGGTTCTTACTCAACACCCATCTTGTCTGCAGAAGTGTCAGACAAGAAAAACATATATTGAAGACCTGCATCGAAAATAACAACTGTTCGGAGCACGCATGCAACCATGGGCCAAGGAAGGAATTCAACTTTCACAGGTGCTGGATAATACTCCTGATTTTGAGATTCAACAAGAAAATTTCAACACCCACGCCTAGTGCATTAAGAACCTACACTAGGGTGGGGCCCACATTGCTAATTTTAGTTATCCCTTAATTAGAAATGGATAATAAGTTGTAATATAAATCTCAAAATAAATTTTAACATTTAACTAAGTGTGATATACTCATTTATCTAGTGGATTTCGAGTTATAGGTAGTTGGTGAGGCATGCAGGGTAATTATAGTTGTAACGGAGTTTGAAGTGTAATGGTGCATTAGTTAATGCATGTTCTAATCAGTGTAACTCATTTAAGTGACTTAAACTTAGTTGTGCTAGTTGTAACTGAAGATACACTACTAAGGTAAAGTGAATTAAATATTAATTAATTCACAATCAATGATCTCACATGAAATTGAGGATATACTATTATTAGCTCCATAGATGTCACATCCATTGGAGACCTAGTTGAGATCTAGGTGAAAGGGAAGGTGACTATGACTTGTGAAATTATCGGTTTGAACACATGAAACCAAACACCCATTGGAGTTCCCATGATACTTGTGTCGACAATGAAGGCCATAATTCCTATCTCTTAGGGATCTATTCCATAAGGGATTGTGTAAGCAAGGTAGGTTGTCAGGAGGCTGGAAACTGGCTAACTATTGTTCATTTTTCTACGAGGACGGTGTGAGATAGATAACTGAGTGTTGGAGACTCTTTTGAGAAGAGTAGATATTGTATTTTTTTCATGATCCATGCTGAATATACAATAGAATATAGTGGGGTTTTGAGCAGCAAGCTTTCCCCAGGAAATTATCTGTGTTGTGTGTGATTTTATTCTTCTTTGCTTTATGTGATTAACGATTGTGTTTTTAATTATGCAAAATATTTGTAGAAGTGTTTTAGTATTTAAATTTAGTAAATTATTATATCGATTGAATCCAATATATACATGCTTGTTGTATAATTTATACATGGTATCATAGCACAAGAAATTGTAGAAGTGAAGCTGGAGCTGAGTTTGTGACTAGATAGAATTTCAATTTGTAGAAAGACATTCTTGGTGCTATAGCTGATTCAAGATCAAAATGGATTTCAATGGATTGAGGTTGGAGTATGCACTAGAGGGAAGTTCAAACCATATTTCTTGGAAGTATAGGATGGAGGTAGTACTCGAAGACAATGGTTGGAAGGAATTCATCGACAATGACATTCCTAAGCCCACTGTTATAGATGCTGCAAATCTTGATGCATGCCAAAAGAAAGTGGAAAAGGTGAGGATGATACTGTTAGAGGGAGTATGAGACCACATTTTCTTAAGCCTCCATTGGAAATCCATACCATATGGAATGTGGAAGGCTTTGACGGATCTATTCTAGAGCAGCATCAACCATATGAAATTGGCGCTCAAAGATAAACTTAGGAAGATCAAGATGGAAAAGGGTGAAATCATTCAAAAATATGTAACAAAGTTTTTCCAATGTCAGGATGAGTTGGGGAGAATTGGAATAATAGTCGATGATGATGATTTGGTGATTTTAGCTCTCCTAGGACTTCCTAAGGGTTGACATAGTTATGATGACTCTGTCAATGGACAGGAAAATTTTCCAGATTGGGAACGACTGTGGTCGGATTTGGTGCAGGAGGAGTTCAAACATAACAGTAGAGATGGAACGTCATCTAAGCATGAGGATGAAGAGGATTGTGCTTTGGATACTAAGGTGAAGAATGGGAAGGGGAAGAAATTCCATTCCAAATATCAATCTAAGAATGGCATGAAGCAGGGCATGTCCAAGGTGAAGTGTTTTTACTGTCACAAACATGGGAATTTTGCTACTAACTATCCACAAAAGAAGAAGAACAAGAATTTTTATGGATCTACAGCTGGTGAGGCCCTTTTCTCACAATTTGATCTTAACTTCTAATTCATCACATGCACGGTGTCAAGTGCATTGGGATCGATGTGGAATTTGGATAGTGGAGCTTCCTTTCACCTGACAGGAGACAGGGAAATTTTCAGTGACTTGGAGGAGAAAGGTCTCTAGATGCATATCAAAATGGGGGATGATGGAAGGTACAATGCTACTAGAATTATCACTATTACCTTTCATAGATATTCAAGTAAACCATTTTAATTAAAAGATGTAATGCATGTACTAAGTCTGAAGAAAAATTTAGTCTTTGTCACAATGTTGGAGTATAGAGGCTATGATGTTTTTTTTAGGGAAGGAAAATATTTCCTGTGACATAAAACAATAGGAAAAGCCAAGAGGATAGGGATTTGACTTAAGAAGCTCTAAAATCTATAGGTAGATGGCTGTGCAGCAATTATGGGAAAGGCAGATCAAGTGGTGAGTAGGGATGCGGGCGAATTATGGCATAGGAGATTGGGCCATATTCACCATGAAGCCTTGCAAGTCATGAAACATATTTCAACTAGACTTTCCATGGGAACACTTGCTCCGTTAGATACATGCAAGGGTTGCACCATGGGGAATTATGTAAAGGCCACCTTTCATGAGAAGGAGAACTGAGCTTCAGGGATCCTTGAGAGAGTTCACACAGACGTGTGTGGAAAATTCTCTATTGCTTCAACAAAAAAACATAAGTACTATGTAATATTTGTTGATGAATTTTATCATAAGTTTTGGATCTTCTTCATGCAGAAGAAAGATCATAAATTCTCTAAGTTTCTGGAGTTTAAGGCACTAGTGGAGAAATATTCAGGGAAGCAAGTGAAGGCTCTTAGGGGAGATAATGGTGGAGAATAAATCTCTAAAAAATTCAAGAACTTCTGCGGCAAAGAAGGAATTCAAAAATAACTCATAGCACCTTATAATCCATAGTAGAATGGGTTTGAGGAGAGGAAGAACAGAACTATTATGTGTTCAGCATGAGCGATGCTGCATGAATAAGGCCTACCAATGCATCTATGGGCATAAGCATGAAACAAAGCAGTACATGTGTAGAATCATTGTCCACATAGGATACTTGCCATGAATACACATGAAGAGGCTTTCACTGGTAAGAAACCTGATGTTTCACACTTTAAGATTTTTGGCTCATCTATTTATGTGCACATGACCAAGGATGCCAGGAAGAAGCTGGAATCGACAGCTGAGATTGGGATTTTTGTGGGGTACACTAAAACACCCCATAATTATCGTTTGTATTTTCCAAATAATAGAATTACTATTGTGTGACGGGATATAAAATTTGATGACGAGAAAGCCATGGAGTTGTCCATTGAGAGGGAGCTAGACTTACAGGTAGAGGAGGAACTGGTTTCCAAGGATGAGCCTCAATGTGTGGAACAGTGGATCATGGAGTGGAGTAAAACACTCATGCAGAGCCATCCATCAGAAATGGTAGAAGGCACACTGAGGAAGATGATAGACAGAGACTTGATGCAGCAGAGAATGTAGAAGCCCCTACTTCACAGCATAGATAGAGATATTCTCTTGACCGATTTAATAGATAGATGGCTCTTATGAGAAAATGTATTGTGGCTGAATCATACTCCTTTCAAGAAGCAGTGTAGAAGCCAACTTGGGCTAATGCAATGGTGGAGGAGTATGACCCCTCTTTCAAGAAAAGTGGATGGGAGATAGTCCCAATACCAGTCGACAAATCAGTGGTTGGATCAAGATGGATCTACAAGGTAAAGCAAGTTACTGATGGGAGTGTGGAGAAATAGAAGGCCAGATTTGTGGCCCAGGGATTCTCACAGATTGAGGGGATAGATTATGATGATACTTTTGCACCTGTTGCAAGGTACTCTTCCATTATATGCATCCTTGTAATCTAAGCGTAGATGGGCTGGCGCATTCATCAGATGTATGTGAAAACTATGTTTCTCAATGGGATCATTGAGGATGAGGTGTACATAGATCAGCCTGAAGGTTTTCAAATCTTCAACAGTGAGTCGCATGTGTGCCGACTCCAAAGAGCATTAAATGGGTTGAAGCAACCACCCCATGCTTGGTACACTCGGATAGACAGCTATTTCACAGGACTAGGCGTCAGAAAAAGTGAAGTAGATGCAAAAATGTACCAGATTATGTTTGAGGGTAAGCTATTGATCATTATTCTTTATGTTGATGATTTAATTTTGACTGGTGATGGGCAGCTGATACACTCATGCATTGAGGATATTGCAAACAAGTTTGGAATGAAGGACATGGGACTCTTTCATTATTTCCTTCGATTGGAAATATGGCAGCAGGATGGTGAAATTTTTATGTCTCAAGGAAATTATGAAAAGGAGATACTGGGTAAGTTTAACATGGATAGATGAAAACCCATGGATACTCCTATTCCGTGAAATTAGAGGAAAGAGGATGCTACTTCTGGAGAGGTAGTGGATGCTATTTTCTACCGGCAGTTAGTGGCTTTGCTAATATATCTAGTGAACACGACACCAAAGATTTTCTACACAATTAACCAACTGAGTCAAGCTATGGTTAAGCCTACCAAGCTCATTTTGAAGGTGAGGAAGCATGTCTTGAGATACATGAGGGGCACATTAGAGTATGGATTATGGTACAAACAGACATAGGTAGTGAAGATGCATTGCTTCACGGATGTAGATTGGGTTGGCAGTACATCAGACAGAAAGAGAACATTAGGAGGGATATTTAGCATTGGGTCAACAATATTTTCTTCGTACAATAGGAATCAATGATCCATGGTACTCAGTTCAGCAGAAGCAGAATACATGGCAGCAAGTCAAGCTGCATGTGAGGCTATCTGGATGAGAAATATCTTTGTTGGTTTGTTTGGTTTTTATATGTATCTGATAGTGATTCATTGTGATAATAAAAGTTGCATTAAACTCTCAATTAATCCTTTATTTTGTTATAGGTCCAAACATATAGATATATGGTACCATCATCTCAGAGATTGTGTGTAGAGAAGAATAATGTTGCTTCAATACATTCCCATGGAAGATTAGGATGGAGATATTCTAAAGAAGGCGCTCAACAGGAGAAAATTCAAATACTATAGAGACAAAATCAGGGTGAAGGATAATCCCTTTTTTGTTGAGAGGGAGTGTTGAGATTCAACAAGAAAATTTCATCACCCATGCCTAGTGCATTAAGCACCTACACTAGGGTGGGGCCCATAGTGACATTTTTGTGCATGTCTAGTTTTTAGTTATCCCTTAATTTGAATCTCAAAATAACTTGTTATAGTTAACTAAGAGTGATAAAATCATTTAGCTAGTGTTTTTTGAGTTAGATGGAGTTGGTGAGGCATGCAGGGTAATTCTAGTGGTAACAGAGTTCAAAGCACAATGGTGCATTAGTTAATGTATGTTGTAATCAGTTTAACTCAGTTAAGTGAGTTAAGCTCAGTTGTGCTACTTGTAGTTGAAGATACAACAGTGAGAGACCAATTGAATTAAATATTAATTAATTCACAATCATTGATCTCACATGAAACTGAGGATTTAGTATTATTAGATGCATGCATGTAAGATCTAGTGGAGACCTAGTTGAGATCTAGGTGAAAGGGAAGTTGACTATCATTTGTGACATTATTTGTTTGCACACATGCATGCAAACACCCATTGGAGTGCCCATGATAATTGCATAATCAAGGAAGGAAATAATTCCTATATTTTAGGGATCAATTCCATCAGGGATTGTGTAAGCAAGGCAGGCTATCAGGAGGCTGGAAATTGGCTAAGTATTGGCTAGTTTTCTGTGAGGATGGTGTCAGAGAGATAGATGAGTGTTGGAGACTCTTGTGAGAAGAGTAGACATTGTATTTGTTACCTGATCCATGCTGAAGACACAATATAAGATAGTGGGGTTTTGAGCAGCAAGCTTTCCCCAGGAAATTATCTGTGTTATGTGTGATTTAATTCTTCTTTGCTTTATGTGATTAGAGATTGTATTTTTAATTCTTCAAAATATTTTCAGAAGCGATTTAGTATTTAACTTTAGTATATTATTATATCGGGTGAATCCAAGATATACATACTTGTTGTATAATTTCTACACTGAAGACTATCTAGTAGAATCAACACGGCATCGAGATGGCCACTGAAGGGCCCCCAACAGAAAAATTGGTGCATCAAGTGCAGGCTGCTGCAATGCAAAGTTTGGAATTAGTGCTCCCTCTTAAATATTCTTTTAGCACACTTCAAGCCAAAATCAAGGAGTAGGAACCTTAGTGACTCACGACAAGTCACATGTTTGTGTTGAGGGCCTATTGGATTAGGGTCCCCTAGGGCACAATTTTCGATATAATTTTGTATCAATATTGTATATGCGCACTGAAAAATTGAGTCAAGGGGATTTGGGGTGTGTCAAAGTCCTAATTGTGATTTAAATGGGTTTAAGGGTAAATTGTGGACCTCAAACCATGGTTTGAGACCATAGTATCTGCGTGTAGGAAGATTATAAATAGATAGATCAAGTCTAAGGAAAGTAGTAATTTAATGTAATTTTTTGGATCTAATTTTATGCCTCTATAATAAGTTGTCAGGGTTTTTTATGGGTAGGGTTGAAAGGCTCTTGTTGGATGTGTGCGCAGATACCTAGTCCTAGATGTGTGCGGACTCTGCTGACTATGTGCGTGGAAGGGTTATATAAGGGAAAATATGATATGTATTAAATGAATCTGAATTAATGCAAAGGATAGATTTTGGAGAACTTATTGTGTTATGAATTTGATTTATTTACTATATTTATTCTATTGAGGGTGCACTATTTTCTGTTGCTTATTGCATGAAGATATTTGTTATGATTGGTTATGTATGATATATAAATTTGGTTAAGTGATTGCACATTATTTATATATGTATCTGTTTCTGTTATACTTTATCTGTGCTAAATCAATACATGAACTTTGTTATTTTGTTAAGGATTGTGCATTCTCTGTGATTCTTCTTTATTCTATTCCATGCATTTTTTTTGGTTGATATAAGTTTGCATTTGATTTTCTTAGGACCTGTTGGAACAAGGTCCCCTAGCTGCGTTTTGATATGTTCCAACGCTGCGTTTTTGATATATTTTTGTAGTAATTGGTCTTGCACAAGTGAATTGGGGTAGGTCAAAGCCCCCAATGTATTGTAATGGGTCAAAGGGTAGACCTACAGTCCAAAAACCATAGTTTGCGGACCACAGGATAGTGCAGGTTATGATGATATAAATAGATGGATAGTTTGAGTCTAAGGGTAAGTAGGTAAGATTGATGTTACATACAAATTGTTGAGATCTGTTTTGGGTAGTTTTGGGTAAGGACTCTTGTTGGCTGTGTGCATGGATATCCTCAATCCTGCTGTGTGCAGACCCAGTTGGCTGTGTGCATGGGCTGTGACATGTGTTTATAACTTGGTTTTCGATGTTAATGAACGAAGAATCTATTGAAGTATCTTTATGCTATCTGAACTGGTTGTGTTTATTACTGAAGTACATATGTGTTATTTGAATAAGCTATTATTGTATTTGCGATATATGAATTAGCTATGATTGTGTTGTTCTGTGGTGATAATTGTTGATATGCACGTGGATGTGAAGGTGTTGCTGAGATCTGCGTAATAGTAGTTGCTTTGTTTATGTTTACATGCTGTGATATTGTTCAGGGCTTGGTAATAAGCTTGTTTCTGTGTGAACCTCATAGAACTCAATAATATCTACCTTAATTACCCACTCTCTCCCACGGTGTGGAAACCTGGTTCCAACACCCACCCATACTGCTTCAGGTGAGACTTTGGCCTGTGAAATTAGGTCATTGCTGAAAGGGCTAGCAGTATAGGGGTTTGTTGGAAAACTTTAAATCTGAACCTCAGTAAGGACCCCTCAACCCAAAAAATGTTTTCGTTGACAGGACTGAGAGCATTTTGAGAGAGATATCGAGTAATGCCACGAGGCCGTTGGAGACCTGAGAAATTGGAGCTCGAAGACTGGTTCGAAAAACAGATTCAAGAATTTTCTGTAAAAGAGAATCGTAGCACAAAGATAACAACTGAGAAATGGAAGCACAAATATATTTTCACATAAGTATATGAAATTTTCTTTGTGAATTTTGTGCATGAGCTCCATGAGTGGCTAGCTAGGCTAATAGAATTCTAGATGTGTTGGAAATATGACCAAGTTACACAGTGGACTGAGGAACTGATTCAACAGTTAGAGAAAGATGACAAAAAAATCACCCGAGCTGTAGATCATTGGGTGGATAGTGTGCTAGGAGGATTTGTAACATAATTCATATTCAATCTGTTTGTATCCTATGTAAGGCGGAGAGGATGTTCTTCAAAAAATTCCAAGGTAAGTTTTTGCGAACATTTCTACTACTAATTAAAATATTACTGCGCGAAAAAGGCATTTTGTGCAACCACATCAAATGAATGACCTATGATCAGAGTGAGAGTACAACACGAAGTGGTAAGTACTATCGAGTCAACCGAGAAGGGGATTGTAATATTCCTAATTAGCCCAAGCTAATGGGAATATTAAATTTTGTTTTACCTTACTATTTCATGAATAAATGTGTAAAGGAGGATTATAAAAACTCCTAAATCAACAAATAAATCTGAACAAAGCTAAATATGGGTTATTTAAATAAACACCCTGAAAGGGGCTGAGACATTTGACTAGGTCAACCATGATCAAATCAAAAACGTTGTCTAGAAGGGGTGATCTTCATTAAGGCACAACGTAGTTTTAGTTGGAGGTGGCACATGTGAAATAAGTCATTTCATTGGGATGGTTTAGGGTTTCACAAGCTCTCAATATTATAAAAGGAAGATGAGGACAACATGAGAATGGTTGAGGATGATTATCATTTTTTGAAGATTTTGTTTTTTTAGACATTTTTTATTCTCTTAGCTGTTTAGCAGAGAATAGTGTTGTTTAGCACTAGGTGTTCCTAATCGGGAATCCCACCTCCTTCCTTGAGTAGCTCTTGGAGGATTCTTTCATTTCTTGTCCACTATCAGGCATTTGGCCAAGCTCTTATTCCAACTACAACATAGATCCTATTAAGGGTTTGGTTGTCTTTATAAGCTACAGCAAGTGGAGGCTAGATCTACTTAGATCTAGGCCATTCTCGTGCCTATTTTCAGTGGGAAAATCTTCTATCCCCCTAGCAAGAGATATTCGATGATTGGAGCACTGATTTCAGATCTTGGCTTGATTCCACATATGTTCTAGAGCTTATAGCGCAATTTCCCTTCCAGTCCTACGCTATTTTCAAGTGTATAGTTGCAGGGTGTTTTGGCACACTTTTGGAGGAGAGATCTCTAGTGTTGGGGTTTTGCCCTTCACTGTGGTGATCCATGGATTTCAAATCTGATCCATTTCATATTCAGATATGATCTGAATACTATTGTATTTTCTTTAGAATTTCTGAATCATTCTATAGATTTGTTGTTAGTCATCCATAATTTTCACTATATGAAGATGACTAAGTATTGGTTCTAGATTTCTAGAAACAAATTTCATGAACATTGTGAGTTCTAGAAATCTCACTACCTTCATTATCCTTAAAATAATTTTTTCACTATTTCATCATCCCATCATGTCAATGCTCATCTCACCCATCCCAGAAGACCCATCATGGGCTCATGTCACTCAGTTTGCCTTTTTTGTGTCACCTTTGGCCTCAACCCTCTATTTTGTTTTGCCTAACTCCTCCATTGTCCATCTAGGGCTTTTAAGGGCACTTTTTCTTGGCTTCATAACCTCCATGGTTAAACATCAACAAGGCTTGTATCTTGATGCTCTTAAACTTCCTCCTATCCTTAATATACCTTCATAAAAACTTCCCATCACTCCTATCCCTCAAATTCATCATTTTTCTACAAAACCTAGTCTATTACCACAATTTGACACTTTTTATGACTAGGCCTGTGTTTTTCCCTTTTGGACCCCTTCTCCTCACTCAGTCCTTGAAATTAGACTTTTCCTTACTCCCTAGCATTTATCCCTATTGTTACATAGTAATTTGTCACTGTCCCTACCATTCCCCGTCCCGCACAATGGAGGACCCATTTTGTGACCTGTGAACATTGTCATGCCTTGAAAACATCATCAATGCATTCCTCTAAGCATGAGCTTCAATTGCCCTAAAGACATCTCCTTGCAAAAAATAATGAAAACATCTCCTTTTTCATTGGCGTGGGCAGCCAGTTCATCACTCGCGCCAATGGGGAAAATCCTACAAAGAGGCCGCCCCAACTGGCACTCTGTCCCAGAGCAGTAGTCGTGCCAGCTAATTTAAGGAGTGTTTTTTAAATAAAGATGGCGGAAGTTATGTTTCAACAAACTCAGAAACCATTGCCTATCTTGAGTTGGGAGGTTTGGCTGCGGGAGTTCTATGGAAGGAAAGTGGTTTGCCACCTCCCATGGAACCTTCCTTGTTAATAGGGCCAATCCCACAATAATAGGGATCCCAACTCCCTCCTTCCCCATCTATAAAAGCCTTCTCAATCCCATGGCAATCTAGTCTTGAAGTGCCTAAGCTTTGAATCTCCAAATTCCCAAGAGCCTTTGTGCTGTAAGAGCCCTCTTTCTTCCCTTAAGGCCTACTCAAGTAAGGAGACTATCGAGACTATAGTAGAGACTACATAAAGTTTACTGCCCTTTCACAGCGAGCTTTGCGAAACGTGAATGACTGGAGACCCATCCGAAGGAGACCACAATGTCAGAACATTGGTTGTAATCTCTTTCGATTGTTATTTAATGAATGATTACGATTATGGTTCCACTCTGTTTTCGATTATGTCAATATGAGTAGTATCCTTTCTGACTGATATTTAGTTGCGTATGCTGCATTTTATGCTTGTATCTATTTGTTTCTTGCATGTGCAGGTGTCCATCCGCAGAGATCGTGGAGGATCGTGATCTGGTGAGGCTGAGGAATGGGAACGCTCTCTTTTTCAGATCGTAGCATTGGATTCCAGGTAGGCCTCCATCTTTGGTCTTTTCATTCGTAACTAGGAACTTGCGTCGTAACATTTCGTGATTGTTGCTAGACCCCTGCTGGGCTAGTAGGGATCGGCTCTGTCCGCAGAGGGGATTTACCTCCTCAACAATTCGGCGACTCCACTGGGGATCGTCTAGATTTCACTCTCTCGTTTAGATTGTCTCATTTTGATTATTTTATGATTTTCCTTGCTTGGTGAGCCTTCTGGGTTGGGTTCTTTTGTTGTTTTTGCTTATGGGTTTGCTTAGTTTACATTGATATGCTTCTGGAGTAGTTCTTTCTTGTTTTAGGATGAGAAACTTGACTGGCACGCTTTTTAGCCCGACAGTTGTGCCAATTGGTGCATGTTTCTTTTGTTTAGCCCACGCCAATTTCTTTCTGGCGCCAGTTGCAGCCTTACAGTCGCGCCACTCCTGTAAGGTTTTTGAGTTTGCTCAATTTTGAGCTCTCTGGGTCTCGTCAGTGATTTTCTTCTTGATTTTCTGACTACCTGAGTGTGTTGGAGTCCTGTTTGACAGGGAATTTTCCTCCGTCCTTTGGTTGTTTTCTTTTATCTATCGATTTCACGTTTTAAGCCCTAGGGCATCAAGTGGCTTTGTGTATCGAGCCCTCCTTGGGAGTTTTGGTGTTTCGTTTGTCCAGTCGACTTTCTGATTGCTCTTCCGCATCCTCTTAGTATTTGTTCACTGTTTTGTTGCGATTTGTGGGTGATTTCTCATTCCTTCATTCAAATTTTGTTTGGTCTTGCTTTGGGCCTAGATCACACGGTCTATTGGAGCCTTTGAGTATTTTTCTTGGTTTTGAAAGACTTTGGTCGATTTGGGATCTGATTGCTTGTTTCATTGAGTGAAATTTGTTTGTTTTTCTCTCTCAATATCGTTTCCCAAGTTGTCCCGTTTGTTTTTAGTTTTTTTAGTGCATTTAGCCATCAAACGTGGAAAATTTAAAAAAAAAAAAACTCTTGTGCTTTTGGTTGAATTAGTGCAAATTGAAATTTTTCGATTTTACTAGTAATTAGTGAAAAGTTTTCAATTTCATTAGTTGCATTAGAGATCTCATTGTTTGTCTTCTGAATCATTTTGTTTGTGTAAAGACTCTCAACTCTCCTGTAGCTAGTTTTCATCGAACAAAATGGTCTACTGTGGCATGTAGCTTTGCATTTAGGATTTTTTGAAGCAATACATTCGTTAGGGCCTAAAAATTGAAACCTAATTGAAGATAAACTTTAAAATATATTCAATTAACCTAAGGTAGCATTGAAATCTAACGAAACATATTTAGAGGTCTAGGCTAGAGACTTGTTCCGGCGTCTTTAAACCTAGCAGCTGTCGTTCGCTTTTGGCTTTAGACAGCGCTAGTACAGACTTGTGCTCCCCGTACCATCGCATATATAAAGGGAGACCCCTCTAGGTTTTCAATCCTTTATTCACAGGAAGCTGAGTCTGCCGCCCTATACCCATGATACACCAAACACAGCATTTGGGGAGATTTCCTGCACGTACGGAAAGTCCTTGGTTGATTTCTTCTTCATTATTAAAACCAAGGTGTATATTGCAGTTCACGGTTATTTGGTACACCCTTTGTGCCTATTTTTTCTTGAGCAGTCATTTGGTCTTTTCTGACTCCCTAAATTTGAAAAGACCGTCAAGCACTTGTCCTTTCACGCTTGTGTCAAATCTGAAAGAGATAGAGTCATCTTTTTTATCGTTTCTCGACTCTTAAAACATGAAACGATAGAGTTTCTTATTTTTCAATGTGGTAAAATTAATCACCCATGATTATACGCCCTGTTAGAGATTGCTTGTTGACCGTTTGATCGTGTGTCTTGACTCTTTTTCAGCCCGTGTGTGGTTTTGAGTTTTGATGGCAACCTTTTCAGATTTTACCGACCAAGGGATCCCCTCAGAAGGGAATCCTGGTCATTTTCCTCCTTTTGGAAATGTTGGTGCTCCTTACATGGCGACGTTGTCCCTTCCTGGGTTAACTGTTGGGTTGCCTGTTTGGTTGTTCTCAACCTTTGTAGTCCCTAATGTCTCCACTACTGTTCAATCAGTTCCTCCACCTGAACAACATCATGTTGATTCCAAGGTGGACCTCTCCCCTTCTTCGCCTGTTTCTGCGTCCTCCTCTTCTACTTCGCCTGGTGAAAACCTGGATTCGAGTAACCAGGTGGTTAAGAAGAAGAAGAAGAAGACAAAGAAGAAGAAGTCTGATAAGCGAGAGGCTAAAAGTACAGCTACTGTTTCTGAAATATTTCCTCTCGATAAATCTTCCAACCCTCCACGGAAAGTCAAGTTCCCTTGCCTGTTGTGCACGGGAGACCATCTTCCTCGAGACTGCCCTGGCATCCCCAAGGTGCTCGAAGCATGGTCCGACGGCCATTCGCCGTTGCGTTTGACTTCTGGGAGCTAGGTTGGGGGCATGCCTTCAACTGGTGTTGATAAGGCTCTTAAGAAGCAGGGTAAGATCACCAATCCCTGTAAGTTGTGTGAAGGGCACCATGCCATTCACCTTTGTCCTTATATGGATGAATCCAAGCGAGTGTTGGACAACCCGGCTGTTTTCGCACCATGCCTCCCAGCTGGTTATAAAAAGCTCTCTTTGAGTCTTCCACCTACTAATGACATGATTGGTCAAAAACCATCTTTGGTCGATCCCACTCCCCCAGAAATTCAGATTCAAGAATCCATTCCCGACCAACCATTGGTCGTGGGATCGGTTGAACTGGCCCTGTTCGCGGTGCACCAGGTCTTTTTTGTCGAGAGTGGATCTCACACCCCCCATGTCCTTCTGATTTCTTCAGATTCTTCAGACTTGGAGAAAGATTCTCCTGTCCATGTACTTCAAGAAGCTGCTCCTCTGCCTCCCATGATGGAGGCTACAGAGGATATCCCTCCCGCCTTCGAGATGGAGGTTATGGAGGATGCTCCTTCTTCCATAACACCAGGGGAAGACCTTCTCGGTTCGATGGTATCCCCTCCGAGTAGTCTGGTCGCCTCCTTTGATTGGAGTCGATTTTCAGGTTTCCGCCTTCCGTCTTACGTGCCTTTCGAGATCACAGTACAGGCTCTTGGTCTGGTCGTACCCAGCACCATTATAAACGAAGGTGCCTCTGTTAGTATTCTATCCTCAACTACCTGGCAAGATTTTGGTTCGCCACCGCTTGTGCCTGTTACGTAGAATCTGCTCACTTTTAACAGAAGGATGAGTCAACCGTTGGGGATCCTTCCAAGGTGACCGATTAATTTGGGAGGAAAAACCGTCCATATGGATGTGATGGTCGTTCCAAGCCCCTTGGATTTCAATCTGCTCTTGGGGCGTGATTACACCTATGCCATGGGAGCGCTCGTCTCCTCCCTCTTTCGTGTTGTCTGTTTTCCGCATAAAGGAAAGATTGTGACCATTGATCAGCTTTCGTTCTTTAGTCCTAATGTGGCAACTGGTCCACCATCACCCCCTCCGGGTTTTTATCCACTCATTGTATCTGCTCCACCGCAGGTCAACAATGTGTCTACCTACCCTGTACCCGCACTCAGTGATAAAATTGTCGTGCATAGTGTACCGGGGGCATTAGGTCCTGACTTCCAGGATGTTTTCCTTCCATCGGGAGTGGAACTGTTGGAAGCACCGCCTTCTTGTTAATTTTGATGTAAGTCAGTTAGAGCACGGTTTCCTATGTCAAGCTCTTTAAAAAATGAAACCAGGTTCTCGAAGCATAGTTCCTTCACTTGTGTCGGGCTCCTAAAAAAAATGAAACAAGTTGTTTGAGGATAGTTCTTTTAAGTGTGTCAACCTCGTTAAAATAATGAAACACGAGCATGTTCAATTCATTTTTTTGTTTTGAACCTTCAATCCATTTTCAATGGACTGAAGCTTGGGGGGCATGCACCTCGAATTGAGACACCATGTTGGGGGGCGTGCCCGTCTTCCTCATTCCAAGCATATTTTTCATATGTGTGTGTTCATGTGTGCTTTTAAGCTTGCGTAAAAATGAAATGTGTGATTAGATACATTGTGCGAACTTTTCATTTGGGTTGTTTGTTGTGCAACTAGTACATTAGATAACATTGTATTAGATATCCGCATGACATATAAAAACATCATCACATGTAAAGAAAGATCCATCCAGAAATAGTCATATGTATATATATATATATATGTGTGTGTGTGTGTCAAAATTTTTGCACAGTTTGCATCACATAAAGTCAAAATATACATAATCGTCTTAAATACATCCGGAGACGATATGTCTCTCAAAAAATAGGTGTGGTATAAATCCTAAGAGCTAATCCGCATGGTGCTCATGATAGCATGTGACTGCATGCACTAAGCGTCTCAGGATTCGGTGGATCCGACTTGGAACTCCCACCGTGTGACGCTGGTATGCCATCGGTACGTCCGCCAGCTGAGCATAGTCCGGGATCCCTCGGACAATGCCCTCGAGATTCTGGATCAACTCCTCTCCTTCGGTGCCCTCTCCCTGAGGATCAGGGGCGAGTTGAGTCCTCGGTGAGATTGGAGACATCCCAGCTGGTCTCTCAGGTCCCACATCTGCATACATATATAAAATGTGTTAGGACGAGTGTGTATTAGCAAAAAAAAAAATATAAAACATAAAATCAAAAAACATGAGGTCTTACCCAACTCCTCGTCCCAGTCATCTCCTTCTGGCATTGGGAGATCTGGGTCTCCAGTGAAGTCAGTTCTTGCATACGGCCAGTTCTCCACTACAATCAGTTGGCGCCGTAACCACCTAAAGAACTACAGCCTCCAGGACATCTGTTGGCCGCCTCCAGCTCTAGGCATTAGTGCTGCCCAGCGAGCCATTCTTGGCTCTCGTGGTATCGGATCTGCTCCTGAGGCCCCTTGGCCCTGGAAGATTGGTAAACGTTCCAGAATGAACGATACCAGGATGGAACCATAGCCAAACTATTTCAGTTTAGCTTGTTTGCATTTTGTGAGCTGCCTTTTCATGTTTATTGTTACTGCTGTTGCCCAGTCGAACAGTAAGGGACTCATGCATTCTGAGGCCAGCAGGAGTTGGGCCTTTGTGGCCTCGTGCGGTGCCTGCGACCCTGCAGCCCGCGTGATGGTATGTAGGAAAACTCTCAATGCCAGATCAGGGATAGTGTGGATATCCACCTTCTTGCTTCCCGATCCCATTTGTGCTCCTCGGCACACTCGTGCCATCACTTCTTCCATCTTCTCCCCAGATGGTCTGCTTCCAGTCAAGACAGGGATCGGACCTCTGCGGGACAATCCGGTGATAAAATAAACATCAGAAACCTCCAGCTCTAATACCTGATCTCGCAACCTGAACACTTGTTCATGTTCATCCCAGATACTGATCAAATACTGGAGGAGCTCAGGCCGAGCTCGTAGACAGGGTGTAAGGAAGAACTTCTTCAGCCCACAGTTTCTGAGGGCATTCATGCAAGCCTCACTTTGGATGGCCTGTTCATCCTCTTCTCCATGCTCTCGTTCTTTCCATTCAATCACCATTTTTCTTGATTACCTGCATCCATATGGTCATAAACCCTTAGTTAGATCTCTGGTAGGCCTCAAATTCCATGCAATTTGGTTTAAATATCGATTTTTTAGGTGGAATTTTAGGTTCGGCCGCTGGCGCGACTGTTTTGTGAACAGTAGAGCCACTTGGCATGAGCCCTTTACATAAAAGAGCCCATTGGCGCGGGTCTGTGCCCGATACCCGCGCCAATGAGCGCAGCCCTAAAATTTCAAAAGTGGCCACAAAGAACTGATTTACAAAGGAAAACTATTAAAAAATGGATGAAAATGTAGAGCAGGGAAGCGCCTCTTACCTGTAGCAGATGAGAAACTGAATGGTCAACCGGATCTATCGCAATCGCCGTCAGACGTTTCTGCTCCAAATGGATCACTGTTGCTTTTGACCAAGGTAAATAGTAAATGTAATTTTATTTTTATCAATTTGGCATATTTATAACTTTTTGACATAAAATGAGTTGTAAAAAGTTATTTTTATCAAATATTTTAATATGTTATGTCGAAAATGGGTTTTACGCTTGCTTGGTATGTGCAGCAGCAGGTTTTTGCGACTTTAACGATGGAAATGAGTTGTATTTTATACTTTTTCAGAATCGGTAAATACACGAAAAAGTCACTTTGGAGTCATCTTTCAGCTCTTTTCTGACTCTCTAAACATGAAAAGATTGCCGAGGCCCTTGTCGTTTCGATCTCGTTAAATTGGACACGAATCAACATCTACCTAGTATACGTTTACCCCTTTCTCGGGCTGGGATGGATCGATTACGAAAAAGGAATACCCTAGCCTATCCCGACTAGGAGGTTTTCTCGGATATTGTTTTCTACCTTTTCGGATCTGAGGAACTATTTACGAAAAGGGACCTGTGGAGTTTACTTTTCTGCTGTCTTTTCAAACTCTCTAAACATGAAAAGATGCCGAGTTCTCCCTTTGTCAGACTCGTTAAACCCTGATGACATCGGATCCAGTCGAAATGACGTTCTCCGAGTTCCTCCTTCCTAGGACTCGTTAAATGCACTAGGATGGATTTGCCCGAAGGGCGGACTTATATTACAAGCATATGCTATCCCCTTCAAGCTTTTTATCAAAAATAATTGGGGTACTCGCCAGAAATGGTGGGGGAAAAAATGGAACCATCATCGTTGTCGTCGGCAGTATGTCGCTCTTGAACATGGCACTTGTCTGCATTCGTGTCGGGTTGGGGACATCTCATCTTGTTTCTTCACTTTGCCTCCATGGGTTTGGATAATCCCTTTTGACCTCTCATCTGCTCATTGCCTCGTCACCATGACCTCTGATCCGTTGATGTCAAATACTGCCAAGTCCACTGTCGTGCCGTTTATATGTTCAAGAGAAGTTGGCCTCTGCAAATATCAACCTTCCTCTGATTCTCATACGATCCCGATTCACAACAAAAACATCATGTTCCTCTGTCTCGTGTCGATGATGTGGGAAACATTATGGCCCACCTTCGATCAAGGTCACTTCCTGTCGACTTCAGCTCATTATCCAAGAAGTTGATCTAGAGACTCCTTTATGGTACCTTGGAGCCTGCATGCCTCAATGGCAGGTTCGTCGCATTCGACGTGGGGTTTTCATCATTGGCCTCCGATCGAGTGATTCTGCGGGTGTTCGACGCCAACTCATTGATTCACACGCCGTAGATTGTACGTGTAGTACCTTGAGGACCATTTTCATTATTGGTGGTTCCTCTCGCGTCTGTTAACGGCTCTCATCATTGGCTGGTAATCAGACGATGTTCTTGCATGTTCAACTTCAGCTCACATATTCGCATGCTTGAACTTGTACTTTGTTTGGGTCGAGATGGAGCGCAAGACCCTGGATTGTGTCTGTTGTAATCCAGGCCGCGATTGTGGATTATTATCATTATGTACATGACTCACTGATTGGATGGCTGCGACCATACCTGAGTCTATTTATTTGATCCTCGCTGGATGGCTGCGCCCATACCCTGGATCCGGATTATAGTGTACTATGTTTCGGATGGCTGCGCCCATACCACATATACATCATGTACTTGAGATATCAGTTGTATTTTTCTGCGCAAGTTTTCCGACGGCGGGCCTTCAGTTGAACATGTTCTCGTAAAGCATTTCACCCCTCTCTCTCTCGGGCCTCATACTTTAGGGGGCATCTGTTACACAGTAATTTGTCACCGTCCCTACCATTCCCGTCCCGCACAATGGAGGACCCATTTTGTGACCTGTGAACATTTTCATGCCTTGAAAACATCATCAATGCATTCCTCTAAGCATGAGCTTCAATTGCCCTAAAGACATCTCCTTGCAAAAAATCATGAAAACATCTCCTTTTGCATTGGCGCGGGCAGACAGTTCATCACTCGCGCCAATGGGGAAAATCCTACAAAGAGGTCGCGCCAACTGGCGCTCTGTCCCAGAGCAGTAGTCGCGCCAGCCAATTTAAGGAGTGTTTTTTAAATAAAGATGGCGGAAGTTGTGTTTCAACAAACTCAGAAACCATTGCCTATCTTGAGTTGGGAGGTTTGGCTGTGGAAGTTCTATGGAAGGAAAGTGGTTTGCCACCTCCCATGGAACCTTCCTTGATAGGGCCAATCCCACAATAATAGGGATCCCAACTCCCTCCTTCCCCATCTATAAAAGCCTCCTCAATTCCATGGCAAGCTAGTCTTGAAGTGCCTAAGCTTTGAATCTCCAAATTCCCAAGAGCCTTTGTGCTGTAAGAGCCCTCTTTCTTCCCTTAAGGCCGACTCAAGTAAGGAGACTATCGTCAAGAGACTCTGGAGAGGTTTTCCCTTTCCCTGGCGAGCTTTGCAAGATTTGAACGACTGGAGACCCATCCGAAGGAGACCACGACGTCAGAACATTGGTTGTAATCTCTTTCGATTGTTATTTAATGAATGATTACGATTATGGTTCCACTCTGTTTTCGATTATGTCAATATGAGTAGTATCCTTTCTGACTGATATTTAGTTGCGTATGCTGGATTTTATGCTTGTATCTGTTTGTTTCTTGCATGTGCATGTGTCCATCCACGGAGATCGCGGAGGATCGTGATCTGCCGAGGCTGAGGAACGGGAACGCTCTCTTTTTCAGATCATAGCATTGGATTCCAGGTAGGCCTCCATCTTTGGTCTTTTCATTCGTAATTAGGAACTTGCGTCGTAACATTTCGTGATTGTTGCTAGACCCCTGCTGGGCTAGTAGGGATCGCCTCTGTCCACAGAGGGGATTTACCTCCTCAACACCTATCCCCAAAAATTTCCCCAAGAACTTATACAACCCTTAACCCCTTCATTCTCCTCCCTCTACAAGGCAGTCCTAAATCCCCTACACCAAACCCTAATTTCCTCTTCCAAATAAGCTAGGGTTTGATATCAAAAGGAGGAAAAAGAGAAAAGGATTAATTTTGTAGATCATGTCAGGAATAATAATTCCATACCAACTCATGAACATCATGCCTCCATCATTTTCCAAGAATTCATTCCAAGAGACAAGCCATGTGTCACGCCTGGGGCCAGTTCTACTTTAAATTGTGTTTTTGACCAAATAGAGATCAATTTTACAAACGTGAGAGAGGTTTTTGTCCAATATAGTCCCATGAAGAAAAAAATCCTTCGGTTTTTACACAAGTATCATGGTTTGGGAGCAATATAAAAAACACAGGTGTCCCAGGAGAATTTCTACACTAATGGAGTGACCTTGGGAAAATAAGCTTTTCTCACAGCTGGAGTGCCAAAATGACTTTCTTGATGGTTCAAAAAACAAATATACGTGCAAATATTTCCAATGAGCTTCCATGAGCTCAATTTTGAGTTAAGGAAGGCCTCCAAAAGTTGTCTACACCAGCACTCTACATTTTTGCACCATCATTTAACACTTTTTGACCAGTGTTTGGAGAATCCGTTTTTGGACAGGTAAATGGACACCGAAGGTTAAAAAAAATTACTTTTTGGAAATTAGAGTCAAAAATATTTCCAACGAGCTATCATGGAGCTCATTCCAACACTAGGAAGGCCTCCAAATTCCCTCTACAAATTGGCACTACGCACAAACGGAGTGGCACTGCACACAGAGGAAATTTGGCCAGGGTTTCCAAAGAGTGGCCAAAATTGTGTTTTTTTCTCCTCAAAGTTTGCCCCAAGCTCGTACACAAGTTGAAAAAGGTTGGTGGTCACTTTTCCTTTCCCTCCAAGTGTTCTTTTTGCATCCATAATTAAAGAATAATAAGGACAAGTAACGTTGTTCAAAATTGATCAAAGGGTCATTCAAGAAAGGCCTCCTTGGCCTAGTGCACAAATTCTGCAAGGGATAGTTGTCGTTGCTCACATTACTGAAAAAATATTAGGATGGAAATTAACCTATAAAAGAGGTAAGGTAATAGGGTGAAATCACCATTGAAGGAATCCATAGGAAAGAAGAAGGCAACAAGGCCTGTGTTTGAAGAGAATCAGGGTTTGTGACTGATTTGGTGAAACAAGTGAACCAGTGCAAGGAATCAATACAAGGGCTACAAGGACAAAGCCCTAAAACCTAGTATTTTGGAAGGAATTACAAAAAAGTCAAAAAATGATGATAGGGCCTCCTTCATAATAGCAGATGGCATTTCAGAGGTATTCAAGATGCCCTCTAGGGTTTTACAAAGAAGCACTGATTCCACCTCACCAAAAGGAAAAAATGGAAAATATTATCAGTACAAGGGCCTAAGCTTTCCAATTATAGTCAAATGCCTCCAAAATCATCAAAAGAAAATCAAGCATGAGGTTGAGTATCAAAAGGAGAAAGTCATGCTAAGCATAGGTTCACTGCTGAAGAAATGAGATATCAAACTCCAAAAGAGGCTAAGAAGAGCAAAGGAAAATGTTTTTTTGGCACCTGCACAAGATCAGATGTGGCCAAGTGTAAAATATGGTAAACCTGATGCCCACAACTCTATCAAAAGGCATATCACTGTCAAATCTACAAAGGGAAAAATACATGTTTCAGGTCACCTACAATCAGAAATGCCCGAGGTAAAACCAAGGTTTTCAGTTTGATGAAAATATGCCAAAGGACAGTTTGGACAAGTGCCCATGCTTTCAAATAAAAAGGGGATAAAAAGGAAATCTACATCCCCTTAGCTAGCCATCATCACAAAAGAAGAAAATATGCCTTGAAAGAACTTTCAAAACCCTGCAAAAGACAAAAGGTTGTAAGTCAAACGGAAAAAAGATTGAAAATCATAGTTAAGTGGGTTTATAACTTTGATTTATTTCTATCAAAGGGTATAAAGGTGCCTTTTTTCCACTTCAAATTCATTCAGCCCCTCAAAAAGAGAAAAAAATGCTTAAGGAAGAAAAACAGAGTTTTTCGCGTCATTTTTGGCAAAAATTCCAGGCCTTGCGCATAGGCAGTGGCATTGCGCACAAGGGAGAAAATCCAGTGTTAAATAACACTACGCTATGCATAGATAGACTGACGCTGTGCGCAGAGGAAATTTGGCCAAAATTTCCAAAAATTGATCAAAATCACTTTTTTTCCTCCTCAGATTTTCCCCAAGCTCCTGCACGAGTTAAACGAGATGATGACAATGGTAATGAGGAACAAGAGGATGGCAAGCAAGATGAAGATTTGGATAGTCAAGATAACATGAGAATTGATAATGAAAAGGAAAAATAGAGAATGATGAAGAGGGAAGCCAAGATAAAGGTCAAAACAGTAAGGAAAATGAAGATGGCTAAGGGCAACAGTGACACCCAAGAAGCAAGCCTTAGTGATGTAGAGCAGAATAGTGACAAAGAGTTAGAATATATGAATACAAATGAAGATTATGATTGTGCCAAAGACAAAGAGGAGAGTGGTCTTCATGATGAGCAAGATGATAGTGGTGAAAGTGCAGAGGGTGCCAGTGAAAATGATGACTGCAACAATGAAAAGAAAAGTAGCTCAAATGAAGAACAAAATGAGAATGAAGAAATCAGTGAAGAGGATGAGAGTGTTGATCATGTTAAAGACAATGATGAGGCAGAAAATATTATGACTAATGATGCCATTAATGAAAATGAAGAAGTTGAGGACCGGAACAAGGATCATAGCCATGATCAAGGCACCTACAAAGCCACCATCACACCTCTTCATTAAAATTTAAGAACTCAAAGAAGGTAACGACCAATAAAAAATTAGATACATGGCTCAAGATTTTCCACATGCTTCTCAAACCCCTTGAAGAAGTTGTCCATGAAATTTGAGGGAATTCTGAGAAAATTTTGTTTTTTTTGAAATTTTGAGGCCTATGTGCACAACACCCTTGGCGCTACGCAAAAATTTGGTCCATCCTCAGCTCGAAAAATTTACATTTTCGGATTCCTCTCATCATCAGCAGTCTTCTCACAAAATTTCAGATCATTTGGAGTAGTTTTGACCCCCATAAAAGGTAAAAAAACACCAAAATGTTGACCATTCTGCCTCATTTTCAGGCAAGGTGCTGCGCAAAGAAAAGTGTTGGGAGAATGGGCTTTTGGACGTGAAAATGGTACTCATTCAGAAAAAAAAAAGGTAGATCTATAAATCCAACTTGACAATCTTTCCAACGAGTTATCATGGGGAAAAATCTGACATTGAGAAGTGGTCCAAAACTTGGCTACAACAGAGCCTAATTTCTGTTGGAAGTAGCGTTGCGTACATAGCAGTGTTGGGAGAATGGATTTTTGAATAGGAGAGTAACAATAATTTAGGAAAAATTAAGAATTTATGGAAGGTAGACTCATCATGCTTTCCAATGATCCATCACAGAGCCAAATTTGGCATCAGGCAGGGGTCCAAATATTAGTCACAAAAGACCCTATTTTCTGCTGAAGTTGCACTGCCCACAGAGACTGTCTAAGTGTGTTTTGGACCAAAAGTCAACAAAACACACTCATTTATTTCAAATTGATATTTTTTAGTTTTTTGAGGAAAAAAAACTCTAGAATTAGGTGCAAATAGTTATTTTGGAATTTATTTCTTAGGATATTATGTGCCTTGGGCCTTGCATGGTCTCTTGGCCATAAATGACATTTATGGTTGAATTTGATATTTTCCTACCATATTTAAGGCATTTTTCCTCCTTTGCTCCATAAATAGAGCATGAGACCCTTATGTATTTTGTTGGCATTTGATGAGCTTTGAGAGAAATATACATGGTTTTATGAACTTGGAGAAGAAATTGGTGTTGTGGAGTTGATGAATGGCTTGTTTGGCTTGATGATGGAGAGGCTTCTTTGCAGTATTCCTTAGCTTAGTGAATGGTGATGTCTTCTTAATTTTTTTATTTTTTCTAGTTATCATTATGTTTCACTCCTCTTAGCTTCTATGAATTATAAAAGTATAGGTTGAGACATGCTCTTTGAGTCACCTCATTCCTCCTGTTTTTTATAGCCTTAATGTTTTCCTCAACTGGTTGTGTTTTAAGAATTATTAGTTGCTCTTCAAGCCTCCTTATGCTTGTTAGTTTAATTTATGGATTAATATGTTGGTTAAAAAATATGATTCATGGTATGCCCTTCTTATTTGAGATTGTCTAAAACTCTGTCTTGGAACCTTTCTTTGGAGTATTGTTTCATAGGTTAAGTCAAAGAGGTCTCGTTCGATCTTGCCCTTTGTACAAGCCTATCAAATTGTTTCAGAGTTATTTATAGCTTTATTTATGATGTTTAGGAGTTCCCTCTTCATAAATTGAGTTATTGTGCTATCTTGTATGTTTTCGCAAATTATGAAGGTGAATTTACTAAAGTTAGAAGCTCTTATGCTTTCTATGTTTCACTGGAATGTTTATCTTGGATATTTATCAGTTAAGTATTGCTCATTGAGCTTAATGGTTTTCCCTAACTCATGAGTTATAACTTTTAACTATCAGTGTTTAATATTTTCAATTTTTTCCCAAATTTGATGTCCATCCCATTTCACTCATAACCTTAAGGATCCATTAACCTTGCTAGATTGGCCTTGCACTGCACTCTGATTCATTATTGAGACACCCTTGAATTTCATTTGACTCCATAGCTGAATGTATTTTATAGACTCTCACTCCACCTATCCTACTTGACCATCTTACCCAACCAAAACAATAAAAAAACCCTATACTTAATAACTAGCCCAAAATAAAAACCCTAGAGCAAGAATAACACATCCTTTGCACCCAATAGAGAGAGCCCTCTCTGAGTCAAGGAAGGCTAGGTCCTAGGACTCCAAAGATAGGTTCCATGTTACCTTTTTATTTTGTCTACCAATCTGCCAAATCACAGGACCCTAACATATGATGCATAAGATCTCAGATCTACTCCATGTACTTTACTTGTTGCTGAAAACCCCAAGGGTAATTTAAAGAGGAGCCTATCTAGCGTATAGATCTAATATAGATCTAAATTTTTGTACACATATCTGATCTAGATCTTATGTGTAATCTACAGCTATTATCAGCCAATAAAATAACGTTGTCAAGTTTGTTTAGTCCAAATATATGGTTGCAACACCTCATTTTTTAGGATTTCTTCATGTAAAGTCTTCTATTTTCTGTTCTAAAACTCATGGGCTTCAATATAACTTTGATTTTCTAATATAAATGTAATTTCTGAGCCTCCATATTGGCCTCCTACTTTTACTTTGCTGAACTACGTTATTTCTAAGCAGTATTGTTTAGTATTGCTTCTTGTTCCCATTTGGGGATATTATAGGGATAGATTCGTCTATTACCCATTAAGAGAGCCAGTTGCACACGCAGGAACTAGTCCTCCGACTACACCATCATGGAGTTAGCATAAGGGAAAGGCCTCCCCTACACCTCTGCCAATACCGCAAGAAGCTATGGCCACACACATGGAGCTGCCCACCTTCAAGGGTGTAGGAGATGAAGACATGGACCGATTTTGGTTCGTAGTGGAATCAGTATGGACCACGTAGAATGTTGCTAGTGATTGTATAAAAAGCGCTCAACTATCCCTCACCTTTGAAGGAAGGGCCCTGTATTGGTTCATGGGGTACGTAGGCCAACATGAAAATCCATCAATACAAGAGATTAAGAATTCTTTAAAACAACAGTTTCGGAAGCCTAAGTCTTACACTCAATTGGTGGTTGACTTGAAAGACTTTAGAAAAGGACCCACTGAGTCGGTATGGGAGGCTAATCAACGGCTAAAGAAGGTTATCAGAGATGGGGAATTTAATTATGAGGATAGACGGCATAAGGAATGGTGCATCACCATGCTATTACCTCACCTACGTGGACCTATGGGTCAGCAAGTGATCGAGACACAAGAGAAATCCTTGGATATTGTTACGAAGCTAGAAACTGTGCCAAGAGATGATGCCCAGTTTCAGGTATTGCATATCCAGGGATAGCTAGAGGAAATGCACCTCAAAATCCAGAATTTGCAGAAAGAGAGAGGAAAATCAGCTAGCCCAGACATATGGTGCATAAGATGCAGGGTGTCAGGCCACACCAAGGATCAGTGCCCTCTACTGGTGGACTACATGTAGGCTGGGGGACCCAACTCCTTGCACCCTATAGAGGCTATGGGATGAAGCGGTACCACTTTATGGTGCACTAACTGTCGCGTAGTTGGACTACATGATAACGACCACTGCCCCCATCTTGTTGCCTATGTTCTAGAGTTGAAGCGATTATGGTGTCGATTCTTCTCATATGTGGGACATGACAAACACAACTACTGGACATATGAATTAATGATAGATCAAGGAAAAATGTACAAGGTACAGGCTTACCCTTCTTCCCCACTATCTCCCTCAAGATGAGGAGGTTCCCCTACCGGAGGCTGCAGGGGGGGAAGAGGTGGAAGAACAGGTCAGGGAATGGGGAAGTTGATCTGTTATAATTGTGGAGAAGTAGGGAATTTTGCAAGGGATTGTCTTAAACCTGCAAGACAATATTGTAGATATTGTAGAAAATTGGATCATGTGATCAAAGATTTTCTAGTACTGATAGCAAAAATGCAGGAAAAATAGCAGACACCAACATAGAATGTGCAAAGGGTTAAGGAAGAACCACGTGATGAGGGACTTAGTATCAATTTCATAACGCGCAGCGGCATGGCTACTGGAGGAGCTAAGGAAAGAGCTGTGGCTGAACCCCTTATCCAAAAATCTGCTATCAAAAAGGAAATCTTGGACCTACAGAAGGAGAAAGAAAACTTCATAGAAGCTCGCAAAGACTTTACCAAGGATGCGACATCTACTTCCAAGGCTCCAAAAAATCTAAAAGCGGACGATGAAGTTAAACTATTCCTATAGGCATGTATGAAGTTGCTATGCAACCAGAAGGTAGTAGAAAATCTTCAAGCACTGATAGATAGCTACGCAGTAAAAAATTACCCTCCAATATAAGTTAAATATGTTCACAAACTTTACAAGAATAAGAAATGCATTGGTTGGGAAATGTGACTAATGGTGCAGATTGGCAATTATGAAATGGATCAGGTCATCCTCGATCTAGGATCTGATGCAAATGTCCTACGCAAATAGACGTCACAGAGGATGGGAGGAACTAAGCTAGAATGGTAAACAATGCATTTTTTCATGGCTAACCAACAGAGGATCATACTGTTGGGGAGACTATCAAAGATTATGGTAGATATCACAAGGGTTAAGGTATACACAGATTTTGTGGTAATTCAAATTGTAGAATATGCGGACCCTTATCCTGCACTCCTGGGACTGGATTGTGCTATAGACATGGGAGGTATTATCAACTTGAAGAAAAGGAGCATGGTTTTTGAGAATGAGGGTACGAGAGTAATAGTCCCTCTAGACCCAGCAGAAGGAGAGCAATATATAGAACCCGTGCACGAAGAAGACGACATGGATCATATCTATAAACTAACCACTTGGGACGAGGATTGGATTGAAAATTGACAGAACTAGTTGCATGACGTATCTACATTGCGATGTCTTAGGATCACAAAGAGATTTTGGTGTATCTCCTCAGAGGTAAGAGAGTTGCCTTACTTTGCTGGTTCTTGTAGTATTACAGATTTTATTAGAGCATTCAAAGCAAAAGTCCTAAGGGAGCGAGGAATGTGGGTTCTTAACCTAGCCATGTGTGCGACCCCTGTGCGATGGTGGGAAACTCTTAAGGGGACATTCCAGGATTGGGAGCACTATTGCAAGATGATGATCCTACGGTTTGAACCTCTGGTTCACCTACGCGTGGAGAATTTCTTTGTCGAAGGGGACCCACGCAAGCACTTAGCCGCATGGATGGAGGTGTGGTTTGAAAGGACCGAGGAAGAATGGGTCCACTTTTTCATTCATGCCTTGAGGCCAGTCCCCACTGCATGGTATTTGGATGCAAAGCTACATCAGTGTACCCTACCACTGGGAGACCCTGAGAGATGATTTTGTGGGGACATTCAGGTTGATAGGTAGAACTGAGGCATTAGACGAAGCCATGTAGGACATAGATGCCCTAGTATTTGATGAATCACACCCTCATGTGGAGTATGGGGCACCAAATTAGCATACACAGATGTAGGATATTGCTAACTGCCGCAACCTATCAATGGAGGAATGTGACGAAGACCCACGAAATATCACTATCCCAGAATTGGGGGGTGAACGAGTAGTTGCTAGACCACCACTGTAGACCCTCGATGTGACCAAGCCTCTTAGGCTAAGGGAAGTCAACATTGGAACAAAATAAATAAGATTGAGGACTAATGGGATGACAATACTATTGGAAAATTTATGAAACTTATCACGGAGTACCAGGACCTATTTCCTATGAAATTTTTAGAACTCAAGGGTATTACAGGGGACCTGGGGGTCATGGACATGACTTTAAAACCAGATGCGTAACTTGTCAAATAGCAACCTTAATGCTTGAACCCCAAGTATAAGCAGAAATTCAGGAGAGAAATTGACAAAATGCTAGCCGCAGGTATCATTGAACAAGTAGAACAGTTAGATTGGATAAGCCCTATGGTGGTTCAAGAGAAAAATACTAAAGGAGAAATAAGAATCGGTGTTGACCAGCACAAGCTGAATGATGCTTGTGTACATGATCCCTTCCATATGCCATTCTCTGATGAAATCCTCGATAGTGTGGGAGGGAAGGAATCATACTCATTCACTGATGGGTTTTAGGGCTATCATTAGATCAGGATCACACTGGAAGATCACAGCAAGACTAAATTTGTCACCGAATGGGGATCCTTCCGGTACACCATCATGTCGTTTGGGCTCAAAAATGCACCTACCATATTTTCGCGGGTAGTGGTCGCAGTATTCAACGAGTTCATTCACAAGTTCTTGGAGGTATATTTCGATGATTGGGCATTATTTGGATCGGTAAAGAAACATGTCTTGAACCTACGCATGATTTTGGATGCCTATAGAAAGCATGATATTTCCCTAAATATTAAGAAGTGTATATTCTATGTACCTTTCGGGATCTTGTTAGGCCACATAGTCTGTCCGCAGGGACTAATGGTTGACCCCACCAAGGTAGGAGTATCATCAACTTAGTAGTCCCTACAACTGAGAAGTAGCTACGCTCCATCCTTGGGCACATAGGCTACTATAGGAAGTTTATTCAAGGTTACACACTGATCAAGACATCCGTGGAGAAGTTTCTAAAGAAGGATGTTTCATTTTTTTGGGACACAGAGTGTTAGAAGAGTTTTGAGCTACTCAAGGAAAAGATGGTCTCTGCCCCTATCCTCATATTTCATGACTGGGTGAACATTTTCCATGTCCATGTAGATGCTTCAGGGATCACCCCGGGAGCTATCCTTACGCAGCCTGGGGAGGGGAACATTGCCCACCCAGTCACTTTTATGTGTAGAAAACTCTCTAGTGCAGAGTGCAACTACTCCACTACTGAACACAAGGGGCTGGCCATGGTGTATGCCCTGTAGAAATACTGGAATCATCTGCTACGAGGGCACTTCAAGATGTTCACAGATAACTCAACTTTAAACTGGATAGTTAATAAGCTTGTTTTTGGGGGGAAGATTTACCGATGGTTACTGCTATTTCAAGAATGACTTTGAGATAATTGTGAAGCTAGGGAAACTAAGTGCTGGACCAAACCACTTTTCCCGAATCAAGAGTGGTGAAGAACCGTCCAACTGAGAGGAATGATTTCTCGATGTGAAACTATTTTCTATTAAGGTGGTTGATGCGCACTTTGCTGATATTATTCAATCTTTATCTACAGGGATGGCACCTACAGAATTTTCGGCACAACAGAAAAATAGCTTCTAACCCGTGCAACGGACCTTACCATCATAGCGGGCCACTTGTATAAGCTGGGCACTGATGAGGTACTGCGAAGATATGTTCTGGAGCATGCAAGACAAGCCATTTTAGCAAAAATCCATGGAGGCGTAGAAGGAGGTCACTACGCAGGAAAAGCGACAGCGCAAAAAATCTTAAGAGTTGGCCTGTGGTGGCCCACATTGCATAGTGATTCGTACGACTATTGCAAAGCCTCTGACACATGCCAAAGTACAAGAAGACTGTCGCGCAAAGATGAAATGTCCTTACAACCACAGATGGTCCTGCAGGTGTTCAATAAATGGGCAATCGACCTCGTGGGGCCCATAAACCCACCAGGCAAGAAGATAGGTGCCCTCTACATCATCATTGCGACACATTATGTAGCCTAATGGGCGAAGGTGCAAGCCATGAAGGATTTTACTACAGATAATGTTGTGCACTTTATTTTTGAACATATTCTAACTAGGTTTTTCTATCCGAAGATCTTGATGAGCGATATAGGTATGCATTTCATTAACGAAACAATACAATCTTTGACTGAAGAATTTCAAATTCACCATGCAAAAAGTACCCCATATCACCTATAGGAAAATGGAATGGTAGAAGCTTTTAATAAAATTTTGGAATAGGCACTAACCAAGATTTGTAATGCCAATTGAAGCGATTAGGATGTCTGCATCCCGTCGGTCCTTTGGACCTATCAGACCACATGTCAGAAATATAATGGGAAAACAACATTTCGGATGATTTATGGAAAGGAGGCCATTATGCCCATGGAGTATATTTTTCATAGCTTGCATATTGCAACCTTTATGAACATGGTGGAGCTCAATATCATGGAGGAACACTTAGCACAGCTAGTCACCTTGGAGGAAGATCGCTTCATTGTTAACTTTCATCAGCAAGTTCAGAAGGCTCGGTAAAAAGCATGGCATGATAGAAATATTCGGCAGAAGGTCTTTTCTGAAGGAGAATTGGTCCTACTATATGATAGCCAATTTTAAAAACACCTGGGGAAGTTCTGTTAGCACTAGCTAGGCCCCTATATGGTAAATTAAATCACTGGCGGAGGAATTGTCAGGTTAGCTACATTACGTGGCGATCTCGTGCCAGGATATGTTAATGGAAGCCATTTGAAGCCTTATCGGGAGTCATCTATGCCAATCAAATAACTATATGGCTAGAGTATCTCTATTGGGAGGAATACACGCAGGCAAGAGGAAAAACAAAAGTAGGCCCATTATACATGTAGGGGTCGACCACAGGTCCGGAAGCCCGAGGAGGTGCGCTAGGAGCGTAGGGGTCAACCACAAGTCAGGAAGCCTAAGGAAGTGTGATGGGAGTGCAGGGGTAATACACAGCTACAAAAACTAGCCATTGCAATAGTATCGCTGGTTTAAAATCCAACTTTACGGTTGGAAGGAGCGGGCAGTAGGAAATTAATGCAGCGATTTCCAAATATTTTTTATCGTTTCCTTGATGCTAAGTTTTAGAAAAGTTTAATCCAGTTGTTTTTCACTCTTCAAGTCTATAAATGGACAAGGGAAGCTCCAAATTGGGTTCTGCATATCCTAAAAATCTTATGCCTTATAAATTTTTGTAACTATTGTGCTCTGTTCATGTCTGGGTGTGCTACCCCCTCTGATAGTAGTAACCTCAAGTTCGTCTTCCAAGAGAGAATGCCTGCAACCTATCCCAATGAATCATCACAGACTGTGGCCTCTACTGAGAGAGCATTCAATGAAGTATTGGAGGTCACCCCTGAAGTCGAAGAGGTCATGTCCACACCAACCAAAGGGAAGCAGGTTGAGAAAAAGAAAAGTAAGGGAAAAGTCCAGGAGCAAGGGTAGGGGAGGGCTACCAAATGGGCTGGGGGAAAGCTGCGCACCTCCCCTCGGAATTTGCAATATCCCCGAGCGGTGCCTAGGTCATTCTCGCCTAACCCGATGAAGCTACCTCTATCTACTCAGGATGAAGCTCAGCTCGCTGCCCCAATCACTTGGCTACCA
This sequence comes from Pinus albicaulis, assembly GCA_034641835.2. Classification (NCBI taxonomy): domain Eukaryota; kingdom Viridiplantae; phylum Streptophyta; class Pinopsida; order Pinales; family Pinaceae; genus Pinus; species Pinus albicaulis. The sequence continues at coordinate 1,893,126,939 of CM076575.1, read as the reverse complement.
CCCTATGTTTGGCCCCGAAGACCCTCGGTGTGCACACCTAAGAATCTCAAGGGTCTGCACTCCTATATGAAAATGCTGCTAATTCCACGTGAATTCCCCATAATTGTAGAAGCATACAACAAACTCTCCTCAATTAAGTTCGATGATCACAACCTTCCCAACCTGGAGGCCTTTCCGGAATCTACACTTGAGCTGTATCTCGAAAGAGTACTAGAGGATGATGTGCTAAGGTTCATACCAATGCCTTGGGCATGCGGGTTAGAAAAATATAGATTCTAAACTAGCTGCGGATACCTCACTTTGGCAGATACGATGTAACTGATCGAGTTGTGTGATAGTGGCTATCCCTAATCCATGACGGTAGCTTGTGAATCCAGGACCGCATTCCCCTTGATGCCACCCTAATTCACCGCATTACTGGTCTCCCCATGCAGGGGCCGAGTCCCATTGAATGCGTCAGTAAGAATTACGAGCAACAGATCGCCAACAAGGTGTGAGAAGACTACAATATCGAGTGAAACACCAAAGGGTTCATAATGAACACCATTAACAACCCTAGAGTGTGCATGGGTACCTTGCTTTTGGCTTGTAAAATGATGAGAAAGTGCCAGGCTACGAGTGTCCTCGCCTATGTGATTCAGCTCACTAGCCGCTGCGAAAAGGGGGTCTTCTTTAACTAGTCACTGTTCCTTTGCAATGAGTTTCTGGAAAATGTCCATGAGGCCCAGGATCATGGGAGGGAATTCTGCTACTATTGGCTGTTTCTCTTAATTGCATTGGTTGCATGGGAATCCCCTGAGGGATAGGTCGCTTGAACCGAACATGTGTGAAGGGGCCCGATACACAAACTTATGGGATTCAAAGGATGAGCAATGGATTAAGGAAAAAAAGTATTTTGGGTGCTATTTCAGAGTGCACTCGTAGCATCAATTCACTCCCGGAAATGCTTGTCACTGACGGTCTATGACAAATACAAGAGCATCATAGCATTCCAGGTCACGATGCACAACGTGGAGATTCAGGGTCGTAAGGATCCAACTTGGATGTCACTGCCTTACATGGTCACCGATGAGGAAATCGATTCGCTCATCGCCACTTGGCCACCACACTGGAGATTGGGATTCAAATCGGCCGCGGCTGACATTGCTGCTACAAGTGCAGTCCTAAAGACCCCCAACCCACCTGATACTGCGAAGAATTTGGAAGGCCGTGGCATGGAAGGCTCCATCTGGCTGAAATTTCCCCTACACATAGTGCAGGGCGAGGAGTAGGAATCACAGTAGTACATGGAGACTAAGGGTATGGATACACAGGGTACTTGTTCCCCATGTGGTACGAAATGGACAGCCGAACCTCTCAACGGCCAACAAATGAAATGGTGGTCTACGAGGCCCGGTAGGGAGACTGAGGTTACCTTAAACGAGGAAGATTTGGAGAAAATCGCATATGCGGTCACCCTCACTTCAGAAGACAGATGGCTCGCCTTGGAAGAGAATCTGCGATATATGAATTAGCTGTGATTGTGCTCTTCTGTGGTGATAATTTATGATGCACACGTGGATGTGAAGGTGTTGTTAAGATATGCGTAATAATAGTAGCTTTGTTTATGTTTACATGTTTTTATATTGTTAAGAGCTTGGTAATAAGCTTGTTTCTGTGCGAACTTGATATAACTCAACAAGATCTGCCTTAATTACCCACTCTCTCCCATGGTGTGGAAACCTGGTTCCAACACCCACCCATACTACTTCGGGTGAGACTTTGGCCTATGAAAGTAGGTCATTGCCGAAAGGGCCAGTAGTATAAGGTTTTTTTGGAAAACCTTAAATCTGAACCTGGGTGAGGACCCCTCAGGCCAACATGACCACTTCATTATTTTATTTCTTAGGGTGCGGAAAAATGGTTCTAAAACCCCCCCATACTGCTTCAGGTGAGAATTTGATCCATGAAAGTAGGTCATTTCCAAAAGGGCTAGTATTTGGAGCGTTTTTTGGTTTATCCATAAAATAAAAACCTTGGTCAGGACCTCTCAAGCCAACACCATGATTGCTTCAGGCTCCAGTATTATTTTTATTCCTTTTTTGCATATGATTTCAAGGACATAACCCATCATCCTTCTCACCCATTTTTACTTCTATTTGGAAGAAAATGTTTTTTACAATAAGTACTCATTACTATCATCATCTAGTTTTACCTTGTAGTTTCCTTCCATTAGGCAAGAGTGTGATTGCTTTAGGGCATAAATAGGTTTATGTAAATTATTTTCGACGATTAGACTATTTTCAAAAGTATTGAGTCTTACTTTTTGCATTAAAACAACACCAATGTCATTTACTAGCGCATCACAATCAAGAATAAATTTTTTTGTTAAGTCTAGTGTTGCTAAGACTAGAGATAAAAAAAAATCCTCTTTAAGATCTTCAAAGACCTTAGTTGACTCTAGACACCACGAAAATACAATTTCTTTAGTACTGTTGTTAGATGTGTTGTTATTTTCCCATTATTGTTAGATGTGTTATTGGATTTGATTTTTTTGGTGTCCACCTTAACACCCTCATGAGATATGACATGACCCAAGTATTCCACCTCTTGTACCCAAAGTAAATGTTTCAATGATTTTTCATAAAAAATTATCTCCTCCGATCATTGAAGAACCATCCCAACATGTTGAGCATGATATTTCTAAGACTTGTAGACTAGTATATCATCAAAAAATACTAACTGAAATTTTCTAAGGGTTTTAAAGTGGAATTCATCAAGCCTTAAAATGTGGAAGGTGGATTAGCAACGTCAAAAGGAATGACCAAAAATTCATAGTGACCTTCATGAGTTCTAAATGTTATTTTTCAAATGTCTTATGAATTCAAAATGACCTTGTTTTCTTTTAAGATCATGAATTTGAGCTTGTCGATCTATTTAACCTTCATACTGTTGTATCATTATGATTGGACCACCCAAGATCTGAAATGTCATGTTTAGATAACCCTTTCTGTCTTATATCCAAACTTATAAGTTAGACTAATATTGGATTATTCAAGGTAAATTTATGCCAAAACTCCCACAATGAGTCGATTATATGGAGAAATCAACTCATTGTTTAATACTTAATTTTGTAGCATATAAAAACCCTGAATTCCTTGAGCCATTTATTTGAAAATATTAAGAGCAAACATCTAGATTTTTAACCAGATATTAATTACAATTTTGGTTCGACATGACAAAACGTTATAGTCTAAATTTTCACAAAAAAAATAGTGAAGATATCTTGATGACCCATTTGAAGTAGAAAAAACCTAGGACAAAGAGCCCTCATACCTAATGTTATGCATCCAAATCAAAATAACAAAAAAATGTAATAAAATATAGATCATTGACTTCATTATAAGCTACTTCGAGGAGGAAACATATGTTTATATCACATAAATGAAAAATTATTTTATGATTCAAAATAGAAGACCTACTTGGTATATCCAAGAGTCTAAAGGGTCAAAATATAATTAGGGGCTACATAAAAATAATAATGTAAGGAAACCACAGTAAAAATATACGGGATACACTAGTATTATAGGGAGCTGACATGCAACAATTTTGGATACAACTCATGATTGCTGAAGTAGTATATTAAGGCCTCACGAAAAAATCACCATTAATAGAAAAAAATAAGAAATATATGGATAAATAAGAAATATAATCATGAAGAACATATTGTATCTATTGGAAACATTAAGACGAGGGGTGAATCGATATTTTGTTACTTCTTACAATTAATCGCTTAGTTAATATTGAAACAAAATTCACATCTTATGGTAAATCATCCATATCTATGAGCAGAAGCCTTGATCTTGAGCTTGTCAATCTGTTTGACCTTCAAATTGTTGTATGATTATGATCATACCACCGAAGGTTTGAAATATCATGCAGAGATAACTCTTTGTGTCTTATATCAAACCTTACGAGTTAGACTGAGATTGGATTCTTAAAGATAAAGTGATGCCAAAAATCCCACAATGAGTTGATTATATGGAGAAATCAACTCATTGTTTGAGACTGAATTTTGAAGCATAAGGAATCCCCTAAATTCCTTGAGCCAATTGTCTTAAAATATTAATAGCAAACATATGTATTTTTAACCAAATTTTAAACACAGTTTTGGCTTGACGTGGTAAAACGTTACAATCTAAATTTTCACAAAAAAAAAAGCAAAAATATCTGAATGACCCATTTGTGGTAGAAAAAACCTAGGACCATGAGCCTTGATACCTAATGTTATGCATCTAGATCAAAAAAAAAAAAGACATCAGAAAATATAGATCGATGATTTCATAATAAACTACTTCGAGGAGGAAACTTTTGTTTATATCACATAAATGAAAAATTCTTAGATGATTCAAATGAAAATACCTACTTGGTATATGTAGGAGTCTAAAGGGTCAAAATATAATTAGGGCCTGCATAAAATAATAATTTAAGGACACAACAATACCAATAGTGGGATTCTATGGGGTAAAAAAATTACAATATATGGGCTACACTAGTATTATAGGGACATGAGATGCAACAATTTTGGATACAAATCATGATTGCTGAAGTATTGTATTAAGGTTTCAAGAAAACATCACCATCAATAGAAATAAAAGAAGAAATATATGGAGAAATAAGCAATATCATCATGAAGTAGATAGTATAGCTATTGGAAATACTAACAAGACAAGCAAATATTAAAGTGAAAATCAAAATTTCAATAAATACTTGAAAACTAACAAAACACTTTATAAGAACCAGTTTACAAAAACCATAGGTTTCAATGTAGTATCTTGAGGAAATATTCTTCCTTTAGGGTTTCAGAACCTGTAGTATATATTGCACTAATATCATATAAATATTTACACTTTCCACAATGATCATTCAAAACCTAGTAAATAAAGAAGCATCACAAATATGAGTTATAAAATATAAACAATATCGACTCCACAAAAATTCACTAAGGCTTTTTTACCCCAATAATAGAAATTCTTCCAAAACTTAAAAATGTAGTCTAGAATCTCCCTTGGACATTTTAAATGTTATCACTACTAAACATTATTTAGTTTTATGACTATTGTATCAATTAAAGACTCACTACTATCTATCACTTTATTTTCCTTATGTCGAGTTGGTTCATTATCAAGGAAGCCTGCAACAACTTCTCCCTTCTAGATTCCACCTGGTCTTGGGATAACCCTTGTGTTTTTCCTATTGTTTTGTTCGTTGGTTCCTTATTAAAGCACCGTAACATTTTTTCCCTTCGATCTACATTGTTAAATACCCAAGGATTTTCTCTAGAATCAATTATAATTTAATTATTTTACTTCCTTGAACCACGATACACTCTCGAATGTCCTTTATGACCTCATAAATGTGTTTTCCACCCAATATGACTTCAAAAAAATAATTGTGACTTCCCTTCAAGTTCTATATAGCTACATATGGTCTCCATAATTCTAAATCAATATGTGCATAATTCGAAATTATGTAGTTATCACTACCTAATTTTTCCTTCGATGTATGCATGATTTTAGATTTTGATGCACTACATGGTTGATTAGGAATTCTCAGCTATGACCACCATATAAGTGTTTTTTAGTTTCCAATGATAAAATGTACTCTTTCAAGTTTAGTTGATAGGGTCCTAGGTCAAATTTTGTAGTTTCAAATAAGTTTTGAAATAAAATTTGATCATTGGATATTGTCTATGCCATGATAATCCCTCCACTTGCTCATGGTTATCAATACTCATCATGGCCATGCCAAAATTAAGGTGTCTTGGGTCATTGAGTAGTTGATATGTCATCATTTAAGTATCTAGGGTCATAGATCAGTTAAGATACCATGATCTAGGTCATCATCTAGGGCTACTTTTGTTTTGTCATCATAATTCGAATCATGTAAGAAAGGAAAATAATAGTCATTTTTATTATTCAAGTCATCTTCATTTGGAGTTAGCAAAGTTAGGAAATAAAACAAAATGAAACTTGTCCTTTTTGCAAAGAAGTATCCTACATTTTCAAAGTGTTTCAAAGGATATTTTTCTCAAAGTTCATATGATGTGACTAAAGCCAAAATAAACGTTTGTGAGTTGTTTTTAAAGGGAAATTAATATTTTCTTAAGTTCATTTCATCATTTTTTTTTCAAGAGCTCCTCTCTTATGCTCCATGACCCTATACAACCATCCAGAGATCAAAGTCCACCATCAAAACTGATCTATACTACTACACGTAAGGTTTTTTCTCCTTGCTATGTTTCTTGGGTAGCCATGCTAATTTTCTGTTAATCTGATATGTTTTTTGTATTGAAGATCAGAGAAACCATCAGAAGGTTCAATTCAACATTTAAAAGTTTCAAATGCTTCCAAAACAGTAATTAAACATTCCTTTCCTCTCTTTGAATCAAGTTTCTTCAACAAAAGGTGGATTCCCTCTTCTAGGGTCTTCAGTATGTTTTTGGATTTCATTGATGTTTGGCATGTTTCAGAAAGAAAACACTTAGTTCATCACCTAAACACCTTCACCTATAAATCATTCACCTTACCAAATCATTCCTTATCATTAATATCTCTCATTTATCCCATTTTCACTCAAACCCTAATCCCCACTACATTTTTGCACAGATACTAGGTCAACTCTGTGTTTAGGCCCTTTTCCTTCTTTCCCTTGCCCATTTCCAAAAATTCCACCTAAAATGTGTTGCTAACCTACCACGCTATTTCCCAAAAATTTTAGGGAATTTTTTCCTAACTCCAATCCCTCTCATCTTTGTCCCTAAATTCAATACCTCATTCTCCCCTATTTTCCTAAGTTTCACCCTTCCTTTCCTTCACATCAAGCATGGGTTTGTTTTTGAAAACAAACAGCATGGAAGGTGGGAGGAGAAAGTATAGCAAGGGAGTTCATAATTCCATATTTGCGCCATCCAATTTGGAGGAGAGAAGTACTTCTTCCTATACCAAGAAATCCTTTGAAGACACTGGTTGTTTAAGGTGTTGTGAAATAATTCAAGAGGCAGGTTGTAATGCTAAATTGACAAGCCACTTTTCCACCGTTTTTAGGAGAGATAAGGCTAACATAATGGGGATTGAATTCAATATATCATCAGATTCCATAGCCTCAACAACAGGTATAAAAAACCATGCAAAAATAGTTTATAGGTATGGATTTGGACATTGAGAGCTATAAATGTTTCTTAAATCCACACTACAAAGATGCTCATGAACACATATTTCCCTTCATACATTTACTTGAGAGGTAAGGTCCTTTAACGAAGCCTATCATGAATTATTTTACTTGTGAAGGGAGGTTCTCAAGATTATACCAGTGGCACATATGGATATTGATACATTTTACTTCCATCAAGCCACTGAACTTGCATCATTATCTATTAAGAAGTCTAGTCAAAATGAATAAGAAGGTACAAAGTAAACACAAGGTTCACCAAGGTAGTTTGTTTCACCATGTTTTGGTCAAGTTTATAGTCTTACATCAGCTCTCAAAAATGAATATGTCCTAGGAAACATTCATGAAATCAATTGCTTCTATCCCCACCACTAGTCCACCTATCATTCAAAGCATACCATCAACATCATCAATGCCACAGGACATTGGCTCTTCAAGTAGACCAACAGAGGTTCCAAAGACGCCAATGGCTGAAGTCACTCAAACTTATGAGAAGGGTAAATTTTTTATATTTTTTCCTAATATCACTAAAGGCGTGCTTTCACCTAACCCTACAACTCAGCAAGTATTAGCAGAAACTATGGAGCAGCCACCTATGCATGAGAGTGAGTCACACTTGCAGCAATATGAGGAGGAGTAAGCACCTTTGCTGTTTGAAATGGCAGAGATAGAAAAGAAGGTGGAAAACAAGTTAACTGAAGAGATAATCAGGGAAAAATAAGCAGAGATAAGAGACCTCAAGGACAATATCTCAAGGAAAATTTTCATAATAACATTCCTACAATGAGAAAACATGCAACTAAAGGTGAAATAGCTGCTCCTAAGCAAACCTAAGGTAGATCTTGAGGTAGAGAAAGGTAAGGGAAAATTAGTGATATATTTTGATCATCTTGAAGTTAAAGAGGCTCATATAAATCCAAGGAGGCCAGAAAAAGAGGATTAACGAGGCAAAAAGAACAAGAAATTGAGTTATCCCCTCCCTTAGGTCAACATGATTTTGACGATTTGATTATTGTTGAGATTGAAAAAGACAAATAATTTTAGCATAAAAAGGTAAAAGAGAATCAAGAGAAACTCTTGATGAAATAAAATAGAAACAACAACCTCCAGACGCACATGGCGAGAAAATACTTCACTAGGAACTAAATTTCCAAAATCAGAGTTAAGAATTTGAAGAAGAAGCTTAAAGACACTGTAATCAAGCTAAAGAAGGAAAACTTGGATTTATTGGTTGAGTCATCTCTAACTATCTATATCATCATTCAAGGATGATAGGGATCAAATTACAATAATTTTTGAGCATTTATGATATTTTTTTTCAGTTGTACAAAAGCGTAATGTGGCCACGCTGAGATTTTTCTTAGTGGATCCCATGGAGGTCATTCTTTCATGAACCAATGAATTTTGATGTGTACATCACATATATTCCTTTTATTTTTCATTATAGTTCCTAATTTTCGAAGAAAACTATGAAAACACCCCAAATTTCATGTTTCTTCCATAGTTTTTCAACCTATACTACGCTTATGTAATAACCTTGGGGAAATGGAGTTTTGAGTGTCTTACATGTGGTATTTTTCATGTTTTAAGGTTCAGTTGGCTAGAGGAAATCCAAGGCTACCTTATCAATCCTTTAGATCAACAAAAATATGCATAAAATTCACGTCAAAATCCCCTCCAAGTGCATACTACGCTTCTGTCAAAGCATGATATGTTTCTGCCAGGCATGCTACGCTTCTGTGTAGAAAGCTTTCTAGACAGGTGTCAGTCAAAAAGGTCAAAGATTCGAGGAAACACCTATATCATGAGATTTTTAATGGTTAAATAATTTTATATATGCTCCTCATTGTTGATGGTTCTTGTAATTAATCAAGGAGACAAAGACTCTTACTTGTTATCTATAATAGGGGAGATTGTTTCTAACTTCCCTAAAAACTACGCAATGACTCATTAGGTGCATTAATTAGTTGTTTTGGATTAGGTTTCGACCCATTGAGGTGACATCTTATCTAGTTTTCTATATGTACTCAAACCTAAGACATTTTAGAGGTTGGATAGTTGATAATTACTCTTTGGAGCTTACGTGCATATTTTTACAGTGAAGTCAAAGATATGTTGCAGCTATAATTTTGGGACTCCAGTGGTATGCTTATTAGCATTTTTTTTATTAGTGTTACCATCAAATTAAATTTTCATGATTTCTTGCAATCACATGTATGATTTCATATAATGATCTTATGAGTCTTTAAGAATAATTCTTACTTTTGTGCTATATTTAATGAGATTTTCATAAAAAATTTCTACTTCGTCCGATGAATGAACTCATATGTTATATGCTCATTCTTATTCTCCCTTTTTCAAACCGTATACCACAATGACAATATAAAAGTATTTCTAAGTATACATACCTGGCATTTTTCATCTTTTCAATGGTACATTTTAAATATGACCTTGAAACCTAGACCTAGTTTCTAGACTCACACTTCCTATCTAGAAAAAAAAAAAAAAAACTCTAATCAAAATCACCGAGCTTATATCTAACCTAAGATCTTTTCCTTTCTAGACACCTCATTGACTGTGAAATTTACATTGAGATACCCCTCTCTGGTTTGGTAGGGCTAGCTACAAAATCTAAATATTAGTTTGAGGTTACCTCATTCAGTCTCCTTTCTCAGCCTTATGAAATAGAAGAAGTGATAACATTTTTGGCCCCGTTGTCGGGGAGCGAAGGTTAAATATTTCTCGGGAAAGAGCGAAAAATGTTATCTTTGATTGCTAAAGGTCAATAATGATTAGGCACAAGAAGGTTGTGCATCTTTCACCTCGCGACTCCAATGTCGAAAAATCCAAAAATTCAGAGTTTTCATGGTGACTCTACTATTCAAAAATCAGTAGCTTGAAGAAATTCTTGGTGATTTCATTGTTTTCAAGATGGATTCAACTGCTAAAAGGTATGATCTTATGGATAGATCTCATATATCTAGTTTTCCAAACCTGATGCCTCATGTTGATTGGTTAACCTATCTGCCTAAATTTAAAGATCAAGAATGAGATGATGTTGCATTGCATTTCATTAAGTTTCATATACACATACATAGGCTAGGGGTTGACATTCATGAAGACTGCTTGATGAATATATTTATGGCGACCTGAGAAGAAAGAGAAAGCTTTTTGTATGAGAAGTTTCCATCTGCTATACTATGTTCTCTTAAATATTTCTATGCAGCATTTTGTAACAATTACAAACAAATTTATCCTTTTATAGTGCAGATAGAAAGTTTTTTTGGAAAGTTTGATGTATGGAAATTGACATCTATGATCGGGATTTAATTTCTTATGAAATTAAAGAAGCCTAGTTTGATTTATTTTCTCATCAAGAGGAAATATAATAGGTTTGTTTCCATGACATTCAGGTGGATTCTCAACAGACAACAATTTTTGCAGCTAGAAATTAAACTTATCAGGTTTTCAAGGATCAAGAAGATAACAGTGAAAGAGATGATTTTTTTCTAAAGCATCCTACCAAAGAAGACTATATTCATGATAATTTCCAGCAAATGGTATCTTATTTGACTAAAGATAATATTAATTAGCAATCAATTAATGAATATCATGATCATTCCCTTGAAATATATGGAGATCTCAACTGTGTTTAGGAGACCAAGGCACTAATGAGGAGTGTCATTCCTATTCTTCTTCAAATATTTAATTTCTTGAATTTTTGTTTCAAGAGGAAACTTGTTCATCTATATGTTCAGAATTTTTTGAAAACCGTGAGTACACTCTTGCTGAAATTCATCACGAAGAGTAGTCAGTAGAAATAGAAGGATGTTTCTTGATTTCTCCAAATTAACAAGAGCTAATTTTTCATGATTTTCAAGACCGTGTGGAAAATTTTCTAGAGCCAATAATGAAGGTTGATGTTGCAACATTCATTGATGAAGGAGATCGGATTCAACACATAGACAAACCAATAGTTTGGAAGCAGGTTGTTTTTCCTATTTTAAATTATCGAGAAAATCTTATCTTGCATATTCTCCATGATCCTTTGGTTAGTTTGTTCGAGCCATCTAGGAAGATGAATGTTCTTGTATTTATGGATCATGAGCACATGTTCAATGGACACTTTGAGTTTCGTAACTTTTTTTCGTTTTTCCTGGTCAAGGAAAGTGTGAGAAGGATTCAAGTAACTATCCATTTGCTAGATTGGTTACACTAGAGGGATCATATCACATGATTGCATATATATCCACAGTAGGTGGGTGGTTATCATCTATATTTGAAGCCTGAGGTAAAGGCGCTATGTTCCAGATGGTGTGCTACCATAAGTAATTTCAGTTAGTAGTCAAGTTTTCTAGTCAAAGTCAGTTTTTGTTTCAGTTAGTCATTTGAGAGTCTAGTGTTTTATTTTTGAAAACATTTTGCAATGGATGAGGCTATCTCCTCTATGGTGTTATTGACACCTCCTAAATGAGATTTCATCCCTAGCTGGAGCTAATGTTAGTGTGTATCAGTCACGAATGATCAAATTTTCTCTTTCAAGGCTAGTTGATAGGGTCCTAGGTAAAATTTTATAGTTTCAAATAAGTTTTCAAATAAAATTTGATCATTGGTTGTTGGCTAGGTCATGCTACTTGTTCATGGTTATCAACATTCATCATGGTAATTTCATAATTAACGTGTCTTGGGTCATTTAGTAGTTAATATGTCATCATTTAAGTATCTAGGGTTATATATCAGTTAACATACCATCATCTAGGTCATTGTCTAGGGCTACTCTTATTTTGTCATCAAAATGCCAATCATGTAAGAAGACAAATGAGATTCATTTTCATTATTCAAGTCACCTTCATCGATATTTAGAAAATTTAGGACATAAAACAAAAGTAAACTTGTAATTTTTTCAAAGAAGTATGCTACATTGTGAAATTATTTCAAAATATATTTTTCTCTAAGTGCAGATGATGTCACTAAAGCCAAAAGCAAAGTTTGTGAGTTTTAAAGGGAAACAAAGGTTCTCTTGAGTTCATTTCACCATTTGGTTTTCAGGAGCCCATCTCTTATGTTCGATGACTCTCTACAAAAATCCATAGATCAAATTCTACCATCAAAACTAATCCAGACTGCTGCACGAAACGTTTCTGCTCCTCACTACATTTCTCGGGCAGCCACACTACGTTTCTGGAAATCTGATATATTTTTTGTATTAAAGGTCAAAGAAGCCATCAGAAGGTTCAAATCATCACTTAAAAAATTTAAAATGCTTCGAAGCTAGTAAGTAAACAATCCTCACCTCTCTTTCAATCAAGTTTCTTCAGCAAAATGTGGATTCCCTCTTCTAGGATCTTCACTATGTTTTTGGATTTCATTGATGTTTGGCTTGTTTCAGCAATAAAACCCTGAATTTCATCACCTAAATACCTTCACTGACAACTCACACACCTTAACAACTCATTCCTTATCATTCATATCTCTTGATTCTCCCATTTTCACTCAAACCCTAATCCTCACTATGTTTTTCCAGAGATACTAGGTAAAATCTGTGTCTAGGCCGTTTTTCCCTCTTTCCCTTACCCATTTCCAAATATTCCATGTACACTGTGTTGCTAACCTACCACCCTATCTACCTAAATTTTTAGGGGTTTTTCCCTAACACCAATCCCTCTCATCTCTGTCCCTAAACTCATTTTTTCATTCCCCCCTGTTTTCTGAAGTTTCACACTTCCTTTCCTTCACATCAAGCTAGGGTTTCTTTAAAAAAAAACATCATGGAAGGTGAGAAGAGAAATTACAGCAAGGGAAGTCATCATTCCAAATTATTCTATCCAATATGCAAGATACCAATGCGTCTTCCTATACCAGGAAATAGTTTGAAGACATTAGTTGTTTAAGGTTTTGTGAAAGAATTCAAGAGGTAGGTTGTCATGCTCAATTGACAAGCCTCTTTGGCACCATTTTTATGATATATAAGGCTAACATAGCAGGGGTTTAATTCAATATATCAACAAATTCCATAGCCTCAACGACATCTATCCTGAACAATGGAGAAATCTGGTTCAAAGGGATGGATTTGGACATTGAAAACTATAATTTTTTCTTAAAGACACACTACAAATATGCTCCCAAACACATGTTTCACTTCAGACATTTACTTGACAGGTATTCTCCTTTAATGAAGCTGATCATGAAGAATTTTAACTGTGAATGGAGGTTCTCAATATTATACTAATACCACATAAGGCTATTGATGCATTTCATTGCCACCAAGTCACTAAACTTACCTCATTATCTACTCAGAAGTTCCAAATATGCCAAGAGCTGAAGTCACTCAAACATATGAGAAGGGTAAAAGGTTTTTATTTTCTCCTAATATCACGAAAGGTGTGCTTTCACCTGAACCTACAGGTGAGCAAGTATTAGGAGAAACTACCTATGCATGAGAGTGAGTCACCTTTGTAGCAACGTGAGGAGCACGCACCTTTTGAGGTTGAGATGGCAGAGCTAGCAGAGTATGTGGAAAAACTGCCGGGTGAAAAGATAATTAAGGAAAAAGAATAAAACATAAGAGAGCTCAAGGACAATCTCTCAAGGGTAAATTTCATGATAACATTCCTACAACAAGAAAGCATCCAACTAAAGGTGAAATTGTTTCTCCTAAACAAACCTAATGCATATCTTGAGGCAGAGAAAGGTAAGGGAAGATCATCGATAGATGTTGATCCTCTTGAATACAAAGAGGCTCAGATAAAGCCAAGGAGGCAGAAAAAGGAGGATTAACAAGGAAAAAAGAACAAGAAACTCAGTTATTCCCTCCCTTAGGTCAACAAGATTTTGATGATTTTATTGCTCCTAAGATTGAACAAGATAAAGAGTTTTGGCTTCAAAAGGTAAATGAGCATATATAGAAACTCTTGAAGAAGGAAAACAAAAACAATAACCTCTAGAGGCACATGGCGAGTCACTACTTCACTCGGAAAAAAAATTGCTAAAATTAGGGTTAAGAATTTGAAAAGAAGCTTAAAGAAACCCTAATCAAGCTAAAGAAGAAGGAAAACTTGTATTTTTTGGTTGAGGCATATCTAGATATGTGTATCATCATTCAAATATTCTAAGGATCAAATTTCAGCAAGTTTTGAGCATTTTTAATATTTTTTTGGACTTCTTGGAAATTTTGCAATTTCAGTTGTATAAAAGAGTAGCGTGGCCACACAATGCTTTTTCTCAGGGGATCCAATGGAGGCCATACTTACATGCATGGATGAATTTTAATGTGTACATCCCAAATATACCTTTGATTTTTCATGATAGTTCCTAATTTTGGAGGAAAACTCAGAAAACACCATAAATTTCATATTTCTTAGACTATTTTTCAACCTACACTAGGCTTCTGGAGTAACTTGGAGAAATGATGTTTTGAGTGTATTAAATGTGGTATTTTTCAATTTTCAAGGTTTAGTTGGCTAGAGGACATCAAGGGCTACCTTATCTAACCTTCATAGTAGGAAAAAGATGCACAAAAGTCACCTCAAAATCCCCTACAATTGCATGCTACTATTCTGTCAAAGCACGCTATGTTTCTACCAGACACGTTATTTTTCTACCAGACATGCTATGTTTCTTTGTGAAAGGATTTCTAGACATTTGTGAGTAAAAAAAGTTGAAAGATTCAAGGTAACAACTGTCCTGTGAGTGTTTCATGGTTAATGAAGTTTATTTATGCTCCTCGTTGTTGAGGTATCTTGTAATTAATCAAAGAGACAAAGACTCCTACTTCTTAGCTAAAAGAGGCAAGACTCTTTGTAACTTCCCTAAAAACTAGGCAATGACTCATTAGGTGCACTAATTAGTTGTTTTGGATTAGGTTTCAACCCATTGAGGTGGAACCTTGTCTAGGTTTCTATATCTACTCAAACTCAAGTCATTTTAGAGGTTGGATAGTTGATAATTACACTATGGAGCTTATGTACATCTTTTTATAGTTAAATCAAAGACATGTTGTAGCTAGAATTTTGGGAGTCTAGTAGTATGCTTATTAACATTTATTTTTCTCAGTGTTACCATAAAATTGAATTTTTATGCTTTCTTCCAATCACATTTATGCTTGTATATGATGATATTATGAGTCTTTAAGAAGATTTTTTGCTTTTTTTCTCTATTTAATGAGATTTTCATAAATTTGTTGTGCTTCCTCTAATGAATGAAATCATATGTTATATTGTAATCCTGATTCTCCCTTTTTCAAACCCTATATGAAAATTACAATCTAAATGTGCTTCTAAGTATACCTACCTAGCCTCATTTTCATCTTTGCAGTTGTTCATTGGAAATATGACCTTGAAACCTAGACCTAGTTCCTAGTCTGACACCTCTTATCCATCAAAATTAAAAACAAAACATTAATCAAAATCACTGAGCTCATATCTAGTATAAGATATTTTCCTTTCCATACACCTCATTGATTGTGAAATTGACATCGAGAGAGCCCTCTCTCGTTTGGTAGAGCTGGATACCAAATCTAAATATTGGTTTGAGGTTACCTCCTTCAGACTCCTTTCTCAGCCTTGGGAAACAAATGGAGTGATAACACACCTGACACCTTTCTCTATTCATTGGGTGTGAATTAGATAAGCCATACGTGATATCATATTGGTCTGTTGTAGTGTAATAAAATTTATTTTCCTAGGAAGTGCACAAGTTCACCTCATATGCGGAAAATGTGTTCTATGATTAGGGGTGGTGTTGAGGTTGCAATTTGAGTGAAAATGTCTTACCTAAGTGCATTTCCCCCCCACTACTATGGTTACTTAGAAAAAAAATATGGCACCCCGTTTCAGAATTTTGACATCACAAAAGAACTTCCTACTCCTGCGAAAAATTTGTTCACCAATGGGACAACACAAAGAATTGTCTTAACTAGAATAAAGTATAACAAAAGATAAAATAGATGTTTTACTAACTAGGGTGGAAAATTTCACCACCGAAAGTATTAGGAAAAAGGGATATTAATAAATTCAAATCCTTAAGCTCAAAGAAAACATAGATAAATGATCCGAATGAATTCAAGTCTCTTGAATTTATATATTTCTTTGAGGGAATTTTCTCATTAATTAGTTGACTAAATTTCAGATAAAATACCATTGCTTGTCCTAAAGAAATGACAAGTTATATCATTATTTACATTGTTCTCCATTTTCTGTGTTAGAAATCAGATAAGGTGGATGTTTAGTTGTTTTGATGGATTCTTAAAATTCATATTGTTTATAGCCACGTTGAGCATACTTTTCCCAATGTTCCTTTCTAGTACTTTCAGTTCCTAATATTGATTTCCAAGAATATCAGGTAGGCATCTTTATATGTTTTTCAAGCACAGCCATTTTTATAATTTCAACCATTGCAAAGGTAGTGTACATTTTATTTGAGATTATGGCTATGCATGTAAACACCAAGTATGCAAGATCTTTCTCCATCACAAAATATTGAATCTATAAGTAGCCTCTGACACTAAAATCATTGAGTGGAGTACAAAACTGGCCAAGTGGAGAAAAAAAGTTAATGTTGATACTTCTAAAAAAATATTGTCCCATTACCATAATTGTGTTAGCAAGACTCTGCTCACCATAGTGGTAAGCATAATTCTATTAGAGATAATGTGAGAATTGAGCAACCTTAGCTTGTGTGAAAAAATTTCACTTGAAAAATAAAAAATAAAAAATTTCCCCTGGTTTCAATCCTTTGACCATGGATGGTATAGATATTTGTAAGAAATCCATGGAAATTAAGAATTTTTACTTGTTTACAAAGTCATTATACTTGAGAACGTGTTGTGAAAATAGCACCAAAAATAGAACAAAAGAGTTATCAACGCCTTAGAAATAAGCCACTTTGAGGGGGAAACCTCCAATACATTACATTAATGAACAATTCTTGGATGATACAAATTAAGAAAACCTCCTTTTAATATATAGGATTCCATGGGGCCATAATTTAATCCTAGTGGGGCCACAATGTTATCCTAACCGACCTAACAATAATATTTGAAGGGCAAAATAATAACAATATGGGGGTTACAGGGGTACAATAATAACAATAAGGGGGTTAAACTAACAACAATAAGGGACTATAATAGTAATATAGGGACCTAACATGCCCCTCTCCTTCAAAAAAGTGTTGTCCTCAACGCTTGAGTAGCTCTGGGTGCTTCTATATAAATTTCTCATCCTCCCATGTAGAATCTTCAGTGGGTAAGTTCTTCCACTTGATGAGATACTCTGAAATTGATCGATTCTGTAGCTGTCGAGTTCTTTTTTCCGTGACCGCTTCAGATTGCAATATGGTTTTTCCTTCCTCATCAAGTTCTGGAAATATTGTTTGGACTGGAAGATTTTCACCTGTAACCTTCTTTAAGCATGAAACATGGAAAACTGGATGAACTCGTGAAGAAGTAGGAAGCTCCAATTTATATACCATAGTACCAATATTTTGCAACACCTTGTGAGGACCATAGCACTTTGGCAATAATTTATTATCCTTCTTAGCTTGCTTGAGGGACATTTTTTTGTATGGTTGTAGCCGAAAAAATACCCAGTCTCCTACATCAAAACTTCTCTCACTGCGATGTTGATCTACCTATTGTTTCATTCGATTTTGTGCCAAATTCAAGTTATCATTTAAGAGTTGGAGAACTTCTTGTTGATGCTCGATGTGATATTCCACTGCTTGAACCTTCAAATTTTCCCTTAAAGATGATGTGATGGATGGTGGATGATATCCATAAAGTTTCATAAATGGGTTCATTTTTGCTACAGTATGGAAGGAAGTGTTATACCACCATTCAGTGAGAGGTAACCACTTGACCCATTGTGTTTGTTTATCAGATACTAAACAACGAATATATCCTTCCAAACATTTATTTACTATCTCAGTTTGACCATCAGATTGAGGATGATAAGATGAGCTATGAGATAATTGAGTACCCAAACAAGAAAATAACTATGTCCAAAAAGTTCCAGTAAAAATGGGATCTCTGTCGCTCGCAATAACCCTTGGGTTTCCATATAGTTGTTGAATTGTGTCCATAAAAGTAGTAGCAACTGTACTTGCTTTAAATGGATGAGATAATGCACAAAAGTGTGCATACTTGGTAAGTCGATCAACTACCACCATGATGACACTCTTTCCTTCGGACTTAGGTAAACCTATGATAAAATCCATTGAAATCTCCTCCCAATGTTGACTTGGAATGGATAAGGGTTGTAGAAGTCCTAGGGTTTTAATTGTCTCAACTTTATTCTGCTGGAAAACAAAACATTCCACCACAAACTTTTGAATATTATATTTAGGGCCATCCCAAAAAATTCTTTCTTCACCCTATGGTAAGTTTTTAAAAATCCTAAGTGTCCTCCTAAAGGATAAATGTGCAATTCCAAAACAATATTTTGTTTTAGTTGGGAATTCTTACAAAGATATAAGCGATCTTTGTAGCATAAAGAATCATTTTTCCAACTAAATGTATCAGATGTACTAGGATCTTGCTGCAAATTTTGAATGAGTGTCCATACTTCTTTGTCCTTCCTCCATTCATCTCTTGCTTCAGTTATCCAATCTGGTTGGATAATAGAAATGGCAGAAAGAAATGCGTCCACCTCTTCATTCTTTCTTGAGAGTGCATCTGCAACAACTTTAAACTTCCTTTTTTTGTAGATTATTTCAAAGTCATAACCCAACATCTTTGTGACCCATTTTTGCTGCTCTTCTGAAGATATTCTTTGTTCCAAATTTTTTTTAAGACTATCATGTTCAGTTTTTACCTTGAAGTGTCTTTCCATTAGGTAAGTTCGCCATTTCTTTAGTACATGCAATATTGCTAACATTTCCTTCTCATAAATAGGTTTATGTAAATACTTTCCTTTGATTGGATGACTTTCAAAAGCAATGGGTCTTCCTTCCTACATTAAAACAGCACCAATTCCATTTCCTGAGGCATCAGATTCCACTATAAAGGTTTTTGTGAAGTCTGGCGTAGCTAAGACTAGTGCTACACACATTGCCTCTTTAAGATGTTCAAAGGCCTTAGTTTCTTCAAGAGTCCATGAAAATGCATCTTTCTTCAATAATGTTGTTAGAGGTGTTTCTATTCTCCCATAATTATTAACAAACTTGCGATAATACCCTATTAACTCGAGAAATCCTCGCAACTGCTTTATAGTTGTGGGGACTTTCCATTCCTTAATGGCTTTAATTTTGTTAGGGTCTACCTTAACACCCTCGTGAGATATAATATAACCCAGATATTCCACCTCTTGTAATCCAAAGAAACATTTGGATGTTTTTGCATATAATTGTTTCTCCTGCAATATTTTGAGCACCCTGTCAACATGTTCAACATGATCCCTTCCAAGACCTGTTTTAGATTAGTATATCATCAAAAAATAATAGCACAAATTTTCTAAGGAAGGTTTTGAAAATGGAATTCATCAACCCTTGAAATGTAGAAGGTGCATTGGTAAGGCCAAAAGGCATGACCACAAATTCATAATGACCCTCATGAGTTTGAAATGTTGTTTTTGGAATATATTTAGTCTTCATTCTAATTTGATGATATTCTGAATGAAGATCCAACTTGGTAAAATAAATTACTCCATGTAATTCATCCAATAATTCATCAATCACAGGAATGGGAAATTTATGTTTACTGATGAGCTTATTGAGCTCCCTATAATCCGGACACATGCGCCATGATCCATCCTTCTTGTGTACCAATACTACAGGAGCAAAGAAAGAACTTTGACTAGGTTGAATTATACCCGCCTCTAACATTTCTGCAATCATACGTTCAATTTCGCTTTTTTGGACATAAGGATATCTATAAGGCCTGATGTTTGGAGGAACACTTCTTGGAATCAAATGAATAGCATGATCATGATCACGAATAGGTGGGAGTCCTTTGGGAGTTTCAAACACCTTGGAATGATTGTCCAATACTTGTTGGAGATCTGCAGGAATAGATGATTTTGATATTGGAACTTCTAGTGAGCATAATTGTGCAATTACGCCTCATTGTTCTTTCTTTAGAAGCTTTGTCATGACATTAGAGCTTATTATCTTTCCTGGCTTCCCTGCAATACCCTGTAATTCGACTTCCTTTCCTTCTGAAAATTTTCTTAAGAAAATTTGTTGAAAATTAAAAGCTATCGTCCCCAAAGATTGTAACCATTGTAATCCTAGTACAACATCAGCACCTCCCATAGGAATGGAAAGCATTGGAATATTCGATACATATTCACCCATGTTTAGCTTGATATTATGGAATTTTCTAGAGAAATTTATAGTTCCTCCATTTTCAACCATCACTTGACATTCTAGTGCTGGGTATAGGAAACAATTCAATTCCTTGGCTACCTTACAATGAATAAAATTATGGGTGCTACCTGAATCAATCAACAATATTACCTTTTTCTTCTTGATATGTACTTCTATCTTGAGAGTTTGAGGAGTGGCAATTCCATCGAATGCATTACACGATATGGTCGGAATCATTTCTTCCTCTTCTAGGGCTGGTTCCTAGTGTATATCCTCTTCTTGTTCATTTTCTTCTTCCACTTCACAATCTATGTAAAATAATTTCTTCTCATCACACTTATGACCTTTAGTGTATTTTCTATCACAACTGTAGCAAAGCCCTTTTTCTCTTTTTTCTTCCAATTGTTGTGGTGTCAACCTTGTAGGTTTTGGAAATCTAGGCATAGAAACACTTCCTTCTTTATAGAAGTGAGTGGTAGGCTTCCTTGTTGCCATAATTTTACATTAAATTTTTCTTGCCAACCTGAATGCCTTCTCAAATGAATCAGGTTTCAAAACACGAAATTCATGTTGGATGTTATCCTTTAAAGTGCCTGTGAAGAGATTAATCCTATGTTCCTCTAGAATATCAGTTACCCTTATATTCAATTTTTGGAAGTCATCAATGTGCTCCCCCAGTAAGCCCTTTTGTTTGAGATTTATCAATTGTTTAAAGAAGGTGTTGCTCTTTGTATCCTCATAATGTGCTATCATTTCCTCTGTAAAAATTGACGAAGTGACCATTATTTTATGGGAGCAAAGCCATCGATACCATACAAATGTATTTTTTTCTAAATGTAAAGTTGCAATGCGTGCCTTTTGTGTGTTTTGCACATTATGGAGATCAAAATATTGCTCCATCTATAGTATCCATGTTACAGGATCCTTTCCATCAAACTTCCTCATATCCATTTTTGGAATACAGTGGTTCTTCTCACCAACATTAGAGTTTATGAAGTCACGATTAACATATATTTTTTTCTCATTGTGAGTTTCCTCTACTATATTTTCACCATTAGGAAACATTTCTTGTATCAACTTTTTCAAACCTTCCATGTCTACTTTTAGATCATTCTTCGTGTTTTCCATGTTTTTTTTCATTTTTCATCGATCTTAGCTTCCATGTCATCCATCTTAGATTCCATGTCATCTATCTTAGATTCCGTGACTTTCTTCAAACCATCCATATTCACTTCCATGCCTTTCTTCAAAACATCCATTTCATTTTTTGTTGCTCTTTGCGAGAGCGAAATTTGGTGCACTTTCTCTTGTAATTTTAATAGATCATGTTGCAATTCTTCATCTTCATGAGTCATAGTAGATCCTTCTGAAGGCTTAATGGGTGTTGAATTATTTTTACGGGGCATTTTTTTTTTACCCAATACTGATATATATTCTACAATATGCCCTTGGAATCAATTCAAATTTATTCTTCAAAAAAGACTTATGCAACTCGTAAAAGAAATACACACCTTTTTCTTGCTTTTGAGGAGCTCGATATTGAAATTCAATTATCTTTTTGATTGCGGCTCTTAAATATGTGGAATTGGGCATTGTGGTAGCCTTCTAAATCATCTTTCGAATTCCATATGTCTGACTTGATTTGGATTCTCCAAGAAAAAGTTATGACCAATCTCCCACAATGACTTAATTATGGACTGGTTCAGTAGAGAAAACTTGTACGACTTGCTACGTGTCACTGTTTCATATTTTAGCTATTAAATTGATAGAAAAGAAACTACAGTCCATGTACTTGCGACCACTTTTCACGACACTCCAATCCGATGCTCAGAGAGAGAGTTATGAAGATTTTCCCACGATCACCTCTTTGAGATGAAATTCAGGAGCCTGAAAAAGCACTACCTTCCACAGATCATATATCCAAAAATATTACGAGAACAACTCTGAAATTACCCGATAATCTCATATTAGTATTTCAGCTTCCATGTCCTAAATTTTAGATTCTTAACCTTCATAGAAAAATTTGTAACACAAAATTCCACGATGACCCATTTAGATTAGAATTGAGGAGCTTGCAAAAGACCTATTTTTCACGAGATCATATCTCCGAAAAATAATGCGAACCAAGCTACGAAATTTTTTGAAGATGTTCCTCGAATTTTATTTCACACATTTAAAATTTTAACCACGAAACTTAAGTAGAAAAAATTTATATGAAAATTTCACGATGACACGATTTTAGGCAGTGAAACCCTAGAATCCAAACCTCGTGCAAATGTTGTGAAAGCAGCTCTAGAAATAGAAGAAAAGAGATATCAACGCCTTAGAAATAAGCCACTTCGAGGGGGCAACCTCCAATACATTACATGAATGAACAATTCTTGGATGACACAAATTACAAAACCTCCTTTCTATATATAGGAGTCCATGGGGCCACAATGTAATCCTAGCCGACCTAACAATAATAATTTAAGGGCACAATAATAACAATATGGGGGTTACAGGGGTACAATAATAACAATAAGGGGTTACACTAACAACAATAAGGGACTATACTAGTAATATAGGGACCTAACAAAACATATTAATCTAGTCCAAATATGTTCCCAGCCTAAATTATCTTAGGCAATCCTTTCTATTCCCGACCGAAATTTTGAAATTATCCTTGCCCTATTTTGAAGTACTTGTGCCAAGACCTCTATAGTACTTTATAGTCCAACTTAATGCTAATTCACTTAGATATTTTCTCCCATTAGAGAAAATTTCAACCTAAAACTATCGATGAAATTTTCATGTGCATAATATGTAAACAAGTCAAAATCCTTTAAATTTAAAAATAGGTACATTTAAATCTTTTGGAGGGAAAATAAAAAGGGCTATTTTTTTAACTGTATTTTTGGATTTTCTCCTTATAGGATTACTCAAATTTCAAGTGTAGACACTCGTTGGATATATAATTAAATTCCACATCCAATGAGTATGCGTTATGCGTACTTTTAAGAAGACCAACATTGATAGAAATTCAATATACATTAAGAAAATAAGTTGAACAAACGTTTTTAATTTATGTTCAACTTTTATCAATCTGGGTTGCATAATGGATATTCGTTGGATGTAGAATTTAATTCCACATCTAACGAGTATATACGCTTGAAATTTGAGTAAACCTATAAGGAGATAAGCCAAAAAAAATTACAAATTGAATTTTGTTTTCCTTCCAAAGTCTATAAATATTATTTTATTATTTTCCTCTTATTCTAATATTTTTCCTTATGAGGGCACTTTTAGGCTGAAATTTCCTCTAACGCTTATTCATACTCATCCATGGTGTATAAGAACAATTTCCTTCCATCTTTATCGGTTTCCTTGAAAATATGAGTGGTGAATTCAATGATAAAAGAAGGGATCTTAAGTAGAGATGGTATGACTAAGTGTATGCAGTTGATCAAAAATACTTGAATGTGGGGACCATCATGATCATGATTTTTCATAATCATCAAATGCTCATATATCAAGTATTTTACACTATCATATTCCTTTTCATGTTGCATACCAAGGATTTGCTTGATATTTTGAATCTCAACAATTTCCATGAATTTTTAATAGTTATATTCCCTTATATCTTTCCTTTGAGAAGGAATACACTATAGTGGTTTCAAGAAAAAATAGATAACCTTTCCATAACATTTTCCTGATTTGAATATCCTTCTATTAAAATTAGAGCACATTTCTAAAACTTATTTCCACTTGCATGATTTGCATCATCATGCTTGATGATACCAGTCAACCTTTGTCTCTTGGTTTCATTAGTTTTCTTCATGTCCTTGTTTTCTTTGAACTCAACCCGTAAAAATATTTTCTAAACCAATCCACATTTTTCCACTTTATTCAATAATTCTTGAGAGAGCTCACACTTCCAACCAAATTTTCTTTGGAAATTTGTCAGCGTATCCTTTCTTTTGGATTGAATAGGAGGACTATAATTTAAATAATTGGCGAAGATCCATAAATGTTACTTTATCGTATGTGCTTTTTGTAATGCATCCTCTCATATTTACCCACTTTTGAAAGCTATCCATGGTAAACATGAGCTGAGTACTACTATGACAAGTGGGTATACAAAGTGAAACCCTTATGACATCTGTAATGGATTGTAGACCAATCAGGTGCCAACTAGCCACCCCAAGTGATCAATCCCCGAGATAGAACCCTTTCCACCAGAAAAAGTCCCCAAGCTTGTGCACAAAAAAACATTAGATTAGTTGTGTGAGCCCAATTGCATGCATAGCCTTGCCTCCATGTGGTTATGATTGAAATTTTCTTGTTTAGAGTCAATTGTTCCAAAATCTAAGCCACTTTTCCAGGCTAGCCTCCATACCATTTCCCAGATCCACTTATAACTTTATAGAATGCATTCAAAGGTGCTAATAATACTAATGAATAAAACACAAGCAGGAAACTCAGCTAGACATGCCTAATCCATGATATAAATTTCATCAAACATTTGGTAAATATGAAAACTATAGGTCATGAATGCATTAGGGGAATTTTGAGGTCTAAAATGGACCTCCTAAGAATAATGTACAACAAAAATAAAATTTATACAAACCAATAGGACTCAAGATGATGATTTCAACAATGGGGAATGATTCACCAATTTTTAAGTAAAAGGGTAAAAATATTAAAAAATAATAAAATAATAAAATTATTTTTTCAAGTCGTATTTTCAACTTACCTCCCAATTTTTTTACTCAAATTTTAAGCGGGAGTACTCGTTGGATGAAAAATTTAATTCCGCATCTAAGGATTACCCATGTTGCATACTTTTGATGGACTCTGCTACACGAAAAATAAGAAATACATGAAAATATGTGAGTGCAATCATGTTTTTCATGCATTTCTCATTTTTCATGTAGAAGGATCCATCGAAAGTATGAAACATGGGTACTCCTTGGATGAGGAATTAATTTTTTCATCTAACAAGTACTCCTGCTCGAAATTTGAGTAAAATATTTGGGAGATAAGTTGAAAATACGAGTTGAAAAATATTTTTTTTCTTTTTTCCCTCTAAAATTTGATGATGTAATCAAGTATATTTTATTATTTACACTAATATTTTATAATTTCTTTAAGAGGCCCATTTTATACCTCAAAAATCCCCTAATGCATATATGATCCTAAACTGATCGTATTCATCTAAGAATCACCAAGAAGGTCTAATTCCCTCTCAAGATATATGCAATAACACTTGTTATGCCATGTATCCATCAAACATTCATGAACTTATAGAATCATGAGCAAGAGGCTTAACTAGAGCACACCATAGAAGCATGCATATAACCAACATATAGACATATTAGGAATCATGGCCAACCTTTGATGAAATCAACATAATAATAAGTAGATGCGATCATTATTCACATTAGAAAAAGGTTTATAATTACATATTAAAATCCAACCAGGCCAGGGAATTTCTCATACCACGCGAGATCACAAAACTAAACCAAGCTTGGATGCCTCAGAATCCCTTCAACATACCTTCAGGAACTTTCCTATCTCCACCCACCTGTCGAGAGATTCTCGAAGAAAACCATACCCACTCCCAACTGTTGGGAATTGTTTTTAGACCACCTAAATTTGTTCCACAAGATTCTGACATTCCTAATCTCAACCAAAAATGAATCCTAGCACACCATGGATATCTAGAAAATGGAAAAGCGGGAATGAAATGACTATTAGACTAGGAAAATCACATGCCAATTAGAGGAAATGAAACAAATAAAAAAAATCATGTACCATGCATTCACAACCCAATAATGAAATTACACATGCATTCCATTACCTACAAAATCCCCCTGTTGAAGTTGTTTATCCAACCTTGTCCTTATGCTCCTTTGCTTTCATGTTCTTTATTTTTCTCACCCTTTTCTTATTCTCTCTCTCTCTCTCTCGTTTTCTGAAACTGATCGAAAGCCAAAACTGAAAAATGCTTTCATATGCTTCTCTTGTTCATGTCTCTTTTTTCTTCATCTTCCTTAATTTTCCCTCTAGTTTCTTTTGCATGCATATTTGTGTTTATTCATCTCCCTTTTCTCCTATTTTCCTTATTTATCATAATTAAATGCCATTTTTTTCCTCAATTCATTTTCCAATGTCTTTTCCAATTTCCATAGCCATTAATAAGCCATAAGTAATGCCAACTATAACACTTTACCAAAATTCATCTTGGAATACATGTCTGATGAAATTGGTCTTATTATTGTTTAAATATCCTTTATTACATGAAACTTTAGCTTGCAGATGTTACACTTTCACTATAACCTTCTTTCTCTTCTTATTTACAATGTTCATCACATTGGTTGTTATCTTGTTTGCTACTAAATATACATGAGAACCACCTTTAATGGTAGATATTCCATTAATAAAGTTGACCTGATGAAACTATATAAAAATTAGGCTCACACGTTTCCACAGTTTCTTGTAAAAGGTTATGGCTTTGATTTGGAAGTTGTTTGCAAGTATAGGCGAATGTAGTCTTCAAAATTATTGACAGGAAAATGTTTTCCATTCATCTCAACCTTATTTTTTTTTTTGATAGTGTTGAAAGTTGCAAACAGCAAGGGGGTCTCCCTGGTATTTAGTCCTAATTATATTGCTGAGAGATATTTTGGTAAAAGTCACATAGTAAAATTTTGGTCGATGCATTTCAAACCATCAAGTGTGGTTCATCGTCAGGATAATATGAAGAACTAGATCATCAAATTCAATTAAATAGATTAGAAAAATGTTTACTAGCCATTAGAGTATAACAACTAGTTTTTACCAAAGAATAGATATATATTTAAAATAGTTTTATAATATAAATAAAGTGACCGCTAGTAAATTAGATCAAATTAATTCTTTATAGTCAAAAGTAAAGTCCTATTGAAATAACACAAAAGGTCAATATTTTTTTTTCAAACAATAAAACTAATAGATAAATTCAATAAAACGGTCAAACTTAAATAGCCAAACAAAAAAACAAGAAAAATAATAGAAAGGAATTGGGTAAATAATGTAAACAAAAATGACAAAAAAATAATATAACAGACAATAAATTAATTAAAAGTAAAAGGAAGAGGAATAATAATAAATAAATAAATAGATGAGGTAAGAGAAAAGAAAAAATAATAATAATAATAATGAAATAAAGAATATAAATTCTAAAAACCTAAGAGGAAAAGACAGTGGTCCAACACCTATTAATAATCCAATTATCATCCCTATTCCGATTGTTAGGTCTCCTTTCAATTTCCATGGCCTCTTTGAACTTAGAATGATGAAAATGATAAACCCTTGCAATGACCCTAGGGTCATCAATGCAGATATGATGTTTACCTTTTTCTGCATGTTGTGCCAAAGTTGAGGAGCAAGACCTACTATGTTTGATGGTTGTTGCATGTTCATGAATTATTTTTATTTATTGAGTAGCCAGTTCCACCAATGTACGGAGTCCCACAGGAGCATGGGATGGCATAAATATCTTTCCTATATTTAGGGTCCATATGGTCCTTTGTATATATAAGGTACTTAAATAGTTTTTAGGGGCATAAATGTAGAAGGAACCTTATGCTTTTTCAGGTATTATACCTCACACCGTTTGGGATAGGAGCCCATATGGAATATGTTCCTGACCGCCATTAAAGTGATATTAAGGATATGCCTTTGTTGTAATAAACAACACAAGGAATTATATGCATAACTTTGAGTTCAGCAAGTGAGTAAGCTTTGTGAAACACCAATTACAATGTATAAAAGGAACTTCCAAAAAATGGAAATAAATAGTGATCCTCTAGTGGAAATGTAATAATACTATCCTAAAAGAGACATCTTACTCCTCAAATTAGTATGGGTCCTAGGAGGGGATCCTACAAAGGAAACTACTAGTTCAAGGACAAAAATGGAGCAATAGGACATTGTCACCTCAGCTAAAGCTACTTGCTCTTTATGGAATTTCACCGACATGAGGATACCCAATATAAAGGGAATCACTAGAAGGATGAATCGATGAAGAGATAAGGAGTGATTCCTAAGGCCTATTCATGAGAGAGACTCGATTGTATGGTTTTCTTACCTTTGAAAAAGTACTTACGTGTACTTTTGAGAGAGACTCAATTGTACTTATGTGTATCAAAAAGAATATACAATAATCATTATATCCCAATAGCAAAGCTCCAAGAAAATAATGATGAGATCCTAACATCAAAATTGATCCATTCATCCAATTTCATCCGCCAAAAAGAATAGCGAAAAAATTCACAAGAGAGAATGATTGAATCTAATTGATGAATAACATAATGATTCATCACACTTCTATTTATACACCTCCTAATGAATTGTATTTAGCTAATTATGCCTAATTAATCCCCTATAATAAAATAATGTGCATAATAATAAATATATGGTGACAAGACCACCAAATATCTCAATAATGTAAAGATAATCCTCTCAATAGGCTCAAATGATCATCAAAGTGATTCATTGGGCCTTTGAGGAGGCCAGATGAATTCCAAGGAGTGCCATGATGAAGAATTGGTCTCACAACATACTGGACAAGGGGTTGGCCATTTTTTATCCAATCAAGATCCTATGGTGATCCCAAGTGGGTGTGGGGGCACATGGACATCCTCATGCGACTCTAAATGGATGAAATATTCTTGTAGGCCATATGTAAGGGCTGGAGTAATGACATAAGCCATCCCTTTGTAGTGGGAGGCATCCTAGAACATCTTATAAGTGTATGGTAAAATTATAGAGTCAGTTGGGCATGGTGCACCAGGTGCATCATCCTCATCCAAAGGTGGAACACAAGCAATCAGTGAATGTTGATGCGGATCCATGAAGTAATATACAGTATGGTGGAGCCCCATGGCTCTCAACATTCACCCTAAAAGGGCCAATGTGACCCTTTGTAGGGCTAGGACCCCATATAGGGAGGCCAAGCCCCAAATGAAGACTAGCCTACAATCATGTATAAGATCCAATGTTTCCCCTTGTCCTCCAATAGAAAAAAATCATTAGAATAATCAAGTAATAATGCTTACAACTCATGGGATCGATGGGGCACTTCATGGTGGTATGCCCTTCCATAGTGGGCTTTGGTAGGTACATGTGTATCCAAGCTGGTAGGTACTTGTGTATCCAAGCTTAATAGGGGTTAACCAAGGACCCTTAGGTGTTTTCAACCTCTAAAGCGGGTGGCATGTCCATAGTACATCATTTAATAGGTAGGTAGAAAATGATATAATGATGAAATGGAGTGGGGATAAGGGGAATCATCTATACCGCACATCAAGGTGCAATGGCTAGGTATAATAAGGGAAGCCCACATCTGGGTATATGAGTGAATGAGGGAGAAAATCGTGGTACATGAGTTACCCCGGTTTATTCCCTAAACAAAGATTTATTCCTAAACACATAGTATCAAAACCTAATAATGAAATTTCGTATGGTTCATACATGAGATCACATGAACCTACAACTTATCATTCGTTTGTCATATATGGGATAGAGGACTTAATAAGATGATAAAATCAATACACAGGGCTACAGTAAGAATCTGTTGCACCGAAGTTCAACGTGAAATGGATGATATATAGATTTGAATGAAATAATCAGATACATGAAGCACATTTTAAGAATTATATTTAATATCATTATAGGTATGTTTGATCAGCATTAAACTTAGATGAATCCATAACTTCACGAAAACATATCCAAAAAATACTATTGGATGTAATCTGAGAAGAATAGTGAGAACATATAGAATAAACATAGAAATGCATATATACTACATATTCGTATGAGCCATAATCACTATAAATAGAAGTCGAAAACTTCATTTTTCACCATCAATCCAGTGAAGAATAATTACAAGAAAACATAGATAGAAGAGGCGTTGAGGAAATAAAAAATTAAGTATTTTTTTGGGCTTAATTTTTTATTTTGGGTTAAATCATCTTACAATGACCATTGCAGAGTTTTGGAAGCTTAGTTTTTAGGCTCAAACTTGCCTTGTGATCTATTAGCAAGTGGTAGGTCTAATCATTTTTTCTTTTGGAGGAAAAAAGAGGTGGTTTTGGGGCTAGTTATAAGCCCAAATCAGCAGCGAGGAAGGAGGGATCCTATAGGACCCTAGTTGTAGCAGAAAAGAGATCCAAAGATCTAGTTTTGAGGGCATAGTACTAGGTTGTAAAACCTATTTTCCAAACCAAAAAAAGGAGACCTGTAATGACACTTCTTTGGATATTTATTTATGGAAAATTATCCTATGGTTAAGCTCAAACCGTTGGGAAGTAAAAATACTACAACAGTGATTTGAGTAGGTCAAATATACAAGACTATGGATAAGGAGATACACCTTAGGCTCATTAGTTGGAGGCTCAGTTTTTGAAGGCTGGGCCTATGGTGAGAAGACAACCACTTGTGGAAGGTCTAGAATAATGTTTCTAATTGTGGACAGATTCCTGTAGAGGAAGCTTGATGCTTGAAAATCAATCTTAGTTTGAAGAGACACGACTACAGTTACACTTTTACAATCCTAAAATATTCAAGCTTGGAAGAAGTGAAGCTAGATCTTAACATCTGAAGGATATTAATGTTTATATTGGCAAATCTTGTGAAGACTTGAAGAAGTGCAGACCTTGATCTAAAATATGCTTGAAATATCTTAGAAGGTACCTTGGAGCAGAATGAAAGACACTCTTAAACATGTTAAAGACATTATTGAAGAACAACTTATTGAGGACTATATTTTGGGATCAAGGGAGATTAGTTAAGAAGAAGTATAACAGAAAAGAAAAATAGTGAAGAAGTATTGAAGATAAGAATAAAAAGAGTTTTTGGAGTGACCTTTAAGAATATTGAAGATATTTGGATGAGAAGCCTTAAGTGACCTTGGAAATAACATTGAAGATCATGATGTATCACGAATGTCCTCATGGGGTAACTTGGAGAAATTGCTTGGGTATGATGAAGAGCAGCGGTGACACCTCCTAATAAGAAAAGGTTGTCATTGATGACGTGGCATGGAGACTAAGTGTGATAGGGCTCATTGAAGAAGACTTTGGGAGTTGCGAAGAATAACCAAACATATTTTGATGAAGTGAAGTTGAGGGTTGGAGCCCAAGAGGTTGGAGCCTCATAGAGACAAGGTCAGTGCCTTGGAAGATAGGGTTGGAACCCTAGAGGATTGGAGTCCTCAAGAAACCATATCAGAGCCTGTACCATAGATAGGGTTGGAGCCCTAGAGGTTGGTGCCTCAAATTGAAAAGACTGGAGCATTGGAATGAACAAGTCGGTGCTTGGCACAACACAGGTTAAAGCATGTAAGATTGGAGTCTTCATCTAGGGTTGGAGCCGTATATCATTATTGTACTTTACTTATTTTAAAGAATAAATTAATAAAATTATCTATTCCATCATTTTTCATTTTGTGTTCTAAATATAAGTGATCTAACTAGTAAAATTAACAATTGAAAAGAAATATTGATTCACCCCCCTCTCATTATTTCCAACAATTGGAATCAGATCCAGTACCTTAAATCAAAGCCTAATAGCTTGAAGGTTGAGCATTATAACACAAATGGAAAATAAAAAGAAGAAAGTCTCAAATCCTCCCCAAGATGTATCTTCCTCAACCATTGAAATTGACGTTAATCAATTTGTGAAGGCTCTACTGTTCAGTTGAAATTTTGGTATATGAGAGGCAATAGTGAGGAATTTCTTGAAGACTCAAGGAATTAAATTTTGGAAATTAGTGGTTAATAATGACACGATGGACGAACAATCCAAGGAGTACAATACATGACCAATGAAGGCGATTTTAAATGGGTTACAAAATTCTGTGAAGGCTAGTTTTGAAAAATGTTCATCAACAAAAATCATATGGGAAAAACTTCATGATCTTCACTGAAAAGTAGCATTGAAAATGATCTCTAGTCAAGAAAATGATGGGAAAAAAGAAATAATTCTAGAATCCATCAAGGAATCTAAAGTTAAGAGAGATGGCAATAAGGCTAAAGAAGACCTAGAAGATGAAGAGAAAAAAGAGACTTTGAAGAATATCTCCTTAACAAACTTATGGCTTCCATAGAAGAGATTAACAGTTTGAAAAAAGGAAAATTAGAAACTTAAGATGAAAGCACAAGATGGTAACCAAGAGAAGACAAGGAAGGAAGTTGACTTTGTCAAGCATCAAGTATAAGAAAGACATTAGGAGCTCGCCAAACTTAAAGAGTAATTTCATCAAAACAAAAAAGCATTATGAAGAAGTCATATCTATGAAAAATAAATTGGATAAGGAAAATAAAAGGGAAGAAAATTTTTCAAGCCACCTTGAAAAAAGACTTAAGATCTTGAACAATATTGAAGGAGAGATTGGTCAATACAAGGAAGAGGTCTCCGCTCTTAAATCTCAACTGGAAGAAAAGGATGAAGAAATATTCAAACTAAAATCAGACATCAATATTCTCAAGGTCGAAACATGTGAAGCTACAAGAATAAAAGAAGAAATGGAGAGTAGTATCGAAAATGAGAATGAAGAAATCTCCATACTAAAATCAAATATGATCTCCCTTAAAATCGAAGCACACGAAGAAACAAGGACGATAAAAGAAATGGAGAAGAAACTAGTCATGAAATATGGAGATTGTGAAAAGGTGAAAGGAGAAATTGTCACTCTTAAAAGGGAAGTTGTCTCGTTGAATAATAACTTGAAAATATCTCAAACCGTAGATGACATCCTAAGTCATCAAGGATCTCCTCTTGATAAATTAGGCCTTGGCTATGTAAGTGAATCCTCAGGCAAGAATGATAATGATTCAAACAACAAGGATGTCAGAAAGTCAGCAAGAAATGATACTCCCAATTCCAGCAAAGGAAAGAGTCGAGATGAAATTAGAATAAACCCTACTCCAAGGAGAGTTACGGATGATGTCCAGAATACAAAAGGCAATGAATGTCATCAAAGAAATCCAAGGCAAAAATACTTCAAAATTACTTCAAGGAACTCTTCATATCCAAGGTACAAAAGTATATTTTATGGATATTTCTATTCTTGTATAAGCTTTGGGCACATGGAAAAATATTGTATAGTATATCATAATGATAAATATAATGGTCTCTATCAATCTACTAGAAGCAATTTTTGAAGAAGAATTCATGATTTATTATTCATGAGAAATATAGAGTGTTTCAATTTCCATAACATTGGACATGTGGCACATGAGTGTAACTTTACTTGGGTCCTTAAAACCATGACAACCAAGCCAGAGAAGAAAGTTACACAATTATGGAGAAGGAATAAAATTGGGTCTGAAAGTCCCTTGAACACTCCAACTAGCAACAAAATTTGTTGACTTGATGAAGTCATCCTTGATATTCCAAGTATTTGAAGGTGAGACTCGTCCAAAAATAGGCCATACAGTTAGGGGGATATTTGTGACTCTTGAGCTTATGATTCTTAAGCATACTTGTAGAAGCTATCTGCGAATGGGCCCTATGAAATTCTTAATGAGTCACACATGGATAATCATCCTTTGATAGATAATCTCTATGGAACACATTGCAATAAGAAATAGCATCATGAGAAGGGGAGTAATATACCTATGTAGAATTACTATTGATGAAGAAAAGAAGCAGCTCAACAGGGGGAGTTCTTGAGCACCCTGTTTTCCATTGATTTCAAAGGGGGAGAGAATATTGGAAGGGAAAGAATATTGCCATCAATGAAAAAGGGGGATATTTTTAATCAAGGTTGTCATTGATGTCAATATGGCATTGAATGAGATGTCAAATTTCTTGAGATGCCTGGTTCCAGATGATGATGTTTTTATCACCAAATTGAACTTGATTGGTTGCCCATCAAACAACTCAATATAAATATTTCAAACCACTTCTAACTAAATATTAGCCTCTTTAGTTTCAGAGAGCTCTCTCAAGAAGGCTTTAACATTTTTAATAATGATAGTACTAGATGGCTAACTCTATAGAAATTGTAGCTTGTTTTTATTATTGCAGGTTGAAAGAACGCAGGCTTGCTACCATTGGGCTTATGGAGTCAACAATCAATAGTTCCAGTGACAATGTTTCTTCACATGAAAGCTGAGGCAAATAGGGGTTTTAGACAGAGGCAGCTCGCACACATAACTCAAGAAAACATAGTCATTTCATCACTAAAGGAAGTCAAAGCATAAAATTATGAATTCTGAGTAATAGAGATGAAATCTACTGCAAGTGATAAAATATAAATATATAGATCAATAAGACTTCAAAAGCCTCATGAGAATCTCAGGTCTACAAAGAATAGTGTCACTTTGTATTACTGATATT
This sequence comes from Pinus albicaulis, assembly GCA_034641835.2. NCBI lineage: Eukaryota > Viridiplantae > Streptophyta > Pinopsida > Pinales > Pinaceae > Pinus > Pinus albicaulis. The sequence goes on along the minus strand of CM076575.1, from coordinate 1,893,092,061 downwards.
GTACAAAAACATAAAAGCAACAATTCGGTGCAAAAGTTCTCCAACTCCTTACTACTTCGATGTTTTGTCTTTAAATAGACATTCCTTACAACGAGGATGATCTGCCTGGTGTCTAGATCCTCGAATTCTCCTATGACACCTTTCATAACTGAAATACATAACTTCTAATAGAAAACTGACAGCTACCCTTAAAAGAAGACATCTCCTAATAGGACTCTATCACTTATTTATTACATTTCTCTATCCTATTTGTGAAACAGATACATGATGGTTACAAAATAAATATCACATGCTCCAGAAACACATGAGGAAATTCACTTCCACTTTTCATATTTAAAATATCTCTATACTTGTGGAGCATAACCTTGATTTTTAGGAATGGATGAACCTTATCTTCAATGTTGCTTTCACTGATGACCTGTCTTCATGGCACTCCCTTTGTGTCATAAATATCTGATGATAAGCTCCCTTGACATGCTGGAGGACTCTAGCTTGCAAAAACTGCTTTTCAGGTGCTCAAAACCTCCAAAAATTTCTCGCTACGAAAATAGGATAATATCGTAGCGAGTTTTGGTAGCATGGAAAAAGTGGCTTCTGCATCCATTTACTTCACTCCTTTTCTTTTCCATCATGTTAATCAATTCATGACACCTTACCACCATGACTCCCCCTCCTTGATACATTAAAAAACTAATTTTAAAAGAAAAAATGCAGCTACAGGTTTTTTCGAAACATATTTTTGGCTTTAAGCCTGAGGTACGCTACAAAATTGTGTAAAAGCCCAGAAATATCCTCTTTCAAAATTGTCTTCAAAAACAGAGCTTTAGCTATAAAACTTGGGTTCCCTGCATGTAATTAACGTCCTAAGGCATATTCCATCTTACCTTGTCACTCTTGTGGCATTTCCTCCTCATTAACAATCAGTTGAGCAATAGGCTCCTCAACAACTATCATCTTCAAACCTTTCCTTTCTAGCTCTACAGGAATCAGATCCAATTGTTCTTCTAGATCCTTCACTTTGTCCTTTCATGCCTTGTTCTTATATTGCAATTGAAGGTTCATATTTTTTATGTGTTTGACCTCTCATCTTAGTGGCTGAGTCCATTTATTCAATTTTTCTGTATTATCCAAGGTCTTCGAAACACTTATGACCTGTTCTTCCCATATTTATTTCATTTTTTCAAATTTCTCCTTTTGAACCTTGTGCTTCTTTACCTCTTTCTTCAAAACTAATATTTCATCCTCTGCCACCTTCAACTACTCTTTAAGGATTTCAATTTTTGGTTTTTCAGTGATTTCCTCTTTACCCTTCCTTTTTTTTATAACTAGCTCTTCTTTTGCAGTTGAAGAGAGATCTATGATGCTCAGTGGCTTAGTAATTTCACTGACCTTCTGAGTCTCTTTGTTGTTTTCCATAACCTTTCTTGCATGCTTGATCATTGGATTTATAGGTTGAAACATAAACCAACATCATCACCTACAAACTCTAGCTTTTTAGTTGTCTTTGCTTTCTTTGACTTTCTTCCTCCCTCTTCAACATCTTCATCTTGGACACTGGGAGTTTCTTCAATGTCAATTGCATGCAAGATGTCCTCTAAGTTTCCTTTAGCCACGGTCTAGCTCCTAGTAACTCTCTTGCTGCTATGTTTGCTAACTGTTGGATTCTGTTTTGCAGGTGTATATTTAGGTGTATCAATCTTCTGCAAAGGCTCTACCTCCATGCTCACTGCTTTAACTTTATTTGCCACTGTTGGTGATGAAATATCCCTAGGTTTGGAAACTTTTTCAGGAGTAATAGCATCAACTTCAAAACCACTCATGAACAGAAAGGAGGTCCAATCTCGACCTAATCTCTTCAACTCCTCTAACACCAATAACGTAATCAAACCATGGTGAAAAAGAGAAGTTGCATTGCCTTCTATTTTAACTTGAACCTTATCTAACATTTTACTTAGAATTCTGTATAAGTAAAAATGCAAGTCAAGAGACCTCTTACCCAAAAAATGCAGCAGAATCCTAATGTGGTAGGAGTAGACCATGTGAAACCTTCCATCATAGGTAAAATACTTTTTAATAATCATCGGTAATGGAATTAGAGGAACACCACATGTGGAAATATCAGACATGATTGGATGGATCTTCTCCAGCTTGGCCTTCGAATTTAGGAATGTCGGAAGGGAGCTTGGTTGGCATGGCAGGCCAACCAACATTGTGGCAGATAGGGTCGTTGATCAACTGATTGAAATCGGGGAGGCTGAGGCCTGCAATGTACGACAGCAAAGGGGTGGCCGGGGTTGTTCCTATGGCGGTTCCGCTAGTAGTTGGGCCGGCATTAGGACCGGGAGAACCGCTAGCGTTAGGCCCTGGACCAGACATAGTGAAGGTGAGAGGGGGAGAACCGGGAGGAGAAGGAGGACCCGATGAATCAGGAGAGGAGTCGGAGTGCGGACTCGAAGGTGGACTGGCTCGACGACGGCGGGGCGGAGCAGGTCGATCGACCGGAAACTGAGGATGAAGGCCAAGAAGTCTCCGGGAAAGGCGCCTTGGGGGCGCAATGATGACAGGAAGAAGGAAACCGACAAAGGCAGAAAGGGACAGAATCAAGAAAGGTCAAGGGCAGATAAGGTGCAGTGACAATTGATTTTAGAGTCTTTGCCAGGCGGTGTTAACCAGGCGCTTCTTCACTTAGGGTCAGTGTGTGGCGTGCGTTAATTTTAATTTTTAAACCCTTTCCGTTTTGAGAGCAAGAAAAAAGTGTGCTGCGTAGCTAAAAATAAACCTACAGAGAACAGAATAAAATGCTGAAATAACAGAAAAATAACAGCTACTTGTGCATCTATCTAACCCAAGAAGGTGGGTCTCTCAAAACTATGCTGAAAAGAAAGGGAAAAACTATGTAAAACACACGGAAAAGGGGGCCAATAGATCTAAGGTCAAAGGGGACAGGGATCTAGAGGACAAAGCTGCTGAAAAGAGGTGCAGATCACAGCCAAGAGAGAGAGGCAAGGTGGCTGGAAAAAGGAAGGAAATCAGCAAAAAACTGGAGGGGGCAAGGCGGAGGCCTTCAAAGGAGGTCCAAACAAAACGACAGGAGGTGATTTGAAAGGAAGAAAGGCTGATTTCAAAGGATCTAAAAGGGAGGTAACAGATCTGGAAAAAGGAGGCTGAAGCTCTGAAAAACAGACGGCTGAAACAGCTTAAAACTCTTCCACAAAAAGTGGAGGGTACTAAAGCCCTAAGGGGCTAGGTTCCCACTTAGATGAGTAAAAACAAATCAGAACTTGGTCAAAACAGGCTGAGACAGAGGCTGGAGGACCGACGTGTTTAAAACCTGCCAAAAATTGGCAGTAAAAATTGGGTTTAAAAATGGCGGTGTTCAGCTTCCACCTGATTTCAAAGGTGTCGCAGGAAACAAAGCAAAACGCATGCATCCGGAGGTTCAGGGTCGGTGCCTAGGCCGGTGCGTATTCTGGGCCCGGTTGTCTCATGCGCATTTTCGTAAAAGTTGCTACCCTGGGCTTGCGTCGGTGTCGCTACTCGCGCAATAGCTGTAAACACACGGAAGAAATTTTAATGTTTAGGTTTAATGTGAGAAAAACAACACAAAAATAGAAAAATAAATGTACCGAAAAGAAACCCCAGTCCGAAGTTGCTGATACGTGTGAATATGAGAACGACAATGGGTCGACTCTACAAAAACTCAAAGGAGTCGCCATTTGTTAGCATGAATCCTTTGTCGAAGTGTACGAAAAACGACCACTTTAGCTACACATAACTAATAGCCCTAACAACAAAAGTGGCTGCCAATATCTTCAGATCTGCGGTTAGTTAAACAGAAAATAAAGGCCGTAAAACACCAGATTCATGTATGGAAAGACATACAAAGAAACAAAGGTTTGCTCCATGCATCCAACAGACAAGACAAGAACACAATTTTTTTGAAAGAATTTTTATATTACAGGGCACCTGGGAGGAAAACAAGAAGGTGTATCCAGCTCTCCTCAATGGGATGGGTTCTTTGTAGTCCTCAGCACTTCAGATCTAAGCTTTCTCTCTCTTGTAGGTGTAGAAAACCCAATGCAAAAATGAAGGTCAATGGGAGGAAATGATGAAAAATGAGACCAAGTGTATAGATCCAGAGTGATCTAGTAGGCAACAAAATGTCAAGAATGATGGGGAAAACCCTCCTATTTATAACAAAATATTGGGTCATTCTAGATCTTGGTGCGTGATTAAAATAATGTTAACCAAATCTAGATCCACCTTTTATGGAATACTTTATTATATTTGTTGGAGGGAAAGGGTCTTTGACTTGGGTCAAATCCCTTGATTAGTCAAAAATAAATAAATAAATGATTTATTTATCTTTTTAAGGAAGTGGTTGAAAGATAATCAAATAAATAATGATTTATTTAATTATTTGTGGGTGATTTGTTCATATTTAACAAGGAATATTATCTAAATAAGATTTAAATAATTATTCCTAGAAAATAATAAGATAAATAAAGGTTTATCTAATTAATTTCTTTGATTTTGGGTTAAACATGACTCGGAATAATAATTAAATTATGGTTTAATTAATTATTCCATGAGGAAAATCAAACAAATATAGGTTTGTTTAATATTTCCTTTTGGGGTTTCCTGTTTTAACATAGTGAAAGCGGTTTTACTTAGGGTAAAACTGGTCTTACATGGTGTACTTGGGTCCATCTAATGATAATAAGTTAGATGACCAAAAAATGGTGTAACACCCTCCTCTAGGGATTCTTGTTGCTGCTGAAATGTTGTCTGGTGTTACTATGAGGTAGAGCATTCCCACCGTTGATGATGTTCCAGTGAAACTTTTGGAAAAATCCTTGGAAACCTGTAGATGACAACCTTGCAGCCTTTGACATAATTTTAAACAACTTGTTCTTCTGAATACCTCCATGGCAGTTGGGTCTTCATTTAAAAAATTCATGTCCATAGGCTCATTTCTATGGCAATGACCACCTTTGTTAGTTTTCTTCCTTGCAGCCATGGTGACTTTATATATTCTCTGCATCGCTTGCATGGTGACACTTGAAACCTTTGAAAATGCTAGAAACCTGCTTTGCTCAATGAAGAAGCTCTCCAAAAATAAAATAACATGTTAATATAAAGCAGAGAATGAAAAAAATACTAATTTGGTAACCCTTTATGGTTTCAATGACAACTCATGCCTTAATAATGACACATGCATGGTAAAACGGGTAATGATGGCCTCAAAGTTGGATTTGTACATTTGAATTAACTCTAACAAACTTAAATGACCTCCACCCTAAATCCTTAAATCATGAACTGACACTTTGCATCGGATTTGACAAGACAGATAGAAATTTTTTTTTCGTAGCATATCTAGTTCATTCTCTGATAGTTTCTCTATGAAACTATTAGGGAGTTTCGTAGTGAGAATTTCTATTTTATAGTATAAAATGCTACGAAAAGAGGTAAAATTGGCTTAATTATCCTTTTCAAATTTAAACACTTGGGAAATGAAAAATGACACCTAATGATGACTGATGGGACATGACATGACCTAAAAGGAGGTGGCTTTGAACCTTAGGATAGGTTAAACAAGAAAAAATTGAAATTTTCCTATACCAACTTGAATGACTTAAGGAGACCTTTGATAAATGAATTGTATGACCATGTCAAGTAATGTTTCACATTTATCTAGGTGATAACAGATGTCATAAATCTTGTTTGATAAACATGTCATCAATTAATATGTTAAGACACTCATGAATAAGTCTTAATAAGTGCCAAGTTCCAACTGTCAATCAGATGCCTTGTTTGATGATCTAGATATTAAATACCATTGAAGTATCTAATAGCCCTTGATGACATATGGAGGACTACACTTGATGAAATCATCCCTTCATGACATATGGAGGACTACACTTTATGATGTAATACCCTTGAAAAATTACCACACTTAATGACATCATTTGATGAGGTATTGATAACATGGTTGGATATGATTTGATGATTGGAAGACCGCTTTGGAGCTGTTGACAAATTAATAAAGGCTGCACCATGACATATCACTGCACTAATATATGATGAAATTGTTGATATGTGATGCTACATGAATTTTTCACTCCTATATAATGACACTATGATCCTATGATAACATTGATAACAATAACGAAGCAAAACAATGAAGAAGCCACACTGTCTCAAACGTTCCTCATGATGTCCCAAACTTTTTTTATGCATAAAATTCAAGGATAGTCACAAATAATTTTTTTTTCACCACATTAGAGGCAACCTTTCAAAATTTATCCTATACCATCTTGTAGAGTATATTTTTCCCATTCTAACAAGCCCTTACTTACCCCCAAACTCCTCGTGGTTGATGAGATAATGAATTTTTAAGTTTATAAAAATATTTTTTCTTAGCTAGCCGACCTAAGTTAACATAAATATGTTGGCTCTCATCTCCAACAGTCATGTCCTCTCTTTAAAGGAAGACATCACTATAAATATAAGTCAAAAAATTCATTTTTCACCATCAATTCAGTTTCAGAAGCTCAATTTTTAGATTCAGACTTGCCTTGTGATCTATCAGCAAGCGGTAGCTCTGATCAGTTTTTTTTTTCTTGGAGGACAAAAGAGGTGGTTTTGGGGCTAGTTATAAGCCTAGATAACCAATGAGGAAGGAGGGATCCTTCAGGACCCTAGCCGCAGCAGGAAAAAGATCCAAAGATCTCATTTTTAAGGCAGAGTAGTGGGTTGTAAAACCTCTTTTCCAAACCAAAAGAAAGGAGGAACTGTAGTGACACTTCTTTGGATATTTATTTGTGGAAAATTCTCCTACGGTTAAGCTAAAACTATTGGGCATTAAAAATATTACAACAGTGATTTCAGTAGGTCAGATCTACAAGAATGTTGATAATGAGATAGACCTTAGGCTCATCATTTGGAGGCTTGGTTTCTGAAGGTTGGACCTGTAGTGAGAATACAACCTCTTGTGCAAGGGCTGGAACAGTGTTTCTACTTGTGGGGATAGTCCTATGGAGGCATCTCGGTGCTTGTAAAACAATCTTAGTTTGAAGAGACGGAACTATAGTTACACTTTTACAATCCTTGAACCTTCATGCTTGCAAGAAGTGAAGCTAGATCTTAACATCTGAAGGATCTTAAGGTTTATATTGGAAAATATTGTGAAGACTTTAAGAAGTGCAGACCTTGATCTAAAATAGGCTTGAACTATTTTATAAGGTACCTTTGAGAAGAATCAAAGGCACTTTTAGACATATTGAAGACATTATTGGAGAACAACTTGTTGAGGACAATATTTTAGGGTCAAGGGAGATTAGTGAAGCAAAAGTATAATAGAAAAGAAAAACAATGAAGAAGACATGAAGATAAGGCTAAGAAGACTTTATTGAGTGACCTTGAAGAAGATTGAAGATATTTTGTTGAGAAGCCTTAAGTGATCTTGAAAATAACATTGAATATCATGATGCATCACTAAAGTCATCATGAGGTAACTTGGATAAATTGTTTGGGTATGATGAAGAGAAGTGGTGACACCTTATAAGAATAAAAGGTTGACATTGATGATGTGGCATGGAGACTAAGTGTGATAGGGCTCATTGAAGAATACTTTGGGGGTGATCAAGAATAACCAAACATATTTTGATGAAGTGAAGTTGAGGGTTGGAGCCTCATATATATAATTTTGTTGCCTTAGAAGATAGGGTTGGAACCCTAAAGGATTGGAGTCCTCAAGAAAATAGTTCAAAGCCTATGCAAGAGATAGGGTTGGAGCCCTACAGGTTAGTGCCTCAAATTGAAAATGTTGGAGCCTTGGAAACACTAAGTCAGTGCTTGGCACAATACAGGTTGGATCTTGGAAGATTAGAGAATTCATATAGGGTTGGAGCCCTATATAATTATTGTAATTTACTTATTTTAAAGAAGAAATTAATATAAGTATATATTCCATCATTTTTCATTTTGTGTTCTCAATTTAAGTGATCTAACTGGTAAATTAGCAATTGAAAAGAAATAATGATACACTCCCCTCTCAATATTTCCAACATTTTCAACTTGTATTTTGAACTTATCTCCCTAAGGTTTGACTCAAATTTTGAGTGGGAGTACTCGTTGGATGCAAAATTTAATTCCTCATCCAAGGAGTACCCATGTTCCATACTTTCGATAGACCATGCTACAAGAATAATGAGAAATTGAAATCATGTTTTTCATGTATTTATAATTTTCGTTTAGTTGGGTCAATCGAAATTATGAAAAATGGTACACCTTGGATTAGGAACCAAATTCTTCATCCAATGAGTGTTCCCACTTGAAATTTGAGTAAACCCATAAGGAGATAAATTAAAAATATGTGTTAAAAATGTAGGTTTTTATTTTTTCCCTCTAAAATTTGATGATGTAATCTAATCTTATTTTATTATTTCCGCTATTATTTTATAATTTCCTTAGGAGGCACATTTTATACCTCAAAATTACCCTAATGATTAACATTCCCACAAAGTCCCAACAAATTGGAAATCCCACTCTTACAATTCCCTAAAACTCAACATTGAAAGCATCGACATCTTTCAGTACCAACCTAAGCATTCCTTAGCTTTTATTCTATCCTCATCCTTCTGGAAAACTTTATAGATTTCCATGATATAATATACTATATCCACCACATTTGTCTGTTTCAATTCACTCAGTGGCCTTTCATTCACAAATTGATTTAGATTTTTTTGCAATCTGGGAGTTCTTTTCACCTATCTTCCTTGGAAGATAGGATGAAGAGCTCATAATCCTTGATTACAATCCTGTGTTCATCCATCAAAGTTATATACCCCATTTTATTCTCACTTCTATGATCTCATCCCAGAAAAGTTGTTTGGCTTGGAGTAGAGACATGTTTCCTTTTAGCTTCCCTTTTAGCTTAGAGATCGCATGGTTTGCTGCTTGTAGGTTCTTACCGATGATGTTTCCATTGGTATTGGCATTCTCAACTTGTTTTTTTTTTTCTACACTAGGCTTTTTGGGTAGTATCCAAATAATTTTGTGCCATTTTAACCTCCCCTTCCGAAAGGTGGAGTTTGGAAAGGGTATTGGTGAGCTGTTTTGTGGGGTTTTGGGGATCTTTGGTTACAATTATTGCACAAATATAGCTTTTTATTCTCATTTGAATCTATGTTGCATGTTTCTTCAGGGCTACTATATCATTATTTATTTCTATCAATTCTTTGGCCAAGATTGCTTTCTCTTCTTCCACCTATAAAACTTCATTAAATTTCACATGCTCACTACCTCGTTTCTTTAGTGTGTTCCTTAACTCATCTATTTATTCATGGGAAGGAGAAGGGTTTCAAAGGAAACACTATCTTTTGAATTTACCCCAAGCTTCACAATCAACTATTTTAATCTCTCGTTCAACATGTGTAGATCCTTGGAGTTGCATATCTCATGCTTTAACATCGTTGCAGGTTTCTCTAGTAGATTTTTCAGCCATGGTGATGGTCATTGCATTTCTATTGAGTTCATTGTACAACATATCTCCCACTTTACTATGGATGTTGATCTTATATGGTAGAGGGACATATGTTAAATATAAAGAAACATACAAGTTTTTGAACTAAGAGCCTGGAGGTATTGATTGTTCTAGTGGGTCTTGCAGTGAGAGATTTATCTGATTTCTCTCTAATTATGTAGCAACTAGAAGTCTTGTATAATATGGAATTGAGTGAGATTCCTTTTGTTGTTGCATCTCTTCCCTTACCTTCTTCTTTCTTTCTTAAATGGCCTTTCTAGTAGGCCGAATTGGCTCAATAGCAATTTAACTTCCTTTTGAACCTAAACTGGCTACCTTTGAAGAGGATGATGCAATAGTTTGTACTGGGTCTTCCAAAGTCAATTGGGGGCCTCATTGATCTAGTCCTGTCTCAACTATCCTAGTATCAAGTTATTATTATTATGTCTCTTGGGTTTTTTCCCTTTTACTAGAGTGTACATCCTCCATCTCCACACATCTAGTTTGATCAACAATCCTTTTTCTGCTTTGACCTTCATCATGGGAGTCTCGATCTCCATCTCTATGTTAATAGGCCACGAACCAAATTGATCTTTCCATTCGATATCAAGCCTATATTCATGCTAATAATTTGAAGCATTTATATTCTCTCTTCTCTTGGAAATGAAACCATGAGGGTAATAATGCTACACATCCCCTAGACAAAAATTCATCTTCTTGATTAATTCCTCAACTTCCACGAAGGTATTCCTCGAATTAACAATAAAATTCCCCACAGTACTACCCAATTTAAAATTATATGCCTTCTTAGCAAGGAGAAAGTGAAATTTGTCCACATTGAGGCTCTTATTGATGAATTGTAAGGAGAAACTCATCATGGTCATAAACACAAGAAAGTGATAGGGAGGGAGCTCACACCCGTATACCCTAATTTATTTGTAATCCTCAAAAAGGTATCGGTGCCCTCCCCTGGTGTCCTTGCAAAGTTAGAGAATATATTTTTGCCGAGGGAGAACCATGGGAGGGGAAACACCATGGATAATATTAGAGGCAATGGCCATATAGGAGGATATAAACTGAGAATAAACATCAACATCTCGTCTATTTATAACAACAATATCCCATTCAAAAACATATTTCATTTGTTTAGTGGAGGGCACCAAGCTAAGACCTACACACTCAAACACATCAACATGAGTGTACACAAATAAGAAGAATAATAATCAATAATACCTAAAAGAGGAGGTAGTAGGGAAATGGCATAGTTATAAACTTATGGCCCTAGTTAGGTAAGCAGGGATATCGAATAAATGGTTGGGATGAATCATCTTCCTTAGGAACCCTAGAGAAGATTTAATAGCTATGTTGACATCATCATCTCCAAAAAAGTGATAAATTAGGGATTTAATGGGTTGAATAGGCTAAAAAAAAGGGTTATAGGGAAACTATCAACAACAGGTAGAGGTTGTAGGCCAGGGGTTAGGACCATATGCAGAAATGATTGCTGCTCATCAACTGACAAGGTAGTGTAGTGATAAACCAATGTGGTTAAAGTAAACTATTGATGTTTAGTGGAGCTAGGGTATATTAGGGCCTTTCGAATTAACTCTAGGGTTATCTCAAGTATTTTGACCCCTGTGGAGGAGGCAAAGTGGTTTTTCTCGTCTACGTAAACATCGGTCAATGAGGAGACAAACTCAGAAAAATTGTCCAATGAGGGTAAAATTTTGTAGTATAGGCCTAAGGCGGCCACCTGAAATGTGTCTTCTTCTCTGACCTAGTTACTATATAAGTTGAAACAAAGGTCAGTGAGGTGGTAAGTGCAATAGGGGTCTCCAATTTGTCCCTATGTTTCCATGAGATAATCGACACTAGAGGATGGTTTTTCCTTGTGGGATATAGGGGTGTTGAGGGCCACTTTATTCATGTGTCAATGATTATTAAAATGACTTTCAGTTGAACGGGATCGACCAGTTACTTGGTTGTCCTAGAGAAGAATGTAAACGACGTTGGAGGGAGGTTCCGTACTGGCTTAGCACTCAAATAATGTTTTAGAACATAAGTCTTGCAAGAGACACTTTCACTTCCTAACAATACGAAATTTCAAAAAATTGAGGTGGGAAGAGCTTTTATAGATGAAGAGAGGGAAATGGTTAGCTGGCATTGGATAATGTCACAAGGGGGACATGTGCCAGAATGGGATTGGGTGGCGACATGAGACATGTGGACGGGAGAGAGGGGCAAACATATTACTATTTACCTATGAATTCACCGATCACTTGAATTCGCACCAATGGACTGTCCCTCGTGGCATGTGGTCATCACCATCCCCACACAGGTAGAAGAGTGGGAGGTCAGATCCATCAGTCACCCCTTAGAATGAATCTAGGTTGTTGGATTTATGAGGCTGGAAGTTTGAATCTTTACCTCTGAGGGGTCTGGCCCGCTTATTACGTGCACAATTTTTCCCTTGGAAATTATTCCGAGGGATGGCCAGGAGGATATGGAAAATAATCCAACCCCAAGCTATTCGATTGTTAATCAAAACTGTGCTCTCGAGAAAAACTCCTCCTTTATGTTGTTACGCTTACTTTGTGGGGGTACTATGAGTGTTTTTATTGACCTTAGATCTTATTCCATGGCTCTAAGGCATAATAGTTTCCCCCATAGCTTATTTAATTGTTTTTTTTTTATCTAAGAGCCTTAAATCCAATTTCTCATCCCTCTTAGAAAATTGATGAAGGGAAACAACATTAGCTCCAACTGGGGGACAATTTATTTCATATTGTATATAATGCACTGAGAACCTGTAGATTAGTGTCTCACTCCTTCGGCATGGAGTCATTTTATTTAAAATTCCATAAAATAAAAAGAAATAATAGGAAATTGAAATAATGTTGTTTATTTAAAAATGGCTCGCCCATATTTACAGTGGGTGAGGGTGGACTCTTTCAGTGTTGGAAATGAAATTTAAGAAACTGCCCATTTATAGGAATTCCAAGCACTTCACCCTTTAAATTTTCCACCAAGAAGATATTGTTCCCTCTTACTTCAACAATCTTGAAAGGTATGAACCATGGAGGATAAAATTTCTCATTCTTTCCTTTATCTTCCCTCATGATACCCCATATTAGTATTAAATATCCTCACTACAGATACCTATATTTTCCCTTTGTTTCAAAAATGGACTTCATTTTCTCCTGATAGTTGATCAAGTTTGAATCATCTTTTCTTTGCTCTCTTGAAGTTATACCAACTAATTTATCCTTTTGGTTAGAGCATCCAGCTCCTCCTCAATATCTTGTAAGATTTTAGCTATTGGCATAAATAAATGCATGGGGAAAATTTTAACCTTCCCAGAAACCAACTCAAAGATGGATTTCATAGTATACCTCTTGGTGGTAATCATGTTGGCCCATAGGGAAAATTTCAGTTGTGAGCAGCGATTCCTCTGATTTTTGGATATTTTCTTCTTTATAATCCTTACCAAGGTTTTATTGAGGATTCATCCAATAAAATTCGTCCAATAAATTTCCTTGTGGCTAATAGGTGGTAGAATGGCCTACTATAATGTTTTATCTTTGGAAAAAATCAATAAAATTGGCTAACCTGATCACCTAGGAATTATCAGTGACAACCATTTATGGGGAACCAAACCTGGCAAGGATGTTTTCCTCCATGAACTTAATAACTATTGCATTAGTTGTATTCCTATTTGGGGTTGCTTCTACCCACTTACTGATGTAATAAGTAGGTATGAGAATCCACTTCTGTTGACTACTGGAAGGTGGGTGTATTTTCCCAATGAAGTATAACCCCTACTTCCTGAAAGGTTATTCAACAAAAGCATGGATTATAGCAAAAGGTGTAAATTTCTGTTTTTCTGCGAACATTTCACACTTCTCATAGGCACGAACATATTTATGCACCTCAGCAAACAAAATAGGCCAATAAAATCCTTACTAGAGGATTTTTTGGACTATATCCCTCCCAATATAATGTCCTCCACAAACACAACTATGGAATTCGTCAATTACTTTGCGAATTTATTCTTCAACCAAACATAAAAGAAAAGTATCCACTGGTTCCTTCAAGTATAATTGGACATTTTAGATAAACAATTTATGGGCTTGCAACCTCAGAGCCCGGTACTTAACTTTGTAAAAATTTATTGGGCACCTTAGAAAGAGTAGATAGTGGGAAATATGTTTATACCAGTGAGACACAATATATTTCATCTAGATTTTCGAATTTGAGGTTTCAACCCCTGATTGTTGCTCCAATTTTCCACTTTCTCCATATTATCCAACAAGTAAGTTGCCCAATGATTGGAAATTTGTTTCAGACAAAATTTTAGCCAGCCCCTACCCCTTGATTAGCTTGGTCGGCTTGATATCTGTATCATACTCCTGTATTTTAGCAATCCATTTTCCTCTTTTTCCATCGCTATCACCCTGCACCAGGATATGTTTCACAATAGGTATAGGGACCTATGAAATTATATCTGATTGTAATATGTAGATTCTAAAAGAGTTCAAGGCTTTGACAATGCCTTAAGCTTGTTTCTCTAAAATACTATACTTTAGCTCAGCATCTCATAGCACTTGACTGAAAAATGTTATTGGTTTCTTGCACCCTTCATCATTTTTTTGCAATAAGAGAGAAACCGTTGTATGAGGGGAAGCAAAAGAAAAAATGAAAAATGGTTTTAGGTAATCTGGGGTAACTAATAGAGGAGCTTCTAAAAAATCCCTTTTAATTCTAGAGACTGATTCTTGAGCCTCTACAATACATTTCATTTCCTTGTCCTTCTTCAACATATTTGATATTTTTGTACCTATATCAACATAATTTGGTATGAAACTCCTTAAAAATTTGACTCTACCCATGAAAACCTAGATCTCTTTCTTATTCCTGGGTAATGGGATTTTCATTCAAGGGGACAAATATTTTGACCTTCTATAATTTATTTTGAAGATTAAATGTAGAGGGGATACTATCAGCTATGGTAACATCAACAGACTCTTTTTCCTTGTCACATAATGACTTGGATTTTAATGGAAGCTACTTTATTTTAGAAAATTTAGGCTTGTGGAGAATGGAATATGAGGACTATTTCTTTTTTGGTGAGACTTTTCCTAGAGAATTATTTCATTTCTCTTTTGATTTAGGAGGATTTGAGGGAGGGGGCTCCTCATTTTGGTATTGATTTCTCTATATTTTCACAGAACATCTAAGACCATATTTCCTATGTAGTTGATCCTGCATGAAGTCAGCAAACCGTCTATAATATTTGTCAATATCACCATTATTGAGTGGGGCATCCAAAACATATTGTTCTTCCTAATGTGATTTGGCTTCATATTCCTCTCTAGAAAAAGAAGATAATTTTTTTTCTTGAACTTCCATGTTTTCTTCGACATGTTCCTTTAGATCATCTGTAATATTCCAAAAATTTAGTTTTTAGCTAAATGGAATATTATATATTTTTGTCACTGGGTAGGTGAATAAGTGGGTAGGGAGGCCCATATATCTCCTTAGCAACAATAAAAACACTTCAAGTGTGAAAGGAGACCCTCTAAGCAGCTAAATAAAGCACCTTTGAGTGTGAACAAGGGATGGAACATGTTAAATATTTCAACTTTGATGAAATCAACAACGCTGTTATGGACGAGTGGACATTTAATGAGGAATAATGCACTTTTGGGGGGAGATTGATTGCATGAAGGTAGTGACATAATTGAGTTGGGCCAAGGGTAAGGAAGCTCATAGATTATATAAGGGATAGGGTGGCAGCCATATGGGGTTATGTTTTGGCTTATTATTTTGTATATGATCTGTTTAGGCTTCTTGCATTCTTCAGTTGTTTAGTTGAGTTTCCATTGTTGTTTAGCACAGGGTGTTCTCGAGCAGGAATCCCATATCTTTCCTTAAGAGGACTCTAGGAGGAGTATTGCACTAAATTTCCACACTTAGGCTCAAGGCCAAGCTACATATTTCTTCATCAGTGTAGTTTCTACATAATATTGTGTTGTGTTGCAGGGTGCAACAGTGGAGAATTATATTGGGTGTCTTCAGAGCTAGTTTTGCAGTGGAGGAAGGTTTCCATCAATTGGAAGGCCTCTAAAGAAGCCCCTTGGGTTTTATTGGCATATTGGACATCAAGACAAGGTGTATTTATCCCCTATAGGGAATTTTCAGCCCAGATCTGCATTATCTTAGGGAGGAGCTGCAGGGGTGGTTGCAGTGGTTGGTTTGGGAGGTGATTTCTTCAGTGGACGAGCCATTCTTTCATCCAAAGGATTTATTAGAGAAGAGTTGTAGGTTTATACATCGGATTTAGCCATATCTTCTCATCTCCTTTTTTGCAGCATACCTTCAACGCTAGGGCTGCAACTTACATTGGCACACTGTGTGCATTTTCTAAAAACCCTCTTGGGTTGTCTTGGAAAGCTAATCTAATGCCCAAATCTGT
This sequence comes from Pinus albicaulis, assembly GCA_034641835.2. Taxonomy (NCBI): domain Eukaryota; kingdom Viridiplantae; phylum Streptophyta; class Pinopsida; order Pinales; family Pinaceae; genus Pinus; species Pinus albicaulis. The sequence goes on along the minus strand of CM076575.1, from coordinate 1,893,076,060 downwards.
ATGCCTAGAATAGATTGGGGCCTATATCAGTATTTTTATATCATTTTATCATATCCAACTGTAATTATGCTTAATATGACGGTGCTATAGTTGCTTTCCATCATTTTTTATTGTAACAATGCTCATATTTGGGAGTGATTGCTTATGGGAGGCTTGTTTCCTCATTGCATATGATTTATGCCTCACTATTTTGTATTTATTTGTTGTTCTTATCGATAATTTTATCACCCCATATTTCTCTCCAATTTTGATGTGTTTATTTACAATTCTATTTCTAGTTTTGTGTTCATACATTGTTGTTTCCCCATTTAGGAATATTACATCATATTCTAAATATAAAGGAGGTTTAATGTGATATTGTGGATCTTTTCTCTCCCTTTGCAAGAGATGCAAGGGAAGCTTCCTATACTAATGATTGAAGCTTCAGTTAAGAACTGGTTGGATATTTCAAGGAGTATTTTTGTTTTCTAACTACAGTTTCACAAGCTTGTTAGACATATTTCTTATTGATTTGTTCATTTTTTCAAGTTTCTTCTCTTGAGTTTCCTTTCCATGGTTTGAGGAACTATCCTCTTCTTTTCTTATCCTCTTATCTCTATGATAAATTTTCCCTCTTCAGTTCCTAGTGGAGGTTTAATTCACTTCATATTCTAAATAATCTATTTGAATATGGTCTAAGGTACATGACTTCCTATCTCTAAGAGTGAAACCAATTTCTGGTTCAAAAGTCCCAACAAAAACCACTTTAGCAGCAGCCTGTGGAGGTTTTATTTCAGTAGGGAGGCTATTGTACAATTTATTAAACCTTTTTATGAATTCTAAAAAATCTTCATTATTTCTTTTCTTCACGGCATTGAATTTAGTGAGATGTACCCATCGTCCCTATTCTCTCCCCAATTTAGCATGAAAGAATTCTCCATCTCCATTAACTAGGGATTCAAGTATTTGGAAAGGATTTGAATCATTTACCTACCCTCCCTATCTATATATTGGAAAAAGAGTCTTAACACCGCATATAAGTGTTCTATGTTTATATTTTTTGCAAATGCCTAGAAGGTTTATATATGACGATGCGTTGAGATATCATCTTATCTAGTGAATCTTGGCAATATCTTAAGATAGTCTTGAAACATACCATTTAAGGGATGTGGAAAATCTAGTGGAGCATATTTATTTAGGAGAAATACTAGGAGAACCATATTGCAAAAGGGAGGTGGTAGAAAGATAATTACATGCCTTGCTTATGGGTTATCTGAATTGCAGCTGACAAGATCTGGTTTGGAAAGATATTTACACTCTTTTGTGATTGTTTATGAGTATATCTTTAACTTCTTCAGTTTCAGGGGAGGGATGAAATGATAAAGAAGGTGAAATGACATAAGCCTATTCTTTTTCGACTCTTGAAGGGAATGGAATAAATAGTACACCATGTTTCATGGGATATTCCAAAACTTTAGAAGGAAACTTAGAGAAATTTATCACATATTTTAGAGAGGTAGAAGAAGATATTTGTGGAAAAGAGGTCATAGAAACTAGGGTGATAGGGGTTATTTCTTTCCATATCCTCCTAGATATTATCTTTTCAAGGTCAAACATAGGAGGTGTTATTTGTTCTGAAGTATCAGAGAAAGTGTGTGGCCTTTTGAAATCCATTATGGTCAAAATGAAATTTAGACAATGGAGTCGCTAAGGCGAGACATATTCAACCCACACCCATTTCTTCTCATATTAAAAAAGGGTGTAAAAATTTCATACCCAAGGAAAATGTTAAGATTCATCCCCGACAACAGTGTCAGAAGATGTTGTGACTCCTAGAGAAAACAGACGGGTTGAGGAGAAATGAGTGCCTAGGACACCATGGTGAATTCTTTAAATATTTTCTGGTATTTTCTATCACACTCTATATTTAAGATATCTGAGATGAAATTGATTCAAAACTTTTATTCAGAGTAGAAATGCAAAGAAATATGCAAAATATTACTCATAGAAGCATTAATATGAAACTTAATGCAACCAACATCACATGAAGATACAACTTATCATTTGTTTGTAGAATATCAGATAGAGGACTTGAAAAGGCAAGAAAATCAATACACAGGGATAATGTATACTAAGAATATATTTCATTAAAGTTCTTACACATATGCATGTTCCTTAGATTGCACATGCTCACTACCTTGCATCTTCAGTTTGTACCTTAACTCTTATATTTCCTTTTTGGAACTTTGGAGAAGAGTTTCGAAGGCAAATTTGTCATTTGGATTTACCCCCAACTTCACAATTAACTCTTTGAACATCTTGGTCTTCATGTGTAGAGCCCTAGAGTTGGATCTCTCCTACTTTAACCTCATTGAATCTTTCTCTAGTAGCTTTTGAGCCTTGGTGATGGTCATTTCATTTCTATTGACGTCACTGTAAAAAATCTCTCCCACTTTCCTGTAGAAGTTGATCTTATCAGACAAAGGGACACTTGTATAATGTAAAGAAACATCCAAGGAATTGAACAAAGAGCCTGAAATTAATGACCGTGCTACTAGGTGCTGCAGTGAGAACTTCATCTAATTTCCCTCTAAGTCCATAACAGCGAGAAGTTTGGTCTGATATGTAACTAAAAGAGATGCCATTTGTTGATGCACCAATAACCTTATGTTATTATTTATTTCTTCAATGGCCTTTCTAGCAGGACAAATCGACTTAGTATCAATTGAAATTCCTTTTGAACCTAAAATAAATACCTACGAAGATGATGATGCAACAGTATCTATTGGTTCTTCCAAATTCAATTGGAAGCTTGGTTGATATAGTCTTGTCTCCACTAACCTAGTATCGAGTTATTCTTCTTATGTCTCTAATGGAATCATGACTGGATGATTTTCTATATGATCATGACCATCATACATTGTGATATTTGTATAAATCCTTAAATATCAATTCGTATGGATGAAATTATATCCCTTCTATCCATGTGAATCAATGAGCTAGTGTCAAACATGCTAGACACCATCTGATTACTAGCCAATGATGTAAGTCATTAACATACAAGAGAGAAACCACCAATGATGTTAATGGCTTTCAAGGTATTATGGTAAAATCAGTATGTTGTGAGTAAACAAATTTATGTATAACATGACACATAATATTTCAGAGGGAGGCCATTGATGTAAACCTATCACTGACAATGAGGAAACATTCCCTTGATGTATCAAAGCACCAGGGTACCAAAAGGGCGTTTCTAATTCAACTTTCTAGATGATGTGTAGATGTCGACATGAAGTGACCCATTATAGGAGGGCCTTTATGTCTCCCCCTCAAAGAAAAAAAACGGGTATCATTATTGAGACAGAACGATCAAAATGATGCTGATATGGAACTAGATCAGGAAAGGTAGACATGAAATGAAGGCTTAAGAGTATTGTAGCAGAGATCAATTGAAGTACTTATTTTTAACAAATAAAAGCACTAAATGGAGTAGGAAGCATTGATCCAAAAACAAAATGGAGGCACTAAAAATGGTATGATAATATAAAGACAAGCAGATTTACAAACGCAATAACCAAAAATATGAAGTGTAAAGTGTTGCATTCAAGAGAAACTCGCTCCCATTAGCAAAATGGAATCCCCCATTTTCCCAATTTCCCCAACCATACTATTCAGTACCTATTTATTTTTAACAAGCTTGAGTAGGATAACATATGCTTGATCTATATGTTCATCCTTCGGATGAATCCTTCCAAGTATTTTTAATGAACCCTAAGAAGGAGTGGTTTTTTCTTGTCATGTTTGACAATTCCATCACTGTTTGATGTTTTAACGAGTCGAACAAAGGTAAAACTTGACATATCTTTCATGTTTAGAGAGTTTGAAAAATAGGGGAAAAAGAAAGCTCCACATATCCATTTTGGTAGATAGTCCCTCAAGTATGAAGATGTAGAAAATAGTACTCAAGAGAACCTCTTAGCCATGTTTGACTAAGGAATTACTTTTTTGTAACTAGTCTATCTCAAACCGTAAAAGTGCTAAACTAATACTCATTAGAAATATTTTCATTTAATTTTACGAGCTCGAAAGGACAAGTGCTAGGAAATATTTTCATATTTTGGGAGTCTAAAAAGGGCTCAAAGATTACTTTAGCGTTTTCCTTTTTCGTTGGTTTGTAGAGTCTGAAAAATAGATAAAAGTGTATTCGTTGGTCAAAGTAACTTGTTACAACATAGTAAAAACCTGCTAACAACTGTGATCCTGTTCACCACAAGAAGGATTATTGTTGACACCTAATCCTAAGGGATTTGGAAAAATTGTACATTACTCTAAAATAGGAAATAAGGAAGTCTAAGAGACATTGGGAAATGAATCTCAATAGTTTCACCTCCATGTATATATTCATGAGCACCCTCAATCAAATCTCATGGTTCATTTTCTGGAGTTACCTCCTAGCCTTGCATGGTATCATAGCCAACTCTTTTTTTGGCTTCTCTACACTTGTAACTCCCTCCATTCTGCAAAAATGTCTTTGCTCATTTTGAAATTTGAAACCTCTAACATATTCCTGCAAAATCCCATGCATTTTTTTTGTGTTGAATTGTTTTTCTGAATTTTTGAATTATTTTGCTGCATTGTTGAACTATTTTGTTACCTCCTGGAGTAGGATCTCCCATTCTCTAGAGTAGACACACAAAAATATTACCTTCAGTCACACCTGTCATTTCCTCCTCTTCTCTAACAATGATCTGTTGCATTCAAAAATAGTTTTGTCTCTCCTCCCTCATGCTTCTCATCACACCTACCTCTCGCAGCTCTACATTGCCCGTCGGTGCTACCTCCCACAGCTCCGCAACACTTACGGGCCTAGAACACTCCTCCCTCTCGTCGTTTCTCCATTATCCTCCACGCTCCCCTCCTACCTCCTCCCTCTGCTGCCTCCTCCACCCTCCTCCGACTCCTTCGTGCTCACCTCCTCCCTCCTCCCTCTGCTCCCTCCTCCACCCTCCGCACATTCCTCCGCACTCCCTTCTTTCGTCCTCCCTCACTCCCTCCTTCGCCCTCCCTCTATCGTCACCTCACCATATTCAACCTTCCCAAGTCCCACCTCCCCACGCCTGACCTTCTAGAGGTCCCACCTCCCCCAGGTCTGACATTCCCCAAGTACGACATTCCCCATGTACAACCTCCCCCAGGTCGGACCTCCCCTCTGCAAAAAGAAAATATTTTTTTCAAATTTATTTTTTTACCATAATTGATTTTTTCCATAAAAATACATTTTTTACACCAAAATTGAGTTTTTTCAGCATAATATATTTTTTACATAAGAATTGAGTTTTTTCTAGCAAACTACATTTTTTTATAGTAAATATTTACAATGCATTCTTCGATATCTATTGTGGGAGTAGTTCTCTCTTGCAAGGAGAGCTATGTTGAGTAGTCTTGAAAAATAAAGCACAGTCTCATTTTTAATGAGTTGTGGAGAGGAATTTGTGAAGGATAAGGATACAATGCACCGAAAAATACCACCTCAGACAAGGTGCTCACCAGTTTGGAAAACAACAATTGCAAGGCCTATGGCTTGATTGCAGCTTTTGTAAATGAAGAGTGAGTCGCCATATTACACCATTTTCAAATTCCTATGAAGCCTTGTGGAAATTATAATAACTCCATGAATCACATTAAGAACTTGAAAATTTTCAATTAATGATTAAGCTATTCACCCTTGAATTGAAAAATGATGACCCTCTTGCTTTAGCATCAGAAGTAAGATATATCATGCATGACATTAAAAATATTGGTGTAGAAGTTGATATACCTCTCATAGCTTATGTTAAGGAATTGTATCCCACTTACTCACACTATCTTGAGTCATTGCAAGCAAGTGGAAACCTCATGAAGATCACCTTTGATTCCCTTGAGAAAAAGTTTGCAGAAAGAGAGAAGGCTTTTGGAAAGAAGACAACCCCACTGAATTCTGAATAAGATGTATGTTTCGCACATAGAGAGAATAATCATGCTCAATATTCTTCTAGAGAAAGAGGTGGCTAAAGAGGAAGAGTTAGAATAAATTTCAAAGGAAGCTGAAAGTGAAAATTATGATCTTCATTGCATACGCTGCAATAAATATTAGCACGATGCATCTACATGTAAGATGACTTGGGATAGAATTGAGTAGAAAATAAATCAAGAAAAAGGTAAAACTCATGAGAAAGACAAAGATAAAGCACCTGAATCCGCTGATTATGTTGTAGCACATTGTAACATTGGAGTAACTGAAGACTTGTTTAATGCTTCACTTACTTCATGGAGAAATGATTGGTTGCTAGATTCAAGCGAAACATGTCACATGACCTTTAGAAAATATTTTTTTGAACAATTTATTAACCAGGTTGATGGAGCAATATACTTTGCAAAGAAATCTAAAATCAAGCCATCAAAGCTTGGCACCAACAGGCTTAAGTTGCCTAGTCTTCCAGACCATCTTCTACATGAGGTTCTATACCTCCTTGAGTTGAGGAGAAACTTGTTTTCCTTGGTCCACATCTATCAGCAAGGACACTCCATTCACATGTTTGATGGCAAGGTTGAGGTCAGAAAAGCATCATACTACTCACTTGGCATGAAAGGAATAGAAGAAGGAAGACTCTTAAAGCTGAAATTTACCTTTGTTCATGCACAAAACATTGCATTTATTATCACTATGATGAAGGTACATTCCCATGTAGGTATTTTATGGCATGCTATATTTGGACACTTAAACTATCACAACCTTTGATTGTTGACGAAAAATGGTGTTACCGGATTTCCTACAATTCCTAGGAAACTTAAGCAATGTGATTCTTGTATCTAGGAAAGCATAACAAACAATCCTTTCATGATTCACATTCCATAGAACATAGAAAACTTGAGCTGATTCATTCAAATTTATGTGGCCCCATGCGTGTTGATTCTACAAATGGAAATAAATATATGATGAAATTTATTGATGAATACGCCAGAATGTGTTGGGTTTACTTATTGGAGAACAAATATGATGCTTTTCAAACATTCACAAATTTTCATCCATGGATTGAAAATGATGCACAAACTCATATTGGCTCTTTGCACAATAATAATGGAAAAGAATACACTTCAACCAAATTTCAAAACTATCTTTGCCAACATGGGATAAAACATCAAACAATTGTGCCCTATAATCCCCAACAAAATGATGTAGCTGAAAGAATAAACATGAGAATTTTAAAAATGGTTCACTCCATGGTGTTTGTCAAGAATGTAAAATTGATTTTTTGGTCTGATACAGTTCTATGTGTTGTGTACATAAATAATATGTGTCCTTCTAATAAAATCAGAAATAAAACTCCTTATGAAATGTGGCATGACCACATTGCTTCAGTAAATAATTTTAGGGTCTTTTGTTCCACTTGTTATGCTTCAATACCTAATGTACAATGAAATAAAATTGGTGCTAGAATTTGAAAATTGTATCTTCCTAGGGTACTCCAATACCTCCAAAGGAGATCATCTATATGATGAAGTCAATAAGAAGTGTGTAGTATCTATATATTTTACATTACTTGAATCTTCCAAGATTAGCAATGTTGTTGAGCGGAAACTTGATTGCTTGGATAGATTCACACATGAAAATTCATTTCAATATTTTGATATTTAGATTCCACATCTTGAAGGGGGGATTCCTATACAAACTCAATCTATGGAATCAAATTTTGAAGCACTCTCTTCTTGACATGAAGAACCAATGAAAAATGACACCTTGAATTATGTGATTGACATAATTGGGAGACTGAATCTTGATTCAATCTCAACTCATTCAAATGACTAGTCGGGGCCATCTCAGTAATTTTCCCCAAAATGACTGACAAAGATAGTAGAAATTGTTCATCCCAATGAGGTTGGAAAGATAGGAACAAGATTTTCCACTAGGAAAAATGGAGCTGATGTAGATGATTCTGATTCACCTGTTGATATGGATGTTGCTTATAATTGTGAATTGAATTTGTCTATAGAGTTTGAACCAATTTACTTCAAATAATATTCTTCTCATGATGAATGGAATGAAGCAATGCAAAAGGAGCATGATGCCTTGATAAAGAATGGCACTTGGAAGCTTGTTGATCCTCCATTGGGAACCAAACCAATTGGATGCAAGTGGGTCTACAAGAACAAGTACAAAGTAGATGGCTCACTTGATAAGCACAAAGCCTGAATTATGGAAAAATGTTTTTCATAGAAATAATGGGTTGATTATGAGGAAAATTTTTCCCCCACAGCAAAATGGGCCATCATCCAGACACTATTTGCCTTAGTAGATCAGAATGGTTGGAAATTCCATCAGATGGATGTAAAAACCGCCTTTTTGAATGGAGATCTAAAGGAAAATGATTTTATGTCCCAGCCAGAAGTATTTGTTGTGAAGGGCCAAGAACACAAAGTATGCGAGAATATAAAATTCTTGTATGGCCTCAAGCAAGCACCGAGAGCCTGGTATGAGAAATTAACCAAGCATCTTCTGAAACTTAACTTCAAACATTTCACTATTGATGATGCAACTTTGTTTGTTAAGAGAAAGTTGTAAAAAAAATTGTATCTTGTGGTGTATGTAGATGATATTTTGATGACATGGAACAATGAGAGTTATATTGCATCCATAAAGGAGGAAATGAAGAAAGGTTTTGAAATGACTGATTTGGGCTATGTTCTCTACTATATTGGTATTGAAGTAATTCAACACCCTAAATTTATATTCATTTCTCAGAAGAAGTACATTGGATATTTGTTGAACAATTTTGGCATTGCTAAATGCAATCCTTTGACCTCTCCAATCCAGGAACAAAACTTGAATCTCACATTCATTGAAGGGAAGGAATTTAAGGATGCAATGAAGTATAGACAACTTATAGGAATTCTCATCTACCTGACTACTACCAGACCACAAATATAATTTTTTGTTGGATTCCTCTCCAGGTTTATGAAAAAACCTTGCGAAGGACATTTGTCTCATGCAAAAATATTTCTAAAGTACTTGAAAGGGACTCAAGACTTTGGACTCAAATATACACAGGTGGGTGACTTCAGCATGATTGGACACTCTGATTCAGATTTTGATGGAGACAAAGAAAATGGGATATCTACTTCAGGTTATACTATGAGTCTTGGAATAGGACTTGTCACTTGGAGATCACACAAATAATCAATTCCAACACATTCCACAACTGAGGAGTATATGTGGCAGCAGTTGAAGCGACAAAGAAAATTGTGTGGCTCAGGAAAATTCTAGAATATTTTTAGATGAAACAAATGCATTCAACTCCACTCATGCTCGACAACACTTCTGCAATAAATTTGGCCAAGACCCAAAAGTTCCATGATCGAGCAAAGAACATCAATACAAAATACCATCTTATTCGACATCATGTGGAGGCAAAAAATGTCCATATAAGTCATTTTTCCACAAGTCAATAGACTACAAAATTTTCAGCAAAGCACTAGGAAGAGAAAAGTTTGAAAAATTCATAATGATGCTTGGAATGACCAACATCCCTTCATATTAAGGGGGGGAATGTTGACACCTAATCTGAAAGGATTGTGAAAAATTGTACATTAGTGTAAAATAGGAAATAAGGAAGTCTAAGAGACATTTGGAAATGAATCCCAATAGTCTCACCTCCATGTATATATTCATGAGCACCCTCAATAAAATCTCCTGATTCATTTTTTGGAGTTTCCTCATGGCTTGACAATTAAACATACTTGTATCATAGTAAAACTAAAGAATATCTTGCTAAAACTGTTAAAAATGAATAAAATCGTGAGAAAATGACCATAAATATTCAAAATAACTTTTCATTTTTACCATTTCACACTTTACCTTCAACAGTGAATATTTTAAGCCCTTTTTCCATCAATATTACGGAGTTGTTTATAACCAATATAGGGAACCATTTCAAGTATCGTTGGATCTGTGTAGGAGCTAAGACCTTTCTCTATCTTTCCACGACTCATTTTTGTTCTTTCATGCAAAATTTTAATGTTTTTGAGGCCCGTAGGATCCATAAAAAACTCCCTAGGATCAATGCACCACCTTTGTGTAAAAAATGTCATTACACCTAGGCAAAGGAACACTACATACATAGGTTCAATTCTCTGTCTAAGTCTTCTCGAGTGCATTGGGAGAAACTATCCAAGTTTGTTCTCAGTTTTTCCTCAAATATTTTCACGTTTTTTGCATGGGAAATAACCTAACGAGTCCTTTATTTATGTTTCAGGTACCCATTATCACAAAATGTAATTTATTTGGAGTGAAAGAGAGCGTGAAGCATAATATTTAACTGCATCAAATTACCTTGCTACCATCCAAGCGGTTAAAAACTGCGGGTTGTTGAAATTCTTTTGGATTCCTGGCATGAGGTAACAAATGGAGTTGTTAAAGTATATTTTTTTCTCACGAGATGTTTAGGTAAAGGCATTTAGGTTTGGGATGAATCTACTAGAGATACAGGTAGATGATATTTAATTTTGGAAATGATTTTCAAAGAGAGGTTCCCCTATCTCTCTTTTAGGTGGAACAAGTGGTAGTGAGAGGGTGAAAGATTACATTTCTACCTATTGCAGACCTCAATATTTTCCAAATAGGGACAAAAATATTAACATAAAGGATGTGACCCAAATACCTTTGAGTACAATCTTTTTCATCATAAAAATATTTGCAGGTAAATCAGCATTACATTTGGAAAGCATATCATACATGCAGTATGGGGTAGAATGTATAGCACCTACAATATTGAACTGAAGTGAGGGTGTCTTGGTCAACTTGAAGGAAAAAATTACTAAACAAAAGGAGGGGAAGTTGAAAAAATTTAGATATGGTGTCATCTTGGTATCTTTTGCCTTAGAGTAGCTACGATTATTGCAGCTTCAACAGATTATACTCAGCCCTCTGATCCGAGGGGCCCACAGATGAGTAGGTGGATAGACCACATGGAAAGACATGTAGGTCCATGAACTATTATATTTTCAGCATCATTCTTTGGATGGCTACTTAGACAGTTCATCATGATCAATGATTATCCTCACGTAGGGATGGATTTCCATGATGATACTAAGCTTGTGTTGCTTGAAAGCGAGAAATGAGATGCTATAGATAAGATAATTTGACCTTTAAGTTTTTAATAAGTTTTACAATTTTATTTTCTTATGTTCTAGGTACTAAAATATTTGCTTTTTTCATGCATACATTGGATTTGTTCGACTAGTGGGCGCTACATATCTTCATCACACAGAGAGACAACCATAAGAGGAGTCAGTGGGACCATTACAGGCCGTTGCAGTGGGAAAGGATGCACTATGAGATCTTGAGGTAGTGGAGGTCCTATCAGACGTGGAGTGCCACATGGAGGGATTGACACATGGGGTTGATGAGACCATAGTTGATCAAATTCCATTGTGATTTTAGCAACATACCATAAGGTTAAATGGTGATATAGGTCGATTACTCTACAAGATAGCTCATGCAATGTCGTTTTATCATGATCACAACTGATTGTGTACTTATATGTTTGCATGTAGTTTTTGTATATGGGCAATGTAGCCATATGTATCTCGGGGCACACATTTTGTAAAACCAAACTTATATATATATATATATATATATATATATATATATATTCACTGTTTCCTAGTTTTTATTCCGCCTTTAGTATAATGTGGTGTGAATTTAAAGTTACATTTATTGCAGATATCTATCTAAAACTAAATTAGCTATGGCATGTTATAAAGTTTTTAGATTTATAGAAATGTGTTTGTATTGAATGAAATAAAAATTTCTTTCAAGAATATTCACTCGCAAAACCATGCGAAGGATGGTGAGATTTCTCACCAAATAAATATTTTCGATTTGTAGTAATAGGAGCTATGAGTCAAGCCTGATGATTATATGGTGTATAACATGTGAAATAGCATTAGATAGAAGATCAAACACTACGCTATTACACTCAATGATGTTGTGAGTAGAGCATCCAATGAAAATCCCTTCCATACTCACTTTCTCACCACCTAGAGAAAACATGGCCCATGTTGCAAAGGATAGGTTCTGAGTACTACAACTAGAACCATCGGCATAAGCAATATACGGTTCAAGAAAGTTTGAGATCTACAAAACAAGGTAAAGAAGGATCAACATAAACCATGAGAATCTCTAAAAAGCACATTGTAAACACACTCGACACACCTATAGACAATATGTACACAGTGTATTATGCATGGGATCAAGCATATTATTTTTTGAGATGCAACCCATTTCTAGGTTGCGATAGTAGAATTCCATCAAGATCTACTAACTCATAAGACCCTTTTTCAAGGACACGGTTCAAAATTAAGTGGCCTAGCCACATAGGCTGGAACTTTCCTAGGCCTAACTTATTGACCTCCTAGTCGTATAAGAGTACCAAATCTCCTTTCAAGAAGACTCTATGCTTGAAAATTTTGTCATATTGCACTGTGATGCATCTTTTATGAGCTTTGTTGGCCAAAGAGGCATCACGATGTGTCTCATCAATCGATTCAAGTGTAAAATATTCTCCTCTTTTGCGGAAGTAGCAGGGAGAAGTTTGATAGCTAGTTTTAGTGATGGAATTTTTCACTCAATGGGAAGGATTGCTTCTAGACTGTAAACCAACTCAAATGGTGTGAATCGAGTAGAAGTCCTTGCTAACATTCAATATGCCCACAAGATAGCATAGAGCCCTATCATGCGTTGAAGAAAATTATTAGGAAATTTTTTGATAGCTTCAACTTGTCTGTTAGCCTAAGGATAATAGGGAGTGGATTTTTTGTGTGAAAGTCTGAATTTGGCAGTTAATTTGGTTATCATATGATTCTGAAAATGCTTCTCGTGATTTGTGACTATTTTTCGTGTAACACTATACATAGAAATCACGTGGTTGAAGAAAAAGTATGCATTCATGTCACTCGTGTTATTGAATGTAGGCATTTCTTTGGCCCACTTAGTAAAGTATTCAATAAGGACAATGATATAACCATAGCCCTTGGCCGAATGAGGGTTACATGTCATAATTTCGATAACCTATTTCGAAAAGGGACCAACGGTGATAACAGGATGGAGTGGAGAAGGTGGAGCACATACTTTTCCATCATATATCTAGAAACCATGGCACTTCTGGAATGAAAGCATACAATCGCGGAAAATGGTGGGCCAAAAATAACTAGCACATAAGATTTTTTGCGCAGTAGTGTAATTAGATAAGTTTCTGCCACATTTTCCTGAATGATAGTCATTCATATATTTATAGGCTTCCTTAAGGGTGAAACACCTACGTAAAATCATATCGATATGATGACGGTAAAGGATGTCGCCAATAATCAGATAATTTCGGGACTGGTAATGAATTTGTCATTGCTCTAAGCAAGATGTATTAGCTCAAAATGTTTGGGTCTGGAGATAAATTAGGAAATATCAATACCATGGGTCAGATGATGATATCAATAATAATGACTTGTCGGGGATGTGATATTTAGATGTAGAGTCCAGATAAAGGGAGGGAATAATGCACATTAGTTCAACGAAAACTAGAGATTTCTTTCACTTAGATTTGATGAATTCTAGGAAAAACTATTGGATAATAACTATCCATTTCCAGTAGATTTCCCCCTACAATTGGAATGACAGCATATATGTCATCAGGTTGAAATCTGAAACGACCATAGTTTTCCAAAGTAACATGTAATGGTGTAATCTCTCGATGGTTTAAATGGTTGCCAAAGCCAATTTTTTGACATGAGTATGCCATATCTTGGTATCATTGAAGTTCTGACTCAGATAATAAATGTGATTTTCAGTCCAAATGTTGTCTTCTTGGACGAACACTTAGCTATAGTAGACATGGCAGTAGTGAGATACAAGAAATAGTCTGTGCTGATAGTCAGGTGGATATAAGAGAGATTCTCGAACCAATACATATTTTAAGGCATAAAACACTTTATGTGCAACATCATCCAAATATAAGGGAATCCATTTCTTTAGTAATTGAGTAAATCCTTTGGTCATATCATCATAATTAGGACGAATCTCCTTAAGAAGTTATCTTTCCCTTAGAGTCATTGTAACTGAAGTAAGGAGGATGGCACAGGAAAATTAACAATTTCCTGGACTTTGAAAGGATCAATACGAATTCTTTGTTTATAAATAATGAAACTGAGTCAACCAAAAACAACATATAAGATACATTTGTGCAAGTTAAGTCGAACATTATAATTCCTACAACAGAGAAAATGACCCATAAATGCAATGGGTGATTTTTCAATGCTTATAATGAGCTGGGAGATTATCCAAATAGGGTTGCATGATATGCTTAATATCATGAAAATAGTAATCCATCAAACATTGGGACGTGGCCCCTGCATTCTTGAGACCAAATGGGAGATTTTTATAATCGAAAGTACACCAAGGAAAAATAAATGTATTTTTAGGTTGGTCCACTGAGAGAATGTTGATTTGATCATAACCCGAGAATCCATCCATAAATTAATAGATCTCACAACTAGCACAATCATAAAAAATATGGTCAATAAACAAGCTTGGGTACTTGCCTTTCCAATAAGCTCAATTAACATCCCAATAATTGATGCATACTCAAATTGTGCCCTATTTCTTCATGGAAAGGATGACATTTGAAACCCAATCGGTTGAAGGAATGAGGCATATGAAACCAGCCTGAAGAATATTTTCAACTTCAGCTTTTTTCCTCACAACCTTCTTAGGATGGACTAGATGGAGGCGTTTACGAATGGGTTTGGCATTAGGATACATCGTAATTTCATGGACCACTATTTTTGGGTTGATAGATGACATTTGTTAATTTTTATATGAAAATACATCTCTAAAATCATGAAAAAGGGCTAGGTAGATCTTGAATTTAGATGCAGCACAAGATTCTCTAATTTAAATATTTTTGACTATTCTTGGTTTGATTGAAATATTGAGAGGAATCGTTTCTTCAATATTTTAGAGGTTCTTTTTAGAGTCAATCTCATGAATGGAAGCAAAATTCATAGAGGGTTTCATTATATTAGCTAGGTACAAACCACTTATATATCTTCTATAGAATCGAGAAGGGAGGAACAATGGTGATGATTGTCCCACAGAACATCTTCTAGCATCATGATTTCCATGATGCTTTTCTCAGGTGAGAATGACATGAGAAAGGATTAGAGAGCATGCCATAATATAGGGATATCTCTACCTAATTGATAAAATAAAAAGTATGGTATGCACAAGCTGAGTAGATGTCTTCGTAATCTTTCTCAATGGGGCTACGTGGTATCTGGTCACCAAAATTTGGGGTGTTAGTTTCATCTGGTACAATCCATGGATCAAGCATAATTTTAGAAGATGGTTTAATAATGATATAAGAAGTTGAAAGTGGGGAGTTTGAAGGGGGAGCAGGGGGATGGGGAAAAGTCTCCATAAGTGATGAATTCTTCAATAATCAGACTCCAACATGCTGATAGGAATGTAGGGATTCCCCTACAAGAGGGACACTTCCAATAACATTGGAATTAGAGGCAAAGAAGATGAGTTGATCTATGGCTACGATATTTCCTTTTTGAGGAAAGGCCACCATGTATAAGTAAGTTGAAACAATGGAAACCATAGCATAAACCCATGTATTTACCAGTAGAATATTATAATCAAGAGGTACGTCAATAATTCTATTTCAAAAAAGAGGGTTTTCCCCCAGGTTCCACTTGGAGGGAACTCAAAATTCGATACGGTTTATATGTCCTTCCATTAAAGGCTTTAAATGTTGTGGTCAATTGATTTAGTTGAGGTGAACCAATCGCCTTCCAACAAGACATAGACATGATGCATGTCGAGGCTCCCTCGTCCACAATAGAGCGATTAATGTTCTTACCATGGAAAGTGATGTGAATCATAAAATCTAACTGCGTTGGAATTCGAGGTGTATAGTTTTCGTGAGATAAAACCACTAGGTTGGAATTTGATGGGTCCATGCATCTGATAGCCAATAATAAGGTCTTATTTTCTATGGGGTAATTTTGTAACACCTAAAGAGTAAACATAGCTGATGGATATAGAGCTAAGCCTTCAACCACATTGTAATTTTGGGCATCTCTTGAACACGGGTTGTAACCACACTTATGGATAACACCTGTCGGAGGCTTGATAGTCAATTCTGGAGGCAGAATAGAAACATATGAGGTTGGTGTCAAACTGGCAAGTTGATCGGTATCCTGACCATCCAGTGGATTCACATTACCATATTATTTGTTCTGAGTGGCCACCAAAACATCAAATCTTAGCTTTGAGGAGGAAAGCATCAAAACTGTGTTAGAGGAATTAGGGTCCCAGGAAAACATATGAGTCTCCTGATTGGGAAATAGGTCGATTAAAATAGCGAGATAAGTGGATGATTTAAGAAAATGATTCACTTTAGCGTGGTTTGGAAAATCACGGATCAATTGCTCCTAATTGCAACTAAAACATGTATATCGAGCCTTTCATTTGTTATCAGAAGACAAATTTGTTTGTTTATCTGCTGGTGAGGAATATTTCTATTTCTTACCTGTACCTCTCTTCTTGATTCCAGGTTGCGGTTGAGATTTTCCTTTATCATATGAAACAACATTTATCTCAGAAGTACAAGTCACGGGAGGTTGGAACTGAGGGTTTTGATTAGGAGTGACGAGTGCTATACCAGATGGTTTACTTGTTGACTGTGAACTGGCATAAAACAATAATTCCATGAACGACATGAGATTCCTTACCAGGTGGAAGAGGAATTTTTTTTGAAGGTCTCAGAGATTTTAGTATCTTATCATAGACCATGCCCAATTGGGTATAAACAGATCTAGGTATTAAGCATGAGTAATGATTTTCTATTTGGTCATGAATCCACCTTTAGCCACATATTCTCTTATAGGGGCTAATAGAGATTTTATGAACCATTCTGCCAATAATTGATTGGGAACAAAGGTATTTAACAAGAAACGTTGATGCCTCCACTCATTAATGTGATCTAAAATGTGAGTGGAATCTTATTTTTTGAAGTTGGTCAATAGTTATGTTCGAGTTTTGTATCTGATGGGAAAATGGAATTGTGTGAGGAAGGAGTTGGCTAAAGTGCTAAAATCGTGAAACAACACTCTAGGTAATTCAATATACCATTTCTTTGCAATACTTATATGAATTAGCTAGAAAATTTGAAGTTGAATGGAATCATAATTAATTTATTTTGATCAACATTGATGAGCCTCAGTATTGCAACAATAATTTTGCGCCTACCGAGGCTACCAACTTTAATTATCAACTCGGGGTTCGTACATACTTAAGAGGTATCGACACTATGTGTGTAGCATACAATGTGTCCTTATTTGGTTGATTTGATGTAATGGAGTGAATGTTATAAAATAAAATCCTAAATTAATTTAAAAAATTGCAATGTTTCTTTGAAAAGGAATTAATCCTAGGAAAGAACAACAATTTGTAATTGAAATCCTAAGAGGATGAATTCAAATAAAAATACCTAATTTAATTTGAAAAAATGAATTTCGTAAGTGGTGTTTATTCTTCCTCAATAATTTAGTAAGATCCTAAGGGTCATATTTCAAGCCTAACAGACAAAAACCAAGCTTTGGGAGAAAATATATTAGAGTTTACATGTGCTACAAGAGTCCTACACAGAACTCTGTTTTTTCTATAGGAAAGTATGTTTTGGAAATAAGTCACCGAATGACTAAAAATGAAAATGAAAATGGGATGGGATATTTTTTTTTTATTAATTATGATTTCGTATGTCTCCATTCCAAGTTGAATCACTCCAAAAGACCTCTATTCACATGTGCTAAAAAATAACAGAAAATTACTACTCTAAAATCTAGAAATTCAAGAACTAGTGAGCTATTTAATCTATCAAATGCCTAACCTAATCAAGTGAAAATGAAATGGGGTGAATTTTGTTGTCAAGTATAAGATTATTATGAACTAATCCAAGTGGAATCAAATAACTTGGATCTAATTAACCCATTCTAAAAAATAGCATAAATTTACTACTATTTCGCTACAAGGAATTTCCAGAAATTTTATATTCGTGAACTAGTAACCAAATCCAAGTAGCTTAATCATTAAGATTACATTCCAAATTTATTATAAGTATGAATAATTATTTTTAAACTATAAAAAACCTTAAAAATAACCCACTTAAATCATTATATCAATCCTACAACAATAAAAAAATAATACTAAACACAAAAATATGCAAAACAAAAATAAGAGATGCATGTGAATAAGAAGGGAAAAAAACATAAAAAAATTGTATAAGAGGGCTCTGAGGCTCATGGAATGGCTAGGATCAAGGATGAATCATATTCCTATGGAAGAAAGCAAACTTTAGAAGCTAAAAATGGCACCAAGATTCATTATTTAATGAATCCAAGTACATACCTGCAAGAAAAGAAAATGGAGCTTCTAGAAAACAAGTTCTCTCCCCAATAAGTCTAAACAATACATGCCCCTATAGGAAAATTCATATTTGTACTTATACAAAATGATGCTGAAGCATTATTCTTGAAAGGAGGAATCTTTCCCCTCCCAAATCTTTAAATAGTGGATTTGGTTCCCCACACTAGGAGTTTGTAGTAAATGACAAGGAACACATTCCTAGATTTTCTCAATCATCGGAGTTCAAGAATCTCTCCTGAATTTATAAATGATTTCGTGATGTTTTGTTAATTTATTTTCTAATATTGATACTCTAGTAGTAGGGAGAAAGTCCCTAAATTATCTCCTTCTCCAAATCTTCATAATTTTCCCAATATTCTCAGAATATTATACAAAAATAAATAATATTAGGCACAAATATGAAATTATATTTAAACCTTCATAAGAACATATTAAAGCACAAAAAAATTATTAACTGTAGAAGGAGAGACTTAATACATATTTTATGTGCCTAAGAAAGGTTATATGGGCCTTAATTTATGTCTAATTTAGAGGCCCATCATACTCCCATACTGAAATTGTTTCTCATCCTCTGAGCAATCTATTCATCCTCCTAGCCTTGTGGTTCTTCAAGTATGTTGGCTTATTTCATTCTCTGTTTATTCGTCCATGTGCTCCTCCTCCTACTAATATTCTTGCAGGTGATTCATGGAGGTCCTCAGGTGCCTTTGCTAGTGTGTTCATCCTCCTAGAGCCTACTGGTGGTCCTTTTAAGACATATTCATCAACTTATCCTCATATTTCGACCTTATTGTACCATATATAGAATTGCAACATGAAACTTTTCAACTTCTTGTAGCAGTCTTCCCTTTGCTTATTGGGGCTTCATATTTCTTAGAGATGAAGGGAAATGGTTTATGGGGGTTAGGGATGGAGTGATGAAATTATTGGAGTGATGCAGAGGTAAGGTGGGAGGTCCCATGCAAAGGTATAGGTGATCTAACTACTAGTGGTGCAACATAGGCTTTAAGGAGTGAATCCTTGTGAATTGAGTGAAGTGAGGGTTAGGAGTGGTAGGTATAGGAGAATAAATAAATAATAATTCCCTTTTTTAAGTTTAGAAACCCTTGACAGAGCTACTTTCCTTGTAAATAAGTTTCTTATATCATTTACATGGTTTCATATAAAGCTATAGGAACCATGTAGTTGCTAGAACTTTCCTGTAGAAATTACAATCAAGAGTAAAAATGGATTTTTTTTCCTACTTGAAAGGTGAATGAGTGAATGGATGCATGTTCGAGTTGTCCATGGAGTGTGTAATCAGAGGAGAGAGAGAAGAGAGGAAGAAAACTACTCCTCTAGATCTAAAACCACGTTTGATCAATAAAATTTGTCTTGGTTAATTCCTATTTCAAATTTGTGGTTGTAACAACACTATTTCACCTATAACAACTCTATTTCACATGCCAGGAGGTGGTGGGTGCACCTTTCATTTATTTATTTATTATTTTGATTTATTATTCTTTTTTTCTTTTTCTTCTTCTTTCAAATATTTTCTTTTTTTCAAAACTTTCTCTTTTTTTCATTCAATGGAAAATAAACTCAGATTTATTTTCCTATTAACTACCTTTGGCCTTAGTTACCCCTTGGCACTCCTTGTCTTCCATCACAAATAATTGCTAACTACCAACTTTCTCAAGTCCTTTTTACTTTGGTCTTCTTCCTCTTCCACGTATGTGTGTCTTGGTGGAAAAAGTGAAGCTAATTGCCAGATAAGGCTAAGGATAATCTGCTACTGATTTTGGCTATAAAAGAGCTTTCATTCTCACACTATTAATGTTTTCTTAAGCTAGAATATATTCTATAAAGGTTTATATTATTTCGTACCTGAGCCTTACCCTTTATTTTTTTTTTGCAGGTGATATTGAAGCTGCTAATATGATTGTTGAAGCTGTCTTTGGTGGTTTTGAAGCTGCTACTAAAGCTACATGTGATAATATGTTGGAGGTTCTATTGTTGATAGCCTTGAATATGGAGGTATTCTAGGGTTTATTTTCTTGTTGTTGCTACTTCACATCCCTGACTTAAATTTTGTTGGTGAGATTATCATGATGTGAGTGTTGAAGTTGATGATTAAATTGATGCTTGCATGCTTTAATGATAGCTATGTTGTTTGTTTGTAGGTTACTATCTGATGTTTAAGTTGTTTTTGTTGGTGAAATTCCTCCTTCGAGTGCCATAGGCTCTTCATATTCACCTCACAAATTTTCATGTCTTCCTGGATGCTTCATAAAACCACTTTTAATGGTTTATGGTGATTACACAGGTTTTCTAGAGGAACATGTTTTTTTCTTTTAAAATGCATTATTTGTATTTTTTTTACTTCCAATATAAATGTTGTGACAAGGAGGACTATGGTAAGGCTCAGAAGGAGCAATGTGGTCTTGGAAGAATGATGTGAACGAAATATGTGTTTTTGCAGAATTTTTTTTTGCTACAGAAGTGACAAAGTGTAGGGTTTGAGTAAAAAATTATTGTGCTTGAGATGGAGGAGTGATGAGAAGCTACCAAGAAATTATGTGAAGACTATCCTAATTTAATTTTTACACATCAAGACCCTTTGTGATTTTTTTGTCCTTGATCCACCTTCATGTACCTTGCTGTAACTTCCTATAACAATTACATAGTTTCTTGTAGAAGAATTGTTTTAGCCATATCTCTTAAATAATAGATTGGATTCACATGAAATTGTTTATCATATTACTATCATCCTTACGCACCTCCCCATAAAACATCTCGATCATTGGATGCACGAATCACGAGAGAAATTAAAAATGGTTGCAGGTGATGAACGTCGATTTCTCACAAACCATGCCTCAGAATGTGCTAAAATTGGTTGAACATGTTACCATCATCTATATGCATCTCCCCATAAAACAGGTCAGAAAATGGATGCACACTTTT
Source organism: Pinus albicaulis (assembly GCA_034641835.2). Taxonomy (NCBI): domain Eukaryota; kingdom Viridiplantae; phylum Streptophyta; class Pinopsida; order Pinales; family Pinaceae; genus Pinus; species Pinus albicaulis. Next base: position 1,893,054,618 of record CM076575.1, on the reverse strand, counting down.
TCAAATATGATAAAAACAAATTTATGCTAAAAACTAGGAGCAGAAACAGAGTTTCATGTAGCATCTTAGGACAACGATGAAAATTGAATGAAAAAAGGGTTGGAAAATATGGGTGGATGTTGGAAATGGATGAGGGTGATGGATTTTCATAACCTACGTCCTTTTGGAGAATCTAAGAAGAGGAGGAGGAAGTCCAAGTTTGACTTCCTTTGACTAGGGTTTTGACCAACTTTTTCTTTTGGTGCCAATTTGTTTTTTTTTATGCTTTCAAAGGTTGGAGAGCACATGAATTCATGAGAGAGAGATATATGGAGAAAATAAATTTGTTTTCTTTTCATTTTGTCAATTTTTTTTTCTTTAGGCCTACTAGCTACCTCAATGAGGTTTTGAACTAGTAAGTCTTCCTAAGTGTCTCAAACGATGTTTTCACCTAGGATATTTTATATTTCTTCTTATTTTGTCTTTATTCCAACCCATTGACCACCTCATGGAGATTTTAAATTAGTGAGTCAATATTAGGTGCCTCAAAAGAGGTTTCACCTTGACATTTTATTCTTTTTCCTTTTTCTCTTTTTCCAATTTTGTTTTTCTATCCTATTGCACTTGAAAAAGCAAAACCTCTTTCAAGTATAGGAATACCTCCAATGGAGCCATGCGCTCATCAAGATGACAGATAAAATTATGTGTACACTTGAAATACATGCCTTGACATGCACCTGAATATGAGAGATGAATTTCTTTGACTAAGATTGTATCAAGTACTGTGGAAGAAGAGTGTGTTGCTGAAACTTAATGATTGTCAGGAACCATATTTCAAGATAGATTTGATGCCCTTGGTTTGCTTTCTGATTGGGATCACTCTTCATGTATTATTCTACCATTAAATTCAAATATTCCTCTTTTTGCTAATTATTCTCTTAAACACATGGAGGAAATGATGGTAAACATAAGGAAAATTCCTTAATATCTGATTATGATGTCTTCTCTTCATCATGTGTAGCCTATGATTCTTTGATATTCTCATTTGAATCTTCTTTTTTCTGAATGTTTTCCTTCAATCACATCAAGAGAATCACTTTTTTTCAATATTCTTCCTCGTCTTATATGGATACCATTTAGATCAAGAGGAGATGTTTAGGATTGTTGTACCTATGCATTGTAAGTGGGTTGAGTTACATCTTTCTATGGATTTCAAAAAGCTTGTATATGTAGGTCATTGGGAGTGGATCTATGAAATGGATGTGGTTTAGGTTGTGTTTGTGGTGGAGATGGATGGGAGGGATAATATGGAGTTGGGTATGGAGGATAATGGGGAAAATAGTGAGGATATTGTGGATTTTTCCCATAAGGTCCTTGCCAACCTTGTTGCCAAGATCGGTTTTTTTGTTGAGATGGCCAAGGTTTCCAAGGAGGGGTTGTGTTCCAATTAGGTTGATATCTATCTTAATAAGCTTGAAATTGTGAAGTAGCTCCTTTCATCATATCAAGTTGATCAGGATGGCATGGTCTTCTTGGAGCTACATAACATAGCTTTTGTGGCGATTTAATTCCTCCATTGTCTTCTTGGTAAACTTCCTTAAACCTTGGTAATGATGGACAATATTTAGTAGCATATGATTCTACATGGATAAAACTAATATCCTCATCTTAATTTTGCTCATTTTTCATTCTTAAAATTTCTACTTGTTCACTTATATTTCTAAGTATTTCTATTTTAAGTTATCAAGAAAATTTCCAAGTTCATCTTGACTTACCAATTTTGATGCTTATTTACTTACTCTTTCCCTTCCTCTTGATATGCACTTGCATGCTTCGAATGATAATTGGTATACATCTCCTCTACTTATGAGATCATGGAGATCAATCCACTCATCCCTAATTGTTCTAAGTAAGAGGGCATTTAGAGTGTAAAATCCTAAATGATGTATTTTTTCCCTCTTAACATTATACATGAACCTCTCTAATAGATCTTCAAGGCTGTCATTTTTTTTTTATTTCATTCTAAATATTTTTTTCATATAATTCGACGACCTTATTGAATTAGTGCCTAGACTCATGAACCATTTAAGATCTTTATCGTTCAATGTTGCAGGAGACAATGTCACTCCTTGAGTGTGTGATAAGCAACCATAATATCCACAAACTATTACAAATTCAAAGAGAAAGGTTTCAAGATCCTCTGACCTCATACAATGGAATTTGGGAAGGAAAGATGGAGGGATTTTCTTCATATGCAAACTAACATCCATATCTTGAATCATAAATCCAAGAGGATATTATTCATTATCATCTTCTCCATCAATTTCTTCTACCTTCTCTTCCATATTTTATAATTCTACTTGCAAAAGTGTATGGTGATGGGGTTATTACTATACGACGTGACCGAATAGGGGGGTTCGTGTTGAAGAAGTATTTTTAAATATTTTTTTCCAATAAGAATTCTAATGCAATGCAATTTTATGTTTCAAAATGAAATATGACTAATGCAAATTTTTTTGTTTTTTGAAGAAAGAAAAGAAATGAATCAATTAGGGAAGAAAACAATGCATACTTTGACACCTCCCTAGAAATGACACCAAAAATTTATGAGCCTCGGTATTGCAACAAGAATGCTGCAAATTCCAAGGCTAGGAACTTTAATTATCAACCTAGGCTTTGTACAAACTTAAGAGGTATTGGAATTATGTGTGCAACATACAATATGTCCTTATTTGGTTGATCTAATGTAATAGAGTGAATGCTCTGAAATCAAATCCTAAATTAATTTCAGAAATTGAATTTTTTTTTTTGAAAATTAATTAACCCTAGGAAAGAACAACAATTTGTAATTGAAATCCTAAGATCATGAATTCAAATAAAAAGACCTAATCTAATTTGAAAAAATTAATGTCCTATGTGGTGTTTCTGCTTCCTTAATCATGTATTTAGATCCTATGGTCATAGTTCAATCCAAAAATACAAAATCCAAGATTTGGGAGAAAATCTGGTCGAGTTTACATGTGCTACAAGAGTTCTACATGCAACTATCTTTTCACTACAAGGAAGTCTAATTTGGAAATGACTCACTGAATTACTAAGTAAATAAAATGAAAATGGGATGGGACAAATTTTTTTAGTAAGCAAGATGCCTTAGGTTTGCATTCCAAGTATAATTACTCCAAAATACCCTTGTTCAAACATTCTAAGTAATAACAGAAAATTACTACTCTAAAATCTAGAAATTCAAGAACTAGTGATCTAGTTAATCTATCAAATACCTAACTTTATCAAGTGAAAATGAAAGGGGGTGATTTCTTTTATAAAAATTAAAATTATTATGACCTAATACAAGTGGAATAAATTCAAATGGATGTCATTAACCCCTTTTTAAAAAATAGCATAAATTTACTACTATTTCGTTATAAGGCATTTTGAGAAATCTTATATTCCTGAACTAGTAACCAAATCCAAGTAGCACAATGATTAAGGTGACCTTAAAAATTTATTATCAGGATGAATAATGTTTTTAAACTAGAAAAAATGTGCAAAATAACTCATTTAAATCATTATCTCAATCCTAGAGCAATAAAAAAAATACTAAATACAAAAATATGAAAAACAAAAATAAGTGATGCATGTGAATAAAAATGGAAAATAACATAAAAAAAAAATTGTCTAAGAGGGCTCTGAGGCTCCTAGAATGGAAAATCCAAAGGAAGACTCATATTCCTATGGAAGAAACCAAGCCTTAGAAGCTAAAAATGGCACCAAGCTTCATTATTGAATTAGTCCAAGTACATCCCTGTGAGAAAAGAAAATGGAGCTTCCAGAAAACAAGTTTTCTCCACAATAAGGCTAAACAATACATACCCCTAGAGGAAAATTTGTATTTGTACTTATACAAAATTACGAGGAAGCATTATTCTTGAAAGGAGGAAGACTTCCCCTCCCAAATCCTTAAATAGTGTATTTGGTTCCCAGCACTAGGAGTTTGCAGTAAATGAGAGGAAACACATTCCTAGAATTTCTCAATCATCAGAGTTCCATAATATCTCCTGAATTTATCAATGATTTCGTGATATTTTGTTCATTTATTTTCCAATACTTATCCTATATTAGTAGGGAGAAAGTCCCTAAATCATATCCTTCTCCAAATTTTCATAATTTTCCCAATATTCTCGGAATGCTATACAAAATAAATAATATTAGGCACAATTATGCAATTACATTTAAACCTTCATAAGAACATATTAAAGCATATTTTTTTTTATTATGTGTAGAAGGAGAGATTCAATATATATGTTATGTGCCCAAGAAAGGTTAGATGGGCCTTAATTTATGTCTAATTTAGAGGCCCATCATACCCCCCTAGTGAAACTGTTTCTCATCCTCTGACTAACCTATAATCCTCCTAACCTTTTTGTTCTTCATGTGTGCTAGCCTATTCCATTATCTGTTTATTGGTTCATGTGCTTCTCCTCCTACTGATCTTCTTGCAGGTGATGCATGGAGGTCCTTAGGTGCCTTTGCTGGTGTGTTCATCCTCCTAGAGTCTATTTGTGGTCCTTTTAAGACATATCCATCAAATTATTCTCATATTTTGACCTTGATGTGCCATATACAAAATTTGTACATGAAATTTTTCAACTTCCTGTAGCAGCCTTCTCTTTGCTTCTTTCCTGGTAGGTAAATGAAGTGAGGGTTATGAGTGGTAGGTATAGGAAAATAAATAAATTATCATGCTATTTTTGAAATTTAGAAACCTTTTAGAGAGCTACTTTCCTTGTAAATAAGTTTCTTATAACATTTACATGGTTTCTAGTAGTGCTACAAGAAGCCTGTAGTTGCTAGGAATTTCCTGTAGCAATTGCAATCATGAGTAAAAATGGAGTTTTATACCTACTTGAAATTTGAAATGAGTGAATGGGAGAATGTTGGATTTTTCCATGGAGTGTGTAAGAAGAGGAGAGAGAGAAGAGAGGAAAAAAACTACTCCTCTGGGTCTACGATCACCTTTGATAAACAAAATTTATCTTGGTTAACTTCCTGTAGAAAATCTTTAGCTGTAGCAGCCCTATTTCACCTGTAAAAACATTATTTCACATGCCAGGAGGTGGTGGGTCCACCTTTTATTTATTTATTTATTATTTTTATCTTTTCTTCTTCTTGTTTTTTTTTTCAAATATTTTCTTTCTCTTCATATTTTTGTCTTTTTTTTCATTGAATGGACAATAAACTCAAAGTTATTTTTCTGTTAACTAACTTCACCCCTAGTTACCCATTTGCACTCCTTTCCTTCCATCATAACTAACTGCTAACTACCAACTTTCTCAAGTACCCTTTACTTTTGTCTTGTTCCTCTTCCACATGCGTGTGTCTTGGTGGAAAAAGTGAAGCTAATTTCTAGATAAGGCTGAGGTTGATCTGCAATTGATTTTGGCTATAAAAGAGCTTTCCTTCTCACACTTTTAATTTCTTCTTAAGCTAGAATAGATTCTACAAAGGTTTAGATTATTTCATACCTGAGCCTTACCATTGATTTGTTTTTGCAGGTGATATTGAAGCTGCTGATATGATTGTTGAAGTTGTATTTGGTGGTTCTAAAGTTGCCACAAAAGTTGCATGTGATAATCTACTAGAGGTGCTATTATTGATAGCCTTGACTCTAGAGTTCTTATAGGGTTTATTTTGTTGTTTTTGTTGCTTTGCATCCCTAACTTAAATGTTGTTGCTAAGATTCTCATGATGTGAGTGTTTAATTTGATGAATAACTTGATGCTTACATGCTTTACTGATACCTTTCTTGTATGTTTGTAGGTTCCTCTCTGATGTCTAGGTTGTTGTTGATGGTGAAATGCCTCCTTGGAGTGCATTAAGCTCTTCATATTCACCTCACAGATTTTCATGTCTTCTTGGATGCTTGATAAAACCACTTATAATTCTTTATGATGATTATGCAGGTTTTCTAGAGGAACACGTTTCCTTCTTGTAAAAGGCATTCTTTGTATTTGTTTTAATTCCAATATACATGGGGCGATAAGGAGGCGTGTCGTAAGGCTAAGAAGGATTAGAGTGTTCTTGGAAGAATGATGTGAAGGAAATCTATGTTTTTGCAAAAAAAAAATGTTACAGAAGTGACAAGGTGTAGGGTTTGAGTAAAAAATAATTGTGCTTGAGATGGAGGAATGATGAGAAGCTAGCAGGAAATGATGGGAAAAATCTCCTAATTGATTTTTTACACATCAAGAACCTTTGTGATTTTTTTTTCCTCAATCCACCTTCATGTAGCTTGCTGTAACTTCGTGTAGCAATTACATAGTTTCTGGTATCAGTTCCGGACAACCCCTTGTAGCAGAATTGTTTTAGCCATATCTCTAAAAAAATAGAATGGATTGACCTGAAATTGTTTAACTTATTACTATCATCGTTATGCACCTCCCCATAAACAATATCAGCCATTGGATGCACAAATCATGAGAGAACATAAAACTGGCTATAGGTGATAGACGTCGATTTCTCACAAACCATGTACTATAATGTGCTAAAATTTCTTAAGCATGTTATCATCATCTATATGCATGAAATTACTCTCTTTTATGATTATTCTCTTAAACACATGGAGGAAATGATGGTAAACATAAGGTAACTTTCTCAATATCTGATTTTGATGTCTTCTCTTCATCAAGTGCATTCGTTGATTCTTTGATGTTCTCATTTTAATCTTCTTTTTTTGAATGTTGTCCATCAATGTCATCAAGAGAATCACTTTTTTGCAATACTCTTCCTAAGCTAATATGGATACCATTTAGATCAAGAGGAGATGTTTGGGAGTTTTGTAACCTCTACATTGTAAGTGGGTTGAGTTACTTCTTTATATAGGTTTGGAAATGGTCGTACATGTAGTTGATTAGGAGTGAATCTATGTGATGGATGTGGTTTAGGTTGTAGTTGTGATGGAGGTGGATGGGAGGTTGCCAAGGCAGGAGTGTGTTCCAATTAGGTTGAGATAGATGTGAATAAGCTTGAAATTTTGAAGTAGGTCCTTGCATCATATCAAGTTGATAAGGTTGTTGTGGTCTTCTTGGAGCTACATAACATAGCCTTTGTGGTGATTGAATTGCTCCATTGTCTTCTTGGTAAACTTCCTTAAACCTTGCTAGTGATGGAAAATATTTGGTAGCATATCATTCTGCATGGATAAAACTAATATCATCATCTTATTTTTTGTCATTTTGCATTCTTAACATTTCTACTTGTTCACTTAGATTACTAAGAATTTCTATTTTAAATTTTCAAGAAAATTTCCAGGTTCATATTGGCTTACTAATGTTGATGCTTATTTACTTAGTCTTGCACTTCCTCTTGATATGCTCTTGCATGTTTCACAAATTTCTTCGAATGATAATTGGTATACATCTCCTTTACTCACGAGATCAAGGAGATCAATCCACACATCCCTAATTGTTCTAAGTAAGAGGGTTTTTAGTGTGTAAAATCCTAAATGATGTAATTTTTCCCTCTTAACATTATACGTTAACCTCTCTATTGCGTCTTCAAGGATTTCATCTTCTTTTTTATTCATTCTAAATATTTCTTCCTTAAGATCATGGTATTTATATTTTTCTAGAAATATCTTTTGCATATAATTCCATGACCTTATTGAATTAGTGCCTAGACTCATGAACCATTTAAGAGCTATATCCTTCAATGTGGCAGGAGACAATCTCAATCTTTGAGTGTGTGATAAGTAGCCATAAGATATATAATGTATTTCAAATTCAAAGAGAAAGGTTTCAGGATCCTGTGACTTGATATAATGGATGTTGGGAAGGAAATATGGAGGGATGTTCTTCATATGCGCATTGACATCAGTATCTTGAATGGGAAATCCAAGAGGATCTTCTTCATTATCATCATCTCCATCAATTTCTTCTACCTTATCTTCCATATCTTATACTTATACTTGCAAAAGTGTATGGTGATGTGGTTATTATTGCACCACGTGATCGAATGGGGGGGTTGGTGTTGGAGTAGTATTTTTAAATATTTTTTCCAATAAGAATGGTAATGCAATGCAATTTTATGTTTTGAAATGAAATATGCCTAAGGAATTTTTTTTTTTTTTGCAAAAAGAAAAGAAATGAATCTATTAGGGAAGAAAACAATTTATACTTTGACACCTCCCTGGAAACGACGCCAAAAATTTATGAGCCTCGGTATTGCAACAAGAATACTGGAACTACTGAGTCTACAAACTTTAATTATCAACCCCGGGTTCGTACAAACTTAAGAGGTATCAACACTATGTGTCCAGCATACAATGTGTCCTTCTTTGGTTGATCTAATGTAATGGAGTGAATGTTATTAAATGAAAGCCTAAATTAATTTTAGAAATGGAAATGTTGCTTTGAAAGGGAATTAATCCTAGGAAAGAACAACAATTTGTAATTGAAATCCTAAGAACATCATTTCAAATAAAAAGACCTAATCTAATTTGCAAAAATGAATGTCCTAAGTGGTGTTTATGCTTCCTCTGTCATGTATTTAGATCCTAGGGATCATAGTTCAAGCCTAAGAGAAAAAAACCAAGCTTTGGGAGAAAATCTAGTTGAGTTTACATGTGCTACAAGAGTGCTACATGCAACTATGTTTTCACTACAAGAAAGTCTGTTTTGGAAATAACTCAGCAATTTACTATGTAATAAAAAGAAAATTGGATGGGACAAATTTTGTTGGTAAGTATGATGTCTTAGGTCTCCATTCCAAGTGGAATCACTCCAAAATTCCCTTGTTCACACGTGCTAAAAAATAACAAAAAATTACTATAAAATCTGGAAATTCAAGAACTAGTGATTTAGTTAATCAATCAAATGCCTAACCTAATCAAGTGGAAATGAAATGGGGTAATTTTTTTATGAAATTTAAAATTATTATAACGTAATAGAAGTGGAATAAAGTCAAATGGATCTCATTAACCCATTTTAAAAAAATAGCATAAATTTACTACTATTTCGCTACAAGGCATTTCCAGAAATCCTATATTCGTGAACTAGTAACCAAATCCAAGTAGCTCAATGATTAAGATGACCTTCCAAATTTATTCTAAGGATGAATAGTGTTTTTGAACCTATGAAAAACTTGCAAAAGGACTAACTTAAATCATTTAACTCAATCCCACAACAAGAAAAGAAACAATACTAAATACAAAAATATGCAAAACAAAAATAAGAGATGCTTGTAAATAAGAAGGGAAAAGAAAATAAAGAAATTGTGCAAGAGGAATCTGTGGCTCTTGGGATGGCCAAGCCCAAGGAGGACTTGGAGTCCTATGGAAGAAACCAAGCCTTAGAAGCTAAAAATGACACCAAACTTCATTATTGAATCAGTCCAAGTACATCCTTGCAAGAAAATAAAACAGAGCTTCCAAAAAACAAGTTTTCTCTATAATAAGACTAAACAATACATGCCCGTAGAGGACAATTTGAATTGGTACTTATACAAAATGATGAGGAAACATTTTCCTTGAAAGGAGGAAGCTTTCCCCTCCAAAAAACCTCAAATAGTGGATTTGGTTCCCAACACTAGGAGTTTGCAAGAAATGACAAGGAACACTTTCCTAGATTTTCTCAATCATCGGAGTTCCAAAATCTGTCCATAATTTATCATTTATTTCGTGATATTTTGTTCATTTATTTTCAAATGTTGATCCTCTCGTTGTAGGGATCAAGGCCCTAAATTATCTCCTTCTCAAAATCTTCATAATCTGCCCAATATTCTCATAATATTCTACAAAAATAAATAATATTAGGCACAAATATGAAATTATCTTTAAACCTTCATAAGAACATATTAAAGCATAAAAGAACATTATTAAGTGTAGAAGGAGAGATTTAATATATATTTTATGTGCCTAAGAAAGGTTATACAGGGCTTTAAAATTTATGTCTAATTTAGAGGCTCATCAAACAACATAGATGATACGTCATGACATGTGTCAACGAGTCTTCTCCAGGATTTCCATTGAATTTTGAGATGTTTTGGAGGTAAAAGAAGCTTATTTTTCATTCTACGCAAAGAAGGAGAAATTTTTTTGTTCTTCCATGTTGGATGATGAATTTTATTAACACAAAAAGAAATAGATGAAAAAAAGGTTAATCTAGGCATAAATGATTATCAAGCAACCATGAACTGCAATATACATCTGGGTGAACCAAGAAATTAACATACTGCTGCCAATCTCCGTACATGTTGTGTTCGGTATATCACGGTATACAAGGAAGAAAACTCGACTACCTATGGATGGATAGAAACCTATTGGGGAATCCCAAAATATACTAAACGGTACGTGGGAGTGCAGTCCGTAGTAGTGTTGTCTAATGTGGAACCATCTGATGAGAGCTTTCCCATATACTTTTGATGCGTGGAGTGTCATCCGATATACTTGAAGGTACGTGGAGAACAATCCCATACACTTACGTATGTGGAACAATATTTAACAACGTCGTAACACGTCTCTAGCCTAGACCTCTAAATGTTTTCATTAATGTTACAAATGCTCCTTAGGTTGATTCAATAAATTTTAATGTTTATCTTTGAGTAAGTTACAGTTTTACGGCTCACCACGAATGTCACCTAAGCATCCAAAAATGCTATTTTCTCTTTCAATGAAAATATAGGTAAGGAAGGAAGAAAAAATCAAGATGCAACAAACAACATGGAAGATGCAAATTTCCTTTCGATGCAATTGTTCCTAATCCAATGCACATGCAAAACCAGGGAAAAATTTAAAGTTGGAAATTTATCTTAAAGTTTAGAATCATCGATGAATCTTACTAGTCCCTAATATGAAAATTTCAAAATGTTTGGGGATAATTTTTGTAAAGATACCTATATCTATAATAGTTTTATAATATTTTATATAAAAATTTTGGCGATTTTTTAGAAAAAATGATTTTATACTATAAATAGTATCCTTCTATCTGAACATGTCCAGATACATCACCTTAATTAGAGAAGATAATTGAACTTGTGATAAGTGTTATAAAAATCTGCCTCATCGCCATTTAACCAAGACCCTAATTTTTTTTTAATATTTATTTATAAAAAATTTATAAGTTAGTTAATAAACTAAATGTTCGTTCCGGTTCAAAACGATTTAATCTCAATAAAATAATATATTAATGTATGTAATAAAGTTAAAAAGATTATAAATGCACTCAAGCAAATGAGATATCTGGTTCCTCTTCTTTAAGCCTATGTTTTTTTATTAATTGATCAATCAAATTTAAAATTAAAACTTATCCAAATAATATTACGTATAAGTTTAGATGTATAAAATGTCCCGAAAAGTCAAATCCAAAGTTCATGTTTAATTTTAATTATATATGATTAAAACAAATTATTATATTTTAATTTTTTATATTCTAATATTAACTGACCCAATACCACAACAATAGGTAAAACCTTAAATAACTGCTTTTTAACGGTAGAACACTTCTCCATACATTTAGCTCTTCAACATCATTTAAAAATAAATAAAAAATTCATAACTTTTCTCGTAGTTTTTTCCGAATAATACATGGTTTCAAATTTCATAACATAGGTTTCGATTAGGCTTACTAATTTAAATAAATATTTTTAGAATTAATCACATGATAAAGGTTTTGATTGACTTTCACCCGTACAAAGTAATCACAAAAATCTTAGAACTTACCCATCCATTTTTGTGAAAAAAAAAAAAAAAAAACAAATAACCAAATATTTAATTGGAATTTACCCAGCTCTTCAACCTCAAATATTTAATTGGAATTTACCCAGCTGTTCAACCTCCTAATTATCAAATTGTACATGTACTGTATCTGGATGACCCAGCACACATAAATCGGCGCTAGGGGAGAGGTTTGGGTGCTCACTTCTCGGATTTTTAACGGTCGGTGCTCATCCCCCATTTAATTCTGGCTCCACTATCGAGAATCGTTCGCCACCTTACAAGTACTTCAGTATCCAAACGTCCGAAAACCTGTGGTCAAGGTTCGGCTGAAGGCCCGGAATCGAATAATCCTTCCCTAAAAGAGTGCATAGTTGAAGGGAACCTAGAAGCTGTTAATTCTCAAATTGTACATGTAGTGTACCTGCACGACCTAAACACTGATACAAAATCGGCGCTAGGAGCGACGTTTGGGTTTGGATTTTAGGTTTCATTCATGGCGAGCGTTATTTAGCCCTATCCACCCTCCTACGCGGCAGAGCATTTTTATGTGAATGGCAGATTCCCCAAATATTCAGATTAAAGAAGTCAATTGTTTTATTAAATATAATCTCGAATTGATGTCTTCAAGCAACCCAGGAGCCGGCGGCGATCGAGCTCAAACCCCACAATGCGTGTTACAATGCCACAGGAAAATAAATCCCACCTTGCGCGACTCTAACTGACAATGAAACCTATATATTTCATTGATGCTTTCAAGTTTCCGTCACTGCCTCACAACTTCCCACCCGCGCAATCCTGCCTGCACATTCTCTGTCTTCCTCATTCGCATTACTATTCTTCACCGGCTACATCCTGCACACAAGATGGGCCGATTCAGTGCGCTAGTCTTCTTGGTTTTTATAGTTGGATTGTTGAGCTCAGCCTATATGGCAAACGCTAAATCAAAAGCAGAGTCTCCCAGCACCGAAGCACCAAAGGCGGAGCCGGGAAATTCTCCCACACCATCCCCACCGGCCTCAACCCCTTCTGGAGCCGCCAAAACGCCAAGCTCAGCCTCATCGCCGTCCTCAACACCTAAAGCTCCTGCTCCTGCTTCCCACGCGTCCGGCCCCTCGGGTGCGAGAGGCCCATCCAGCGCTTTGCCACCGAGCAGCGGAGCCGCGGCGACTGGTACTGTGGAGAAGGTCATGGTCATTTTTGGAGCTGCCTTGCTCGGAGGAGCCTGCACCTTCCTTATCTAAGTCACATGCATCGTATAGTCTTTCCATCCCGTGTCCATTTATGCTTTTTTTTTCCGCATTGATTAGTTAGAATCTGAAATAGCCGTTCACTCGTATGTTCAATTCAAGCGTGGGTTCCTGGATCTCAGTCTTCTCTTCAGATTTCTTTTCTGGTTCTACAGTTTCACCTACGGTTGATAGAGTGGATGGCCACCATATTCATTGGACATACGTTGATTTATTATTTTTAATTTAGAATAAGTATGGCTGGTGTTCGAATCATATGAGTAGTTGGGATTAAGAATTATTAGTGTGATTTCGCTGGAATTCTTGTCTCATCTCAATATTGAATAAAAAACCATAATATTGCAGAGAAAATATAGGATCGCTATGTTGTCCTGACTAATGTTATAAAAATGCAGTATTACTGCAAATAATACGAACGAATGTGGTATCCTCATTTTTTTCAGATTGGGTTCAGAAACACAAGTAGCAGTTGTAGCTCTTTAACCTGGATCTATGAGATTTTTTTTGGGGGGGGGTTTCTTATATTTTACTGAATTATCAGATGATAAATTAATGAAGATCTAGCTGGTTGCTCTTATCCACATTTCTGGGCATCGTTGATAATGATTTAGTTGACTGTAAATTTATTGCAGATTTTACAATATTTTTAAAGTTTAGTAGCTGTTTAACCTGGATCTATGAGAATTTTTGGGGAAATTTCTTATATTTTACTGAATCATTGGATGATAAATCAATCAATGTATAGCAGGAGGATCTTATCCACATGTCTGGCCATGGTTGATGATGAAATGTTGACTGTAAATTTATTGCAAATTTTACGATATTTTTAAAGTTTAACGGATAGGATTGAAGTTAAATAATTGAATTCACTCTTCTCTATCATATTTATAAAATATTTTTGAAATATACGATGGAAATGGAAATAAAAATAAAAAAGTCTCGAAATTTTGCAACCACTATAAAATCCAATGAGAGAAATATATTTGGAAAATATTTTTTCGTATTAGGGCGGTCATTAAAACTATATATATATATATATATATATATATATATATATATATATCACTAAACAACATGCGTTCCATGGTATCTTATCTTATGGCTGTCACTAAAACTATATATATATATATATATTTATATATATATAATATTTTACCGAACCACATGGAACCCATGGTATAATCGTTGTTCTCTTCACTTTACCAGGAGATCTGAATTCTTATTAATGGCGAAGGTTCATCGCTCTTCAGTCTCGCTGATAATAGTTTAATAGAAAAAATGGTTTTTTTGAGCAATATAATTTAGAGTAATATTGTGGTTTTTTGAATGACTAAATAATTTTAATAGTCTGAAAAATTTGAAGATTAATTGACCACCAAAAACTATTCATATGAAATTATTCATATTAAATAAACAAACTCCTTTCCATAAAATATAATTGTAACTTCAACCCACTGTTCTATCAAATAGCATTTATTTGTCATTCCTGTTGAAATTAATAAATTTTATAACAAGAATTTGATGGATAGCATTTATTTGTCATTCTGAAATTAATAAATTTTATAATAAGAATTTGATGGATAATTGGTATTGATGCTTTTAGACACAGAATTTTCTTTAGAACATAGTATTTCTTATTCTGCTTCAAATAAAATTTCCGTCATCAGATTCATATGTGTTTATACTTCAAAACAGTATTTTATTTTGTAATTTAAAAATAAAAATAATTTTTTTCACATTTATCATTTCCAAAATATTTAATTATAAAATATAGTTTAAAAAAATTGTTTTGTTCTTTAATATTTATTTAAATATAATAATTATTAAATATTAAAATTATAATATTAATTATTTTATTATTTAATTGTTATATTATATTTTATCTTTTCAAGAAAATGCAAATTGGATATTTTATTTTATTATGTTAAACATTCCATTATGGTTTTCTTTTTATATAAATGAAATAAATTATATCATATATTACTTCTTAAAATATTTATACAAAATTTTATAAATAATATTAATTTTTTTAACAAATAATAAGTTAATAATATAAATATATTAATAAATAATAAATTAATAATATAAATATATTTATTAAATATTATTTCATGATTGTAATTTATATTTACAATTTTTTAGAAATCATCTACATGTATGGCTTAAAGGTTCTTCCTAACCATCTATTCTACTGAAATGCTTGAAAACAATGTCTACTATGAGCACTAGGAAAGGCCGGCTTGCCTCTTTCAAAACATATAGCTTGAGTATTTTGCTACCAAATAAATTGTTGATCAGGACTTCTGATTTTCTTTTGAATCTACTAATTAAATCAAGGTTCTCATCTATCGAAAGAAGATTAAAGTTTGAATCATTACTTCGAAAAATATATTGGTAAAATATTTTTCTAACATTAAAATCCCCAAACTGGAAAATATTACCCTCATTCCTTAAAATGTAGATATTATATTCTAAAATATTATAAGGTAAATTCTTATCCAAATTTTCTTTTTAATGTAAAGGGTAAAGTTGATACGCATGCATTAACAAATTGAGAAATAAATCATTCCTTAAAATGTAGATATTATATTCTAAAATATTATAAGGTAAATTCTTATCCAAATTTTCTTTTTAATGTAAAGGGTAAAGTTGATACGCATGCATTAACAAATTGAGAAATAAATCTTCGTAGCAATAATGCCATACATCTTGATCCAAATGGGAAAACAATATTTTAATAATATTAGAATATTAGCTTATCGTTTAATTAAATTAAATACAAATAGCATTAATGATATTTCTTAATACTTAATAATTTGTGACTTTACACTCAAATGCTTGTAATGATTTAAAGGGTGAGTGTGTCATGTTTATTGCATTTAAAGTGCAAATCTACAAGTCTTAAAAAAACATCATGAGGTAGTGACTGACTCATATAAAATATAATCAGAGTTATACTTTCTTGATTTGTAAGATGCGAGTTGGGAAACCAAATCATATGCGAATTTTTCTTATTAAATGCTTGTGCATTATAGTTTCCTATAACGAAACATTTTATTAGAATGAGTGTCTATGTAAAATTAAGAATTTCGAAACATTGTACTTGCCAAAGAAAGAATCATTTTTCTTGATTGTCATGGACTTCCATTATTATTTTTCCCTCTCATCTCAAATCGTGCCCATTATGTGCGAAAAATCCTTTTTCCCTATGTTTTAAATATTTGAAGTGAAATAAACCATATATATTTTAGAAAATTTGAAAGAATAATAATGCTATACATTGAAATGTAGTTTTACCTTAAAATATTTTAATGGGAAGAATAGAAAACAATTAGAAATGTACACTTATATTATTCGTTGAATTAACTTAACTACAAATAATATAATATTTATATCATATGAGATCAAAACCTTTATCCATTACTTGAAATAGATTAAATCCGTGATCACTTAACAAGAGTTAAATTACAATGGGTTGAATAAACATTAACTAAAATATGCTAAACGCATACCTAAAAAATACAAAAGAAATATTGGGGGGATTTTTATCCAAAAAGTCAAGTTCGGGAGCTAATGTACCGCTTGTGACCTTGATGGTACATACAAATCACACATGTGTGTAATCATGAGAAAAATATAACATATTCCTATTAAGATTATCCAATATTTTATTTTATTTTGCAAACAAACATCTCATGTAATACAATATTATGAACAATTTAAGGTTTCAATTACCATTGTTTTTTTTCATTAAGAAAACATCTTAAAAATAACAATCTTTTTCAATCAATCTACAACATTCTTCAATTTTTCAGCCTTCACTAGCAACACTTTTTCTTCCATCATGGTTCTCACAAAGTGTTATTGAACATCAATTTGCTTCATTTTAGTATGATAATGAGGTTTTTTTGCTAGAATGATTTCACTTTTACTATGAATATTGATCCTTTTAACTTACTATATGAACATTATAATTGAGAAAAATATCTATAACCACATATCTTAATTAATTGTGTGAGGGGTTATGATGTATTTAGGTTATGCACTTAAGCATGCAACTATAATTAGTCTCTTTCCCATCTAGTTTATTTCTCCTCCAAATGGATTGAAGACATAACTACTTGTAGAGCTTCTATGACTTGGATATATAGCCAAATCCGAATAGATAAATTTGTGTTCATATAAAACTCTATGTACTCTAGGTATTCATTGAAAACATGATTCCTATCCTATAGTGCCCCACATATACTAAAAAATTCTCTTTATAGTTTTTTTAATTCTACTTGGTTTCGACATATACTTGATCAAAACTCCTATGGCATTGCCATTTTTTTGTCTATTATAAACCATTGCATACATCAAATTACCAAAAAAAATAGCACACAAAACATACAACATGTCCTCTTCCACTCATGTCTTACGACATTAATCTATAGATAACTTCACACTTGCAAATAAAGTGACCTTAATTGGCATAAACGCGTCCATACTAAAACTGTAAAATACTATCTCAACAATTTTCCTTTTATTCAACTAGATTTTTCGATTGCATTGATCTTCTTTTAATTTCCAGGGCCAAAATAAAATTGGTAGCACCAAGATCTTTCATATCAAACTTAGAAGATGAGACTATCTCATGAATATGATGACCCAAAAAGTGGAAATGGGCCATTAGGGACATGTAACAATATGCATGCATGTATATTCCTAGGAATGTGTACATCTTCCAACGAATATGGGCTCGAAAATCTGTAAACTGTAAATCAAGAATCCAACAAGATTACTATCTTATTATGGCTAGGAACACATACACACTCAAAATGGGCATATTCTTCAAAATGTGCATGTGATCTAAGAACATGCATGCGTTATGGGAACATGTACCCACTTTAGGAATGTGCATGCATTCTAGGTTGGTGTAAACATTACTAATGTGATTTTTTTTTTATGTGTCAACCACCCCATTCTTTATCAAATTAGGACTATGTGATGCTATTTTTTAAATTTGGTTTAAAATTGGAAAAAAAAAACCAGAATAATACCTTCAATGAAACCATTTTCTTTAATTACAAAGAAATTGTAAGACACATAAATTAATTAAGACCCAAACCCACCATCACCAAACCAAGAACAAAGGAATCCAAATGATGAAATCCATGCATATTTAGCTACATTAAGGTCATTGTTACAAAATATGTAAAACATTAAATGACTATCTAAAGTGTCTCTCGGAAGGTCATTAAACTCGAGCATATCATCCATATCCAATACCCAAGTCCAATTAGCCAAAATTCCTAGTTATAGGGCTAGAATGTGTGAACACTATAGAAATGGCATAAATAAAAAACCAAAGAAATAAAAATTACTAAAAAATATATGTCATATTTGTTTGTTCATCCAAGAGACAAAAAGTTAACACTCATAAACAAAAAATGAATTTATATGTATTGGTGCATCTGTAATCCATTTCTAGATAAATATAAGGATAAGTTGTTTATGGTATTCAATAAAAATTCTTGTAATAATAGGGAGGTAATTCTATAATTATTAAGAAAGTTATGCGGCATGTTTTTCCTAGATTACATGCCCAATAATTTGACATAGGGAAATTCCATGAGGTAATTCATGGGCATGCGCATGATAGAAAAAATGTTAGGTCGAGCCCTGCACTAGGTCATTTTACACCTAGATGAATGTGTAACCCGAATACCTGACATATTCCTATTCTAGATACCATTGTTTAGAACCATATGATGCTAGCCTCATGGACCCACATTCTAGTGCAACATGGCAACTTGGAGACATCATCACGCAAGCTACCGCCAAAAACAAATGTTGTAGGTAGAGTAGGATTATCTAACGCTACAACAAGGCTTGACCACTAGAGGTTGCAAGGGAGTTAATTTCAGCCTCACAAATTTACCAAGTATAGTAGATTTGTCATGGCTATATTGGTGACAACATGCAACATAGCTTTTATGGAGGAGGTTATTATCTTGAAAATATTTACATTTTTTATTGTGTGTGTGTGTGTGCGTGTGCGTGTGCGTGTGCGTGTACGTGTGTGTGTGTGTGTGTATGTGTGAGTGTACATGTGTGCATGTTCTTGTGTGTGTGTGTGTGTGTGCATACTTTATTGTTTATTTTATGCATTTATTTGATTATATGTTTTTTGTAGTTGTTATTCCCTAATAGTACCCCACCCTTCCCTATGGATGTATCAATACCATTTTTGGCCACTAATGATACAGTTGATTCCATCTATTCATTTAGTGTTCCACACAACTGGGTACGATGAATTAAGCATATCCCTCTTTGCAAATATTTTCATATGATTTTTGTCCATAATATAGATTCTTTTAATTTTTAGTATAATTGTATTGTTAATTTAATATTTTCACAAATTATGGTAACATTAGGGTAGGAAGTGTGCCTAATTGGGGAAGACATATGTTCCTCTTTGTTGGAAATACTAAGAAGGGGGTTGAATCAATAATCCTTTCAATTAGAGAATTAGTTAATCTTCAATTATTATCAGTGTTTATACAACGATAGCAGAAAAAAAAGGAGCAAAAAATCACACATTTTTTAAGGTGGAAACCCACTCCGGGACAAAAACCACGTGATTCTTTTCTAATAATTCTTTAATATTCAACTCCAATTGAAAATAAAGCTCCAACTTCCTAGAATCTAGAAAATCATTCTTCTCTAGCTCCCACTGGATGGACGCTCCAACGCTCAAGATTCTTCAGTAGTCAATTGAATGGATGCCACAACACCCAATGAGCTAAAAATCACCCTAGCACCACCCTACCGCCCTATAGAAGAATAAAAGAAGAATGGACTCTCGTACTAGGGAAAATGGTCCACTTTACAATGATATAGAATGATGTAGAAGAAGAAGACACACTAGACCATAACCCCAATTATGACACAACCACCTAATGATGATCCTATACCTCCCGAAACTGCCTCTTCAACTCTTGGCAAATAGACACTAGTACAATTTTTACAATAATGTATTTACAATGACTTAGTATAATGATACCTTTATAGTGACTACATGTAGTGCTATCCACTTGAAGACTTCATGTGATGAACTTCTTACTGCTGTTATGCACCTTGGTTGCTGCTCTTGTCATGCTACCCTCTGCTGCACCTTGCTTTTCTTTGCTTCCCTAGAAATTCTGGTACTTTGCAGCCCTTGACAACACATGATCTAGCTTTTTCTTTCCTTCTAGGAGCTCGATATTGAATCTAGTGTATCTCTGTTATTTCATATCCCTAATATGTGATTTTTGGTCCTGTAATAGTCCTATAATTCTTCTTTCCAATGCCATAGGTCTGACCCAATTTAGATTCTTCAGGAGAGAGTTATGACCAATCTCTCACAATGCCCGAATTATTGACTATTTCAGTAGAGTGAACTTGTACAAAGCTCCACATGTCAATGTTTCTTCATTCGGCTCTGAAATTGAAAGAGTGAAAACTAAGGTCCGTGAACTATCTACCACTTTTTATATAATTCCAATCTGATACTCAGAGAGAGAGAGTTATGATGATTTTCCCAAGGTCACTTATTTGAGATGAATTTCAGGAGCCTGCAAAAACACTTACTTCCACAGATTATATCTCCAAAAAATTTGTGCACCTTGATCTCAAATTTTTACAGGATATTCCTCACGATTTCGGCTTCACCTCATAAACATTTCAACTTCTGAACCTTCGTAGAAAAAAAGTTAGAGCGAAAATGGCATGATGACCTGTTTCAGAGAGCAAAATCCCTACATAAGGAGGATATAAGGATCACAATTTATATAAATTCTTAGGTTTAGAGGGGCTTCAAAAAGTGAATGTGGGAGGGATTTTAGGAGCTTAAAAATTATTAATTATGACTTTTCAATGACCCATGCCACAACCCCATGGGGCTTTAGCCGACTAACTCGGGGTACATGTAGAAATTTATTAATACTAATGTATTACCGTATTCTCCTGATCTAACAAATTAATCTTATGTTAAATATAGAATCCTTCCACTGTTAATTTTACGGAAATTAAATCACCAATTGCAAACAGATGTGAAGAAAATCAATCACACATAAACACAATTTTTTAACGGGAAAGCTTAAAGCTAAAAACCCCAACTATCATATATTATGTATACCAATAGATCATGTAATAATCTCATACAAAGCTTAGTACATCAAGCTCTCAGTACCATCAACAATCATTAAACATTGTCATGCAGAAATTTGCATATCTATGCACCAATTTCATGCCTCGTGACAGCCTGCCTCCATTGTGCAATCCCTGCTGAAGAAGTCCTCTGAATGAATTTGAATTTGCCTTGCCTTGATTGCGCAATCCTCATTGGCATCTCCAATGCATGTTAGATGCACTGAATGCATCACTATAGTCACAACAGATATTCCATCTCACCCTTTCACCTATCTCTCCACTGGGTCTCCACTGGAATTGACATGCAAGTAGTTAAATGATGTATTTGTTCAGTGGCAAGCAAGTCTCTAGTTATGACTTAATCAAGTAATTAATTCACTAAAATCTCACTAGTGTATATTTCAGTTAGACTAGATACAACTAGCTCAACTGAGTTTAACTCACTTAACTGAGTTAAACTAAATAACAACTCCTGTAACTACTCTTCCAACTTTGTCATAGCTTTGCCACTTCGGTTCTAACTGAGTCATCCATGCATGAGCCACCAATAACCCTAGGAATTGCGTAATTCCTTTAGCTCACTAATTTTCCAAATCTGTTCATTGAAATAAAGTGCTATAGGAGAATAAGTTGATATTGATTGTCGAATTATTATTAAGGGCTAATAATAATCGACATGCATCTATATTTAGATTGAAGATCTATAAATAGACCGCATAATATTATAAAAATAGAATTTCATATGTTTTTCACATTTGACCAACCATCTACAAATAACATCCTGCAACTTATATAATTTGCTCACCATGTCTAAAAATAGACATACACCTAAAAATAGCCTGCGGGCCCCACTTAGTGAAGGTACTTGTTTTTCTCTAAGCTCATCATCTTGTTGAATCTCAACACTCCCTCTCAACAAGATAGGGTTATCCTTCACCCCGATCCTGCATCTATGGTATTTGAATTTTCTCCTATTGAGCGTCTTCATCAGAATATCTGCATCCTGATCTTCCGTAGGAATGTATTGAAGCAACATGATGTTCTTCTGCACACAATATCTGATATGATGATACCAGATATCAGTATGTTTAGATCTATCGTGAAACACAAGATTAATCAAGATTTTAATGCAACTCTGATCATAACAATGTATCACTGTAGGATCTAAATGAGAACCAAACAAACTGACAAGCATCTTCCTCATCCAGATAGCCTCACATGCAGCTTCACTTCCTGCCATGTATTCTGCTTCCGCTAAACTGAGCGCCACAGATTTTTTTTTCCTGCGATACCAAGAAAATATTATAGATACTATACTAAAAACCCCTCCTAATGTGCTCTTTCTATTCGTTGGGCTGCCTCCCCAATCTGCATCCATGAAGCCATGCAACTTCACCTCATCCTTTTCTCTCTACCATAATCCATACTCAGATGTGCCCCTGAGATACCTGAGGACATGCTTTCCTACCTTCCAAAAGAGCTTGGTAGGCTTAACCATCGCTTGATTAAGCAGGTTCACCGCATAGCATATTTCTGGTCTTGTATTAACTAATTACATGAGCAAACCCACCAATTGTCAATAAACAGTGGCATCCACTATCTCTGCCAATGTAGCATCCTCTTTCGTCCAATTTCCTCGAAGAGAAGTATCCATGGGCTTGCAGTCCTCCATGTGAAACTTACCAAGTATCTCCCAAGCATACTTGCCTTGAGATACAAACAATTCACTTTCTCGCTGCCATATTTCCAATCCAAGGAAATAATGAAGGAGGCCCAAATCCTTCATCTCAAACTCCTTTGCAAGGTCTTCCTTGCATGAGTGTATCAACTGCTCATCACCTGTTAGTATTAAATAATCAACATAAAGAACAATGATTAAAATCTTACCCTCCACCACAATTTGGTATAGGTTTGCATCTGCCTCATTCTTGGTGAAGCCAAGTCCAGTGAAATAGTTGTCGATCTGTGTGTACCAAGCACAGGGTGCTTGCTTCAACCCATGCATTGCTCTTTTAAGTCTGCACACATGTGAATCACTGTTGAAGATCTAAAATCCTTCAGGCTGCTAATGTGCCAACCCATCTGTTAGAGTCAGCCCTTGCTGCCCTCCGTCAGTGATCATTTCGTCTTTTGCATATTCATTATTAGGTGTCTCACTTGTTTCACTTCTTTGCATATCACTAGGATCATGCCATGAACTGACGAAGGGTTGTGTCATTTTGTGTTTCCTCATATTATACCTGCAGCGCTATTTTAAAAATGTTTCCTCAAAAAATTATTTATAGTTATTGTCATTATGTATGAGGTCATTAAAATTGTCGATAAGTGTCCTAGGTCTTGGTGTCTAGGGTTTTTGAGTTATTTATACACTAGTCATAAAGCCTGCAAGGTGAGGAAAGTCTAGCACTTGTGATTTCTATTTTATTATCATCGGCATTTTCTTAAAAAAAAAATACATTTCTAGTCCAAAACCCTGTTTTGGAACTAGAAATTTGTCATTATCATTTTGTAATAAATTGTAATTGTTCCGCCATGAAGACATTGTCAAAAGCAGACCCCTGGTCTTTTCTCTAGCCAAGATAGTCATATCCCTGCAAGAAGACAGCAAAATCATTAGTATTGACCTCAAAGAAGCCAAAGCAAGTTTGTATTCGAAGAAGCCAAAGTGAAAATTACAAAAACATTTGTAATATGGGTTTGAAATTAGATTTGAAATAAAATCTGATTGTGAAGATATTTGTGAAATGTATAAAGGCCAAACAAGTTCATTTGAACCGATTTCATTGCTCCCAAATCGTATTTGCAAAGTTGAGGGCCGATTTCAGACTTTTGAAGGGCGTAGACAGAATTTTAGGGCTGCGCGACCCAAGTTGAGGGAGAGCGACCCACCTGGGTTGCGCGACCCACGCAGACTCAGTTCAGCACTGTGGGTTTGCAGGTGCGCGACCCACCTGGGCTGCGCGACCCAAACAGAGCCTGCGCGACCCACGCAGACACAGAGTTTTGGAATTGAGTTTGAGCGCCCAGATTGGCTCGGAATCGACTCCAGTTGCCCTCAAAATAGGTTTTCATCAATCACTTGGGGTTTTCGAACATATTTGTGTCATCATGGGTGGTTTCTAATATGCAAATGAAGGATTTAAAACCCCACTGTTATAAGATTATTGTTTTCAGGGTTTGAAACGAAAATGAATGATGTAAAGAGTGTGTTTGCTATCTTAAACAGTGATATGGCCAGCCTTCTATTTAACATCAAAATCAATTTGCTATCATACCCATAATACCACTGCTACCATTGTTAGTGTTATGCCATGTTTAAACCTTTGAGTCACCTTCCTCATGTTTGTAATGAGTCACATTGCCCAATGTTAGCATATGCTCATGTCTTTGTTTCGAATGGCGCATTGAAAACTTTATGGTCATAACTCGTAGACAAACATGTCACTGTTAATACCATGCTCTCCTTTGACTAGATGTGTTCAAACTTTTGAAGGTTGCCTGCTCCTATTTGGTCAAAATTTCATTTGCATTCAAAACAGAGATGGTGCCTTTTCAGTTCATTTGAAGCAGAGATTTTATCCATAATTTGATTCCTTGATAGTGCTTTGGCGGTGGGATATTGGTTGAGTGTTAAACATACATCCTAATTTTGCTTTCACTGCATTCATATCAGCATACACATTGCCAAAAGTTTGATCAGAGACATGTCAGAGACAGAGTCAGAATATGAGCCAGGGTCAGGCAGTGATTCGGTGGCTGAAGGTAATGTGCCACGGGGTTCCCGCAGAGAAAATAGAAGTGGTGATCATCGCAGAGAGGAGCCTACTTCTTTGGCTCGGTTGCAAGCATGTCCATTAGCTATGGATTGTTTTCGATTCTTGTCATGTTTCAGATTTTGTGAGATGGTTGCACAAACCCGGCCTCATCGTGAATTAGCCCGTCTGTTTGTTCTTCATTTACGGGGTGATCGGGTAAGCCTTGCTGGGGTTGATTTCATTGTATCACCTTTGACTATTGCTCAAGCCACTGGTATACCGAACATAGGCGAGGAATGGAGCAAGGGTAAGCAGTTAGAGAAATTTCACTATGAGCCATACATTAAAACTGGATATGTGGCTTACTTGAGCAGAGTTTTTCCATTCGGATTCTTGAGAGATGAGTATGCACCACTCATGAGGCTCATCATTCAGTATTTTAGTTGTGAGGGCAGGTATGCTCGTCTTTTCTCATATCATGTTCGTTTGCTGATGCACTTCACAAGGGTGCGTATGATGAATATTCCGTATTTCATACACCGCAACATAGAGAGGATGGTTACATTTGTGCAGAAGAAGACGAGCCCAGTGCAGCAGTACATGAGTATATATCATTTCGCTTTGATCAAAATCTTGGTGTCACATCAGTTGGCAGAGCAGGGCATCACTTGGGAGGATTTCATTTCTAGAGACTTTTTCAGAGTGCCACAGCAGCCTCCCGAGGCAGTTTATGATGCAGGAGAGCCCTCACACCAGCCGGACGTGCTTGAGGTTGGGCATATCATTACTCCTTTGGTTCAGACATATCAGCAAGGCCACAGGGCCTTATTTGCAGCGACACGGCGGGTACTATCTCCACGTGAGGTGGAAGGGGTCCTGCCGACTTCATCGACACGGCGAGTATTATCTCCACGTGATGTGGAAAGGGTCTCGCTTTCTTCTCCAGTGCAGGTACAGGTACAAGACGGGGGCAAGAGGCCCATGCATGATGAGGGCCCATCAGGAGGCCGGGACACCGATATGACAGTCATTGATGTTGATACGGGCTCTCCTAGCTCGAAGCTGAGGGAAGTCATCCAGGAGCAAAGGGCCGAGAATGACCAGTTGAAAGACCAATTGCAGAAAGCTCAGTGGGTGATTAACTATTTGGAGCAGCGCAACAAACAGCTCGAGGATGAGCTCACATTTTATGAGGTGCGCCAAATCCGTGAGGACAGGCAGTGGAATCGAAAGAGGCCCGGTGACATGACACAAGCTGACAGAGATACTGTACTCACGCGGGTGAATATACATCTGGAGAAATTGTTGGCGAAGGCCAATCGAGACAAAGACATGCTTCGCCACATGAAAGGCCATTACTGGGCTCGCATGCATGTTTGCAAAGCGAGGATGAAGATCATGAAGAGGAGGTTGCGCAAGACACCTCAACGGCGGAAAAGGCCTAATCCACTTCGGATTTTGGCCGAGGCTTCATTGACTGGGCAAGACACATGATGGAGGACCTCCGCTCCGAATTTGGGCAAATTCGGAGAAAATTTTGTCATTTCCAAATTTTTGGTCTTAAAAACAGGTTTTGTAGCTAGGTGGGTCGCGCGCTCATGCGCTCGCATTTTTTTGAGACACTTGCTGGAGGAGATTTTTACATTTTTGGATTTTTCATGGTTAATTATGCATCCTCTGAAGTCAACTTAGTATTTCAACAAAATCTGGATGGTCAAACAGCTCAAAAACACCATGAAAATCACCTTGCTGCCACCTTTTGCACCAGCAGGAAGTACCTCTGGGATAATGAGGTTTTGGATGGTCAAATCAACTCCAAATTCAGAAATTCCACTTGGGTTGGAAAGTAGACATCCAGGGCGTTCCAACGAGCTATCATGAGCTCAATTTGGATTCCGGGAGCTACCTCAAAATCAACCTGGAACATGAGCGACCCACGCAGTTCAGGAGCGACCCACCTAGAGATTTTTCTGAATTTTCAGCTGCCAGCTCAGTATTTCGCCTATTATGGACCAGTTTTGCTTATGGGTAGAATTTTTGGGTTTTTATGATGTAAATTCATGTTTGGCATGTAACTTTGGCTTGTTTTTATCTCTTCTAGAAGATTCACTCTCAAATGAGTAAAAAATCATGTAATGGATCAGTTTCCACTCTTTTAGAGGCAAGTTGTTGGCTGCCTAGATTGTAGTTCCATGATTAGAATTGGTTGAAACTGATCCCTGAAGAGGGAATTCGACCCCTAGAGGTGGGGAAAGGGGTTAGAGTGATCTATATATTGTAATTTCTCAATCATTTTGAGAGGTTGGAGAGGTTGGACTCTTGGGATACTTTTGATACTATTGTACATACTTTTCATATTTTGGCTAAGGAAAGATCAGGGGTTTTGCGGCACTTGTTGGGATCCTTGTGGTGTTCTATTCTTGATGATGTTTCTCCTTTGTTTACTGTAAGTTTCTTCATGTTTAATGTGGCCATTCTTTCATTATGCTTCTGAACTAAGTTTGAATGAGTGATTAAGGTTGAATCCATTGTTTACAGTGCTTAACCTTTGAATTCAGTTAGTTCTATATGTTTTCAGCTGTTTGGAGAGGATCCAAGTTCTTCTTTGCCCTCTTCAGCTCCTCGTCAGTCTAATCTATCCATAAAATCCAATTCGAAGCATCAAGATCATCACCTACCCCGCCCCAGCTTGATCTCTGCAAAGGTCTGACCTTATCCCCGGACCCAAAATTTGTTTTCCCATTACTCCAGCGAAAACCCAAAAAACCAAAAATCAAACATACCTATCTCTTTACTAGCCTAAAATCAGTTCTTATTCTAAGTCATCTCGCATCCTATTGCTTATTTTCTCGAGATTGACGGAGAGAGCCCTCTCCTGTCCTCGTAGGGCTAGCTACGAGGCTGAGCGTGGTTTGATGTAGCCTCGAGTTTTACTTCATTTCAGCCTGAGGTAGATTTGAGTGCTAACATAGTGGCGACCATACTGGGGAGAAACTCAAAACGTTTGCTTGTTATAGACGGAGTCTGAAGTCACGCCAGGTAGCCTTCGAAACGCTGTTGCTATGCATCAGCGAAGTAGATAAACGCTACTTCAGTCGATCTCCGGTATAACTTGTAATCGTAGTATTTAACTTGTAAATTGCCCCAGTACATGTATCAAGTTCAGATCTGATTGTTGATGGTGAACAACGGTCAGACATCGCAAGGCTGAAATCATTCACTTGGCGACTTCATTCACTGAAAGATCCAGACAATCAATGCTTCATGGTGACTTCACTGCAGGGAGATCAGTAGCTGTGAGATTTTCAAGATGGACCGAATCACGAGAAGATATGCTCCTATGAGCCGAGATCACATTCCAGGTTTTCCAAATAAGATGCCCAAGGTGGATTGGTCGAGGAATCTGCCTACGTTTAACAATGATGGTAGGAAAGATGCTGCTTTACATCTGGTTAGATTTCATATGCATATTCGCAAGTTAAAAGTGGATTTTCCTGAAGATTGCTTGATGAAGATGTTCCTGGCCACTCTGGAAGGTGAAGCCCAATCTTGGTATGAAAATTTGCCGCTGGCCTGTATTTATTGTTTAAAGGATTTTCATGCCCTGTTCGTTGAAAGATATCAAGTATCTTATCCATCATTAAATTTAGTTCATGATTGTTGCAAACATGCTTCTACTTTTATTGAAAGCCTTGAGAAATATTATGAAGATGATAATTTCACGGATGATGAGATCATGGAAGCCCTATATGAAAACCCATTTCAGCAGCATAAAGACGATCATGAGAATTTGCAGCAGGATCAAGATTTTAGTGTGGTGGAAGATGAAGGAATTTTGCATCTTGACAGTGAACAGGAATTATATGAAATGGATCAGCAGTATGAGGAAAATTTGTATACTCCTTCACTTGAAATCAATGAAGACAATCACTGTTTGAGCCAAAGAAAACATAAATCATTATCCCCTCTGACTGAAGATGAGATAGATCAGCTATTGAAAGGTCATGTTCCAGCTCAAGTTAACGCAGATCTGCAGTGTGTATGTGGTCAAGAAGGTGATCGTGGAACTTTTTCCTTTTCTGAAAAGGAGGACAGTCCTGTAAGCAGCTTTATAGATCAGCAGTTTGAAGATGTCTATATGGCTGAAGATGATGAGAGAGAAGAGCTTGTTTCAGATATGCCCATGGAAGAAGACAGCATGCAAGTAAGTCCAGTTTTAGTTTCAGATTGTGATAATGACCAGTCAGCTATTTCAGATCTACATTCAGATTGTGATGACCAAGCATATCTTGTGCTGAAACCCATCAAGGAGAATTCTGCTGTTGAGATCATCCGGAAAGAAGAAAACAAAGGTATGGATTCAAATTTTTTCAGTTCATTAGAACACGGCCTTCAGAAAGAAGTAATTCAGTCAGTTCATGAACAACGAGATGAAATCTGTGTTCAAGTAAGTGAAACAGTTCCTTTGGATGAATTTATGGTAGATGATAGGAATGTCATGTTTGGGTTTCAAGAATCATCTAAAGTTTCTTTTCTCATGATTGATGGATGCAATGAGGAACATGATAATCTGACTGTCATATCATATGAAGATGACCTACAGTACATTCATACTATAGAAGATCAAAACATTCAGGATTTCCATTCAGTTTCTTCTTCATATGTTTCATGTGTTGAAATTTTTTCTCAAGAGGAGAGCTGCTCATCTACCTGTTCAGAATTTTTTCAAGCCCAGGAACATATTATTAATGAAGTACATGATGAAGACAGATCAGAATCAGAAGATAAAGACACCTTGTTTCTTCAGCAGGAGGTAAATCTTCATGTTTTTCAGGATCCAATGGCAGATTTGTTACAGTCAGCAGTGAAAGTGATTATTGCAGTGTTCAGTGATGAAGGAGATCATGGTCAGCTATGTTTTTGGATGCCCAATTATTAGTTTGTATTGTTGACCAGGAGATCTGATCGGGAGAATCAGTCAAGAGGGCATCTACTGGTTTGGTTACATTGGAAATCCCACTATACATGATTGTATATATTTCATTAGTATGCAGGTGGTTGTCATCATGATTCCAAATCTTGATGGACTGCTGCCTTTTTTCCAAAAGCTTGGTAAAGTTTTGTTTTAAGTCAGTCATGAGTCATTTGTGTTCGGTCTGTTGAGTCAGTTTTTTTTTTTTTCAAGTTATTGCAGTTTGCCATCGAGTCGGTTTGAGTCAAGTTTCAGTCAGTTTTCAGTCAAGTTTTCGTTCAATAAATGTGTCAAAGGTTTTGGGTTATCCGTTCAAATAATGATTCCATCGCCCAATGGATGAAAGGCACTGTCTGACTCACCCAGAGATCTGCCGTTCTTGGCATCTCCATGGAGCCACCATCCCCATTGGAGCCAATGTTAGAGTCAGCCCTTGCTGCCCTCCGTCAGTGATCATTTTGTCTTTTGCATATTCATTATTAGGTGTCTCACTTGTTTCACTTCTTTGCATATCACTAGGATCATGCCATGAACTGACGAAGGGTTGTGTCATTTTGTGTTTCCTCATACTATACCTGCAACGCTATTTTAAAAATTTTCCTCAAAAAATTATTTATAGTCATTGTCATTATGTATGAGGTCATTAAAATGTCAATAAGTGTCCTAGGTCTTGGTGTCTAGGGTTTTTGAGTCATTTATACACTAGTCATAAAGCCTGCAAGGTGAGGAAATTCCAGCACTTGTGATTTCTATTTTATTATCATCGGCATTTTCTTAAAAAAATACATTTCTAGTCCAAAACCCTGTTTTGGAACTAGAAATTGTTATTATCATTTTGTAATAAATTGTAATTGTTCCGCCATGAAGACATTGTAAAAGCAGACCCCTGGTCTTTTCTCTAGCCAAGATAGTCATATCCCTGCAAGAAGACAATAAAATCATTAGTATCGACCTCAAAAAAGCCAAAGGAAGTTTGTATTTGAAAAAGCCAAAGTGAAAATTACAAAAACATTTGTAATATGGGTTTTGAAATTAGATTTGAAATAAAATCTGATTGTGAAGATATTTGTGAGATGTATAAAGCCAAGCAAGTTTATTTGAACCAAATTCATACCTCCCAAATCGTATTTGCAAAGTTGAGGGCCGATTTCAGACTTTTGAAGGGCGTAGACAGAGTTTTAGGGCTGCGCGACCCAAGTTGAGGGAGAGCGACCCACCTGGGCTGCGCGACCCACGCAGACTCAGTTCAGCACTGTGGGTTTGCAGGTGCGCGACCCACCTGGGCTGCGCGACCCAAACAGAGCCTGCGCGACCCACGCAGGCACAGAGTTTCGGAATTTGGTTTGAGCGCCCAGATTAGCTCGGAATCGACTCCAGTTGCCTTCAAAACAGGTTTTCATCAATCACTTGGGGTTTTCAAACATATTTGTGTCATCATGGGTGGTTTCTAATATGCAAATGAAGGATTTAAAACCCCACTGTTATAAGATTATTGTTTTCAGGGTTTGAAACGAAAATGAATGATGTAAAGAGTGTGTTTGCTATCTTAAACAGTGATATGGCCAGCCTTCTATATAACATCAAAATCAATTTGTTATCGTTCCCATAATACCACTGCTACCATTGTTAGTGTTATGCCATGTTTAAACCTTTTGAGTCACATTCCTCATGTTTGTAATGAGTCACATTGCCCAATGTTAGCATATGCTCATGTCTTTGTTTCAAATGGCCCATTGAAACCTTTATGGTCATAACTTGTAGACAAACATGTCACTGTTAATACCATGCTCTCCTTTGACTAGATGTGTTCAAACTTTTGAAGGTTTCCTGCTCCTATTTGGTCAAAATTTCATTTGCATTCAAAACAGAGATGGTGCCTTTTCAGTCCATTTGAAGCAGAGATTTTATCCATAATTTGATTCCTTGATAGTGCTTTGGCGGTGGGATATTGGTTGAGTGTTAAACATACATCCTGATTTTGCTTTCACTGCATTCATATCAGCATACACATTGCCAAAGGTTTAATCAGAGATATGTCAGAGACAGAGTCAGAATATGAGCCAGGGTCAGGCAGTGATTCGGTGGCTGAAGGTAATGTGCCACGGAGTTCTCGCAGAGAAAATAGAAGTGGTGATCATCGCAGAGAGGAGCCTACTTCTTTGGCTCTGTTGCAGGCATGTCCATTAGCTATGGATTGTTTTCGATTCTTGTCATGTTTCAGATTTTGTGAGATGGTTGTACAAACCCGACCTCATCGTGAATTAGCACGTCTGTTTGTTCTTCATTTGCGGGGTGATCGGGTAAACCTTGCTGGGGTTGATTTCATTGTATCACCTTTGACTATTGCTCAAGCCATTGGCATACCGAACATAGGCGAGGAATGGAGCAAGGGTAAGCAGTTAGAGAAATTTCACTATGAGCCATACATTAAAACTGGGTATGTGGCTTACTTGAGCAGAGTTTTTCCATTCAGATTCTTGAGAGATGAGTATGCACCACTCATGAGGCTCATCATTCGGTATTTTAGTTGTGAGGGCAGGTATGCTCGTCTTTTCTCATATCATGTTCGTTTGCTGATGCACTTCACAAGGGTGCGTATGATGAATATTCCTTATTTCATATACCGCAACATAGAGAAGATGGTTACATTTGTGCAGAAGAAGACGAGCCCAGTGCAGCAGTACAGGAGTATATATCATTTCTCTTTGATCAAAATCTTGGTGTCACATCAGTTGGCAGAGCAGGGCATCACTTGGGAGGATTTCATTTCTAGAGACTTTTTCAGAGTGCCACAGCAGCCTCCCGAGGCAGTTTATGATGCAGGAGAGCCCTCACACCAGCCGGACATGCTTGAGGTTGAGCATATCATTACTCCTTTGGTTCAGACATATCAGCGAGGCCACAGGGCCTTATTTGCGGCGACACGGCGGGTACTATCTCCACGTGAGGTGGAAGGGGTCCTGCCGACTTCATCGACACGGCGAGTATTATCTCCACGTGATGTGGAAAGGGTCTCGCTTTCTTCTCCAGTGCAGGTACAGGTACAAGACAGGGGCAAGAGGCCAATGCATGATGAGGGCCCATCAGGAGGCCGGGACACTGATATGACAGTCATTGATGTTGATACGGGCTCTCCTAGCTCGAAGTTGAGGGAAGTCATCCAGGAGCAAAGGGCCGAGAATGACCAGCTGAAAGACCAATTGAAGAAGGCTCAGTGGGTGATTAACTATTTGGAGCAGCGCAACAAACAGCTCGAGGATGAGCTCACATTTTATGAGGTGCGCCAAATCCGTGAGGACAGACAGTGGAATCGAAAGAGACCCGGTGACATGACACCAGCTGACAGAGATATTGTACTCACGCGGGTGAATATACATCTGGAGAAATTGTTGGCGAAGGCCAATCGAGACAAAGACATGCTTCGCCACATGAAAGGCCATTACTGGGCTCGCATGCATGTTTGCAAAGCGAGGATGAAGATCATGAAGAGGAGGTTGCGCAAGACACTTCAACGGCGGAAAAGGCCTAATCCACTTCGGATTTTGGCCGAGGCTTCATTGACTGGGCAAGACACATGATGGAGGACCTCCGCTCCGAATTTGGGCAAATTCGGAGAAAATTTTGTCATTTCCAAATTTTTGGTCTTAAAAACAGGTTTTGTAGCTAGGTGGGTCGCGCGCTCATGCGCTCGTATTTTTTTGAGACACTTGATGGAGGAGATTTTTACATTTTTGGATTTGTCATGGTTAATTATGCATCCTCTGAAGTCAACTTAGCATTTCAAAAAAATCTGGATGGTCAAACAGCTCAAAAACACCATGAAAATCACCTTGCTGCCACCTTTTGCACCAGCAGGAAGTACCTCTGGGAGAATGAGGTTTTGGAGGGTCAAATCAACTCCAAATTCAGAAATTCCACTTGGGTTGGAAAGTAGACATCCAGGGCTTTCCAACAAGATATCATTTGGATGCCGGGAGCTACCTCAAAATCAACCTGGAACATGAGCGACCCACGCAGTTCAGGAGCGACCCACCTAGAGATTTTTCTGAATTTTCAGTTGCCAGCTCAGTATTTCGCCTATTATGGACCAGTTTTGCTTATGGGTAGAATTTTTGGGTTTTTATGATGTAAATTCATGTTTGATATGTAACTTTTGCTTGTTTTTATCTCTTCTAGAAGATTCACTCTCAAATGAGTAAAAAATCATGTAATGGATCAGTTTCCACTCTTTTAGAGGCAAGTTGTTAGCTGCCTAGATTGTAGTTCCATGATTAGAATTGGTTGAAACTGATCCCTGAAGAGGGAATTCGACCCCTAGAGGTAGGGAAAGGTGTTAGAGTGATCTATATATTGTAATTTCTGAGGCATTCTACGGGTTGGACTCTTGGGATACTTTTGATACTATTGTACATACTTTTCATATTTTGGCTAAGGAAAGATCAGGGGTTTTGCGGCACTTGTTGGGATCCTTGTGGTGTTTTGTTCTTGATGATGTTTCTCCTTTTTTTACTGTAAGTTTCTTCAGGTATGCTTTTGATGACTATTTCAGTGGCTTTTTAATAGAATTTGTGAACCTTTTTGTATCATGAATTTGGAAAGTAATAAGGAACCATAACAAAACATGTGAGAATTGATATGCAAGACTTAGCCACTGATAATGGTTATTTTCTGTACAGGAAAAGGAGAAAACGAGGAATTTCCGTTCCAAAGGAAAGGACAAAGTCGAGATAACTGCTGTCCCTCTGAACGAGAACCGAATGCAAACAAGGCTAAATAGATTACAGCAAATCGGCTCGGAAAAGAAGGAGAAGACACCAGCTCGGCGCCAAAGAAAGGAAAGGATGAAGAATTAACAGTTTGGCGAATCCCTCAGGATCTTCGATCCTGAGGGATCGCTGCTTTATTTATCATGTTACTTGGACATCTCCGCCATCACCTTTATATAAAGGGACAACACTGTTAGCTTGATAGATAGGATACGCTTTTATGTAATTTTCTGTAAAACATCAACTTTGATTATTGAGTCTCGTTGAGAACTGGTTCAATGTATTTTTGACCGATGCATTAATAAAAGCTTGGTGATTATTTCATCTCTGCGTCTGGATTAACTTAAAGCGGTGTATCCTTGGAGGCTAAGGGCCCGGCCCCGAAGGACACTTGCTTCTGTACCATTACGACTTGACTTTTGTGTGGTTTGTTTATCATTGTTATTTGGTAATTTGATATGCTTTATAAGTTCATATTACATGCTTTGTTAAAGATTGAATCATTGAGGTTTTTTACAGATAGAATCGTGTGTTGACTCCGCATCAAGTTATTAATCCTTTCAAGAGTTAATTGCATGTTCTTACTGTTTTGTTACAGAGCTGTTATACTAAACGTTCGTGTTGTGCGCGTTTCTGATTTATCAGTACTGTTCCATAATTCATTAATAGTTATTGCTGTTCCATTAGTGTGATTTGTGTGAATTGCTTTTAGAGTGAAAGAATGTTATTTGATTGCAAAGAATGCATTTGAGTTAATAGATTAAGTTTGGTTACAACCTGCGGGACTTAGTTATTCAATTGCTGTTCCATTTTAGACTTGCTGTTCTATTTCAGAATTGTTGTTCAATCCTTTATTTGCTTTGCTATTCCAT